>CM042028.1:20125000-20820000 GCA_023525975.1 Smallanthus sonchifolius | reverse complement strand
TATTAACTGAACGTATTTTAATTCAAAGTTTTAGAACTCATAATCACGTGGTAACACCTCCTAGAGTTAACTCAGTTAGTAATCCCGTTAGGTGTTCTGTTAAATCCTAACCAAGCTAATTCTGTCAAAGCTGAAGTTGCAAGGGCTGATTTTGTAAATAACCAAAAACCCTAATAAGCACGGTCGCGCCTTGTTTTGGCACGGTCGCGCCTCGTATAGGCACGGTCGCGCCTCTCGCGTTTGTTGAAACGTAAATGCAGCCTTTAAACGTAGAATCGTTTGAATTCGTAACCGATATACGCATCATTACCATTAACAAAAACAATAAATCGAATAATCACCACAATTACATCCAATAACTCCAAGAAATTCGATTAGTCTCAAAAACCGAAATTCTTTCAATTGAAACAACAATTCGTCTATCCTGGATTAAAATCTTCCCAAGCAAACACTCCATCGAACCCCTTTGAAACTCCCGAAAACCTTGAAGCAGTCGGAATTACAGCAGAAGATGCCGGAGATCAAACCCGTCGTCGTCGGTACTCACCTCTACCGTACGCTATCGATTCATCGTCTTTTCGGGTAATTGAAACCTCCTACACTTTCGTTTTAGTCCATAGATCAAAAGTCCCAACTTAATTTGGGCTTACAATAGCCAATTTAACACGAACCCGAATCTAGGGTTCATTCTAAAATGGTTTAATCAAATCATACTTTGTACATGTTTTAAATACAATTAACCTATATAAATAGACTCGAAATCACCTAATGGATGAAAGCCCTATGATTTCCAACATTAACATTATAAGATTTAAGCAATTCGTTTCTGTTTTGGAACAGACGCGGTCGCGCTAGTCTTCTAGCGCGGTCGTGCTTCATGAGACACGGTCGTGCCTTGCCCAGATACGGTCGTGCCTAGTGAACAGCTTAGTTATGTCTTTTGTTTGATCAACACGGTAGCCCCCTGACTAGCATGGTCGCGCCCGTGGTCCTAGCACGATCGTGCCTTGTCCCAAGCACGGTCGTGTGTGTGAGAAAATCTTGGCAGAATACTAAAATTTATATTTTAAAATCAATAAGCATTCCAAATGAATTTTTAATAAAAAAATAATTGATTTTATAAAGATTTATATTAACCTTATTTAAAAAGATCAAATGCGTATTTCTAAAATAAATAGAAGTTATACATTTAAATCTATAAAATTATATTTACACATATTTATAAAAATAGATTACCAAAAGTTAATTATTAAATTATAATTAATATAAAACACCCGATACATCTTTATAACTAAAAGACTAGGTCACATATTTTATAAATAAATAAATAAGGTAAAAATTATTTATTTAATTTATAATTAAGATTTACTTATTTAAGTTATACTTAATTACCCCTAATACCTACATTATTTTTATAATTAAGTAAATAAATAATAATTTTGTATTTTATTTATTCAAACTCAAACTTTGATCAAAATGTTATAAAAATATCCATTTCAAACCTTTCATTTTATGCAATACCTTCCAAGAACAAATCACTAACTTTATACACACGTCCAATTCAACCCTAGACTTAGACATAGACTATTGTGCACACTATTAATTCAATATACATTCCAATCTAGGTTAACGTTGTACATTACAAGGAGTATATTACTATCTAGTCTCTCGTGTTATCTACGCCTTTTGAATCAAGTGAGTATTACAAAGCCCCTTTTACTCTTTTACAATTTTGGGGTGGAACATGAACACTATACAAACTATTGCTTACATTTACACAAAGTACAAAAATACAAATCCTCTTTACATTCATGTGTGCAAATTGAGCTTTATGCCTGAGTGCTAGGTGTGCTAACTTTTGTGTGCAATTTATGTGCAATCATTAACTATTCAAGCCGACGATTAACAATGATAGATCTATTGAGTCTGACAAACCCACCCAGATTGGGGTGAGTGTTACCGACAGCACAATTTTGCATGCTAGTTACAAAGGTTTGATTGTACTTTGGTTACACAATAGCTACTCTCCATAAATGCCTTATTTTATCATGTTATGTAGGGATTTGTTTATTCATGATCTATATGCTATCTATATACCAACCTGTGTATGCTCACCAACTTTTTAGTTGACCTTATTTTATTAATGTTTCAGGTACTAATGAGTGAATTTGATCAAGGCATGCTACACATAGGCTTTGGACTTAGTTAAAATTAAATAAAGACTATTATGTATTTCATTTATGTACGTGTTTGAATTTGGTTGTGTTAAATTATTTGAAGTTAAATCTGATGATTAAAATATTGAAATCTAGTCAACCTTGTGCTCGTGAACAGTCTACATGTCCAGCCCCGATGATTCCGCCGTCGGTTGGGGTGTGACACCATGATTGTTGTATGGTTGCGTTTGTAGAAAATCAGGATTTGTTACGTAACTAAATTTTAATACAAACAAGTTTAAGCATGTTCTCAGGATACCGGACCCTTAAAGACAAATAACATTTTGGTTTTTGATCAAACTTTGACTTAGGAGATTACAGTTTAATTTTGACAAATGGTATGGAAAAATATCAATCACAAACATATCATGACTTAGTCCTGTAAGTCTCAAATCTTCTATAAATTGAAAACTAACAAGTAACACATACCTTTGTCGAGAACTAAGTCAGGTAGACACACATACCAGATTATGATGTTGAGTTTGAAATATAGCAACCGTTGGTTGTCCCCTGTGTACAGTCATCGAATACGTCATAGGCTTAGTAAGTACACTCTGGGATCTTCACAAGTTTTTAACCCATTTAAGGATCTTAAGCCAGCATATTGATGCTAAGTTCTTGAGTTAACACATAAGTGTTAAATATCTGTGATAATTTAGAATCATGGGCCAAGCCAGAATAACGTGGACCAAGCCAGAATAACATGGGCCAAGCCAGACTTAAGTTAGCATGAAAATGCTAAAAACCTTAGGAGTAACACGTCTGTTACTATCGTAGCATTCAAGATATAGCCAACAATGATGAAATTATCAGCCACTGTTACATGGACTAGTCGCACCACCTTGAACTATACTTGAATATCGTGCGCTACAGGCGGATTGTTTAAACTCAATACTTAGAAACCTTAGAAGGTATGTAGGATACCTTAACTTGGAAGAGATGGCCAATCTCTTTCTTCCATCGGGATCCCTGGAGGTATTTCCTGCAAAACTGGAAATCTTGGTGAAGGTGGGTGTTAGCCTGGCTAACACCGCTCTAACGCTCAAGTCAGTACTTCGATCAAGGGTAATAAGTATAAAAGTAGTCAGGGATAGAAGACATACCAGTTTTAGTTAGAATTTAAGTTCTAACATACAAAAAGTAGGTTTTGAGATGAATAGTGTTCCAGTATCTTGGCAGGATATCTCCTTCCATAGTAGCCAACAAATAAACACCCTTGCCTACTTCTGAGTCAATCAAGTATGGGCCTTCCCACTTTGGTGCAAGCTGTTGAAGCACTTTCCTGTGACAACACTCTGGATAGAGTCTTAGTTTGTATTTTCATGTCTGTAATTGTCTTTGTATTATGTATTAGTTTATCGAGTTGTGTTTACTTTTACATATTGAATGTTTCATTTCTTTCTAAGTGTTTTGCGCACTTACATGTGCGCAGGAGAAAGCTCCTGCGTACTTAGCAAGTACGCAAGAATACCTTTGCGTACTTGTTAAGTACGCAAGAGCATTTTGCCCTGCGCACTTGCTAAGTGCGCAGGATCAGGTCAGGTATAAGTAGGATAGGTTGACAGAAGGTAAGTACGCATACATATACGCATGCTTTAGTGCAAATGTGCAGATTGTAAACCAAGTGCTTTTCTCTGTAACCTTCAAGTGTTTATAATACAAAGAACGTTTAAAGTGTTTTCTCTTGTCGGTTTACTTTGTTTAGCTAGACTCTCCCCACCTAGTCACGGGCATTCCGCACCCGGTCCGACTAGTAGACCCACTTGCATGTGACGATCCGCCACACCCGAGGGACCTACAAGTGGTATCAGAGCACTTGCTCCTCATTTCGAGTGTTGTGAGTGAGTTTGGAGACTTTTTTACAAGCAAAAGGAGGTATTTTTGTGATAAAATAGGGGTAGCTCTTGAGCACTATTTTAGAAACAAAAATCACACAAAAACTGATTTTTGTTGTGTATTTGAGTGTTTTGAGCATCAAAGGTTGGTTAGAAACAAGTTTTTGACCCTTAGCTTATTTGAATTGATCATCAAACGAATTTTTACCATCTCCGGCGAGTTTCAGGTGACGGGAAAAGTTTGGTGAAAGTTGCTGAAAGTTGTGCGTACTTACCATTTCTGGTAAAAAGTACAGTTTTGTGCGTACTTACTAAATACGCAAGAATTATCTCATGCGTACTTATAAGTGCGCAAGACTGAACTTGTGCGAACTTAAGTTATATCCTGCGTACTTACATCTACTCCTGCGTACTTACAAGTACGCAAGAAGAAATCTAAATACGGAAGACCATTTCTCAAGTGCGCACGGCCAAAACCAAGTGCGCAACTGTGTCTGAATTTTCTGAAATTGGACTAAGTGTTCACTATGTCGAATCTTCAGAATCTTGGAAACCTGTTGAGTTATGATAATGAGATCGGTACACCACAGAAACCACCAAAGTTGCTGAACGTGAACGATTATTCTAATTGGAAAGCACGTTTTGAGCACTACAATTCGTATACCGACTCATCGTTATGGATACCAATCCTTGAGGGATATAAGCATCCCACGCACATCTATCTTGATGAAACCATGCCCAAACCTATATCTAAGCTTTCTGACGAAGAAAAGAAAGCTTATGACCGAGAAAAGAAGGCACTTGGTTCGATCACTATGGCATTAACTCGGGAATTGTTTCATAGTTTCCGAGGGTATGACAATTCTAAGGATCTCTGGAAAGCTTTACAGAAGAGATTCGAAGGAAATAGTGACATCAAGAAGAGTAAGCGGGATCTTCTCAGGAAGCAGTATGAGTGCTTCAGATTCTTAGAGAACGAATCTTTGGATGACCTCATCTCTAGATTTTACCATTTACAAACTGAGTTGAAGGCTTTTGAACTCAGGTATCCAGATGAAGAGATGGTGGAAAAGTTTTTGGATGCTTTACCACCCAAATGTGAGATGTACACAACCCTGATGAGGGAAAAACCCTAAATTGTATGAGTTGACGGTTGAGGAGGCAATAGGAAAGGTTCAAGCTCATGACATGAACCTAAGAAGAAAGGAGAGCTCTGGAAGACCCCAGATACAAGACCCTTCTATGTATCATGGGACGACTTCTACATCCAAGTCATTGGGCTCTGGAATTGCCCTCTTCAGTGGAAATCCTACTAAAGAAGACCACTCAACTGGGTGTGGGGGTCATGCTTGCTATGCTTCAGGATCAGGGTTGGGGTCTCATCATCAAAATACCTCAAGAAATCCTCCTGCTACATCTTCAGCTAACAACTCAACTATAGCCAGAATAGCTGAAGATCATGTAGCACTTTTTTCATCTTGTATGCTTGCTTATGAAAATTTCATAGGTGGCAAGCTTACTGATCCAGAGACGATTGAAGAAGATTTTAATCAAGTGGATCCTGATGACATGGAGGGCATGGATATTCAATGGAATATGGCCATGCTATTGAGGAGAGCCAAGCGTTTCCTGAACAGAACAGGAAGAAAGTTTATTGGCGGGCATCCTAATGCCAAGGTCGGGTTTGACAAATCCTAGGCCAAATGCTACAAGTGTCTGAACTATGGACACTTTGCTCGTGAGTGTCAGAAAGACAGAGCACCTGCCTCTGGTTATACCCGACCCAGCCAAGGAAACAGCCATGGCCACAACAATCCGAACCACCACCATCAAAGCCAAGGTGGAACGTCCAATGCATTGGTAGCACAACAGGACGACAGATTTGACTGGGGTGTTCATCTTTAGGATGCCATCATCGCACAAACCCAGGTTGGTCTCATGGCTGAGATCATGGAGATGATGGAAGTAGAGAAAAGGGAAGCTTCTAAGGCTGACCTAGAAGAATCTACATCTGCTGCTACAGAGGAGGTGAAGGAAGCTGAAGAAATGGAAGCACCTGTAGCTGATGAAGAGGATTCTACCACTGTTGTTGCTCTCATGGCCATTGGAGAAGCAACAAGTTCATCGTCTAAGGTAGATTCTAACCCTTTCTCTGTTATTTCATGTTCTAAATGTCTAGGGCTAAAACTGGAAAATTCTAGGCTCCAAGACAAAATCGAACCCCTAAGTTTGGCAGCTCTAAACTATAAAGAAAATGAAAAACGTTTTAAAGATTATATTGAAACGTTACAAAAAGAAAAATCTGAATATTCCTTAAAAATAAGTGATCAACAGCTTCACTTAGATGTTGCATGCAAGGGGTTAGAAAAACGGAACAATGAAATCAACAAACTGCAAAATGAGATCTTGCAGTTAAAATGCACTAATGAGAAGTTGAAAAACTCTCGCTTTGTGGTGGAACACTACGAGTCTATGGTGAGACAACTGAATGGGTTAGGTTTGGGTACTAATGCCATTCCTCCACCAGTGAGCGGGAAGTTTGTCAATAGCTTAATAGACATTGATCTCATTTGTCTAGATGAGTCCTCTGATAAGGATGATTCCCTTAAAAAGGATGAATCCTCAAGTAAGACTAACTCCACATCTAGTGAGGAGTTTGTTAATACTTCTGAAGACAGGTCGGTTAACTCTTGCCCTGAAGGAGTAGTATCTGAGGAGTTGTTGACTGAACAAAAGGTAAAGAAAAACGTTATCACTAATGGTGATAATTTCATTTTAACAGAACACGATATCATTGAAACAAATGATAATCTAAAGGTAATGCTTTACGGGGGGTATAAAAGTCTTAACCAAGATAAGAAAGAGGCTTTTTCAGCTCATTATGGGCTTGGGTATAAAGAAAATTTGGAAAAATATTATACTCCCAAAAACCAAACTGTTAAGGTTCAGACTAATGTTCATAAACCAACTACTCCTTCTCATAAAGCTGAGTTATCTAAGGCCAGATATAATGAGCCTTACAAGAGAACTTATATAGACAATAGGAACTGTTTTCACTGTGGCTTGATCGGTCACATTTTTGTGAACTGTCCTTCTAAGAACCAAGGGAAACGGCTTGTTGTTTCACAACCAGCTGTTATCCCCAGGTCGCAACCAGTGAAACCATCTCCCAAAAATCCAAAGCAAAATGTGGTGAAACGACCAGTCAAACCGATGGTAAAGCCTAAGATCAATTCTGAAGCTAAACCATCTGTTCCAAGAAAGGTAACGCAACCTGCTGTACCTTGTGTATCTACCTCTGGTAGTACACGTACTGGTGAGAAACCTGTGGCAAGACTCTCTAAGCCACAGAGGAGGAGACAGAAGAAGAGGTTGAGAAAGCTTGAACAGCTGACTTCAGTTCAATCAGGTGAAGCTTCCACATGTTCACCTGCTGTAGTTGAACCAAAGTCTCCTGTTCCGGTTAAGAAACAGAAGAGATCCTGGACTGCTAAATCCAAAACTTCTCAATCTCCTAGTTCTATTTCTTCTAAAGATTCATCAATTTTGAACAGTCATCATGACTGTGAGTTAAAAGAAGTAGTTTATTTTGAAAAGGATGGACAACCCAAGACCACAATGGCTTGGGTCTCCAAATCTAACTAATTCTTTTGTCACTCGTGCAGGGACGTCCGAAGGGTACTATCTCTAATTGCTGGTGTGTAGATAGTGGATGTTCCAGGCACATGACAGGAAACATGGCTCTGTTTCAAGATGTTAAACCATTCAGAGGCGGCTGTGTGGCCTTTGGCGGAGAAAAAGGCGACAGCATCACGTGTCAAGGCGTGGTTTCGAACGGTTGTGTCAGCTTTGACAATGTCAACTTCTGCGAGCAGCTGAAGCATAACCTGTTGAGTGTCTCCCAAATGTGTGATAAGGAGTACTCGGTGATGTTTGACAAGTTAGAATGCCTGATTCTCAAACCCTGTTTTGAAGTTCCGAAAGATTGGATCCTGATGAGAGCGCCAAGAACAAACGAAACCTATCAGATCGATATGAGCGTGGCAACAACCACCTCATCAGTTCCTACCTGTTTGCTTACTAAAGCGACAGAGCTCGACTCCATCTTGTGGCATAGGAAACTCGGACATATTTCGTATCGTAAAATGAATCATCTTGTCCGAAACGGTTTAGTAACAGGGGTTCCTAAGCTGAGGTTTACCGTTGCAGATGACTGTATGTCTTGTAAAAAGGGCAAACAGAAACGGAAGTCTCACAAGCCCAAGCTCCAAAACTCTATTGATACTCCTTTGGAGCTATTACACATGGATCTGTTTGGACCCATAAGTATCAGGAGTATTGGAGGTATGTCGTTCTGTCTAGTAGTAACTGATGATTTCTCACGTTTTTCTTTGGTGCATTTTTTAGGTACTAAAGACGAGACTGCTGATATTCTTCAATACTTGATCCTGAGCTTGGAATCTCTGTGCAAGCTGAAAGTTAGAAGGATTAGGAGTGACAACGGAACTGAGTTCAAGAATAATTTGATGGAGCTTTTCTGTCTCAAGAAAGGGATCCGTCACGAATTCAGCGCGCCGTACACGCCTCAGCAGAATGGAGTTGCTGAACGGAAGAACATAACACTGATTGAGACTGCAAGGACTATGATGTCGGATGCAAAGCTTCCTGTCACTTTCTGGGCAGAAGCCGTTAATACAACTTGTCACGTCTTAAACAGAGTTCTGGTTGTGAAGAGGCACAACAAGACTTGTTACGAGTTGATCAACAATCGACTTCCCAATCTTGATTACCTAGTTCCTTTTGGTAGTCCCTGTTCCTTATTGCTACAGTACAAAGACCGCCAGTCTAAGTTTCATGCAAAAGCGGTGGAAGGCATCTTCTTAGGATACGTTGCCAACTCGCCTTGCAAAAGAGTGTACAACATATGAACTCGTATTATCGAGGAATGGTTTGAAGTGGATTGTAGTAAACACAGCATTCCCCCAGAACCAATAGGTCCAGCTTGGGGTTTTGATTATGATGCACTATTCAAGTCATTCAATCTTCCTGATTTATCTCCAGTTGACGCCGCAAATGTTTATGAATTATTGGGTGGCGGTGATGACTCCAGCTTCTCTACGCGTGCTACTGTACCAATTATAACTCCTGATTACAATGCTGCATCTGCATCTGGAACTCATGACAGTGATGAGAGTGAAGATGTTCTTGTTGTTGGAGAAGACGCTCAAGCCAATCCTAACACAACTGTAGGAAATGAAGCTCCAGTTGATCCAATTAACATTGAATCTTCTTCCTCTGGAACACAGGAAATGGGGGAGTTAAGCACGAATTTAGATCTAGAAATTCAGGAACCGATTGTACCGGAGACGAGAGTGCATAGGAATCATCCAATTGACAACATTATTGGTGATCCTTATACCGGTGTTCAGACTCGTCATTGAACCATCACTGAGAAAACCAGTCTTTACACAGAGATACTTGACACTGGTGTCATGGAAACATGTCTGCATGTTGCATTCGTGTCCCAGTTAGAGCCGAAGAATGTGAAGGAGGCTCTCACTAACAACTGCTGGATTGAGGCGATGCAAGATGAATTGTCTCAATTCCAAAAGTTGCACGTATGTGATTTGGTTGACTTGCCAAAGGGCTTTCAACCAATTGGAACCAGATGGGTGTTCAAATGCAAGACAGATGATCGTCATGTTGTTGTGAAGAACAAAGCAAGATTGGTTGTTCAGGGTTTTTATCAGCAAGAGGGCTTGGATTACACGGAAGTATATGCCCCAGTTGCTAGAATTGAGGCCATTCGACTGTTCTTGGCTTATGCCACATATGTCGGCTTCAAGGTCTATCAACTTGATGTGAAGAGTTGTTTCCTTTATGGTAAAGTTCATTAAGAGGTCTATGTCACTCAACCTCCCGATTTTGAAGATCCGCATAATATTAATAAAGTGTATAAGCTCGACAAAGCACTTTATGGTCTTCATCAAGCACCGCGGGCATGGTATGAGACATTATCTAAGCATTTACTATCTAATGGTTTCGACCGTGGACAAATTGACTCGACCCTCTTCATTAGGAAAGCAGAAGGTGACATTCTTCTTGTACAAGTATACGTCGACGACATTATCTTTGGATCTACCAATGAAGGGATGTGTAGGGAATTCGAGCAGGTGATGAAGTCCAAGTTTGAAATGAGTAATATGGGTGAGTTGTCATTCTTCCTGGGTCTGCAAGTCAGTCAAATAGAGGATGGCATTTATCTACATCAATCTAAGTATGTGCAGGACATCTTATCAAAATACAAGATGAATGATAGCAGTACTTATGGCACACCTATCCCAGTCAATCATGGTCTGCATCCTGACAAAGATGGAAAGGATGTAGATAGCAGATTGTACCGTGGGATGATCGGATCAGTTATGTATCTCACAGCTTCAAGACACGATATAATGTTTGCTGTGTGCTTGTGCTCAAGGTTTCAGTCTCAACCGAAGGAGTCACATATGATAGCCGTGAAGAGAATTTTCAGATACTTGAAAGGGAAACCTCGATTAGGTCTTTGGTACTCTAAGCAGTCATTCGACTTCAAAGCCTACACTTATTCAGATTATGGCGGTTGTAACCTTGACCGAAAGTCAACTTCTGGTGGATGTCAATTCTTAGGAGACAGACCGGTCTCCTGGCAGTGTAAGAAGCAGTCAACGGTTTCTGTCTCAATTTATGAAGCAGAATACATTGCTGCAGCAAGCGGTTGTTCTCAGATACTGTGGATTCAGCAACAGTTGAGAGACTACGGCTTAAACTTCATTGGAACTCCTCTATTCATTGACATCAATGCCACAATGTCCATCACAAATAACCCGGTGAAACATTCCAAAACTAAACATATAGAGATTCGATATCATTTCATCCGTGATTGTGCTGAAAAGCATTTAATTGAACTTGTAAAAGTTCACACGGATGACAATCTTGCTGACCTTTTCACAAAGGCATTTGATCGATCCCGTTTTGAGCATCTTGTCAACTTGATAGGAATGTTCAATCGTGAGTGAAAATTAATTTTTCTTAATTCAATTCAATTCATGGAAGTTAAACTTTATTTCTTTTAAATTGTCTGTATAGTTCTTTTTAAGTTTCAAAATATTTTACAAAAACAAAAACAAAAATAGAAAATGGAGAAAATTTCAAAGTTAACTTGAGAAAAGAGGAAATGATAGTACATCAGAAATGATCTAAATGTCATAGACTGCTCATATGGAAAATGAATGCGTCAGGTTTACTTAACTGTTTAACTTATTATGTTTTTAGTCTGCTTATTTACAAGTAATTTAAATTGTCAGTAGGCTGTATGCGTCTTTGAATCACTAGTAGTGTGGAAACTAAATCTAAATTACAACTGTGATTTGAACCCATGTTTGCAAGTTTGTGTGCGTAAAAGAATAGAAAAGATCATTATCAGATATAGGATGTTAGATTTTGGCAATAATTTTCTTTTGAGGTCAGTTTCGGGTTATGTCGTTAGCACAATTAATGCGGTTCATCTCACTGCCCATACTCACAATTATGCAATGAGAGATTGAATCAAGACATGTCTCTACATTAACCGTTGAGCATGTATTCACCCTTGAATCACTCTTGATTCATTGAAATCAAATCCAGATAAAAGTTGGATCCCCTTACCTTATTCAAACACCATATACATTATCCTAAATCATCATTCCGATATTCAATAAAGAAAATCAAATGAAACCAAGACAAATGAATCACTCGATTCTGAATCTTATGATTCCTAATAATCCTTATGGATTCTGCATGATTTTTCCTGTGCTAATAGATGTAACTTCATTCTGAAAATTTAGAAAATCATTGGAAAAATCTTAGATGCCTTGAGATAATGCAGTTTACATTAGTATAGCATATCAGTGGGGTACACGTTGTATATCTTATAAATAATACCTTAATACACAAGAATGTGATACAAAGATGCTTATAGTTTCAAATCTTATAATATTGTCAACTTGAATTACTTGTTTATGTGCTTATTACGTATGAATAAATAGTAATCCATGACATGATCCCATATTCTTTGATGTTTATATTGTATCGTTTTTGCTAAAAGATAGCCTGATATGATCCTCTGCTCGTGTCTTTTATCAAAAATAGTTTGTGTGAATTCTTGTATATTTTATTAAAAAAAAATCAAAAAGATTTTAAGTTTATGCATAGTTCAATTTTATTCAGAAAAACCAAAAATATTTGTGTTTAACCTTCCTGAATTGTTTTTGAATCCTCCTGATTGAATATTTTTATCTTGTTTGTTATTTGACTTGAAATACTTCATAAATTCTGAGTTTAAAATTTGCGCACTTAAGGGTTGTGCGTACTTGTCAAGTTCGCATGAAGTAATCCTTGCGTACTAAACAAGTACGCAAGCGTTAAAGCTTGCGCACTTGTAAATGTGCAAAAGTTAAGTCTTGCGCACTTGTAATTACGCAAGAGTTAACTCATGCGCACTTAACAACTACGCACGACCGATTGAGGCTGGGTATAAAAGTGACACTTAGAAAATTTTCTCAGTTTCATGCTTTCAAACGAAAAAAAAATTTCCCTCTGCAAATTTCACTCAAAACCAAAGTGTTCCTAAACCATCTTTTCGTCCCGTCTATAGTTTCATCATCTTATTTCATCGATTTGGTGAGAATCTAGGCTAAATCCATCCGTGAAATCGTGACTTTGGACCGATTCAGTGACTAAGAAAATCTAGGTTCAATCCGTGATTTTCAGGGAAAATTGTGGGTTGTTTGGGTAAATTATTATCATTAAAACCTGATTAGAAACAATAATCGACCCTTAATCGTCCTTTTTAGTCTTTGATTTTGACTTTAGGCTTGAATTCGAACCGTCAGTGGTGTCGTTCGACAGTTAGGTCAAAATTGGTCAAGGTTAGCAGTGTCTTGGTGTAAGTATTGGTCCCATAGGCTCGAATCGTTGATTCCGACCTAGTGGTGACCCAATACACACAAATTTTTGAACATCTGTTGGATTTCAAACTTCTGAAATTTTTACCAAGTGCGTTTCTTGCGCACTTAACAAGTACGCAAGAAGCACTTCATGCGTACTTGTTAAGTACGCAAGAGGAACCTCCTGCGTACTTGCTAAGTACGTAGGACCAACACTTGGCAAAAATTCCTAAGTCTGAAATTATGTTCAAAGAGTAACTGCTATACTGAGTCATGTCTATCCGTTTCCAATGATACGTGTTGTTCTTATTATGTTTTCTGTGTGTTTTTGCAGATCATGGCTCGGGCGTTTACAAACGAATTCAATCTGTTAGCAAACATTCAACCCGAATGGAAAGGTGCAACATTGCAATATAGGGAGATAGTTGATTTCTTGAACCGCTCCATAATCAGCTATGCTATCTCGGCTGACCCGACCGTTTCAAGACCTTATTTGGAACAATTCTAGGAGACAGCGAAACACGACTGCACAGTATCCCCCAATGTCATAAGGGCTACCATTGCTGGTCAGGCCATCGCTTTTTCTGAAGACACCATAAGAAGGGTCCTGCAGTTCAGAGACCTTGCTACCGACCCGACAGCCTATCCAGACTACTATGTGGATGGGTGTTGGAGGCAAAGAATGGGATACGTCGGCGCGAGGGACTATGCTTCTTACAAAAAGATGTGGGTATCAGACCAATGACGGTATTTCGCCCATTTCATGATCGTGTGCATCTCGTCAAGGAAAGCTGGTAAAGATGCCATGGGTCATGACCTTGCAGCAGCCATGGTGGGCTTGTCTCTTAATAGGGGCTACAACTTCTCGCGCTACATCTTCAAAGCAATCAATGACCAGATCAACACAGCCGAGAAGTTTAGATTCTTATTGTACCCTAGGTTTGTGCAACTCTTGATTGATGATGTGTTGCCAAACCTTCCTGCTATAGGGGAGAGACTGCAAGTCAAGCGGGTGGACAAAAGAGTATTTGCTCAATTCTTAAAGCCAGGCAGTGTAGAACCTACCCCTGTGCATACAGAACTCTTTGGCCACCTACTCAATGAAGCATATGTCGCACCTGAAGATTGGAATTGGTATAGTCCCAATTCGGCACCAGAAATGAGTGAAAACTCTGATGAGCAACAACAGGAGGAAATGGAGAGTGATGATGGTTCGTCTGAGGATGGAGACGACGAAGGCGGTGATGGTGGTGCTGAGGAATCCGATTCAGAAGCAACATAATCAGATTCTTCTGATTCCGATGACGCACCATCGCAGGCACACCCCATGAGATCGGCACAGGTAACCCTACCTGAGTCGTCCCCCAAAAGAAAGTGACAGAGCTCGAGCAACGAATATGAACCATCCTCTGACTCTGACGTTGCTCTACAAAGACAAAGACGAGAGAGTGTTCATAAGAACCGGGGAGATAGGCAAGAGGTTGCTATTTCCAGGGTAGTAGAGGTCCCGACTGTGCCGCAAGTACAAGTTCCAACTGCCAGTCCAGATTCAGCTTCTACCCCACCAGCACAGCAATTGTACCGTAGGAGGAGAAGACCACAAGTTCAAGTTGACGTGGTAGTCACAGCAGTCACAGAGGAGGTTCCTGTGACGGAGACCCTCCCTACAACATCAGTCCAGGTGGCGGTGACTACTCCAATTGTCACGGAGTCTGTCACCATCACCCCTACCATTACCCCAATAACTCTCGTCACATCTTCCATCCTAACTACCACCACTGAGCCTCTAAGTCAACCCTTCAGTTATGGAGATTTCACGCAAGGGTTTGACTTTGATACCATATTCTCCTCCCCTATTCACACTGCTGAAGCGTCCTCATCCAGACATCCTGATCCGAATGATGCTAGGATAGATGTTTTGGAAACCCAAGTTGCTGGATTACTGAAGACCATTCGGAAATCGAAGGAGGATTCTGACGCTCAACAAGCACAGATCAATTCTTTGATAGATGAAGTTACAATCCTTCATAGCCAGAGAACAGGGACTGAGGAACGACTGAAAAACGTCCTGGCCCAGAATGAACTACTAATAAAGACAAATGAAATGCTGCTGGGTCATGGGTCATCCTCAGGTTTGATGCTCAAAGGAAGGAGCATGAGCTGATGGTCAAGCTGATTGCTGATCTGACCAAGAAGCTTGATGCTCAGGGGGAGAAGGACAAAGAGAAAGAGAAAGAGAAGAGGACTACTGGTGATGAGGCGTGTCATCCGGTCGACTTGACTAAGGATGATGACAAGTACAAGGATCCCGAAGCCGGTCCTAGTGGAGGTGAGCACCAAGCTTTAGCAATCGTGCCCATCTCTGTTGTTCCAATGGCTCAGGGGGAGTTGACTCGTCAAGAGGGTGGTGATACCTCTGGTGGTGGTGGTGATAAAGGAAAGTCAGTGGCTAAAGTACTTAAGGACTTATCTGATGATGAGATCCTATATCTTGAGCCTGACTATTCAAAAGAAGCACAGATCGATGCTCTCTTCAATCTAGAAGAAGGAGATATCGACTCTGGTGACGATTGGGATGATGATGACGAAGATGTTGTGATAGAAATTCCCATGGGTGACGTGGAAGGAGAGTACGAGCTAGAAGATGGAGAGATCTTTGAATTTCCATCCTTCGACGCTCCGCTCGACACAGGTTCAGTCGAGCAGGCCAGTAATGTAGAAGCCTCGACTGAAGCCTCCCCAGTCAACCCTACACCTGTGGACCCAGAGGAACCAAAAAAAACAGACATGCCTTCTACTTCATCAAAGGGTCCAACTCCGGTGTGGAAAAAGACGTCTATCATAGATAAGCACGGAGCAACAGGGATGATCTTGGCCGTAAGGTTCGAGGAGGACAAGCAGCTGTTCGCTATCAAAAGATCTGGCGGGGTTCAATACTTGAAACCCACCAGTGAAGCATTCAGCTCCTTGCCCAAATACGACCTGGTGAACCTAGCAAACCGAGAGCTGTTGGGTCATTCCAATCACGCAGTGGCAATGGGTTTGTGGGTGGTTCTGCAGCAAGAAGCAAGATCAGGGAAGTTCGAGATGTTCAAGCCTCAAGTGCCCAAGAGAGTCAAGGATAAGCACGCTGTACATCCTATGACTAAGAAGCACTTAAAGAAATTGGTATACAAGCCAATGCGATGTGAAACTAAGATTCCCCTGAGCAAGTTATCTCAGGATATTCTTGGTGACATGTGGTACTGGTACGTAGATCCAAAAACGGGTGAGGCTATGATCATGGGCAAAGGAAGTTCAGAGAGTGGGAACTTAGTGCCAAAAGAACTGATCAGAATATTTGATGAAGTCTTCATCATCAACTTTTCTGTGAAAGATCTGGAAGTACTAGCAGAACACTACTGCGTCTACACGGACGAATGGACAAAGCTCCTTGCTTCTAAATATGACAAGGTGATCAAGTTCTGCCTTGAATACAAGAAGAAGATGGAAGCTAATGATGCACAGCTGTGAAGACTGAAGATTGAAGACTAAAGACGATGAAGATCTCGAGCTGTTGTCAAGGGGGAGTTTGTTGAAGCACTATCCTGTGACAACACTCTAGATAGAGTCTTAGTTTGTATTTTCATGTTTGTAATTGTCTTTGTATGTAAGAGTCTTTATGTATTAATTTATCGAGTTGTATTTACTTTTACATATTGAATGTTGCATTTCTTTCTAAGTGTTTTGCGCACTTACATGTGCGTAGGAGAAAGCTCCTGCGTACTTAGTAAGTACTCAAGAATACCTTTGCGTACTTGTTAAGTACGCAAGAGCATTTTGCCCTGCGCACTTGCTAAGTGCGCAGGCATCAGGTCAGCTATAAGTAGGATAGGTTGACAGAAGTTAAGTACGCAGACATATACACAGGCTTAAGTGCAAATACGCAGATTATAAACCAAGTGCTTTTCTCTGTAACCTTCAAGTGTTTATAATACAAAGAACGTTTAAAGTGTTTTCTCTTGTCTGTTTACTTTGTTTAGCTAGACTCTCCACCTAGTCACGGGCATTCCGCACCCGGTCCGACTAGTAGACCCACTTGCATGTGACGATCCGCCACACCCGAGGGACCTACACAAGCTTTCCATCATTGGGATTGGTTGTATTTTGAAATGTCTTTCTTAATACGAGATCACCATCTTGGAATCTTCTAAACCTTATGTTTTTGTTTTAATATTTTGCTAGCCTTTGTTGATAAGATGCAATGCAAATTTTGGCAAGATCCCTTAGCTCATCCACGATGTCAAGATCCTGGGCAATAGCTTCGTTGTTGGTCTCTAAAGATTGAAAGTTAGTTCTGGCAGTAGGGATAACCATCTTTGTCAGGATCATTGCTTCAGTTCCAAATACCAAGGAGAATGGAGTTTGTCTTGTCGCATTCTTTGTGGTTGTTCTATCTGCCCAAAGTACAAATGGTAGCTATTCAGCCCAACTCCTTTCTTTGCTCCTAGTCTCTTCGTGAGGTTGTTAACGATGATCTTGTTGCTAGATTCAACTTTTCCATTTGCTTGAGGATGTACTGGGGTAGATGTTATCATTTTGATTCCCCAACTGGCACAGAAGTCAGTCGTTCTTTTGCCAATGAACTGAGATCCATTATCACAAATTATTTCCACCGGGATCCCAAATCTCGTCAAGATATTGCGCTTGATGAAGGAGATGACTTCTTTCTCTCTGACTTGGACAAATTTCTCAGCTTCGATCCATTTAGAAAAGTAATCCGTCATTGCTAGCATAAAGACTTTTCCTCCTGGTGCTTTATGGAGAGACAATTGGGTATAAAGGTTCGGCTGGTTGATGGAGTATGTTCTTGTGTCTCTGGCAAGCGTCACATTTTTTAGAGTAAGTTACAGCATCCTTTCTCATGGTAGGCCAATAATATCCTGTTCTCAGGATCCTTGAAAATAACGCTTTGCCCTAAGTGTGATTACCACAATCTCCTTCGTGTAAATCTTTCAGGACTTCACGTGCTTCATGATCTTCCAAGCATCTTAAATAGGACCTGCAATTGGTTTTCTATACAAAATATTTTCAAACATTATAAAACGAGACATCCTTATGCGAAAAGCCTTGTGGTTCTTTTCATCACTTGGGTTTTCACCATCATGCAGGTATTTATTAATAGGTGAAATCAAGGATCCTGGAATAGGTTCAAGATCCCGAATATCTGTTTCTTCTTTAGTGTTGGATACTTCATTCACTTCTCGATTGCCGGGCTTAGAATGTGTATGATAGGTATTTTGGTACCATCTGGTACTCTAAGAGCTGAAGCAAGGTTTGCTAAGGCATCAGCCTCAGTGTTATCTTCTCTAGGCACCTGTGTAATGTTAAAAGTTTTGAATTCTATGGATAATTGCATAACTATTGTGAGATATTTGGCTAGCTTCTCACCTTTTACTGCATACGAACCATTGAAATGATTAGAAATTAACAATGAGTCTACATATACCTGAAGATACCTGATCTTGATATCCCTGGCCAATTGTAATCCTGCTATCAGCGCCTCATACTCTGCTTCATTATTCATAGCCTGGAACTCACAGCTTATGGATTGTGGTAATATGTCCCCTTGTGGCAATTTTAGTATAATTCCCAAACCTGTTCCTCTTTCATTTTATGCTCCATCAGTGAATAAGGTCCATTCGTCCTTTGACTCTTCTAGTCGTTGGACTTCAAGATCTCCCTCTTGTTGGATATCACTGCTGAAATCAGCCACAAAGTCTGCTAGTGCCTGAGACTTTATTGTTGTTCTAGGTTCATATATGAGGTCATAGGCGCTGAGCTTGACTGACCATTTAGCCATCATTCCTGACATATCTGGTTTTCTTAAGACACACTTAATAGGATAATTAGTTTTAACATGAATAGCATGAGTTTCAAAATAATGTCTAAGTTTAGTTGATGCCATTACTAAAGCTAAAATTAACATTTCTAAATGAGAGTACTTGGTTTCCGCTGGTAGCAAACTTTTACTTACATAATATACCGGATGTTGTTATCCCTCATGATCCTTGACTAATACAACACTTACGGTGCTTCGGGATACTTCTAAGTATAGGGATAATGGTTCATCGTCTTCTAGTTTCATCAGTAGAGGAGCTGATGACAAGTATTCCTTCAATGATTGGATTGCTTGTTCATGCTTCTCTTCCCATTCGAATTTCTTGTTCTTCTTCAGGATGTCGTAGAATTCCTTGCATTTTTCTGAGGATCTTGATATAAATCTGTTGAGTGCTGCTACTCTATTGGTCAGTCTATGGACATCCTTAGTATATGCTGGGTATTTTAGATTGATGATATCTTTGATTTGTTCTGGGCTGGCTTCTATTCCTCTTTTGGTCACCATATAGCCTAAGAACTTTCCTGCCCCCACTTCGAAGTGACATTTCGAGGGGTTCAGCTTCATATTGTGTTGGTCCAAGATATCATATGCGTCTCTGAGATCCCTGAGATGATCCTCATCTTTCTTTGATTTTACCACCATATCATCTATGTAGACTTCCATAGTGTCCCCAATCTTGTCTTTGAACAACATATTTACCAGTCTTTGATATGTGGCACCTGCATTTTTAAGACCAAATGGCATAGTTGTGTAACAATAAATACATGTCGGGGTCATGAATGCGGTGTCTTCCTGATCCTACGGTTCTATTTGGATCTGTTGAAATCCTAAAGAGGCATCCATAAAAGTCAGGATTTCATGGTCTGCTGTATCGTCCACCATCGAGTCTATGTGCGGTAATGGGAAGGGGTCTTTAGGACATGCTTTGTTAAGGTCTGTGTAATCTACACAAACTCTCCACTTCCCGTTCTTCTTATGGACTACCACCACGTTGGCTAGCCACCTTATGAATTTTACTTCCCTTATCATCCCAGACTTGAGAAGCCTTTCCACCTCTTCTTGGATGATTACGTTTCTCTCAGGAGCAAATTTCCTTCACTTTTGATGTATTGGCCTGAAACTTTTATAAATTCCAAGTTTATGAGTTATGATAGCTTTGGATATACCTGTCATGTCTTCGTGCATCCAAGCGAAGGTTGCTTTCCTGCCCCTCAGGAAATTCAGGATATCTTCTTCAATATCCTCATGGATATTGCTCCCTACCAGGATCTTTACATCTTGATTTTCAGCATCCACGGATACCTCTTTAACATCCTGTTCTTTAGCTTCCAGAACATCCCTGGCATGCTTCGTTAATTGCTATGCTTACCTAGATTTGACAGAGGCTTTCATTGAGGAAGTGTAACAGTTTTTGGCCTCTTGTTGATCGCTGTTGATCTTCACCACTCCCCAAGGGGTCGGCATCTTGACACATTGGTGACATGTTGAGGGTACTGCTTTCATATCGTGTATCCAGGGTCTTCCTAGAATAATGTTATTGCAAGATAAAGAATCGGTAACACAAAACTTTTGTATAGAATTTACCCCCTCAGTGTAGATTGGTAGTTTGACTTCTCCGACCGTGTTTTTAACCTATCCGTTGAATCCTACTAATACTAAGGATTTCGAGATGATCTCGGAATCCGGGATCCCCATTTTTTTTAGGACTTCATGCGGGATAATATTTACAGAGCTTCCTCCGTGATGAGGATCCTATACTTCATCTCTGTCATCCTTGTCGAAACAGATCACCTTTTCTTCAGTTAAGCTGGAGGTTTTGATAAGTCTATCCCCATTCTCTGTTTTTGCTTCTTTGGCATTCCTTTTTGCTGCAGAGTAAGAAGTGCCACAAATATCAGATCCACCAGATATAAAACCTATTACCTTGGCATCCAGCGATGGAGACTTTGCTCTTTGCGGGATCCTGTCGTGATCCTTAGTCTTGTTCTTTCCTTTGCCTAGAAACTCTTTGAGATGCCCTTTTCTTAATAGGTAGCTTATCTCCTTCCGTAAATCAATACAATCCTCGGTTATATGGCCAAAGTCTTCGTGGAATGCACACCACTTCGACTTGTCCTTTCCCCCTGAGTTCCTCACAAACTTGCGAGGCCACCTCGCTTTTTCTCCAAGTTCCTGCACAGCAAATAGCAAACCAGTTGTATCAAGAGAAAAACAGTATTCAGAAAACTTACTATATTCTTCTTCGTCCTCGTCGTCCTCTACATCATTGACCCTGTGATTGTTCGGCTTAGAATACGGCTTGGATCTGTACGACCTGAAAGGTGCGGGTTCAGCTTTCCAGTTAGGTTGAGTGTAGCTTGTCGGAGCATTCACTCTCTGCTGGATCTTTTTATCATCTTCCAGCCTAATAAACCTCAATACCCGATTCCTGACTTCATAAAGGTTCCTACAAGGATTCATGACAAGGTCTTCGTAAAATTGATAATCCATTTGTAGTCCCATCTTGAATGCCTAGATTGCAGTAGCAACGTCAAGGTTCGGGATATCCAGGGATTCCCGACCAAAATTGTTGACATAGTCTCCGATGGATTCTCCAGGATTTTGAATTATCCTGTATAGGTCGTTTGTTAATCTTTCAAAAGTTCTACTGCAAGAGAATTGATTGTTAAACATGTCAATTAAATGAGCAAATAAAGTAATAGAATATGGAGGAACATTAAGCAGCCATTTTAAGGCTGATCATGTCAAGGTAGAGTCGAAGCCTTTGCATAAGCAGGCTGTCTTTAGGTCCATGGGAATGGGGTTTATCTCCATCCGTTCCCTGTACTGCGAGGATCTGTAGTTCCATCGTACAACTTCATGTTAGGAGTCTGGAAGTGCTTGGGGATCTCAGCATCACATAACGGTGGAGCGAATCTGGAGATCCTATGACTCGTAGAGGACATCTCCGATATAGGTTGGACCACACCTAGTACGCTGGAGATCATTTCTCTCAACTTCTTTAACTCCTTGGCCATGGATGGAGTGATTCCTGTCTCCTGCACAAATTCGTTAGTATTCAAAAATTGATTAAATGTGTTACCTTCTCGAGATTTCAGAATGATGATCCCGGAGTAAATCCAAGATCCTGATTTGTCGTAATTCTGACAGTCGGGGTAGGGCCAACTGCAGTAATCCCTGTTTGCATGGGAAGGAAATCTTCGTTATGGATTTCTGATGATCCTGAATAAATAAATTCCAAGGTCCTTGGTTGCAGCGGGGTCGTCACTTCCACTGGTTTCTTCGATTCCTTAACCTTCTCAATCTCTCGAAACAGCGCTTGGTTAGTCTTCCTCTATTGTTCCAGTTTTTGTTTCATCTCCAAGAACAGATCGACGATGTCACTGTTTGATATGATCATAGGTCCACCAGCAGGTATTCCGGATCTCAAAAAACCCGCAGGAGTAGTTTTGTTCGGCTGATTAATACTTTTTTGAAATGGAGGAGGAGGAATAGGGTTGACCAAGCCAGAGCTCGAAGACGAAGCAGAAACAGAAATAGTTTTGGATTGGGATGACATCGTTGAAAATAGCTTTGAAAGATAGTGATTGAGCACAAACTTTAGTAAAGATTTGATGATGAAAAGCACCACTTTACCCACGGTGTGTGCCAAATTGTTTTGGGTAAAAATTATGTAAAATAACTTTGTAGCCAAATTTCATAAGTGAGGTAGTGTGCTTGTAAAATCAATGTGAAACAATACAAAAACGTAAAGGGTGACACGGTTGTCTACGAGGAAAGCCCGTGATCGTTCAAGATCTCCGGCATAAAACCTCGAGAGGTGACAATCGACACCTGCCTCGTTTCTTCAATAAATGATAAAGAATTACAAGTGTTGAGCAGCAAATGATCGAATACTAAGTGTTACAGTGCTTCTCGCGAATGTTTTGTAATGCTAAGTGAAGTGTGTGTTGCTAATCGATTAAATTGCTCATTAAATATAGAAAATGCTTCTAACTAACTTTCTGAGGATCCTAGAGCTTTACTCGGTCTTCAAATATGACCGTTGTTGAGCTTCTCTCGCATGTTTGATACGTCCACTTTGACTTCTCGTCCGATTCTTCAGGGACAAAACGAGTCAACACGTTTTACCTGCGTATATAAAAGAAATAGAGGACAAATAGCCGTTAGTAGCATTAATATTCAGGATACCGAAGTTACCAGGATCTTGGATTCCGGATCATGCATCATTCAGGATCCTGCTTGAGATTTAACCCATAACATCGTCTATGTAGACCTCCATGGTGTCCCATAGTTTCTCTTTGAACATCATGTTCACCAGCCTTTGGTATGTAGCACCTGCATTTTTCAAACCAAAAGGCATAGCAATATAACAATAAATACCTATAGGAGTCATGAACGTGGTCTCCTCCGGGTCTGAGGGTTCCATCTGAAAATGTTGGAATCCTGATGAAGCATCCATGAAAGTCAGCATTTCATGGCCTGTTGTGGCGTCGACCATAGAGTCAATGTGTGGTAGTGGAAAAGGATCTTTGGGGCATGCTTTGTTCAAGTCAGTGAAATCTACACAGACTCTCCATTTCTCATTTTTCTTCTGGACCACCACCACATTAGTTAGCCACCTTGGTAATTTCACTCCCCTTATCATTCCAACATTTAGTAGTCTTTCGACCTCTTCTTGGATATCTATGTTCTTCTCCGGTGCAAATTTTCTTCTTTTTTGATGTATCGGCCTGAAACTGTTATCAACACCTAATTTATGTGTACTAATATCTTTAGAGATACCTGTCATGTTTTCATGTTTCCATGTGAAGGTTGAGGTTCTTCTTCTTAGTAATTCTATAAGATCTTGTTCAATATCTTTGGGGATATTGGTTCCAACAAGCACCTTGACATCAGGATCCTCTATGCTAACATCCTGCTCTTTGGTTTCCAAGACATCTCAGGCTTGTTTCTTTAATTGCTATGCTTGCCTCGTTTTGGCGGAGGCTTTTATCGAAGAAGTATAGAAATCCTTAGCCTCTTGCTTATCACTGTTAATCTTCACTAACCCCCAAGGGGTCGGCATCTTGACACACTGATGGTATGTTGAGGGTACTCCTTCATGTCGTGTATCCACGGCCTTCCTAAAAGGATATTATAGCAAGACAAAGAATCTATTACACAAAATTTTTGTATAGCATTTACCCCTTCGATATATATTGGTAGCTTTATCTCTCCGACTGTGTTTTTGACTTCTCTGATGAATCCTACTTGCACTGAGGATTTTGAAATAATTTCATAATCCGGGATTCCCATTTTCTTTAGGACTTCATGCTGAATTATGTTCACCGAGCTCCCTTCGTCAATCAGTATCCTTCGGATGAAGTGGTTCTCAATATATTGAGTGATTACTAGACTATCATGATGAGGATCCTGTACGTCATCCCTGTCATCTTCGTCGAAAGAGATTACCTTTTCCTCAGTTAAGCTGGAGGTTCTGAAAGGCATGTCCCCTTTTTTTGTCATCGCTTCTTTGGCATTCCTTTTTGCTGCAGAGTAAGAAGTGCCACAAATATCAGATCCACCACATATAAAACCTATTACCTTGGCATCCGGCGGCGGGGATTTTTCTCTTTGCGGGATCCTGTCATGATCCTTAGACTTATTCTTTCCTTTGCCTAGAAATTCTTTAAGATGCCCTTTGCTTAAGAGGTAGCTTATCTCTTTTCACAAAGAAATGCAATCTCCCATCACGTGACCAAAGTCCTCGTGGAAAGCACACCACTTGGACTTGTCCTTCCAACCTGTACCCTTCCCAAATTTACGAGGCCATCTGGCTTTTTCTCCAAGATCCTACATAGAAAATAGTAAACTAGTTGTATCAAGGAAAAAAAAATATTCAGACAACTTAGGGTACTCTTCCTCTTACTCGTCATCTTCTATGGTGTTAACCCTGTGATTGTCAGGCCAAGAATACAGCTTGGATCTATATGAATTGAAAGGTGCAGGTTCAGCTTTCCGGTTGGGTTGAGTGTAGCTTGTCGGAGCATTCACCCTTTCCTGGATCTTGTTATCATCTTCCAGCCTAATAAACCTCAATGCCCGGTTCCTGACTTCATCAACATTCCTACAAGGATCCAGAATAGGGTCTTCGTAAAATTGAGAATCCTTCTGTAGTCCCATCTTGAATGCCTGGACTACAGTGGCAACGTCAAGGTTCGGGATATCCAGGGATTCCTGATCGAAATTGCTGACATAATCCCGAAGGGACTCTCCGTTGTTCTAAGTTATCCTATATAAGTCACTTGTTAACCTTTCAAAAGTTCTACTGCAAGAGAATTGATTGTTAAACAAATTGATTAAGTGAGCAAATGAAGTAAAAGAATAATGTTTAATGTTAAGTAGCCATTTCAAGGCTGATCCTGTTATGGTAGAGCCGAAGCCTTTGCATAAGAAGGCTTCCTTTAGGTCCAAGGGAATGGGGTTTATTTCCATCCTTTCCCTGTACTGTGTGACGTGCTCCTCTGGATCTATAGTTCCATCGTACAACTTCGTGTTAGGAGTCTGGAAGCGCTTGGGGATCTCAGCATCACATATTGGTGTAGCAAATCTGGAGATCATGTAACTGGTAGACGACATCTCGGGTATAGGTTGGACCACACCTGGTACACTGGAGATCATCTCTCTCAACTTCTTTAACTCCTTGGCCATGGACGGAGTGATTCCTGTCTCCTGTGAAAATTCGTTAGTGTTTGAAAATTGATTGTAAGTGTTACCATTATCAGGATTTCGGAATGATGATCTCGGAGTAACTACAAGATCCTGATTTGTCGTAACTCTAACAGCCGGGGTAGGGCCAACTGCAGTGATTCCTATTTGCATGGGAAGAAAGTCACCCTTGTGGATTCCTGAGGATCCTGAATAATTAAAATACAAGATCCTTGGTTGCAGCGGGGTTGTCACTTCCACTGGCTTCTTTGATTCTTTGACCTTCCCAATCTCCCGAAACAGCATTTGGTTAGTCTTCCTCTGTTGTTCCATTTATTGTTTCATCTCCGAGAACAGATCGAGGTTATCATTGTTTGATACGATCACAGGTCCACCAACAGGTATTCCGGATCCCTAAAAACCCGCAGAAGTAGTTTTCTTCGGTTGATTAACACTTTTTTGAAATGGAGGAGGAGGAATAGGGTTGACCAACCCAGAGCTCGAATATGGAGCAGAAACAGAAATTTTTTTGGATGAAATTAGCTTTGAAAGATAATGATTGAACACAAATTTTAGCAAAGATTTAAAGATGAAAAGCACCACTCGCCCCACAGTGGGTGCCAAATTGTTTTGGGTAAAAATTATATAAACTAATTTTGTAACCACACTTAGTAAGTGAGGTAGTGTGCTTGTAAGATCAATGAAAATCAAAATAAGAAGGTAAAACATGACACGGTTGTTTATGAGGAAAGCCCTTGATCTTTTAGGATCTCCGGCATAAAACCTCGGGAGGTGACAATCGACACCTGCCTCATTTCTTGACTAAATGGTAAAAAGATTACAAAAGTGAGCAACAAATGATCGAGTTCTAAGTGTTACAAAGCTTGTTTGCAAGTATTCGATAATGCCAAGTGTTTGTGTGTGTTTTCTATTCGATCAAGCTGCTGGATTTATACAAGATATAAACTAACTAACTATCCGAGAATCCCGGAATAGACCAAGTCTTCCATTGTGACCGTTGGGAGTCACTCCACGTTTCTTCTACACGTTCTCCTTGATTTCTAGACCGATTCTTCAGGGATGGTATTTACTACGCACGTTTTGCCTGCAATCAATAAAAGAAATAGAGGACAAGTGACCGTTAATAGCATTAATATACAGGATACTGAAGTTACCAGGATCTTGGATTCCTGATTTCACTACATTCAGGATCATTCATTAAAATCAATCCCTAACAGGCATAAATTCCCTGATAAATTAACACTTATCAAGGAAGCTACTACTGATGGATAGTATCCATTAGAAGAAATTTTCGAAGAAGAACAAATTGTTTATTCGTTAAAAATCTTTGATGACACGGCTTCATTATAAACAGATCTTTCTAACTAAGTTCCATCTTTTAGAAAGGGGAGTTTAGAAGAAATAAAAATATAAAAATGAATTTATGCCAAAATCTTCATAAAACAAGTAATGATTTACTGTTAACATTACTAACCCAAACTCCATTTATATTAATGGAAAATCCTTTTTGAAGGTTATAAATTAATAATCTTCATTATTATGTAGATACAGGTGCTAGCTTATGCTTGGCAAGCAAACATGTTATCCGAGAAGAACTTTGGGAAAACGCACCTAAAGAAATAAGTGTTACGATTGCAAACCAGGACACAATTATTATCGATAAATTTTGTAAGTAATTAACAATCTACCTTGCAGGTGAACCATTTGTAATTCCTATAATTTATCAACAAAAGTCTGGCATAGACTTCATTATAGGAAATAACTTTTGTCAATTACATGGGCCTTTTTACCCAATGGATTGATAGAATTTCATTCCATTTAAAAAATAAAATGATTCTTATAAAAAAAATTCAAAAGCTTTTAGGCTTGGAAAACCAGGATTTCTTGAATCTATGAAAAAGGATTCAAAGTGTCCACAAATACCTCGAACAAACATAACCCAAGAGATTATAACTCCAGAAGAAAGATATTTTCTTAATACTATTAGGACATGTTTTGTAACTGTTGATAAAATTTTGTGTAAGTTAAGCATCTTTAGGAGCGAACTTGTTAAGTTCGCCTAGTCTATTAGAGGCGAACTTGTTTAGTTCGCCTATAGCAGGTTTGTGTCTATATATAGATGTTTACAGGTTCTGTTCTAGAAGGGCTTGAACGATTGTATTCTGTGAATTTGTAAACTCTGTGTTTTGTGGAATGCAAAGAGAAGTTTATTTACCTGCTGTTTCTATTGTCAATTCGTATACAAACGTTAACACGGTAGTATTCCGCACTCCGTGTTATCGAGACGTCCTGTCACGAGATTGATCTGCAGATGAGTCATGTGGACCTACAAGTGGTATCAGATCTTTTGCTCATGATTTGTGTTTGATTCTTGGTGATTTGTGACGATTCTGTGTACAATTTGACAAGAAATTGATCATTTTTTCAAGTTTTTGTATCCATGGGGTTTTTAAGTTCTTGAAGTTGATTTTGCTACTAAATTCGTGGATTTGAAGTGGTTTTTGGTGAAACTAATCCGATAGAAGTGTTCCAATTCATAAAATACCTAATCCTATGGTCCAATTTCTTCAAATTCCTTCTAATCTGTGAGAAATGAAGATTTTTGGTACTTGTTGTTTGTGTTTGGGTTGAAGAGTCTTCCTATCACCAGGCGAACTTAGTGCTGAGATTCTGTTACACGCGAAATTAGCAGGCAAACTTATCAAGTTCGCTTCACTCAGTTTAGGCGAACTTATCAAGTTCGCTTGTGGTCTTGTTCGCACAGTGAAGTTCAGGCAAACTTATTAAGTTCGCTCAGGCAGTATCAGGCGAACTAATTCAGGCGAACTTATCTAGTTCGCTAGGCGAACTTTTGGCGGGAAATTTTTCGTGTCCAAATTTCTTTTGGGAAAGTTTATATGATTGTTTTGATTCATTTTTGAAATTTTGAATTTTTTTGAAATTTTAAAAAAAGAGTATTTTGGCGGGAAATTTTTTCCGGATATTTTTGCTAAAATTTCAAAATGTCAATTTCATGTGATGATAATGAGATTGGAACTATGCCACCGGGGCTTTTGTACATATCAGATTATAGTAGGCGGAAAGTCCGGTTCGAACAGTTCGTATCAGACACTGATGAAAACTTTTGGACGCCCATATTTGAAGGATATGTGCATCCTACTTTTGACTTTCTGGAATTTCTTGATATTCCTAAACCAGTGACAGCTCTTACTAAAGTAGAAAAGCAGAAGTTTGATCAAAAGATGAAAACGTGTGAAACTTTAAAATTGTCTTTACCAAAAGAAATCATTCATAGTCTCGGGAAGTGTCCAACTTCAAGAGATCTATGGGAAGCATTGAAGAAAAAGGGCGAAGCAACTTCTCAAGAGGTTGTAGTCTTGATCAAAGAAGTATTGGAGAAGCAGGGTGATTCTCAAAGTGATTCTACTGCAGATTTAACTGATAGTGAGAGTATTCGTTCTGGTGAAAGTACTCAATCTACTGAGAGTGATATGATGACTGACGTAAGCTTTCAGACAGTTGAAGATGATCTGAGTGAATCAGAAATTGATACAGAGCCTGTCATTGTTGCTCAAAAGGGTGAAGCTGATGATGACGTATTCATGGCTCCTAGTGCATCTTCTATAGAAGAAAAGGATACGGTAGTTTCTAACTCTGAAACGTTTTGTTCTGCCTGTATTTCAGTGAAGGATAAAATGATGAGGGTTATGGATGATAACATCACCTCATTTGTGATATGAAATCCATGCACACGGTAAATCAGAAATTAAAAGATAATGAGAATGTGTGTGTTGAAAGGATAGAATCGCTGAAGAGGGATATAAGTTCTCTGACTTTGAAGATCAAAGAGCAGGCATATCACCTAGATATGTCCTTTGCAGAAATTGAGAAACGAAATAATGATCTTGCTGAGAAAGATAAGGAACTAGCTGAATCTAAAGTAGAGGTGATCAGATTACACAGAAAGTTAGAAAGCTTTGGAAATTCATCATTCTTACTCGAATATTTTAATAATACAGAAGAGGGGAAGGGAACTAGTGGTATTGGTTATGTTCCTCCACCATTCAACGGAAATTATTCTGTTACACCTGAGATTATAAAAAATGAGGATTTAGATCCTAAGACTGTGTTGAAAGTGAATCCAGTCACAGGTGAAGATATGGTGTATTCTGATGAGAGTGATGATGAATATTTTGATGAAGCTAAGGTAGAGGGGATACCGAAGAGGTTAAGAAAGAAGACTCAAAGGTTGATTTTAATTCATCTGGAAATAATACATTTGGACGTTCTTTAAATTCAAGCAGAGTTCCATATGTCAGAGATTATAAAGACACGCGTACATGCTTTCTTTGTAATGAGATGGGACACATTATGGTGACCTGTCCTTACAAAAATAAAGGGGAGAAGCATGTATTTCCTGAGAAGATGAAGCCTGAATCAAAACCTGTTGCAAAATCTAGAGTTCCAGAGAAAATAAAGCTGAAAGAAGTTCATGTAGGAGAATCTTCTTCAAGTGCATCTTATCATGTGAAGATTCCTTATTTGAGAGAATATCGTGAGAAGAGATCTTGCTTTTATTATGATCTTGTGGATCACATTCGGATTGCTTGTCCTCACAACGCCAAAGGTAACCGACATGTTACTCCAGAAAAGGTAAGAACTCTTGGTAAGCCTTATGTTAACCCAAATGTGGTTAAACATCATGATACACCAAAGGGTAATTCAAAATCTAAGGTTAGGCTTTCTAGCCCTCAAAGACGGGCGAGAAACAGAAGATTGAGAAAACTTTTAGAACAACAAGAGCTTTCATAATCTAAACATTTTTCAAATGAACAAGAGTGTTCAAACACTTCACATTTTAAGCAAAAAGAACTTAATGACCAAAAGTATGTTTGGAAATCTAAAGTTTTTGTTTCTGACTCGTCGGAGCAATCACCGAAAATCGATGAGAGATTCGATTATGAATGGAGTGCGGTTTATTATTTTGATACAGATGGACGACCCATGACTACCATGGCTTGAGTCCCAATTTCAAATTAATGTTTCTTGTTAGTTGTGCAAGATTAACCAAAAGGGACTATTAATAACATTTGGTTTGTTGATAGTGGTTGTTCATAGCACATGACAGGGAGTGACATCTGCAAGAGCAATGAGTCGTTACAAAAGTTGGTAAATCTATTTGATTCAACGACTTGATGCTAAAGGGGGAGAATATGTCACACACAATGTTATTTTGAAAAAGATTTAAAAGTCCAAATGACAACCTTAAACTTAGGATGACAATGGTGAGCATAAAGTCGTTGATGCAACCATTTGACTAGTTGAGGGGGAGTCTATAGGACATGGGGAGACAGATTTGTGTTAGTAACAAAGGCAAAGGCATTCAATTACAGGATTACATCGGTTTGAGTTTTTAATTGATTGACTTGCTTAATCCCAATTAACCAAGTAAAATATTTTTCATAAAATGTTTTCATGGAAGATTTTATTTTCTTTTGTTTTACTTTCTTTCATAAAGACTTTGAAAAAGCCAATCAAATTGAAAAAGATAAAATAAACATTACTTGAAGTTAAAGAAGAGATGATAGTCCATCAGTAGATGTTCAGTCACACATGACCTTAGTTAGACTTTATGATGCTTATCTAATATATCTGTGATAAATGTTTTGATTAGAACTTCTTAGACTGCACAGTATGGGAAATGATAGCTTCATAACTGCTTATGCTTAACAAAAATTGATGCTTGATGCTTATATTTTAATTTTGATACTAGTATGTAGTCTGAATTGTCAATAGGCTATGAGTATCTTTGGTCCATTAGTAGTGTGACAACATAATGATCTTTGTGACAACTGTGATTTGAACCCATGGTATGCCGAGTGTGTGTGTAAAAGATCATTATCAGATAAAGAATATAAGATCTAAATTACTTCATGAGACCAGTATCGGTTATGTCGTTAAACACAATTTTTCAGTTCACTTCACTGCCCATGCCTCGAAAAACATGCAACGTGAAGTTGGACTAAGATATGTTTCTGACAACATCTGTTGGAACATATACTAGCCCTTGGATCATTATCCTGATTCCATTGAATATATCCAGATAACAGTTGGATCACGCTACCCTATGTCATTGAATCAATCGATTCATTGATCAATATTATGTTGAAGAATTCTATTGGTACAATCTTTCTGTTACTATGAATCATGAAACTTCATCCAAACCAAGACATTTGAATCATACGATTCTGAATCATTCTGATTCTCTGCTTGATATTTTCCTGTGTTTATCGGTAAAATTCATCCTGGATATTGAATATTATCTTGCAATGATCTTATATGTCTTGAAGATAGTGCACATTTAAATTTCTGTTGGCATATTTGTGGGGTACACGTTGTATTACAAAATAAATGGTACCTTAATTCACAAGAACATGGGACAAAGATACTGATGGTTTCAATTCTAATAATATTGACAACTTAGATTGACATGTTATGTGTTGCAAATTCGTATGTAATTTATATTATAAACATGTTATGATCTGATCCCATCTTCTTTGGAGTTCTTCGCGTATCATTACATGTTTTGGTTGAAGCTTAAAATATTTTATCTTATCTGACTCAAAAGATGTTACTTTATATAATTGTTTGGAAATTCAAATGAAAGAAATGAAAGAATGAATCTGGATAGGATACCCATAGAATGTTTAGGGATGTTTATCCAAAATGTGTGATTGATGCATTTTTTTTACTGATATGATCTTCTTACTCGTGATGTTCGACCAAAAAGATGTGATTTTGTATTTTACATTTTAGTTTGTGAAAGAAAAACCAAAAAGATTTTGTGAGTCTTATGTTTGAAAAATCAAAAAGATTTTATTTTTCCAGCTTCCATGGAAATCTTAATTGGTGGTTATTATTGGTTGTTCTCCTTTACAAAAACTGAATATTGCAGACAAAAGTTGACAAGGGGTCCTTCTCCCAGGTTTTCTTCTAGATAGAAAGAGAAAGTGCAGATGAACAAGACGAAGACTACAGTGTGTTTGATGATATATGAAGACGGATGACAATCTTCTAAAGCTGTTGTCAAGGGGGAGTCTGTTGGAGCATATTCTGGTGACAACGAACTTGAAAATTTTATGTCTTAGTCTTAGAGTCTTTGACTTGTAATTGATAGAATTGTTAGCAACAGTTAAAGGGGAGTCTGTTAGGACATGTTTTGTAACTGTTGATAAAATTCTGTGTAAGTTCATAGAGAGGCGAACTTAACAAGTTCGCCTAAGAATCTTTAGGAGCGAACTTGTTAAGTTCTCCTAGTCTATTGAGGCGAACTTGTTTAGTTCGCCTATAGCAGGTTTGTGTATGTATATAGATGTTTACACATTCTGTTCTAGAAGGGCTTGAAAGATTGTATTATGTGAATTTGTAAACTCTGTGTTTTGTGGAATACAAAGAGAAGTTTATTTACCTGCTGTTTCTATTGTCAATTCCTATACAAACGTTAACACGGTAGGATTCCGCACTCCGTGTTATCGAGAAATCCTGTCACGAGATCGATCTGCAGATGAGTCATGTGGACCTACAAATACGAAAAAAATTTCTATAATAGAACAACTCTTAGACAAAGTTTGTTCTGAAAATCTAATTGATTCGGAAAATTAAAAAAAATGGATGAAAGCATCTATTAAACTAATAGATCCTAACTCAATCATTAGGGTAAAACCAATGAAATACAGTCCACAAGACAGGGAAGAATTTAGTAAACAAATTAAGGAACTTCTTAATTTAAAACTTATTGTCCGTAGAAAATCTCCTCATATGTCTCCCGACTTCTTAGATGAAAACGAGGCAGAAAAAAGAAGAGGTAAAAAGTGCATGGTTGTTAATTACAAGTCAATTAACATTCCCACTATTGGTGACAGCCATAATCTTCCTTGTATCCAAGAATTACTAACCCTCTTAAGAGGAAAACCATTTTTTTCTAGTTTCGACTACAAAAGGGGATTTTGGCTGGTATTCTTGGATGAAGAGTCCCAATTATTAACCGCTTTTACATGTTTAGATGGACATTTTCGATGGAAAGTAGTCCCTTTCGGACTTAAACAAGCACCAAGCATATTCCAAAGACACATGCAGAATACATTAAGAGGTATCGAAAATTATTGTACCGTTTATGTAGACGATATCATGGTATTTTCAGATACTGAAGAAAGGCATTACCTTCATGTTCTTTCGGTTTTAAAAACCATAGAAAAACATAGAATAATTCTTTCAAAAAAGAAGACTAATCTTTTCAAATCTAAAATTAACTTTTTAGGCCTTGAAATAGATCAGGGAACACATAGTCCTTAAAAACATATTCTGTTCCAGACACACTTGAAGACAAAAAAAAACACCTTCAAAGGTTTTTAGGAGTATTAACTTATGCTGAAAGTTACATCCCTAAGCTCGCTGAGCTAAGAAAACCTTTACAGGCAAAAATAAAAAAAGATCATGTCTGGGACCGGAAACAATCCGACACAGATTACATTAAAAAGATAAAGAAAAACGTAATCAGTTTTCCAAAACTTTATCTTTCAGATGATAAAGATTTTCTTATCATAAAAACAGACGCCTTCAATGATTTTTGGGGAGGGGTTCTTAAGGTAAGACAACCGAAAGAGAAGAAATTTGGAAGTATACTTCGGGAAGTTTCAAATAAGCCGAACAAAACTACCACAGTAATGAAAAAGAATTACTCACGGAAAAAAATTCTATTTCAAAATTCTCTATTTATCTTACTCCTGTCAAATTTTTAGTCAAGACTTATAATAAAAATTTTACTTAATTCCTTAAACCAAAAATTTCTCGAGATAATAAACAGGGTCGTCTTGTCAGATGGCAAATGTGGTTTTCCAGATATTCCTTTGATATTGAATATCTTGAAGGATCAAAAAACGCGCTCGCTGATAGCCTGACACGAGATTTTCAAAATACGTAAGCAGTAACGTATTCCCTTTCTTTCCCTCTATTTATAGAGAAAGATCTGTAATTTCTCAAATCACAAAATTTTCTCTAAACAAAAATTTCTTTTTAAGAAAAGGGGAATATGGACGATTTAAAGGCTTTAGCCTAAAAGAAAATTTTCTTTTAATAGAATTAAAAGCTCTTCAAGAAAAAATAGCTATCTACGACGCAAGTCTATAAAAAACTGTTAATTCAGTACAGGAATCCGAAAGGATACAAACTGAATCTAGTCCTGATCAAACGAAATCAGGTAAAGACAAATCAACTACGTTGAAACCTATTGCTTTGGTAGGGATAGCGGTCCGCTATGGACCCGTCAGGCAGCCTATAAATAGATGGGACTTGTGATCAATTTTGAAGCATCCCACATAGAAAAACACACTTAGAAACACACACTTAACCTCGGTAAGCATGCCAAGGAGCCCCAGTTGGCGTAGAGAAGTCAGGTTTCCAGCTTTTCGACCCCAATACACAGGAGATAGTTATGAGGTAAGGTTCTTCCTGGTTCCTAATGACTTGGTTAAGCTAGGAACTTATGATTAAGTAATGTTATAATGACTTAGGACCATGATCCTAGTCATTGTGCTATTTACATTAGCCCTTTTGAATGTTTTACTTAAATGTTTTGGGCCGGTATGCATGTTAGAAAGATTTACATAAATGCTATATACCTTGATTTAAATATTTGGGATAACATTCATGTTGCAAGAGGTTATGCATGAAAGATGATTATATCTTAAGTAAGTAACGGAGTACTCATGAAGCATCAAAGAAGTGTTGGGTAACCATTAGACCAGTATGTAGTAATCTGGAAATCAGAATGTTATGTTTAAGGAAAAAGTGGTGTATATATCCCTCCTGGACCCGTCATTCTTTCCTGGGAACATCTTTGTTGGATGTACTACTCTGGATGGATAACCACCTTGTCTTCTTTGATATATCATGGAGAAACCTTTATAAGGATTTAAAATAAGTAATGGTTTTGAAAGCAATGGTTAGAATGGGAGCTTGCCTTTTGGCATGATTTCACATTATAAAAACAATGGAAAGAAAATGGTTTTGACACGTAAAACTTTTTAGAACTTATCATGGTATACCAGATAAGTAATGGCAGAGAAGTCAGGGTTTTACCTTGACTTGCAGAGGTCTTGACATTTAATGTCTTGACAAAGAGTAAAGAGAAAGAGATAGCGTTTTTGGCATGTTTTCCCATGTCAAATATTTTGACCATATTGGTCTGTAAAGAAAGAAAGATTTTGCCACGTCTGGCCAAATGCCACATAATATCTTACAACTTAAGATGTAGAGATGTACTACATTTCTTTGTAGGATGTAGTGTGGACACCTTGTTCAAGCGTATGTATAAGTGGTGACGACCACTTGGAGGTTAACGTGACCTCAGGAAAGACAAGTGTGCAAGCTTAAAGTATTATGTTTGGGCAAGAAGTTAATATGATGTTTTGAACACGTGTCATATAAATCCATTTATGAATGACACAGAGGTCAAAGATATTTTGAGTAAAACTTAGAACTCACCAGCGTAAGTTGACATATGTTTAAGCATGTGTATCAGGTAAAGATGTAGCTTCCAGCAGTCAAGGCAGGGGCCTAGAATAGAGGCATCTGGTTGGCTATTTGCATATGTGGCAACTAGCATTAGAATAGTTATGTTGTACTTACTTTAGAATTTACATTAAACAAGTTATGATATAAAATAATATTTTAAAGACTTCTGATGTGTATGATCTCTTTTTACTACATGTTCATGAGTAAATTCTACAAGTGGTCGGCATCTTGGGTGATCCGGAATGTGGGTGTCACAAGTTGGTATCAGAGCTATAGTTTGAGAGATCAGAATACTTGCCCAAGTATCTAGACTTAAATTAGGGTTAAGAGACAGTAAGAATGCCAATAGAGATGCTAGTCAAGATAGCCTGATGCCAAAGGAAAAGAGAAAGGTGTGAGTAGTTTAGTAGGAAACATAATAGAAGGATAACTAGAGCACCGAAAGTGGCGTAAATGATTAATTTCGTTGTGGCCATGGTTATTAATTTTTACAATACACTTATGTTCTAGCTATCAATCTATCATGTGAATACTAAAACACTCCATATCTTTTTTAGAAATGGTCGGTAGAGGTAGAGGTAGAAGAGGAGGGAGAGTTAATCTCAATACTCCTAGAGGCAGACGCGGTTTCCCGCAAATGCCAAACCAGAAATAGAACATGTAGAGAGAGAAGAGCGGATAGAAGAAACTGTGGTTGATCCACAACTTAAAAATCTGGTAGACTTGGCAGTAGCCAAAGCATTAGAGACAACATTGCCAATTTTATTGACAACTTAGAGGAAAATAGAAAGAAGAATGATGAGATTCAACCGACAGAAAGAATTAGTAAGTCAGATGATGAGAATGAAGATGATTTCGATTATGATTATGAATCAAATGATTCATACGAGGCAAGACCTGATAAGAAAGGGAAGAAGGGATGTCCTTATAAGGCATTCAAGGACGGAAACCCACCTAAATTTGAAGGAACAAAGGATGCCACCGTCACTCATCAGTGGATAAGAGAAATAGAGGCAGTGATCAAGATTAGTGAATGCAGAGATGATCAAAAGGTTAAGTATGCAGCCCACTCGTTTGTTTCAGAAGCTTTTTGCTGGTGGGAAAACTTAGTCATAACTTTGGGAGATAAAGCTATTGACCGAATGTCTTGGGAGGAGTTGAAGAGATTATTGATAGAAGAGTTTTGTCCAGATAAGTTTTGTCCAGATAATGAGAAGGACAAACTCGAAAGAAATTTTCTTAGACTAGAAGTTGGTAGTATGACTCACCGAGAATATACTACCAAATTTAATCGAATGGCTCATTTGGTACCCCACCTGATAACCCCTGAATCAGTGCGCATTAAGCGATACATAAAGGGTTTACCATCTGAGATACGGAGATTAGTAAAGACTTCAGACCTAAAGACCTATCGGTCTGTCGTACAGCTTGCTTCAACAATGTATGATGAAGTCCTTGGTTCCCACCCTGTGGAATCAAAGAGAAAACGGTTTGACATTTCTAAAAATCGAATTAAGAAGAATGGAGGAGGAGGAGGATGTCACACCCCGCCAGGGCGAAAACGCGAGGCGCGACTTTCACTGGTTTCCAAAGCATATGATTACCGCAAACACATACATGTAATTGGATACATAACTGAATTTAAAATATTTACATTACAAAATATCAATTTGAGTTTACAAATGTTTAAGATTTCGCAAATATGACTCAAGACCATGAGTTATACAAGAGAAATCCTCCCAAAAGCCGTATCCACGTGCATGCATGTAACCTACAATGCTAACCTGATGACCACGTTCAATTTCCTGAAAACATACTTAAAACTGTCAACACGAGGTTGGTGAGTTCACAAGTTATTATAAAGAGTTATCATAAACCCAATGTTTAAATCTGATCTTTTTGCCGATCAAAACTCTTTGTTAAACCTGATCATTTTAACCTGATCAGTACTCTTACGTTTAAACCTGATCACTTTAACCTGATCAGAATTCTTTACTTTAAACCTGATCACTTTACCCTGAACAGAACACTTTTGTGTAAAACCTGATCATTTTAACCTGATCAGAACTCTTTTGATAAACCTGATCAGAACTCTTTTGTGTAAAACCTGATCATTTTAACCTGATCAGAACTCTTTTGATAAACCTGATCACTTTACCCTGATCAGAACTCTTTTGTGTAAAACCTGATCACTTTACCTTGATCAGAACTCTTTTGTGTAAAACCTGATCATTTTAACCTGATCAGAACCCTTTTGTGTAAAACCTGATCATTTTAACCTGATCAGAACCCTTTTGTGTAAAACCTAATCACTTTAACCTGATCAGAACCCTTTTGTGTAAAACCTGATCAGAACTCTTTTGATAAACCTGATCATTTTACCCTGATCAGAACTCTTTTGTATGTATTACCAATGAATATGATTACTAATCCGATCTATTGACCCCATTTGTAAGCTTGCAAGGAATACAAAATAGTATGTAATGTACGAGACCGTAACCAAACCCCAACTTTCTGTGCCTCCCCTCGCCTTTCTGCGAGTAAGACAATATGCGGTCATTCGGCCATTTTGACCCCTGGTTAGCACGACTAACCATGACCGGAGGCGTCACCCCCAATAGTACTATTCATATAATCCCGGGCTAAATCCATAGCTAATGGTTACTAATTTATTACGAGGACTTTAAGCGCTTTATTGTTCCCTCGATACATACATACGGTCAGATCATTAGTTCCATTCATTTATACACAAAAGTCTTTTACAAGTATGTTTCCACCCCAAATCATTTCAAAAACTTAGAAAAAGGGGATTAGTGAAACTCACCTCGACAGTATGAATGCTAGCAAAAATTTGAATGACGGCAGATTCGCCTATCCGTATCCTATTTACACAAGGATAACATACACGTTAAGACTACTCGTCTTAAACGCAATTTGTTCACTTGACTTAGCCGATCTGATTACTTTTGTTTTAATTATCTTTTTAGTTTTTCCAACCTTGTTTTGTTATGAAAATAGTTCTGAGTTACTGCCTTATGGGGCTGATGAACAGGTATCTAAGCTTTCTTAGTTTCGATTGAACAGAACAGATGTCGAAACTTCCTAGTTTCGACTGAGTGAAATAGGTATCGAAACTACCTAGTTTCGATTGGCAAGAATAGTATCGAAACTGCCTAGTTTCGATTGTACACAGGTATCGAAACTTCCTAGTTTCGATTGAGTAAATAGATATCGAAACTCCTAGTTTCGATAGAACAACCGGTATCGAAACTCCTAGTTTCGATTGAATAACTGGTATCGAAACTCCTAGTTTCGATCAATAGGTATCGAAACTCCCAGCTTCGATTGACTAACAGGTATCGAAACTATAGTTTCGATATCTGCACTTTGATTTACAGAATTCACTCTGTATATTTTTATGTTCAAATCTTGAGTTTGACACAGTTTTCTTGTTATCTTACTTGCGTTTGAACGATTTGTATGTTTAGTTACGGTTTTAAAGCAAATAATATGGATGGTATCGAGTTTTTACCTCAAACCGAGAATGGCGATCTTTAGAGAAAAACAGAGAAGTAGTCTTGAATCTTTTGCTAAGCTTTCTTCAAGAACACTTGAAATTCTCCTTATGACACCGAATTGTGGTGATTTTCGCTTTAAAACTGGACTTCGATTTGAAAGAGAATTGTGAAATTGCCGTAAGAAAAATGAGAAAGATTGGAAGTGAAGGTGAGGTTTCGACTGAAGAGGTATGGTTTTTCCTCTGAATTTGAGTGAAATAGGCAAGTGGGAGAATGGCTCCCTGACACTCGGCCAAGAAAGTCAAGAAATAGGTTTAGGGGTTAATGATAACCAATTTTTTTTTAAATATTAATTTATTATGGTATTAGTATCAATTAGAGTTTTAAGGGGTAATTTAATTCAGTTTCGATTCTTCACGGTATTATAATTTTTAACCATTTTTTGGCTCGTTGAAGAAAATATTAGAATCTTGGCTCAACGTAAATTTTGTGTAATATATATATATATATATATATATTTTTCTGGTTATTTTATTTAACCATTTACGTTCGCATTAAGTCGGGTTATCCTGCTTACTTTTTCTAGTAACTCTTTACGGTTTACTAGACTTGGAACAAACTTCTTTGCTAGACTTCTTGACTTTACTTAGTCAAAATAAAATATCAGGAAATAATAATTATGAACGTGCGTTTATGAAATGTGGATATTGACCTGAAATGCTGGGTGTCACATTCTCCCCATGTTACAGAGAATTTCGTCCCGAAATTCAGTTCTTGTCACTCTGACTTGGTGTTTTTGTAAATAATGACGGGTACTTGGATTTCATTTTATCTTCCCGCTCCCACGTATACTCGGGGCCGCGCTTTGAATTCCAACGTACCTTGACCAGCTTAACACGGCTGCGCCTTGTTCTCTGAACCTTCCAATCTGTGACTTCCATAGGTTCCTCAATGAAGTGCAACTTGTCGTCTATGTGAATCTCATCAGGCGGTATTATTAATGTCTCGTCTGATAAACACTTCTTGAGATTTGATACATGGAACGTATCATGTACATTGCTTAGTTCTTGTGGCAACTTGAGCTTGTAAGCTACAGGGCCAACCCTAGCCAATATTTCAAATGGTCCAACGTACCTAGGGTTAAGCTTGCCACGGTTGCCAAATCTTGCAAATCCTTTCCAAGGTGAGACCTTTAACATGACTTTGTCTCCTACTTGAAATTCTAAAGGTCTTCGTCTGTTATCCGCTTAACTCTTTTGTCTGTCACGGGCGGCCTTCAGACGATCCTTGATTTTGAAAATCTTATCTGTGGTCTCTTGAATAACTTCAGGACCGGTTAAATGTTTGTCGCCAACCTCTGCCCAACATAGTGGTGAACGACATTTTCGACCATACAAAGCCTCAAACGGAGCGGCTTTGATGCTGGTGTGGTAACTGTTATTGTATGAAAACTCAGCTAGTGGCAAATGAGTATCCCAATTTCCACCGAAGTCAATTGCACACGTACGGAGCATATCCTCTAAGGTTTGAATGGTTCTTTCACTTTGACCATCTGTTTGTGGGTGATATGCCGTGCTCATGTCAAGACGTGTGCCCATGGCTTCTTGTAACGATTTCCAGATTCTAGACACGAATCTGCTGTCTCTATCAGAGATAATAGAAATTGGTACTCCATGCCTAGCCACAATTTCCTTGATATAAAGCTTTGCAAGTTTCTCGGTTTTATCCGTTTCTTTGATGGGTAGAAAATGAGCTGATTTCGTCAAACGATCGACGATTACCCATATAGTGTCATACCCGCTCGACGTCTTGGGTAACTTTGTAATGAAATCCATGGAAATCTGTTCCCATTTCCATTGAGGTATCTCGGGTTGTTGTAACAATCCCGACGGTTTCTGATGTTCTGCTTTTACTTTTGAACATGTCAGGCATTTACCGACATAAATAGCAATTTCTCCTTTCATGTTTGGCCACCAGTAGAATTCTTTCAGATCCTTATACATTTTATCCGAACCTGGGTGAATGGAGTACCTGGACTTGTGGGCTTCGTCCATAACCAACTCCCGTATGTTACCAAAACATGGCACCCAAATTCTATTCATGAAGTATAAAGTGTCATCTGACTTTGGTTCCAACTGCTTTATCATTCCTCGTAAAGCTTCGTTCTGACTGTTTTCTTCTTTGATTGCTTCTTGTTGTGCCATCCGAATTTGAGTCGTGAGACTCGTATGAATTGTCAATTCTAGGGCACGAACACGTAGTGTTTTAACTCGTTCTTTACGACTTAAGGCATCTGCTACGACGTTTGCTTTGCCAGGGTGATACTTGATATCACAGTCGTAATCATTCAGTAGTTCTACCCAACGACGTTGCCTCATGTTAAGTTCTTTCTGATTAAAGATGTGCTGGAGACTCTTGTGGTCTGTAAAGATAGTACATTTTGTACCGTATAAGTAATGTCTCCAAATCTTGAGTGCAAACACAACTGCACCCAATTCCAAGTCGTGGGTCGTATAATTCTTTTCGTGCACTTTTAGTTGTCTGGATGCATATGCTATGACTTTTTCTTTCTGCATCAACACACATCCCAGACCTTGGTGTGATGCGTCACAGTACACAATGAAATTGTCAGTCCCTTCGAGAAGGGATAGGATTGGTGCACTGCAAAGTTTTTGCTTCAGCAATTGAAAAGATGATTCTTGTTTAACAGTCCAATCAAACTTTTTGTCCTTCTGGGTTAACGTGGTCAAAGGCAAGGCTATCTTTGAAAAATTCTCGATGAGTCGCCTGTAATATCCTGCCAAACCCAGAAATTGACGCACCTCATTCGGAGTTCTTGGTGCTTCCCAGTTTTTGATAGCTTCAATCTTGGATGGATCCACATGGATACCCTTCTTATTAATGACATGTCCAAGAAAGTGAACCTCTTGGATCCAAAACTCACACTTAGAGAATTTAGCATAAAGCTTCTCATTCCTGAGTAGTTCCAAGATTAATTTCAAATGATATTCATGTTCCTCCTTGGTTCGTGAATATATCAATATGTCATCGATAAACACAATCACGAATTTATCCAAGTACGGCTTGCACACGCGGTTCATGAGATCCATGAAAACAGCTGGTGCATTAGTCAAGCCAAATGGCATAACTAGGAATTCGTAGTGACCGTAACGAGTCCTAAAAGCCGTTTTTGGTATGTCTTCTTCCTGAATTTTCAGTTGATGATACCCTGATCGTAGATCAATTTTAGAATAGAAACTGGAACCTTGAAGTTGATCAAACAAATCGTCTATTCGAGGAAGAGGATACCGGTTTTTGATTGTTAGCTTGTTCAATTCCCGGTAATCAATGCACATTCTAAAGGTTCCATCCTTTTTCTTTACAAATAGGACCGGAGCTCCCCATGGTGAGAAACTCGGTCTTATGAAACCTTTGTCAAGTAATTCTTGTAGTTGGCTCGACAGTTCCTGCATCTCGGAAGGGGCTAAACGATACGGAGATCGTGCAACTGGTGCGGCTCCTGGTACTAGGTCGATCCGAAACTCGACTTGTCTTGATGGTGGTATTCCTGGTAAGTCTTCGGGAAATACTTCCGAATAATCTCTGACGATTGGTATGTCCTCAAGTCGACGTTCTTCGGGTTTCTTCTCGACGATGTGAGCCAGGAATGCACAATAACCCTTGCGTAGATACTTATAAGTTTTCATGCAGTTTATCGTTTTTAACATCGTTATACACCTTTCGCCTTGAATTGAAAGAATTTCTCCGCTTGGTAGAGGAATACGTACAATCTTCTCGAAGCATACTATCTCAGCACGATTCTTGGTTAACCAATCCATACCAATAACAATATCAAAACTCCCTAACTCGACGGGTAGAAGGTCTATACTGAATGTACGGTTTTCTAAACATAAAGTACAACCCCTAAAGACCTCTCCGGTTTCTATTAATTTCCCATTTGCTAATTCAATTGTATAACGTTGATCTAGTTTGCTGGCCTTAATACCGAGTAAGGATTTAAAATCATTTGACACAAAGCTCATATCCGCACCCGAATCAAAAAGTACAGAGGCATAGTGATTATTTATCGGGAACGTACCAGTGACGATGTTCGGGTCCTGGCGTGCGTCCCTTGCACCCATCACAAATGCCCTCCCTGGTGCATGAGCGTTGTTCTGATTCTTCCACTTGGGACAATCCTTCTTGAAGTGTTTTAGATCACCACATACAAAACATCCCGGTTTGATTTTCCCCAATCGGTTGTTAGTTCGACAAGCTTGAGTGGTGTGACCAAATTTGTCGCATTTTCCACACTTGATGCAAACACCGGCATGATGATTTCCAAACCTCTTACATCTCGGTAGGCCCCTATCATACTCCTTTCTTTCCACTGTGTTGGCTGCAAAAGCCTTCACAGTTCCTTGTTTCTTAAACTCTTGTTTTCCAGATTTGTTACTTGAATTTCCCATCCATTTTCTTTTCTCCCCAGATCTACCTTCCTCATTCTCCTTCCTCACAAACAATTCATTACGTACTGCATCATCCTTTAGTTTGAATGCTAAAGTTATAGCACTCTTGGCATCTATTGGATTAGATGATGTTACCATGCTACGAATTTGAGGCGCAAGGCCCCACAGATACCTTTCAACACGCTTATGTTCTGGTGTGACCATATGCGGTACCAGAAGTGCCAATTCATTGAAGCGGTCGGTGTATCCCGCTACATCATCTCCTATCATCTGTAGGTTCCACATCTCAGTTTCAATCTTTTGCAATTCGTTCCGAGGACAGTATTCCTCAATCATCATGTTTTTCAAATCTTCCCAAGACAATTGGTACGCTGTCTCTCTCCCCAAAGTCTTCATTTGAGTATTCCACCAAGTTAAAGCTTTATCAGTGAGCGTGCAGGTAGAATACTTCACTACGCAATCAGCGGTGCATTCACTTATATCAATCACCGACTCCATATGTTCTATCCATCTCATTAGTCCTATTGCACCCTCGGTGCCATTAAAACTGCGGGGTTTACAGGATAGGAAGGCCTTGTAGGTACACTTCCTATTTGGAGCATCTGCAGGATCACAAGTCATAACGTCATTAATTCAGATCATGACTATGTGTTATGGCTTATTTTTTTTTTTTTTATTACCTCCGGAACCTCCTGCTGTACCGCTACCCCCTGCGGTACCGCTACCTCCTGCACCTCCTTCGCTATTTCGGTTTGCTTCATACTGCTCTATAGCGGCAGCTACTCGCTGTGCTATTAGTTGTTCCATGTTTGGGGAAATTGTCTCGTTGTTGTCACCAGTAGTGTTACGGGGTGTCCCACGCTTAGGTGCCATGACGTTCTTTCTAACATGTCAATTAAAAAGAAACAACATCATATATCAATAATGATAGATCATGACATAAGGATACCACAACATCAAACATGAACAACTATCATTACAACATAAACCATTACATACATAGTCAAAACATACATAGTATATTGTTCCCAAAAGACGAGGATACAAAAGAGATGGGTTCACATGACCTCATCAGTACTAACGTTTTAAACTACATAATGTACTATGGGCACAACCCGCCCATAATAGGTTTAAAAGAAGAAGTGGGAGTACAACCCAATCATCATGGCAAGTCCCGCCATGACAAAACTAGCACTCGCCACAAATTCTGCAGCCAAAGTCCTCTCCTCCAGCGCCTCCACCATGTCTCGGACCGTGAGAGTGAACTGCCAGTCCATATCAGCTCTCAACTCGAGGTAGTCAGTGGCACTCTGTATGTCTCGAGTGCTATCCTCCAGAGTCTGTACTCGAGATCCGAGCCCTTGACGTAAGCGCCTGGTTGCATCCCCCTGTGCCCGGATGTCATCTAGGAGATCATCAAGACGCTCCTCATGCGTACGAATGCGAGCTACCAAGGTAGGCACAGTGAGCTCTATGGCTTCCCCAGTGTTTGGTAGGGGTGTTGGGGAGTTGGAAGACTCTCCAAGCTCAAAGGTAGATGGGATGTTCTCCATCTCCCTCCAACGTGCCAGGGTACGAGGCATCCAACGGATGGTTCCCACGGTAGGGTGGTAGCAGGGTCGTTGCCTCGGTGGTTCCTCATCGGTCTCCAAGTCTTTCGGATCACGGGCTGCCAGGTTTCTCTTGCGCGGAAGTCGAACCTTCTTCCTAGCACTTTGCACCTTAACTGGTCCTCCGCTTTTCTTTCGGTAGACGATGGGCGGTTCTCCCAGAGCGACATTGGGTGGTGTCGAGCTGCGAACTTGTACTCGATTTTTAGGGCGTGAGGCGGAAAGTTCCTCGTTGGATTCAGAGTCAGAGACGGGGTCAGAGTGTGAATGTGACGACATACTTGTGACTACAATATCCACATGACATGATGACTGGTTATGCAATGCTTATGCAATGAAAACATTTTAGTGAGTCATTCTAATTATAGACTAGGTTCCGTTTTAGACACCTAGTTCGCTATAATCAATGGCTCTGATACCAAGTTCTGTCACACCCCGCCAGGGCGGAAACGCGAGGCGCGACTTTCACTGGTTTCCAAAGCATATGATTACCGCAAACACATACATGTAATTGGATACATAACTGAATTTAAAATATTTACATTACAAAATATCAATTTGAGTTTACAAATGTTTAAGATTTCGCAAATATGACTCAAGACCATGAGTTATACAAGAGAAATCCTCCCAAAAGCCGTATCCACGTGCATGCATGTAACCTACAATGCTAACCTGATGACCACGTTCAATTTCCTGAAAACATACTTAAAACTGTCAACACGAGGTTGGTGAGTTCACAAGTTATTATAAAGAGTTATCATAAACCCAATGTTTAAATCTGATCTTTTTGCCGATCAAAACTCTTTGTTAAACCTGATCATTTTAACCTGATCAGTACTCTTTCGTTTAAACCTGATCACTTTAACCTGATCAGAATTCTTTACTTTAAACCTGATCACTTTACCCTGATCAGAACACTTTTGTGTAAAACCTGATCATTTTAACCTGATCAGAACTCTTTTGATAAACTTGATCACTTTACCCTGATCAGAACTCTTTTGTGTAAAACCTGATCATTTTAACCTGATTAGAACTCTTTTGATAAACCTGATCACTTTACCCTGATCAGAACTCTTTTGTGTAAAACCTGATCACTTTACCTTGATCAGAACTCTTTTGTGTAAAACCTGATCATTTTAACCTGATCAGAACCCTTTTGTGTAAAACCTGATCATTTTAACCTGATCAGAACCCTTTTGTGTAAAACCTGATCACTTTAACCTGATCAGAACCCTTTTGTGTAAAACCTGATCATTTTAACCTGATCAGAACTCTTTTGATAAACCTGATCATTTTACCCTGATCAGAACTCTTTTGTATGTATTACCAATGAATATGATTACTAATCCGATCTATTGACCCCATTTGTAAGCTTGCAAGGAATACAAAATAGTATGTAATGTACGAGACCGTAACCAAACCCCAACTTTCTGTGCCTCCCCTCGCCTTTCTGCGAGTAAGACAATATGCGGTCATTCGGCTATTTTGACCCCTGGTTAGCGCGACTAACCATGACCGGAGGCGTCACCCCCAATAGTACTATTCATATAATCCCGGGCTAAATCCATAGCTAATGGTTACTAATTTATTACGAGGACTTTAAGCGCTTTATTGTTCCCTCAATACATACATACGGTCAGATCATTAGTTCCATTCATTTATACACAAAAGTCTTTTACAAGTATGTTTCCACCCCAAATCATTTCAAAAACTTAGAAAAAGGGGATTAGTGAAACTCACCTCGACAGTATGAATGCTAGCAAAAATTTGAATGACGGCAGATTCGCCTATCCGTATCCTATTTACACAAGGATAACATACACGTTAAGACTACTCGTCTTAAACGCAATTTGTTCACTTGACTTAGCCGATCTGATTACTTTTGTTTTAATTATCTTTTTAGTTTTTCCAACCTTGTTTTGTTATGAAAATAGTTCTGAGTTACTGCCTTATGGGGCTGATGAACAGGTATCTAAGCTTTCTTAGTTTCGATTGAACAGAACAGATGTCGAAACTTCCTAGTTTCGACTGAGTGAAATAGGTATCGAAACTACCTAGTTTCGATTGGCAAGAATAGTATCGAAACTGCCTAGTTTCGATTGTACATAGGTATCGAAACTTCCTAGTTTCGATTGAGTAAATAGATATCGAAACTCCTAGTTTCGATAGAACAACCGGTATCGAAACTCCTAGTTTCGATTGAATAACTGGTATCGAAACTCCTAGTTTCGATCAATAGGTATCGAAACTCCCAGCTTCGATTGACTAACAGGTATCGAAACTATAGTTTCGATATCTGCACTTTGATTTACAGAATTCACTCTGTATATTTTTATATTCAAATCTTGAGTTTGACACAGTTTTCTTGTTATCTTACTTGCGTTTGAACGATTTGTATGTTTAGTTACGGTTTTAAAGCAAATAATATGGATGGTATCGAGTTTTTACCTCAAACCGAGAATGGCGATCTTTAGAGAAAAACAGAGAAGTAGTCTTGAATCTTTTGCTAAGCTTTCTTCAAGAACACTTGAAATTCTCCTTATGACACCGAATTGTGGTGATTTTCGCTTTAAAACTGGACTTCGATTTGAAAGAGAATTGTGAAATTGCCGTAAGAAAAATGAGAAAGATTGGAAGTGAAGGTGAGGTTTCGACTGAAGAGGTATGGTTTTTCCTCTGAATTTGAGTGAAATAGGCAAGTGGGAGAATGGCTCCCTGACTCTCGGCCAAGAAAGTCAAGAAATAGGTTTAGGGGTTAATGATAACCAATTTTTTTTTAAATATTAATTTATTATGGTATTAGTATCAATTAGAGTTTTAAGCGGTAATTTAATTCAGTTTCGATTCTTCACGGTATTATAATTTTGAACCATTTTATGGCTCGTTGAAGAAAATATTAGAATCTTGGCTCAACGTAAATTTTGTGTAATATATATATATATATATATATATATATATATATATATTTTTCTGGTTATTTTATTTAACCATTTACGTTCGCATTAAGTCGGGTTATCCTGCTTACTTTTTCTAGTAACTCTTTACGGTTTACTAGACTTGGAACAAACTTCTTTGCTAGACTTCTTGACTTTACTTAGTCAAAATAAAATATCAGGAAATAATAATTATGAACGTGCGTTTATGAAATGTGGATATTGACCTGAAATGCTGGGTGTCACAGAGGAAAGAGGCAAGAACAGGGAGGTGGCTTTAATAAATGTACCAAATGTGGTAAACTTCATACTGGAGAATGCAAGTATGGATCCAATACTTGCTACAATTGTGGTAAGCCTGGGCATATAGCCACCAATTGCCCAAGTAAGTCGGGAATGAGATGTTTCAAGTGTGGAGAACTTGGACACCGGATAATGGAATGTCCAACTCTGAATATTTTTGCAGCAGTAATGCTCAAAGATGGAAAAGAGAAAGAAGCCCCAAAGGCCAAGAGCAGGGCATGTACGTTGATAACAGAGGAAGCGAATGCATACATTTCACGTTAATAACATACCTGCTACTGTGTTATTTGACTCAGGAGCTAGTAGAAGTTTTGTATCTTTAGATGTCTACCCTTCATTAGCTAGACCTACTGTAAGATTAGCCAAAACTTTTGAAGTCAAAACGGCTATTGGGAAGACGATAAAGGTGGCAGAAGTCATTCAAGGTTGTTTCATCAATCTTGAAGGACATATATTTCCTGTTAGACTATATCTAATAATCCTCAAATGATTTAATGTAGTCTTAGGAATGGACTGGTTGGCAGCAAACGATGCCCAAATCATTTTCCACAAGAAGGCAGTCTAAATGCAAACCATGAACGGAAAATAGATTACAATCTAAGGTGATAAATTAAGACCAACCGTTAAAATTATTTCCATGATGAAAGGCATGAAGTTTATAAGTCGAGGAAGTGAGACATACCTGGCTTATGCTATTGATTCCAAAGTGAAAACCAAGGAATTAAAAGATGTGCTAGTAATCTATGACACCAGAGAGAGAAGTGGAGTTTAGAATCGACTTAGTGCCTGGTGCTAAGCCTGTAGCTAAAGCATCGTACCGCTTAGCTCCATCAAAAATGAAGGAACTAATGTCACAATTGCAAGAGTTGTTAGACAGAGGTTTCATAAGACCAAGTATCTTGCCTTGGGGTGCTCCGGTTCTGTTCGTAATGAAGAAATACGGTAGTATACGTATGTGCATAGACTACCGAGAACTGAATAAGCTTAACATAAAGAAAAAATATCCATTACCTAGGATCGATGGCTTGTTCGATCAGTTACAAAGAGCAAGTTGGTTTTCCAAAATCGATCTAAGGCCGGGATATCATCAATTGAAGGTTAGAAATGAAGATATTCCCAAAACAGCCTTCCGTACAAGATATGGACATTACGATTCTTAGTAATGTCAAATTGTTCTGACTAATGCCCCTGCTGCATTCATGGACCTCATGAATAGTGCGACAATCCGAATTTTCAAGATAATTCCGTTAGTGATCCCGTTAAATATTATGTTAAATCCTAACCAAGTTAACCCAAATTCTAAGGCCAAGGAATCATTTCTGTCAAAGCTGAAGCTGCAGGGACTAGTTTTGTAAATATTGAGAAATCCTAGAAGGCACGGTCGCGCCTTGTTTTGGCACGATCGCGCCTCCTGTTGGCACGGTCGCGCCTCTTGCCCAGTTGAAACGTAAACTCATCCTTTAAACGCAAATCCGTTCGAATATCAAGTTTTAACGTAAAATCTCTAATGGCGATCATCATTGAGCCATTATTCGGCACTTTAACACTCGTAATGGCCGAATTCAACTCCATCATTGTAATTAAACTAAAACCGTCGAGTTCATCTAAATTCTTCAATTATCCTCTCGATCTAGCATATGCACACGTTAGACGAGCCTCCCAGAAGCTTCAGAATATACCAATTTGGTCGGAAGAGTGGCCAGAAACACCAAGGACCAAACCCGTCGCCGTAGGACCGAGTTCTAACCATACGCTATCAATCCATCATCTATTCTTGTAATCAAACTCATCCTTAGCTTCATTTCAATCTTCTAATCAAAATCCCTATCATATTTCGGGCTTGCATTATCGAATTTAACTCAATTAGAAACCTAGGGTTCATACACTTTCGGGTTAACGAATAATAATCTAGACATGTTGTTAATCCAATTAAAATACATGGATAGCTTTGAAAATCTTTGCTTATTGAAAGCCCCATAAACTCCAACATTAATATCATAAGATTTAATCAATTTATTTCTGAAAATTAATCAGACACGGTCGCGCTAATCTTCTAGCACGGCCGTGCCTATCCGAACACAGTCGTACCCCGTACCTGACCTGGTCGTGCCTGCTAGCCAGACAAGGTCATGCCTAGAAAACCCTAGACACGGTCGTGCCCGACACAAGCACGGTCGTGCCTGATGCCCAGACTTTGTTGTGTCTTCTGTTTGATCAACACGGTCGCGCCCTGACCAGCACGGTGGCGCCCATGTCCTGAACACGGTCGTACCTTGTCTTAGGCGCGGTCGTGTGTGAGAAAGCCATTTGTCAGAATGCTAGATTAATATTTATATTTTCAAAACAATAATTATTATATTATATTAATATGTTTTAAATCCGGAAAACCACCCATAGACTCGGTTTTAGTCTTGTAACTCGTAACCGTTATTTAAAACTCGTTTATAAAACAATATATTATTTTCAATCTGTAAACTCAATTAGAAACGATATATATATATTTTATTATTATTTGTCACTCGTCACAAACTGTAGTTTTCCTTAATTGTATAATTCAAGAATCTTGTATTCTCGTGGACACATTCGTCTACTCATGGTCATAAGAACGTTACTTTTAGGAAGTTCCTTATTCCGTGTCGTCGTCACAAATCCCAGTGAGTCCATAATTGTTGTTTGTAATTTTAGGGCATTCGTAAACCGTGTCGAACTAGAGCTTGAGATTTCAATCTCATACTTGTGTGATTACTACCTACGCAATGAGGTGAGTTTTTCACGGCCCCTTTTTACTGTTTTAACTTGGGGGAGAAAACATGATTAAACGATTTTGAGATTTTGTAATTCGTATGATATCGATGTTAAAGCTAAGCGTAACACGCTATCACAGAAAGTCCTCATCTTATATCGGACCGTTAATATGGATCTTAGCGAGGTAATATTTAGTAGTACTACTGGGTTTGACAAATCCCACCCGCGTTAGTTGCGCTAACTCGATTAGAGATCGAACGGGTGAAATGTTAGCCTACTCACACCGCCAGTGTTGATAGACCTGGCAGGAGGCAATAAACAAACAGTCAGCTTCGGTTGCGAGCGCTTGAGTTAAACATGAACATAGGTTAGCTACCTATAGATACATATTGAATGATCATAAATCTGGTAAACGCTTATTTATATATTGAAACCTGTGAACTCACCAACCTCATGTTGATATATTTTCTTGCATATTTTCTCAGGTCGCTAAGATAAGACACAGGTGCACATTAGGGCATGCATGGGATTCAACTATTTTGATTATGGTCTATTTATGTTTGTTTGGATTATTTTGTATTGTACTTTGTTTGGTTGGACGTTTTGGACTTTTGGACTTCAAGGCTTTTGGTTTGGGCGCGTGTGTTTTGCGCATTTACTTTCTTTACGCTTCCGCATTGAAACTCTAATTATTATGATATTTCCATTTGAGTCCCATGTACAGTCGTTCAAAGTAACTAATGTCTGAGATCCTGGTTCGTCACTTCCCGAAACGGTAAAACTCCGTTAGTTGAAATTTGGGGGTGTGACAGATAGGGTTTGTCTACCAATGTTGGACTGATCTGTGATCGTGTTCATAGATGATATTCTAATCTACTCAAAGAATGAAGGAGATCATGCATGTCATCTCAAGGAAGTGCTGGAAACACTTAGAAAGGAGAAATTATATGCAAAATTCTCTAAGTGTGCGTTTTGGCTCCGAGAAGTTCAGTTCTTGGGTCATATGATAAACACAGATGGAATTCTGCTAGATCCTTCAAAGATAGAGACCATGATGAAATGGAACCTGCTAAAGACACCTACATAGATATGCAGTTTCTTAGGTTTGGCTAGTTACTATAGACGGTTTATTCAATATATCTCTAATATTGCTACCCCATTGACAAAACTTACGAAGAAGGAGATAAAATTTGTATGGGGAACAGAACAAGAAAATGCTTTTCCAAAGCTAAAAGAAAATTTGACTCAGGCTCCGGTGTTGTCTTTACCGGAAGGAAATGAAGATCTGGTAGTTTACTCCGATGCTTCGTATCAGGGATTAGGGTGAGTACTCATGTAGAGACATGCTTCACGGCAACTCAAACCCAATGAAGTTAACTACCCAACCCATGATTTAGAATTAGTTGCAGTAGTTTTTGCACTTAAAATGTGGAGGCATTATCTGTATGGAGTTAAGTGCACAATCTACACAGATCATAAAAGCTTAAAGTATTTCTTTGAACAAAAAGATCTGAATATGAGGCAGCGAAGATGGTTAGAACTGATAAAGGATTATGATTGTGAAATCCTATATCACCGAGGGAAAGCCAATGTAGTGGCAGATGCCCTAAGCCATAAGGAAGAGCATCCTCCTATTAGGGTGAATTCATATAAGTTAGTTGTAACTCATGACTTTATGACTCAGCTCAGAAATGTCCAGGTAGAAGCGTTAAAAACAGAGAGTGTTAAGAAGGAAAGAATGGCTGGACAAGAGAAATACTTGGAAGAAAATGAGTATGGGGTTAAGATTCGATTCGGCCGATGTGGATACGACATATGGGTGAATTCAGAGTTAAAGTTTTAGATGAAGCTCATAAATCTCGATATTAGATTCATCCTAGTACTAAAAAGATGTACCAAGATCTACGCCATGATTATTGGTGGCCTGGTATGAAGTTTGATTTCATGAAATATGTGGCTAAATGCTTGACGTGTTCTCAAGTTAAAGCAAAGCATCAGAAGCCTTATGGCAGATTACATCCACTAGATATTCCAGAATGGAAATGGGAACATATCACTATGGACTTCATAACTAAGCTACCGAAAACAGCTAAAGGTTATAATACTATATGGGTGATAGTTGATAGGCTAACTAAGAGTGCTCACTTTTTACCAATACATGAGACTTATTCTTTAGAAAGGTTAGCAGAAGCATTTATCAAGGAAATTGTTTCACGGCATGGAGTGCCGGTTTCAACTGTATCTGACAGAGACATGTTTCATGTCACGTTTCTGGAAGAAATTCCATGAAAAAATGGGAACTAAGTTATTGATTAGCACGGCATATTATCCTCAGACGGATGGTTAAAGTGAAAGAACGATTCAAACACTTGAGGATATGATGCATACTTAAATTATTGACTTCAGTGGAAGTTGGGATAGTCATCTACCTTTGGTAGAATTCTCATAAAACAATAGTTATCATGCAAGTATTGGCATGCCACCATACGAAATGTTATACGGAAGAAGATGAGAACTCCCATCTGTTGGGAAGAGGTTAGACAAAAAGAACTTGGAAGCAAAGAAATTGTCCAAGCAACAGGTGTAAAGTTAGATCAGATTAGAGCTTGCCTAAAAGCCGCACAGGACAGACAGAGGTCTTATGCAGATAAAAGGCGAAGGCCCATGGAATTTCAAGTTGGAGACTTTGTTCTGTTAAAAGTATCTCCATGGAAAGGAATCATTAGATTTAGAAAGAGAGGAAAATTGAGTCCAAGATTTATTAGACCATTTAAGAATATAGCCCGAGTAGAGAACGTTGCTTATAGACTGGAATTGCCAAAAGAGTTGAGTGGAATTCACTCGACATTTCATGTATCACACTTGCGAAAGTGTTTGGTAGACAAAACCTCTCATGTACCACTGAATGATATAGATGTAGATGAAAGATAGAATTATGTTGAGAAGCCAGTGGCTATACTCGACTGTAAAGAAAAGAGATTACGAAATAAGGTAATCAAACAAGTGAAAGTTCAGTGGCAACATCGAAAGGGAACTGAAGCCACATGGGAGACAGAGGAAGAAATGAGGCAATCTTATCCCTGCTTATTCGAGTAAGTAACATGTTTCGAGGACGAAACCTTTGTAAGGGGGGTAGATTTGTAACACCCTAGTTTTTAAAAGAAATATACGTGGAGGGACTAAAGTTGTCATTTGATAAAACCCTAAGAGGTTAAAAGACATTATATTAAAGTATAAGAGGTTAAAGTGCTATTGAATCAAAGTTCAGGGACTAAAAGTGAAAATTTATGAAAGTAGACAGATGTCGGACCGACATCTATAGAGATAGCGGTCCGCTATGTAGAGGACAAGAAATTAACCCGGAAGTGACATGTGTCGGTGACTAATCACTGAAGACTGACATGCGGAGGATCGATATCGGACCGACATAGGATCCATTGTGGTCCGCTAGTCGTAATCTATTCCTTGCGGATCGATATACGAAGTATAACGTTCCGTTATGTGCCCACTAAGCAAAATACACTGACACACTAGATAGCGAACCGACATGTGTAGGGATAGCGGTCCGCTATGGACCCGTCTGGCAGCCTATAAATAGATGGGACTTGTGATCAATTTTGAAGCATCCCACACAGCAAAACACACTTAGAAACACACACTTAACCTCGGTAAGCATGCCAAGGAGCCCCGATTCGCGTAGAGAACTCAGGTTTCTAGTTTTTCAACCCCAATATGCAAGAGATAGTTCTGAGGTAAGGTTCTGCCTAGTTCCTAATGACTTGGTTAAGCTAGGAACTTATGATTAAGTAATGTTATAATGACTAAGGACCCTGATCCCAGGTGTTGTGCTGTTTACATTAGCATGAAAGAATTGTGTGAAGGAGAAGGAAGTTAGAGGTGAGTTCTATAAGGCCCTTTTTGAATGTTTTACTTAAATGTTTTGGGCGGGTATGCATGCTAGAAAGATTTACATAAATGCTATATACCTTGATTTAAATATTTGGGATAGCATTTATGTTGCAAGAGGTTATGCGTGAAAGATGATTATATCTTAAAAGTAAGTAACGGAGTACTCATGAAGCATCAAAGAAGTGTTGGGTAACCATCCGACCAGTATGTAGTAATCTGGCAAACAGAATATTATGTTTAAGGAAAGAGTGGTGTATAAATCCCTCGTGGACCCGTCATTCTTTCCTGGGAACATCTCTGTTGGAGGTACTACTCTGGAAGGATAACCACCTTTTTCTTCTTTGATATATCATGGAGAAACCTTTACTAGGATTTAAGATAAGTAATGGTTTTGAAAGAAATGGTTAGAATTGGAGCTTGCCTTTTGGCATGATTTCATATTATAAAAACTATGTAAAGAAAATGGTTTTGACACATAAAACATTTTAGAACTTATCATGGTGTGCCCAGATAAGTAATGGTAGAGAAGTCAGGGTTTTACCTTGACTTGCAAGGGTCTATACGTTTAATGTCTTGACAAAGAGTAAAGAGAAAGAGAGAGAGTTTTTGGCATGTTTTGCCATGTCAAATATTTTGACCATATTGGTTTGTAAAGAAAGAAATATTTTTCCACGTCTGTCCAAATGCCACATAATATATTGTAACTTAAGACGTAGAGATGTACTACATTTCTTTGTGGGATGTAGTATGGACACCTTGTGCAAGGGTATTGTTGAAGCACGTTTGTGTGACAAACACTCTGGATATTGTCTTAGCTTTTGTACTTGTCTTGTATGTATTATTCTTTGTATTGTAGTGTCTGTACATATTAGTTATTGAGTTGTAATTACTAATGTATGTACTAGTCGTCTGTTTTCTCTAAGTGTTTTGCGCACTTAGCATGTGCGCAGGAATTACTTCCTGCGTACTTAGCAAGTACGCCATAATACTCTGCGTACTTGCTAAGTACGCAGGAACAATATGCCCAGCGCACTTGTTAAGTGCGAAGAGATCAGGTCTAGTATAAATAGGCTAGGTTAACAGAAGATATGGAGGTAGGCATTTTGCACTCAGTTGTATTTTCTCTGTAACCTTCAAGTTTATAATAGATGGAGTTTTAAAGTGATTTGGTTGTCAGTTTACTTTGTGTTACTTGATTCTCCACCTAGTTACGGGCATTCTGCACCCGGTCCGACTAGTCACACACCCACACGTAACGATCTGAGACACCCGGGGACCTACAAGTGGAATCAGAGCATAGCTCTTGATTTCGAGTGTTGTGAGTGTGTTAGGAGCATCTTCGACACATCCTACAGAGATTTTGCAAGCAAAAGTGGGTGTTTTTGTTGATTTTTGTGATAAAATAGGGGTAGCTCTTGAGCACTATTTTAGAAGCAAAAAACACTCAAAAACCAATTTTGTTGTGTATTTGAGTGTTTTGAGCATCAAAGGTTGGTTAGAAACGAGTTTCTGACCCTTTGGATCATTTTGTTTATATCTTCAACTTTTTCTGTCTCCGGTGAGATTCCAGTGACCGGAAAAAGTTGGTGAGGGTTGGTGAAAAAGTGACCTGCGTACTTACCTTTTTTGGCTAAAAAGACAATCTTCCTGCGTACTTACCAGGTACGCAAGACCATTTCTTATTGCGTACTTAACTCCTTCCTACGTACTTGGCATTTACTCATGTCTACTTGTTAAGTATGCAAGAGCAAATTCTGAATACGCAAGACCAAGTCTTTAAGTGCGCAAGGGCAGATTCAAGTGTGCAAGTTGTTTTGACTTTTCTGAAATTTGACTAAGTGTTTCACTATGGCAAATCTTCAGAACCTCGGTAACCTTCTTAATTATGACAATGAGATTGGAAGCCCACATAAACCACCAAAACTGCTTAATGTAAACGATTATTCAAACTAGGAAAGCATGCTTTGAGCATTATATCTCATACACCGATTCTTAACTTTGGATAACCATTTTAGAGGGTTATAAGCATTCCACATATACATATCTTGATGAAGAAGTTCCCAAGCCTATCTCCAAACTTGATGAAGAATAAAAGAAAGTTTATGACAGAGAGAAGAAGGCACACAGATCTATCACTATGGACTTGACCACGGAGTTATTTCACAGCTTCAGAGGATACGATAACTCCAAGGATCTCTTGAAGGCTTTGCAAAAGAGATTCGAGGGAAACAACGACATCAAGAAGAGTAAAAGGGGTCTTCTTAGGAAACAATATGAGTGCTTCAGATATCTGGAGAATGAATCTATAGATGAGCTTATCTCTAGATTCTATCATCTGCAAACTGAGCTGAAAGCTTATGAACTGATCTATCCGAATGAGGAGTTAGTTGAGAAATTTTAGCTGCCCTACCACCAAAATTTGAGATGTACACCACTCTGATGAGAGCGAACTCAAAGTTTTATGAGATGACTATTTATGAAGCAATCGGAAAGGTTCAAGCACATGATATGAACCTAAAACGAAAAGAGAGCTCAGGGAGACCACAAATACAAGACCCTTCTATGTATTTTGGGACGTCTTCCACAACCAAGTCATCTGGTTCTGGAATTGCCCTTTTCTCAGGGAACTCTCATGAGGAGGATAACTCAAATGTCTGTGGTGGTCATGCTTGCTGTGCAGCATCTGGATCTGGTTCTGGTTCTGGATCTCATCACCAGAATTCCTGAAGAAATCCTTCTCCCACATCTTCAGCTAATCAATCAGCAATAGCCAAGATAGCTGAAGATCTTGTGGCTTTATTCTCATCATGCATGCTTGCCTATGAGAACTTCATTGGCGGTAAGCTCACGGATCCTGAAACCATAGAAGAAGACTTCAATCAGGTGGATCCGGATGATATGGAGGATATGGATATTCAATGGAATATGGCCATGATCTTGAGGAGGGCGAAGCGTTTCCTGAATAGAACTGGCAGGAAGTCTATTGGTGGACATTCAAATGCCAAGGTGGGATTTGATAAATCCAAGGCCAAGTGCTGCAAATGCAATATCTTTGGGAATTTTGCAATAGAGTGTCTAAAGGGCAAAGCACCTGCCTTAAGGTTCACCAGACCTAGCCAAGGAAACAATCAAGGGTACAACAACTCCAACAACCGCAATCAAAGTCAAGGTGGAACGTCCCATGCTTTGGTAGCACAAAAAGATGACAGCTTTGATTGGGATGTTCATCTGGAGGATGCCCTCATTGCTCAAACACAAGTTGGTCTCATGGTTAAGATTATGGAGATGATGGAAGCAGAGGAACGGGAAGCTTCTGTGGCTGACCAAGAAGAATCTACAACTGCAGTTGCCCTCATAGCTATTGGAGAGGCATCTTGTTCATCTAATGAGGTAGATTCTAACTCTGTCATTTCTTGCTCCAAATGTCTAAGCTTAAAGGTTGAAAATTCTAAGCTTCAAGACAAAGTCGAACCCCTTCGTATTGCAACTTTAAGCTACAAAGAAAACGAAAAATGATACAAAGATTCAATTGAAGCGTTGAAGAAAGAAAAACGTGATTATTCACTTAAAATCATCGATCAACAATTTCATTTGGATGTTGCGTACAAGGGGTTAGAGAAAAGGAACAATGAGATCAACAAGCTGCAAAATGAGATCTTGCAGTTGAAAGGTAATATTGAGAAGTTGAAAAATTCTCGTTTTGTGGTGGAACACTAAGAGTCTGTAGTGAGACAAGTGAATGGCTTAGGGCTAGGTACTAATGCCATTCCTCCACCAGTAAGCTGGAAATTTGTCAACGGCTTAATTGACATTGATTTGTCTTGCCTTGATGAGTCCTCAAGTCAGGATGATTCCTCTAACAAGGATGATTCCTCATGTAAGGCTGACTCTGCATCTGATGAAGAGTTCCTTACTAGTTCTGATGATGGGTCTGAGAACACCTGCCCTGAAGGAGTAGTCTCTGAGGAGTTGCTCACTGAACAGAAAGTTAAGAAAAGCATTATCACTGATAGTGATAATTGTATTTTGACTGAACCCGATATTGTTGAATCAAATGAAAAATTAAAAGTGATGTTTTATGGGGGATATAAAAACATTAATCAAATTAAAAAGGAAGCCTTTTCAGCTCATTTTGGGCTTGGCTATCAAGAAAATTTACAAAAATATTATATTCCCAAGAACCATTCATCATCAGGTCAAACTACTGTTCACCAAACAACTTCTCTTGCTCATCATGCTGAGTCATCTAATGCCAGATCTAATGAGCCTTACAGGAGGACTTATAAAGAAAAGAGAACCTGTTTTCACTGTGGTATGGTCGGTCACATCATTGTGAACTACCCGAATAAGAACCAAGGGAAACGGCCAGTTGTTTCACAACCATCTATTATACCTAAGTCACCACCAGTGAAACATCCTAAAAATCCAAAAAAAAATATGGTGAAACCATCAGTAAAACCTATGGTAAAGCCAAAGATCACACCTGAGGCTAAACCATATGTTCCAAAAAGGGAAAAGCTATCTGCAAAACCTTGTGCTTCTACTTCTGGTAGTGCACCTACTGGTGAGAAACATGTGGTTAAGCTTTCTAAGCCACATAGGAGAAGAAGGAATAAGAGATTGAGAAAGCTAGAACAGCTGGCTGGAATTCAATCAGGTGAAGCTTCCATTAGTTCACCTGCTGTTGTTGACTCTAAGTCTACTATTCCAGTTAAGAAAAAGAAGAGGTCCTGGAATAAGAAATCCAAAAGTTCTCAATCTCCTAGTCCGAAGTCTTCTAAAGTTTCATCCATTTTTGACAGTCATGACTGTGAATTAATTAAGGTTATTTATTTTGAGAAAGACGGACGACCCAAGACCACTATGGCTTGGGTCTCCAAATCTAATTAATTTCTTGTGAGTCGTGCAGGGACATCCGAAGGGTACTATCTTTAATCGTTGGTATGTAGATAGTGGATGCTCCCGGCACAAGACAGGTAACATGGCCCTGCTTCAAGATGTGAAACCATTTAGAGGTGGCTATGTGGCCTTTGCTGGAGAGAAAGGCGGTAGTATCACATGTCAAGGCGTGGTTTCAAATGGTTGTGTCAGCTTCGACAACGTCAACTACTGCGAGCAGCTAAAGCATAACCTGTTGAGTGTCTCCCAGATGTGCGACAAGGAGTACTCCGTTATGTTTGACAAGACTGAATGCATGATTCTCAAACCTGGTTTTGAGGTTCCTGAAGACTAGATTCTGATGCGTGCACCAAGAACGAATGATACCTATCAGATCGACATAAGCGTGGAGAAAACCACATCTTCAGTTGCTACTTGTTTGCTTACCAAAGCGACAGAGCTTGACTCAATCTTGTGGCATAGGAAACTTAGACACATTTCTTATCGAAAAATGAATCATCTTGTCCGAAACGGTTTGGTAACCGGTGTTCCTAAGCTGAGATTCTCCATTGCAGATGACTGTATGCCTTGTAAAAACAGCAAACAGCAAACAGCAACGGAATTCTCACAAGCCCAAGCTCCAAAACTCCATTGATACCCCTTTTGAGCTATTACATATGGATTTGTTTGGCCCCAACAGTATCAGGAGTATTGGAGGTAAGTCATACTGTCTAGTTGTAACTGATGACGTCTCACGTTTTTCTTGGGTGCATTTTTTAGGTACAAAGGACGAGACTACTGACATTCTTCAATACCAGATCCTGAGCTTGGAATCTCTTTGTAAGTTGAAGGTTAGAAGAATAAGGAGTGATAACGGAACTAAATTCATGAATAACTTGATGGAACTTTTCTGTCCCAAGAAGGGGATCCGTCACGAATTTAGTGCCCCGTACACACCTCAGCAGAATGGAGTTGCAGAACGGAAGAACAGAACCTTGATTGAGACTGCAAGGACAATGCTGTCAGATGCAAAGCTTCCTGTCACTTTCTGGGCAGAAGCAGTAAATACAGCTTGTCACGTTTTGAACAGAGTTATGGTTGTGAAGAGGCACAACAAGACTTGCTATGAGTTGATCAACAATTGACCTCCCAATCTTGACTACCTAGTTCCTTTTGGTAGTCCCTGTTCCTTATTGTTACAATACAAAGACCGCAAGTCTAAGTTTCATGCAAAAGCGGTGGAAGGCATATTCTTAGGATATGTTGCCAACTCGCCTTGCAATAGAGTGTATAATATAGGAACTCGTATTGTCGAGGAATGGTTCGAAGTGGATTGCAGTAAACACAGCAGTCCACCAGAACCAAGTGGTCCAGCTTGGGGTTTTGATTATGATGCACTATTCAAGTCTTTCAACTTTCCTGGTTTATCTGCCGATGATGCGGCAAATGTGTATGAATTCTTTGGAAGCGGTGATGACTCAAGTTTCTCAACCCGTGCAACTATACTTATTGTAACTCCCGATTCCAATGCTGCTTCTGCATCTGGAACTAATGAAAATGATAACATAGAAGTTGTTCATGTTGACGGAAATGACGCTCAAGCTAATCCTAACACTCGTGTAGGAAATGAAGCTCCAGCTTATCCAATTAACATTAAATCTTCTTCTTCTGGAACACAAGATATGGGGGAGTTGAGCATAAACCTCGATTCAAAAATTCAGGTACCGGATATACCAGAGATGAGAGTGCATAAGAATCATCCAATTGACAACATTATTGGTGATCCTCATGCCGGTGTTCAGACTCGTCATAGAACCATTGTTGAGAACAGTAGTTTGTACTCTGAGATACTTGACACTGGTGTCATGGAAAAATGTTTGCAAGATGCATTCGTAGACAACTGTAGTTAGAGCCGAAAAATGTGAAGGGGCTCTCGCTGACAACTGCTGGATTGAGGCGATGCAAGATGAATTGTCTCAATTCCAAAAGTTGCATGTGTGGGATTTGGTTGACTTGCCAAGATGCGTACAACTAATTGGAACTAGATGGGCGTTCAAGTGCAAGACGGATGATCGTCATGTCGTAGTGAAGAATAAAGCAAGGTTGGTTGTTCAAGGATTTTATCAACAAGAGGGCCTGGATTACACTGAAGTATATGCCCTAGTTGCTAGACTTGAGACCATTCGACTGTTTCTGGCTTATGCCACATATGTCTGTTTCAAGGTCTATCAACTTGATGTGAAGAGTGATTTCCTGTATGGAAAAGTTCATGAAGAGGTCTATGTAACTCAACCTCCCGGCTTTGAAGATCCGCATAATATCAATAAAGTGTATAAGCTCGACAAAGCACTTTATGGTCTTCATCAAGCACCTCGGGCATGGTATGAGACGTTATCAAAACATTTCCTATCAAATGGTTTCGACCGTGGATAGATTGACTTGACCCTCTTCATTCGGAAAGCAGGAGGTGATATTCTTCTTGTACAAGTGTATGTCGACGACATTATCTTTGCGTCTACAAATGAAGAGATGTGTAGGGAATTCGACAGGTGATGAAGTCCAAGTGTGAGATGAGTAACATGGGTGAATTGTCGTTCTTCCTGGGTCTGCAAGTCAGTCAAAGAGAGGATGGCATCTATCTACATCAAACTAAGTATGTGCAGGACATCTTGTCAAAACACAAGATGAATGATAGCAGTACTTATGGCACACCTATCCCCGTTGTAAGGCCCCTTTCCCAGGTAACCTCACTTGTTGGATTTACTCATAAATACTGAACTTAAATTAAAAACATTCGAGAGCAGTGAAAACAAGCATCATTCAAATACATAACATAACATAACAGCGAAAGTCTTAACAATTAAAAGACAACATTTTCTTAACAATTAAGAGTGGGTTGTCAGTCGCTTGTCGGGTAACCATCATGCCTTCGCACGACCCTTCCATTCCTTACCTGAAATGTATACTAAAAGTCAGCTAATGCTGGTGAGTTCTAGTTTAAAACGATTAAGTATGAACATTCTTTTCTTTATAAGTACGCGTAATTATATATACATTTATATAAATACGTATTCATAACTTTTGCTTTTCTTTCATCATTCTTATGTGATTACATAGATATGCATTCACCTTTACTTTCCTAAACATTCATTGGTCACACACATAAGGCATCAGTCTGCCCTAAGGCATCCGTCTCCCACGCGAACTATTGTTTATGCAACCGTTATACTATTTAAGCATTTACTTCGACCGCCCATTAATGCCTTTTGTACGTCCTAGCTTGAGAAGGAACGTATTTTTTTCCCGGTTGCAAAATAGTCGTGTGGTCGTCCGTCTACAGAAGTAGCCGTTAGCTTCGTTTCCGTCCATAATGTATACATACATTCATAACATGCAATATATATAATTATAAAGCAAGATTTCATTTATTTACGTTATGCCATTCTTTCATTCATTCTTGTAAACATACGTTTCATTCTTTGTTCATAATTCATTTACATATATATACAAATATATATTAGTATATCACGTATGATCACATTGGCATTCATATCGTTTATTCATTTAGTGTATACACTTCAGCCCCAAAACATTTAAAATGATTTGCACATAACATAGAAGGGGGCACATAGAACTCACATGATAAGCTAGTCTTGGTTGTCCTAAACAAAGGTCCAACAACGTCACGTACGATATGAATTAGGTAGTTAAATATACATCAGACCCAGTCCCGACTCTAACGGTTTAATCATACTGAATTAGGCGATCCTACTGACTACACTATCTAGCCTGATGCCTGCGCACTTAGCAAGTGCGCAGGGACTTGTTCTTGCGTACTTAATAAGTGCACAGACTTTGCTTCATGCGTACTTGATAAATACGCAGTACCTGCTTCATGCGTACTTGACAAGTGCGCAGAGCATTCTTCTTGCGTACTTGGTAAGTACGTAGGATCTTTCTCCTGCGTACTTGATAAGTACGCAGGACGTCCTTCTTGCATACTTGATAAGTACACAATACCTGTTTCTTGGATAAAAATCCGAAATTCTTGCATGCTAACCCGATCAAGCCAATCTTACAATTTTCTTTGATAAAAACGTGCGGTTTTCATTCTAGATGCTAGTTTTAAGCTTATTATCAGGTTTCATCCATAAAAATGTCTCCTATTTATCTAAAACCCGAGAAACCCCAAAACGAACAAAAACTCAGTTTAGGGTCGAATCGTTACCTGGATTGGAATTCTGATTCAGAGGTTTCGCTCACGAGCTCGGTAGTAACGTGTTCCTTCAATTTTAGGTCGATCCGTCAACTTTCTCTCTCTAGACCCGAGCTCTCCTTTCTCTCTCTAGATTGCAAGTGTTGGTGAAAAATGAGAATCTAAGCCTGCCTCGACCCTTATATACCTGGGCTTCCCTCGGCCCGTTGGAACCGAGCCCAAGCCCATACATATTTCTTTTTTTTATGACAATTAAGTCTCTATCGCATTATTATTTACTAAATTACTATTTTTGGGATGTTACATGTCTACCCTCCTTAAAGAGGTTTCGTCCTCGAAACCGTTTATATGTTAAACAATTGAGGATATAGTCCCCTCATCTCGTCTTTTTTTTCCCATTTAGCTTCTGACCCTTTTCTGTGCTTCCATTGTACTTTAACTAAATGGATCAACTTATTGCGTAGTCATTTCTCAGCTCGGTCAAGAATGGCTATCGGTTCCTCTACATAATTTAGACTGTTATCCACTTCGATCTCGTCGTAAGGTATGTGAGCTGTGTCGTCAGCTAGGCACTTGCGTAATTGCGACACGTGGAACGTATGGTGTATTCCACTAAGCTCAACGGGTAGGTCGAGTCTGTAAGCAACTTGACCCACTCTCGCTAAAATCTTGAAAGGTCCAACAAACTAACTTAGTTTACCACGTTTTCTGAATCGAATGATTCCTTTCCATGGTGATACCTTTAATAGTACCATGTCCCCCACTTGAAACTCTAAATCTCTTCTTCTCTTATCCGCGTATGATTTCTGTCTGTCTTTTGCGGCTTTCATTCGAGCCTTGATTTGATCGAACTTCTCGAAAGTAGCTTTGACCACTTCGAGACTTGCAAAATCCTTCTGTCCAATTTCCACCCAACAAACCGGAGTCCTGCATCTCCTTCCATACAACATTTCGAATGGCGGCATGCCAATAGTTGAGTGATAGCTGTTGTTATATGAGGGTTGTCCCAGCTTCCATCGAAGTCAATTATACAGGCCGAAGTCAATTATACAGGCCCGGAGCATGTCCTCTAAGGTCTGAATGGGCGGTGCTGATGTTCAGCCTAGTGCCCATCGCTTCATTGAATTTCTTCCAAAACCTTGACGTGAACCTCGTATCCCTATCGGACAAAATCGACAGTGGCATACCATGTCTGCTCACAATTTCCTTGATAAATATTTCTGCTAGCTTTTCAGACGAAGAAGTCTCACGATTTGGCAAGAAGTGAGCACTTTTCGTCAAGCGGTCGACGATCACCTAAATGGTATCATTGCCTTTAGCTGTTCGCGGTAGCTTGGTAATGAAGTCCATCGTGATCTCCTTCCACTTCCATTCCGGTATTGGTAAAGGTTGCATTTTACCGCATGGTTTCTAGTGCTCGGCCTTAACTAGAGAACACGTTAGGCACTTGCTCACGTACTCTGTCACATCATTCTTCATGCCAGGCCACCAGTACTCTTTCTTCATGTCTTGATACATTTTGTTCGTCCCGGGGTGGATGGAATAGCGAGACTTATGGGCCTCATCGAGTATTTTGGCTCTAAGCTCGCCAATCTTAAGTATCCACATTCGGCCAAACCTAGTTCGTACACCGTATGCATTTGCATCCAAATTCCCTTGTTGTCCTACTATTCTTTCCCGTTTTATATTTCTTTCTAATAGTGCTTCATCTTGTGCCTTTGATATTTCACTCATCAAATCTGGTGTTATAATCAGCTGACACACTTTGATCCGTATAGGTTCCGATTCTTCCTTTTTGCTTAAAGCGTCAGCCACCACGTTTGCCTTGCCTGGATGGTACAATATCTCACAGTCATAGTCTTTCAGTAGCTCTAACCACCTCCTTTGCCTCATGTTTAATTCCTTTTGCCCGAAAAAGTACTTCAGGCTTTTGTGATCTGAGTAGATGGTGCATTTGATTCCATACAGATAGTGCCTCCATATTTTCAACGCGGAAACTACTGCTACTAACTCTAGACCGTGTGTTGGGTAGTTAACCACATGAATCTTTAGTTGTTGCGAGGCGTAGGCAATTACCTTCCCTCGTTGCATAAGTACGCAACCTAAACCCTGACCCGAAGCATCAGAGTAGACTACTAAATCTTCATTTCCCTCAGGTAGTGCCAAGACTGGAGCTTGGGTTAATCATGCCTTAAGTTCCTCAAATGCGTTGTTTTGGGTTGTACCCCATTCATATTTCACTTCCTTCCATGGCAACTTAGTTTGTGGCGAGGCTATTCTTGAAAAATCTTGAATGAACCTTCGATAGTAGCCTGCCAATCCTAGAAAACTTCGTATCTCTGTTGGTGTCTTTGGGACGTTCCATTCCTTTACTGTCTCGATCTTTACAGGATCCACCATGATTCCGTTCGGGTTTATTACATGACCTAGGAATTGGACTTCCCTAAGCCAGAACACGCATTTGGAGAATTTTGCGTACAACTTTTCCTGCTTTAGCACCTCCAGAACCTCTCTTAGGTGACAGTGGTGATCACCCTCGCTTTTCGAATATACCAGTATGTAGTCTATAAAAACTATCACCGATCGATCCAACATTGGTCGACATACTCTATTCATCAAATCCATGAACGTTGCTGGTGCGTTGGTCAATCCGAAGGACATCACGAGAAACTCATAATGCCCATAACGCATGCGAAACGCGGTCTTTGGTACATCTTCTTCCCTTACTTTCAACTGATGGTAACCCGACCTAAGATCGATCTTTGAGAACCAACTCGCACCTTGCAGTTGATCAAAAAGGTCGTCTATTCTAGGCAGTGGGTATTTGTTCTTTACTGTCCTCTTGTTCAACTCGCGGTAGTCAATGCACAAGCGCATGCTGCCGTCCTTCTTCTTTACAAATAGTACCGGAGCGCCCCACGGTGAGATGCTTGGTCTAATAAATGCTTTTTCTGTTAGTTCCTCTAGTTGAGACATCAATTCTTTCATTTTTGACGGAGCCAATCGGTAGGGGGCTTTGGCAACGGGCTCAGCTCCTAGCATTAAGTCAATCTGAAATTCTATTTCTCGTTCGGGTGGCAACCAAGGTAGATCCTCAGGGAACACTTCTGGGAAGTTGTACACCACGGGTACATTCTTGAGTTCTTTCGTTTTCATTCTATCATCAATAACACACGCCAGATAAGCTTCGCAACCGCGCCTCATGTAACTTTCGGCTTTGATCATTGAGATGACGTTCGGCATCGTGCAATTCCAATCCCCATAAACCGTAATTGGGCTGTCGCTTGGAGCTTTGAGGTGTATCCTCTTACGTTTACATATGATTTGAGCTTCATTGGCAGCTAGCCAATCCATACCCAATACTATATCGAATCCTCCTAAGGTGAGAAGGAACAATCTAGAAGGGAACTTATGACCCTCTATTTCTATGATGCAATCCTCTGTTACTTGAATACTGTCGAATTTTTACCAACGGTAGTTTGTACGCTAAAGGTCTTTACTATGGTGTTGATAGTGCAATTTAGTTTACGACTAAATGCATTGGATATAAAACTTTTACTAGCACCAGAGTCAAATAAAATAGCAGCATGTTCATTATTAACTAGGAACGTACCTGACACAACATCAGGGTTTCCCCTTGCTTCCTCCTCAGTTAGGGCGTAGGCTCGAGTCCTAGCCTGCGGCTGTTCCTTTTCCATCTCTTTTCCCAAACTAGATTGGCCGGCCTTCCTGCAGTTCTTTGTCAGATGTCCAAACAATCCCCATACTTGACACTTGACGTTTTTTATGCATTCTCGGGAGAAGTGACCAGGCTTCCCGCACTTATAGCATGTGGTGGTGCCGATTCGACACTCGCCAAGATGTTGCCTTCCACATTTCCTGCCAGTTTCATATTCATCTGACCTTGGTTTCTTAACTTCAGTTGCTACATTCCCTTTTTCCGGTGCCTCTAGACGGGTTCTCCCACTTTCTCTTTGGTGTCTCAGGTGCCGGGTCCTCATTGGCATAATCGTCGTAGACGATTCCGCTCAGATTCACTACTGACTCGAAGGTCGATGGTAGATTAGCTTTTACATGGACGCGGACCCTTTGCGGCAGACCCTTGACATAGTATTTGATCAGACGGACTTCAGTTTCCACCAAGTGTGGTACCAGTTGGGCCAGCTCGTTGAATCTTGAGGTATATTTGAGATGAGTCTTGTTGCCAGCCTTGAAGTTTAGGAACTCGTTCTCCACACGATCAATCTCGTTCTATGGGAAGAACTTTTGGATTATGAGCTTCTTTAGGTCTTCCCATGTCATTCTGGCAAGAGCGTTTGGCGACTTTGTTCTCTGAATGATTCTCCACCAACCTAGGGCTTCATTGGTGAAAGAATGAGCTACATATTTAACCGCCCGGTCCAGTCGACACTCGCTGATGTTGATTATAGCGTTTATCCTCTCAATCCATTCGAACGTAGCCACCGAATCCTTGTTACCATCAAACTTGGGTGGGTCTCCGTCCTTGAAACCTTTGTAAGTACACCCACGATTGCTTGATCCCACCTTTACTTCGTCCCCATCACTGTTATACACTTTCTCTTCATGGTCTCCTTCATCCTCCTCTCTACTTTTCTTTAGTGCCTCGGATAGTAGATCAGGCAATACTTTCTTCAGAGTGAGTACAACTTCACGGGCAATAGCATCCCTGACCTCAGGTTCTAACTGTAGAGGCCCTTGATTGTTGTTCCCAGTTGGGGTCACTTCTGTTTCGTGCACACTCTCAGTGTGTTCTGCGTGCTCGCTCTCTTCCTCTTCAAGTCTTTGATTCAACGGAGGTCTACCTACTCGGCCAGTGCGACCGCTTCGGCGTCCGGTCCTTCCTCCACCAACCATAGTTCTTAGTTTCCTGATAGTTATAAAGGGAATACATCAATTTCATTTCTTCAGATCATAGTTTGGAACAGTACGAGCAAGGTAAATTATTAATTACAGTGACCGGTTTGTGATTACTAATTTACGTTGCTTTTCGGGTTCAAAACTCTTCAAATCGGTTGTGACATTGACATCTATTTTTTCTAAGTTAAGGTATCTATTATTATCCAAGTGCATTAACTTTAGTGCTTACTTACCGTGCTGGCGTTGGCGTTGGTTACCCATACGGACATCCGCGTGTCGGTCCCATAATCAGTTTGAGTCCAAACATTTAGGGATGTCTGAATCTCTCAAACTATTGCTCTGACACCAACTTGTAAGGCCCCTTCCCGGGTAAACTCACTTGTTGGATTTACTCATAAACATAGTCATAAATACTGAACTTAAATTAAAAACATTCGAGAGTAATGAAAAAAAACATCATTCAAATACATAACATAACAGCGGAATTCTTAACAATTAAAAGACAACATTTTCTTAACAATTAAGAGTGGGATGTCAGCCGTTTGCCGGGTAACCATCACACCTTCGCATGACCCTTCCTTTCCTTACTTGAAATGTATACTAAAAGTCAGCTAACGCTGGTGAGTTCTAGTTTAAAACGATTAAGTATGAACATTATTTTCTTTATAAGTATGCATAATTATATATACATTTATATAAATACGTATTCATAACTTTTTCTTTTCTTTCATCATTCTTATGTGATTACATAGATATGCATTCACCTTTACTTTCCTTAACATTCATTGGTCATACACATAAGGGTTATCAACCCGTCTTTTACTGCGTATATCACAAAGACATACGCCCTTAAGCTATCGTCGTAGCCCTTTTACTCGTCCGGTCCTAGAAACCGTCCGCCTTAACTTCCGTCCGGCCAACCTTCGGTCGTCCGTCTTAACCGTCATACCGTCGTAGTCCGTCATATTCGCCCGTCTGCCCTAAGGCATCCGTTTCTATAACATTCCAGATTTTTATTATTCATATGTCAATCCAATGTAATGCAATTTCGAATTCAATACTCGTGCACTGTCTCATTTATTTTCTCGCCGTAAATTAAATGCATTGATTCTATACAAATTCACAAATTTTACTCGGTTATATACATTTAAACACTATACAAGAAACTATTTTATTCAAACTCATCGAACCTGAAAAGCCAAGGACTAAAGTTGAAAAATGTCAAGAAACCCTAGTCTAGCACGGTCGTGCTTCGTCCTAGCACGGTCACGCCAAGTGCTTTGGCACGGTCGCGCGACCTGCTTTGGAACGATCGCGCCCGGTGCCTAGGCACGGTCGTGCCATATTTAGGCACGGTCGCGCCTGTGAAACAGCTGAAACGTAACTGCAATTTTAATCGTCCGATTGTTCGAATCCATAACCGTTTTACGTTATACTTTCAAAATAATACTACCAATCATTTCTTTTTCGACCAAATAACCAAAATTCGTTCAACTCAAAGGATTCTCTCTCAAATATTTCCAAGAAAACTCTCTCAAGCAATTCGATCCAAGTTCTCTCAAATCCAGCATCATCGTCACGCCATCCGATCTCTCCTGAAGCTACGGAACCGTTGGAACAGTCGGGATCACATCAGAAGACGCCGGTGCTCAATCCCGCCGTCACCGGAACTCCCTCTCTATCGTCCTCTATCGATTCGCTTCTATTCAGGTTAATTGAATCCTCTAATTTATTCATTCCAGTATCTGAATCAAAAGCCCTTTATTAATTTGGGTTTTCAATTCGTAATTCTGTCTAAATCAGAAACCATGTTTTAATAAAAATAATTCAATCGAATCCATACTTAATCACGATTTACATACAATTAAATTATATGAAAAGACTCGTAATAACCCATTAATCAAAAGCCCTATCATTTCCAGCGTTTAAAATACTAGAATTTGTCAATTCGTGTCTGATTTGGAAGAGACATGGTCGCGCTAATCATCTAGCGCGGCCGTGCCTCATGAAACGCGGTCGTGCCGATTAGCAGCGCGGTCGTGTCCTCCTGTCCAGACCTTGTCACGCCCTCTGGGCTAGTCTTTGTTGTGTCTAAAGATCATAGACACGACCGTGCAGGGCCAAGGCACGGTCGTGCCTGTTGACTTGTCTAGATTGTGCTCCTGTTGATCAACCCGGTCGCGCCCGTGGCTTGAGCACGATCGTGCCCTTCCGAGGCACGGTCGTGTGAGACTCAGAACCTTTTAACAGAATTATAAATTTTTATATTTTAAATCAGTAAATGTTTCAGATTTTATAAAAATATGTTTTCTGTATTTAAAAATGGATTAAAAGTTTAATCTTGGCATAAATATAATTTATTTAAAAGTTTATGAAAATTTAATTTATATTTATTATCTTACACTTAAATGATATTTTAAATATTTAAGTTACAAAATTTATAAATAAATGAGATAATGATTATTTATTTAATTTACATTTTAAATCAAAATCATTTATTTATTTATACTTAATTACAATTAATATTCATATTATTTCATAAACTATAATTATATATTTATTCAATTATTCAATTCAAACCTAATCAAATTGTTTCAAAAATATTTTACTTCAAACTCTATATATTTTATTCAATACTTTTAAATACAAATCAATAGTTTTATACACAAATTCAACTTTCATTTTAGACTTAAACTTTATGCATCTATTTGATTCAATACACATTACTCTTTAGGTTAAATTGTGCATTTCGAGGATCATATTTGCTATCTATAATCTTTGTTAGCTACACTTCCATACCATGTGAGTATTCACAACCCCTTTTTACTCTTTTACACTTTTAGGGTGGAACATGAACTCTATACTCATTACACATTACACATTTACATTTACACAAACAACACAAGTGCAAAAATCTTATTTACATACATGTGTGCAAAAATTTGAGCTTTGTGCCCGAGTGCTAGGTGTGCTAACCTTTGTATGCTCTTATGTGCAATCATTAACTATACAAGCCAACGGTTTTCAATGATAGATCTATTGAGTCTGACAAACCCACCCATGGTACGCGGTGATTGAAACCGACAACACAATTTTTGCATGCTAGTTACAAGGTTTGATTGTACATTTGGTTACACAATAGTTGCTCCCCATAAACGCCTTATTTATCATGTCATGTAAAGGATTTGTTTTCATCTATATGCTATCTATATACAACTGTGTTATACTCACCAACTTTTTAGTTGAATTTATTTTATTCATGTTTCAGGCCCCAATATGTGAGATTGATTCAAGACGTGTTCAACATAGGATTTGGACTTAGCAAATTTAAATCAAGAACTTTATGAATTATTTTATGTATCTTGTTTGAATTTGGTTTTGTACTTGGATTATTTGAAATGCAAATTTGACTTTAATATAATTCAATTTAGTCAACCATGTGCTATGAACAGTCTTACATGTCCCGCCCCGATGATTCTGCCATCGGTCGGGGTGTGACAGATTGGTATCAGAGCCTTGGTTATAGGGAATTAGGTTATTAGACACCTTGACCTAGACTATAACTTTAGGACACCCACTTATACTATACTTCATGATTTTTGTGCTATGTGTTACATGCTATGTGCTATATGTTATATGTTACATGTTTAGTATGATTACTTATTATTGCATTATGATGACTCATGTGTTTTAAATCCATGACTTATTAGGATATTCTTAATAATTAAATTAATAATATCCTTTCCTATATTCTAAAACCCCATAATATTTCTATTTTCTTTTCTATCTTTATCCTTTCTTAGCATGTGGAAAATTCTTGAAGCAAAAATCATTAAAATATTTTTATTTCTTCGTTAAGGTTTTTAAACTTGTTAAATTATTTGAGGACACGTGCAATCTGGAAGGGTGACACCTGTATTTTGGATTTTCTGTCTAGGAAAGCATTTCACATAAATCCCAATCAACCGAGGGACCCGTATGCTTTCCTGGGAATTCCCGAGATGAGTGTTTACTTATAGGCTAAAGCATGTCTCCTTGAAAATTTTATAAGTTTAATTAACCTTAATGTGCCATGGTATTCAAGTGATTTTGTCACTTTTGAGTACGATCCAAACTAAGAATATCTATTTTTATTTTGCTATCTCATTAAATCCTATCAAATCTCATAAGTCCTCACAATTTTTTTTCTTGTCTTGTGACAATCTGTAGAATGCCTCCTCGTCGTGCTCCCGCAACCAACGCCAACACAGACATTGCTGCTATTCTCACCCAATTGGTGACACAACTCACCCAAGCCAATGGTGCCACCAATGGCAACAATGGTGGAAATGGAAGCAATAGTGGTAATAATGGTGGAAATGGTGGAAATGGTGGTAACAATCCACCTCAATGCACCTTCAAACACTTCAATTCATGCAATCCCCTAAATTTTTATGGAACCGAAGGAGCTACTGGACTCCTTCAATGGTTTGAAAGCATTGAGAATACCTTTCTCAATAGTGACTGTCCCGACAACCTCCGTGTTCGTCATGCTACAAGTGTCCTACAAAAACGGGCACTTACTTGGTGGAATGGGGAGAAAAGAAATAGGGGTGTTGACATAGCTATGGCCTTACCTTGGGATGAGGTCAAAAGGCTTATGACCGAGGAGTTCTGTCCTCGAAATGAAGTGAAAAAGTTGGAAGCTGAATTTTGGGATCTTGCCCAAGATAGTGGGGAAAGCTTAGCATATACAACTCGGTTCCATGAGTTGAGCCTTCTAGTGCCCCACATGGTCACTCCGTTATCCCGTTGTATCGAAAAGTACATTGGTGGGCTACCAAGACAAATCCAAGATACTGTCTTAGGTAGAAATCCTGCTACTTTGGAAGATGCCATCCGCCTGTTTGCTACCCTAACTGATAATCATGTAAAAGCTGGAACTCTTACCAAAAAGGGTTCTAAGAAAGTTTCTGAAACCGTAACCCCTCCTGCTCATAACAAAGAAGCCACAACCGAGCCCTCTCGCAATAATAGAAAGAGGAAAGTTAGAAATTTTGCTGTGGTTACTCCTGCTGTTCCCGTCAACCAAGCTGCACCTATGGTTCAAGCACCGGTCAAAAGGCCATATGGTGGAATTTACCCACTTTGTGCCACCTGCAACTACCATCATCCCCAAAACATCCCATGTCGCCTTTGTACTTATTGTGGGAGATATGGTCATACGGTTAGTATTTGTAGGACCAAAGCTCTTACGGGCCAAGTCAACCCTCCAAACCGAACCGTACCTCAAGTGGCTAACCAAGGTGCTCCCGCCATTGCTAATGGGGGTGCTTGCTATGAGTGTGGTGACCCAAACCATTTTCGTAATCAATGTCCAAGACTTACAAATGCTAGACAAGGTGGAGCTCGTGGGCGTGCGTTTAACATAAACGCCAACGAAGCTCAAGCCAACAACGACGTGGTTAATGGTGCGTTTCTTGTTAATAGTCAATATGCCTCCATTTTGTTCGATACGGGTGCCGATAAAAGTTTTGTGTCACTTAATTTTGAGCCTTTACTTGCAAAGACACGATCCCAATTAGAGAAAACCTTCACCGTTGAAATAGCAAATGGTGACTCCCTTACCATTGAGTCCATTATTTATGATTGCTCCTTAGAACTAAATGACCATTCATTCCCAATCAACCTTGTTCCAATGCCACTAGGAAGCTTTGATATTATTATAGGTATGGATTGGCTATCAAATCATCATGCCGAAGTCATTTGCTTTGAAAAGTGTATTCGAATTCCACTACCATCAGGAGAAACCTTAAGGGTTTTTTGGTGAAAAGCCTTGCAAGGGTCTTAAATTGATGTCTTGTACTACCGCTCAAAAGTACTTACGAAAGAAGTACATCGCCTTCCTAGCTCATATTGTTCAAAAGGACGTCAAGGAGAAGAGTATCTAAGACATTCCTATCATTAGGGATTTTCCCGAAGTGTTTCCTAAAGATTTATCCGGTCTTCCTCCTGTTCGTCAAGTAGAGTTCCGTATTGATCTTATACCCGGAGCTAACCCCGTTGCTAGAGCTCCTTATCGTCTTGCACCTTCCGAAATGCAAGAGCTTGCAAGTCAACTTCAAGAACTCTCCGATAAAGGTTTCATTCGCCCAAGTCATTCACCGTGGGGTGCACCCGTCTTATTTGTTAAGAAGAAGGATGGATCATTTCGCATGTGTATTGACTACCGCGAACTTAACAAGCTTACTATTAAGAACCGTTATCCTTTGCCTAGAATCGATGATCTCTTTGATCAACTTCAAGGTTCTACTTGTTTCTCGAAGATCGATCTTCGATCTGGTTATCATCAGCTCCGTGTTCAAGAAGATGACATTCCTAAGACTGCTTTTCGAACAAGGTATGGTCATTACGAGTTCATGGTTATGCCTTTCGGGTTAACCAATGCACCCGCAGTTTTCATGGATCTCATGAATCGTGTGTGCAAACCGTACCTTGATAGATTCGTGATCGTTTTCATTGATGATATCTTAATCTATTCCAAGACTAAAGCCGACCATGAAGAACACCTTAGATTAGTTTTGGACCTTTTAAAGAGAGAACAACTATATGCCAAGTTCTCCAAGTGTGAATTTTGGCTAAAAGAAGTTCAATTTCTTGGTCACATCGTCAACGACAAGGGTATTCATGTTGATCCTGCTAAGATTGAAACGGTTAAGAAATGGAATGCCCCGAAGACTCCTACCGAAGTTCGTTCATTTCTTGGTCTTGCGGGTTATTATCGTCGTTTCATCTCAAACTTCTCAAAGATTGCTGTCCCTCTTACCGCTTTGACCCATAAGGGTAAAACTTATGAATGGGACCGAAACAAGAAGAAGCTTTCCAAACCATCAAGCAAAAGTTGTGCAATGCTCCCATATTGACTCTCCCCGATGGAAATGATGATTTAGTTGTCTATTGTGATGCTTCTAACCAAGGTCTTGGTTGTGTTCTCATGCAACGAGGCAAAGTAATCGCTTATGCATCAAGGCAACTCAAAGTTCATGAGAAGAATTATACGACGCACGATCTCGAGTTGGGTGCGGTCGTATTCGCGTTAAAGATTTGGAGACATTACCTATATGGCACCAAATGTGTGGTATTCACCGACCACAAAAGTCTTCAACATATCTTCAACCAAAAAGAACTTAATATGAGGCAACGACGTTGGGTCGAACTCTTTAACGACTACGACTGCGAGATTCGTTACCATCCCGGCAAAGCAAATGTTGTAGCCGATGCTTTGAGTCGAAAGGACCATGTTATGCTTCATTGTGCCCGTATTCAAACTGATATTCAAACCCGTATTTTAGAAGCTCAACACGTCTCGGTAACCGAGGGTAATATGTACGAAGAAATGTCATGTGGTGTTGAACTCCTTCTTGAATCAAAGCCCAATGGCTTACTCTATTACTTGAACCGTATTTGGATTCCCAATCGCGACGATCTCCGTACATTTCTCATGAACGAGGCTCATAAGACTCGTTATTCTATTCATCCTGGTGCGGATAAAATGTACCATGATCTTCGCCAACTTTATTGGTGGCCCGGTATGAAGAAAGACATTGCTCTTTATGTGGCCAAATGCTTAATCTGTTCCAAAGTCAAAGCCAAACATCAACGTCCATCTGGTTTACTCGAACAACCAGAAATTCCCGTGTGGAAATGGGAGAATCTAGCTATGGATTTCATTACCAAGCTCCCTCGCACTTCGAGTGGATATGATAGTATTTGGGTGATCATTGATCGTCTCACTAAATCCGCTCATTTCTTGCCTATCCGCGAAGACTTCAAAGTGGAGAAACTAGCCCGAATTTACATTGATGAAATTGTGAGCCGTCATGGTGTTCCCTTGAACATAATATCCGATAGAGATGCTCGGTTCACTTCTCGATTTTGGCAATCTCTCCAAAAGGCTCTTGGTACTCGATTGGATTTGAGCACGGCCTACCATCCGCAAACGGATGGTCAAACCGAGCGAACAATCCAAACTCTTGATGACATGCTTAGAGCTTGTGTAATCGATTTTGGTGGCAATTGGGATTCACATTTATCCCTTATTGAGTTTTCTTATAACAATAGCTACCACAATAGTATCAACATGGCTCCATTCGAAGCTCACTATGGTCGCAAGTGTCGTTCTCCTATCTGTTGGAACGAGATTGGTGAAGCACAAATCACCGGTCCCGAGTTAATTCAAGAAACATCCGACAAGATTATTCAAATCCGTGACAACATTCGAGTAGCGAGGAGTCGGCAAAAGAGTTATGCCGACAAACGTCGAAAACCCTTGGAATTCCAAGTCGGTGATCTTGTTCTTCTTAAGGTGTCTCCATGGAAGGGCATGATCCGTTTTGGAAAGAAAGGCAAGTTAGCACCTCGTTATGTTGGCCCATTCAAAATCCTTGAAAGGATTAGGAAAGTGGCTTACAAGCTCGAGTTACCTCCATCTCTTGGCAACGTGCATCCTGCATTTCATGTATCGAATCTAAAGAAGTGTCTCGCCGATGAAAATCTCCATATACCGCTTGACGACGTGCGCATTGATGAAACGATGCACTTCGTTGAGAAGCCGGTGGAAATTATGGATCGTGAAGTCAAGCAGCTCAAGCGAAGTCGCATTCCTATCGTTAAGGTTCGTTGGGAATCTAAGCGTGGTCCTGAGTTCACTTGGGAACGAGAAGACCAAATGAAGCTCAAGTACACTCATCTTTTTACTAATAATGTTGTTTCCTCTAGCTAAATTTCGGGACGAAATTCTCTCAACATGGGGAGACTGTAACATTCCTGATTTTTATTATTCATATGTCAATCCAATGTAATGCAATTTCGAATTCAATACTCGTGCACTGTCTCATTTATTTTCTCGCCGTAAATTAAATGCAGTGATTCTATACAAATTCGCAAATTTTACTCGGTTATATACATTTAAACACTATACAAGAAACTATTTTATTCAAACTCATCGAACCTGAAAAGCCAAGGACTAAAGTTGAAAAATGTCAAGAAACCCAAGTCTAGCACGGTCGTGCTTCGTCCTAGCACGGTCGCGCCAAGTGCTTTGGCACGGTCGCGCGACCTGCTTTGGAACGATCGCTCCCGGTGCCTAGGCACGGTCGTGCCATATTTAGGCACGGTCGCGCCTGTGAAACAGCTGAAACGTAACTGCAATTTTAATCGTCCGATTGTTCGAATCCATAACCGTTTTACGTTATACTTTCAAAATAATACTACCAATCATTTCTTTTTTGACCAAATAACCAAAATTCGTTCAACTCAAAGGATTCTCTCTCAAATATTTCCAATAAAACTCTCTCAAGCAATTCGATCCAAGTTCTCTCAAATCCAGCATCATGGTCACGCCATCCGATCTCTCCTGAAGCTACGGAACCGTTGGAACAGTCGGGATCACATCAGAAGACGCCGGTGCTCAATCCCGCCGTCACCGGAACTCCCTCTCTATCGTCCTCTATCGATTCGCTTCTATTCAGGTTAATTGAAACCTCTAATTTATTCATTCCAGTATCTGAATCAAAAGCCCTTTATTAATTTGGGTTTTCAATTCGTAATTCTGTCTAAATCAGAAACCATGTTTTAATAAAAATAATTCAATCGAATCCATACTTAAACACGATTTACATACAATTAAATTATATGAAAAGACTCGTAATAACCCATTAATCAAAAGCCCTATCATTTCCAGCGTTTAAAATACTAGAATTTGTCAATACGTGTCTGATTTGGAAGAGACACAGTCGCGCTAATCATCTAGCGCGGCCGTGCCTCATGAAACGCGGTCGTGCCGATTAGCAGCGCGGTCGTGTCCTCCTGTCCAGACCTTGTCACGCCCTCTGGGCTAGTCTCTGTTGTGTCTAAAGATCATAGACACGACCGTGCCGGGCCAAGGCACGGTCGTGCCTGTTGACTTGTCTAGATTGTGCTCCTGTTGATCAACCCAGAAACGCCCCGACTAGCGCGGTCGCGCCCGTGGCTTGAGCATGATCGTGCCCTTCCGAGGCACGGTCGTGTGAGACTCAGAACCTTTTAACAGAATTATAAATTTTTATATTTTAAATCAGTAAATGTTTCAGATTTTATAAAAATATGTTTTCTGTATTTAAAAATGGATTAAAAGTTTAATCTTGGCATAAATATAATTTATTTAAAAGTTTATGAAAATTTAATTTATATTTATTATCATACACTTAAATGATATTTTAAATATTTAAGTTACAAAATTTATAAATAAATAAGATAATGATTATTTATTTAATTTACATTTTAAATCAAAATCATTTATTTATTTATACTTAATTACAATTAATATTCACATTATTTCATAAACTATAATTATATATTTATTCAATTATTCAATTCAAACCTAATCAAATTGTTTCAAAAATATTTTACTTCAAACTCTATATATTTTATTCAATACTTTTAAATACAAATCAATAGTTTTATACACAAATTCAACTTTCATTTTAGACTTAAACTTTATGCATCTATTTGATTCAATACACATTACTCTTTAGGTTAAATTGTGCATTTCGAGGATCATATTTGCTATCTATAATCTTTGTTAGCTACACTTCCATACCATGTGAATATTCACAACCCCTTTTTACTCTTTTACACTTTTGGGGTGGAACATGAACTCTATACTCATTACACATTACACATTTACATTTACACAAACAACACAAGTGCAAAAATCCTATTTACATACATGTGTGCAAAAATTTGAGCTTTGTGCCCGAGTGCTAGGTATGCTAACCTTTGTATGCTCTTATGTGCAATCATTAACTATACAAGCCGACGGTTTTCAATGATAGATCTATTGAGTCTGACAAACCCACCCATGGTACGCGGTGATTGAAACCGACAACACAATTTTTGCATGCTAGTTACAAGGTTTGATTGTACATTTGGTAACACAATAGTTGCTCCCCATAAACGCCTTATTTATCATGTCATTTAAGGATTTGTTTTCATCTATATGCTATCTATATACAACTGTGTTATACTCACCAACTTTTTAGTTGACTTTATTTTATTCATGTTTCAGGCCCCAATATGTGAGATTGATTCAAGACGTGTTCAACATAGGATTTGGACTTAGCAAATTTTAATCAAGAACTTTATGAATTATTTTATGTATCTTGTTTGAATTTGGTTTTGTACTTGGATTATTTGAAATGCAAATTTGACTTTAATATAATTCAATTTAGTCAACCATGTGCTATGAACAGTCTTACATGTCCCGCCCCGATGATTCCGCCATCGGTCGGGGTGTGACAGTTTCCCACGCGAACTATTGTTTATGCAACCGTTATACTATTTAAGCATTTACTTCGACCGCCCATTAATGCCTTTTGTACGTCCTAGCTTGCGAAGGAACGTATTTTTTTCCCGGTTGCAAAATAGTCGTGTGGTCGTCCGTCTACAGAAGTAGCCGTTAGCTTCATTTCCGTCCATAACGTATACATACATTCATAACATGCAATATATATAATTATAAAGCAAGATTTCATTTATTTACGTTATGCCATTCTTTCATTCATTCTTGTAAACATACGTTTCATTCTTTGTTCATAATTCATTTTCATATATATAAATATATATTAGTATATCACGTATGATCACATTGGCATTCATATCCTTTATTTATTTAGTGTATACACTTCAGCCCCAAAACATTTAAAATGATTTGCACATAACATAGAAGGGGGCACATAGAACTCACCTGATAAGCTAGTCTTGGTTGTCCTAAACAAAGGTCCAACAACGTCACGTACGATCTGAGTTAGGTAGTTAAATATACATCAAACCCAGTCCCGACTGTAACGGTTTAATCATACTGAATTAGGCGATCCTACTGACTTCACTATATATCCTGATGCCTGCGCACCTAGCAAGTGTGCAAGGACTTGTTCGTGCGTAGTTAATAAGTGCACAGACTTTGCTTCATGCCTACTTGATAAATACGCAGTACCTGCTTCATGCGTGCTTGACAAGTGCGCAGAGCATTCTTCTTGCGTACTTGGTAAGTTCGCAGGATATTTCTCCTGCGTACTTGATAAGTACGCAGTACGTCCTTCTTGCGTACTTGATAAGTACGCAATACCTGTTTCCTCGACAAAAATCCGAAATTCTTGCATGCTAACCCGATCATACCAATCTTACAATTTTCTTTGATCAAAACGTGCGGTTTTCATTCTAGATGCTAGTTCTAAGCTTATTCTCAGGTTTCATCCATAAAAACATCTCCTATTTAGCTAAAACCCGAGAAACCCCAAAACGAATAAAAACTCAGTTTAGGGTCGAATCGTTACATGGATTGGAATTCTGATTCGGAGGTTTTGCTCACGAGCTCGGTAGTAACGTGCTCCTTCAATTTCGGGTCGATCCGTCAACTTTCTCTCTCTAGACCCGAGCTCTCCTTTCTCTCTCCAGAGAACAAGTGTTGGTGAAAAATGAGAGTCTAAGCCTGCCTCGACCCTTATATACCTGGGCTTCCATCGGCTCGTTGGAGCCGAGCCCAAGCCCATCCGTTTTTCTTTTGTTTTATGACGATTAAGTCTCTATCGTGTTATTATTTACTAAATTACTATTTTTGGGATGTTACACCCGTCAATCATGGTCTGCATCCAGACAAAGATGGAAAGGATGTGGATTGCAAATTATACCGTGGAGTGATCGGATCTCTTATGTATCTCATAGCTTCAAGGCCCGATATAATGTTTTCTGTATGCTTGTGCTCAAGCTTTCAGTCAAAACCAAAGGAGCCTCATATGATAGCTGTTAAGAGGATATTCAGATACTTGAAGGGGAAACCCCGTTTGGGCCTTTGGTACTCAAAGCAGCAATCATTTAATCTCAAAGCCTATACTGATTCAGACTATGGCGGTTGTAACCTTGATAGAAAGTCAACTTCAGGTGGATGTCAATTCTTGGGAGACAGGCTGGTTTCCTGGTAGTGTAAGAAGCAGTCAACGGTTTCTGTCTCAACATGTGAAGCAGAGTACATTGTTGCAGTGAGCGGTTGTTCTCATATATTGTGGATTAAGCATCAATTGAGAGACTACAGCTTAAACTTCACTGGAACTCCACTATTCATTGACAACAATGCCACCATGTCCATCACAAACAACCCGGTGAAACATTCCAAAAGTAAACATATTGAAATTCGCCACCATTTCATCCGTGATTGTGCTGAAAAGCATCTCATTGAACTTGTAAAGGTTCACATGGATGACAACTTTGCTGACCTTTTCACTAAGGCGTTTGATCGAATCCGTTTTGAACATTTTGTCAACATGATAGGAATGTTTAATCCAGATTGAAAACTTGTTTTTCTTAAATCAATTCAATTCAAGAAAGTTAAATTTTATTTCTTTTAAGTATTCTGTATAATTCTTTTAATTTTCAAATATTTTACAAAAATCCAAACAAAATAGAAAATGATTGCGTCATGCTTACTTGATTGTTTAAATTGTTGTGTTTTTTAATCTGTTTATTTACAAGTAATTTGAAATGTCAGTAGGCTATAAGAATCTTTGAATCATTACTAGTGTGGAAATTAAATCAATACTACAACTGTGATTTGAACCCATGTTTGCTAGTGTGTGTGCGTAAAAGAATGCAAAAGATCACTATCAGATACAGGATGTTAGATTTTGGCAATAATTTTCTTTTGAGACCGGTTTCAGGATAGGTCGTTAGCACAATTAATGCGGTTCATCTCACTGCCCATACTCACAAGTATGCAATGAGAGATTGAATCAAGACTTGTCTTTACATCAACCGTTAAGCGTGTATTCACCCTTGAATCACTCCTGATTCATTGAATTCAAATCCAGATAAAAGTTGGATTCCCTTACCTAAATACTCAAACACCATATTCATTATCATGAATCATCATATCGATATTCACTGAAGAAATCACATGAAACCAAGACAAATGAATCACTCGATTCAGAATCTTATGATTCCTGATAATCCCTATGGATTCTGTTTGATTTTTCCTTTGCTGATTGATGTAGCCTCATTCTGGAAATTTAGAAAATCATTGGGAAATTCTTAAATGCCTTGAGATAATGCAATTTACATTTCTGTAGCATAATAGTGGGGTACACATTGTATATCTTAAAATTAATACCTTAACACACAAAAACATGATAAAAAGATGATTATGGTTTCAAATCTTATAAATTACCAACTTGAATTACTTGTTTATGTGCTTATTACGTATGAATAAATTGTAATCCATGACATGATCCCATATTATATGATGTTTATCTTGTATCGTTCTTGCTATAGTTTAGCCTGATATGATCCTTTGCTCGTGTCTTTGAACAAAAATAGTGTGTGTGAATATGTGTATATCATTACTCTGAAAAGATCAAAAAGATTTTAAGTTTGTGTTTAGTTCAATTCCAATCAGAAAAACCAAAAATATTTGTGTTTAACCTTCGTGAATTGACTTTGAATCCTCTTGATTGAACATTTTTATCGTGTTCATTATTTTACTTGACTTATTCATAATTTGAGTTGAAAATTTTGGGTACACATGAGTCTCTGCGTACTTAGTAAGTGCGCAAGGGTTAAACCCTGCGTACTTAACAAGTACGCAAGACTTAAGTCATGCGTACTGCGCACTTAACAAGTACGCAAGACTAATTTTGTGTTGGGTATATATACAGCAATTAGAATTTTTCTTGAGTTTCATCTCATTTCAAACGTATCTACTCTGTTGAATACCTCCTGCTCATTTTCACTCAAGATTTTCATGTGTTCCTAAACGATTTTTTATCCCGATCTTCGTTTCCTCTTCACCTTAATCATCTTTGGTGAGAATCTCAGTCCATTCCACCCATTAAATCTCCTGCTATTGACAGATTCTTTGAAGGTTCTTGATAGTAAAAATTTGACCGATTGTGGTTGTTCTAAATGAAAATTAAGACCTACATCTAGTTATAAGTCACTAATCGAAGCTTCTTGATTCCTACATTGTCTGTATCAGGGTTTGATTTTGTCTTTGACCCCTTGTTTGACCGTAGGTTACCTTCATACCAAGGCTAGGTCAAAATTGACTAGTTTAGCAACTCATTGATGTTGATAGTGGTTCCATAGGTCGTACTCATGTATTTCGACCTTGTGGTGACCCTTATCCATGGCAATATCTCGATATGTTGAATTTTTAGAGTTTGAAATTTGGCTAAGTGCAAGTTCCTGCGCACTTAACAAGTACGCAACAAGTAATTCATGCGTACATGCTAAGTACGCAAGAACTAACCCATGCGTACTTGCTAAGTACGCAGGAAGGACACTTGTGAAAAATTTCTAAGTCTGAAATTCGGTTCATTGTGTAATTGCTATATCAATTCATGTTTGATTCATTTCCAATTATGCTTCTTGTTCTTATTGTGTTTATTGTTTGTTTTTGCAGTGATGGCTTGTGCATTTACCAGCGAATTCAATTTGTTGGCTCTAACACAACCCAAGTGGAAGGGTGCTGCACTTCAATATAGAGAGATAGTCGATTTCCTGAACCGATCAAAGATCAGCTGTGCCATCTCTACTGATCCTATTGTCTCAAGACCGTATCTGGAGCAATTCTGGGAAACTGCTGACCATGACTGTATAGTAACCCCAAACATCATTAGGGCTACTGTAGCAGGTTACGATATTGCTATTTCTGAAGACACCGTCAGACGAGTACTATAGTTTAGGGACTTATTAACTGATCCAGTGAGCTACCCTGACTACTTCATTGATGGATGCTGGAGACAAAGGATGGGGTATGTTGGTACCATGGACTACTCCTCGTACAAAAAGATGTGGGTACTTGATCAATGGCGTTACTTCGTGCACGTCATGATCATGTGCTTGTCTGCTAGAAAGGGGGGAAAAGATGCCATAGGGCATGACTTGGCAGCTGCAATGGTTGGCCTCTCTCTTAACAAGGGTTATAACTTTTCAAAGTATATCTACAAGTCTATCACCAATCAGATCAATGCTGCTGATAGGTTTAGATTTCTATTATACCCTCGGTTCATGCAACTGTTGATTAATGATGTTGTACCCAATCTACCTCAGATTGGATAGAGACTACAAGTCAAACAGGTGGATAAGAGAGTGTTTGCACAATTTCTAAAGCCATGCAGTGTAGAACCTACCCCTGAGCACACTCCTCTCTTTGGCCACCTAATAATTGAAGCATATGTGGCCCCTGCTGACTTCAGATGGTATAGTGCAGAGTCTGAGCCTGAACTTAGTGAACATAGTGATGAAAAACATGAAGAAGAGGAAGTTGAATCTGAAGATGATATGCCTGACGATGAAAGAGACGAAGAACAGGGAATTGGAGGTGCTGAAGAATCCGACTCAGAAACGACCGAGTCAGATTCCTCTAATTCTGATGATGCACCATCCTAGGCACACCCAAGAATATTAAGGAAGGTGACCCTTCCCGGGTCATCTTCCAAGAGAAAGAGACAAGCGACTAGCAGTGAATACGAGCCCGATTCTGATTCGGACACTGCTATAGAGAGACGCAGAAGAGAAATTATAAACAAGCAACGGGGGATAGGCCGCACCAACCTATCCTTCATGAGGTAGAAGTTAGTGCTCAGAGGCAAGCAAGTGTCATGGCTGCGAGCACTGATTCCATTTCTACCTCACCTTCACAACAGCTTTATAGGCGACAGTGGAGGAGGCAACGTGTAACACCTGATGTGGCTACCACTGCTATCACAGAAGAGGTTCCTATGATAGTGTCCCTCCCTGTGCAATATGTTCAAGTGGCGGTAACAACTCCTAATCTAACCGAGTTTGTCACCATCACCCCTACCACCATCCAATCAACCTCCATCCATACCTCAATCCCTACAACCACCCTCCACCGCATCAGTGAACCTTATCGTGACTTTGACTTCAATCAAGGGTTCGATTTTGGAGAATTCTTTTCCTTCCCGGCCAATCAAGCCGAAGCATCATCCTCCAGTGGACCTGATCCTCGTGATACCTGGATCACTACCCTAGAGACTCAGGTCGTTGGTCTTCTTGAAACGCTAAGAAAATCGAGAGAAGAATTTGACAAAAAACAGGGGCAGATTAACTCTCTGATTGATGAGGTAGCCGCACTAAAGAAGCAGCGGACGGCTGATGACAAGCAGCGTTTAGAGCATGACACTATGGTGAAACTGGTCTGTGATTTGGCCAAGACGCTTGCTACTCAGGGGTAGAGATTGAAAGAACTATTGGAGAAGCAACCACCTAAGTCTAGCAGTGAAGAGGCTTGTCACTTAGTTGATCTAACTAAGGTGATGATCAGGACAAGGATCCTAAATCTGGACCAAGTGGAAGTGAGCAGCAATCGTCGGCTATGGCGATTGTTCCCATTTCTGCCGTGCCTATGGCTGATGGGGAGTCCACTCAGAATGAAGGTGGAGGTGATGCTTCAGGAGGTAATAAAGGAAAGTCGGTGGCTGATGTTTTGAAAGATCTATCTGACGAAGTATCAAATGATGTGATCCTATTCTTAGAGACAGACTACTCCAAAGAAGCACAGATCGAAGCTCTCTGCAATCTGGAAGAGGGAGAGAGCGACTCTGGTGACGACTGGGATGAGGAGAATGATGATGTTGTAATCAAAGTTCCCAAAGGCGACGGGGAATGAGAGTATGAGTTTTAGGATTGAGAGATGTTCGAAGTTCCATCCTTTGAAGACACAGGTTTAGTCGAGCATGCTAGTACTGTTGAGGCATTGACTGAAGCCTCCCCTGCCAACCCTACACATGTGGATCCAGAGGCACAGAAAGACAAACATATGCCTGCAAGTTCATCAAAGGATCCGGCTCCTGTCTGGCAAAAGACATCAATCATAGACAAACATGGAGCGACAGGGATGATCTTAGCTATGAGGTTCGAGGAGGATAAGAAGTTGTTTGCAATCAAGGAGCTAGGGGGTTTCAATACTCGAAACCAACCAGCAAAGCTTTCAACTCCTTGCCAAGATACGACCTCATGAACCTAGCAAACTGAGAGCTGTTGGGTCACTCAAATCACGCAGTGGCGATGGGTTTGTGGCAGGTTCTACAGCGAGAGGTAAGATCTAGGAAGTTCGAAATGTTTAAGCCTAAAGTGCCCAAACGAGTCAAGGATAAGAACGTTAGACATCCTGTGGCTAATAAAAGCTTAAAGAAACTGGTATATAAGCCAGTGCTGTGTGAAACCAAGATTCCCCTGAGCAAGTTATCTCAGGATATCCTCGGTAACATATGGTACTGGTACGTAGATCCTAAATTGGGTGAGGCAGTGGTGATTGGAAAGCTGTGGTCCGAGAGTGGATGCTTAGTTCCAAGGGAACTAATCAGAGTGTTTGATGAAGTCTGCTTCATAAATTTTTCTATGAAAGATCTGGAGGCGCTAGCGGACAGGTACTTCATGTACACGGACGAGTGGACAAAGTTTCTTTCTTCTAAATACGACAAGGTGATCAAGTTCTTCCTTGATTACAAGAAGAAGATGGAAGCTAAAGCTGGGGAACAGTGAAGACCGAAGACAATCAGAGCTATTGTCAAGGGGGATTTTGTTGAAGCACGTTTGTGTGACAAACACTCTAGATATTGTCTTAGATTTTGTACTTGTCTTGTATGTATTAGTCTTTGTATTGTAGTGTTTGTACGTATTAGTTATCGAGTTGTAATTACTAATGTATGTACTAGTTGTCTGTTTTCTCTAAGTGTTTTGCGCACTTAGCATGTGCGTAGGAATTACTTCCTGCATACTTAGAAAGTACGCAAGAATACTCTGCATACTGGCTAAGTACGCAGGAACAAGTTACCTTGCGCACTTGTTAAGTGCGCAGAGATCAGGTCTAGTATAAATAGGCTAGGTTAACAAAAGATATGGAGGCAGTCATTTTGCACTCAGTTGTATTCTCTCTGTAACTTTCAAGTTTATAATAGACGGATTTTTAAAGTGATTTGGTTGTCGGTTTACTCAGTGTTACTTGATTCTCCAGCTAGTCACGGGCATTCCGCACCCGATCCGACTAGTCACACACCTACACGTAACGATCTGAGACACCCGGGGACGTACAGCTATGTATAAGTGGTGATGACCACTAGGAGGTTAACGTGACCTCAAGAAAGACAAGTGTGTAAGTTTAAAGTATTATGTTTGGGCAACAAGTTAATATGATGTTTTGAATACATGTCATATAAATCCATTTATGAATGAGACAGAGGTCAAAGATATTTTGAGTAAAACTTAAAACTCACCAGCGTAAGCTGACATATGTTTAAGCATGTGTATCTGGTAAAGATATAGCTTCCAGCAGTCAAGGTAGGGGGCTAGAATAGAGGCATGTGGCGGGCTATCTGGCATATGTGGCAACTGGCATTAGAATAGTTATGTTGTACTTTCTTTAGAATGTACATAAAACAAGTTATGATATAAAATAATATTTTAAAGACTTTCGTTGTGTATGATCTATGTTTACTACATGTTCATGAGTAAATCCGACAAGTGGCCGGCATCTCGGGTGATCCGGGATGTGGGTGTCACAAATTAATGTCGAAGTCGATCCCGCCACTAAGACAATGCTTTGTCAAAAGCTACGAAGAATCTATGAAAATCACGCTTGTGATATTTGTCAATAAAATAAAGCAAGAGAAGGTCCCACCTCTCTAATCAAAGACTTCTTTATTGATAATTGTGATTCCCTCAGATCTGCTGATATTCAAAAATAAAGTCTTCAATCACTCTCTGAATTGGCGGAAACAATTCAGAAATCAAATCCACACCAAAATGAACAAATCAAAGATGAGCAATCTCGATACTATCAATCACACCAAATGCATATTTCATGATGATTATGTTAGTTAATCAAGTAAGGTAATCAAGTATTAACAGGAGAAACACACAAAGATTCTTTTTGATTAAATTGTAAAATTCACAGTACAAAATGAGAAAGTTACTTGAAATACAAAAGACACAACTATTTATACTAGAGAGTTTTCGATCGAAATCTTCTTAATTGAAAAATGTTTTCGACCAAAAACATTTTTCGACCAAAAACATTTTTCGATCAAAAACTCTGATGTTAATACTTATAAAACCTAATTGATTTCTATGTTCCAACAATCTCCTCCTAGTCCACAGAACATAAATTCTTCAAAAGTTGTCTTTTGCAGGCTTGGTTTTGACTTTAACACGTAGCTTCTTAGTATCCAAGGCAACAAGTCTCTTCTTGATCACTTCGGCTTCATGTCTTCTTGACAAACATCGAGCTACGACTCTCATATACAACTTTTCTTCAGTTTTAATCTTCCACATCTAATAGGATTCTTGTACAAAATCTTTAGATCATCATCAAAAAAGCTAAACAAATCAACTGGATCAAAAACTCTGACTTCTGGTAAATGATCCTGTATAATCACAGCTTCATGTGTTTTGCTATCATACACCCACTTCTTGAAGCTGTTGATGAATGTCTCTTTACGTATTGGAATGTAAACAGTTGAAACTGTATCAGCAGGCTTCACAATGTATCTAAACCTTCTTTTGCCGTCTTTATCATTTATTTTCAACTTTCTGCATTCAGGCACCTATGGTTTGAACTTTTCAAATTTAGCTTTTCCACACTCTCTTTAAAAATTCTTCAAAATTAGCAGCAAATGAATTGTTCGATGGATTGATCATCTTCAGGTGACCTAGCTCTCGAATATCCCAGTATGGCAATGTGTTTAACTTTGAACTTCTGTTAAAATACTGGATATTCCCATCACATCTCTTTATTACATACAAATTCTTTTCACCATGATACATCCATGTTAATATTTCACCGGTTAACGCTTGTTCTGGACTCTTTATTATCTGTGTAAGATGTTCTACAATGGACGGCTTCTCAGTCACTGTCCACCAAGTACTCTTGTCAATCTTTGAAGTCTTTGGCCTTTTAGATGGTGATTCAATATCTTCAGGAACAGTAAATGGCTCTCTTTCATCTACAAGTTTATCCAATTTACCAATCACTGAACCATCTTCTTCAACATACGTCTGTTGTTGTTCATATTCATACTTTTTGTATTCAGTGTTAGTTGGAGTTTCTTGTTCAGCATCTTCAATTGTTTTTCCACTTCCACCAACACCACCAGTACCACCACTATTATCATCATCATCTGAAGAATTGTTATCATCTTTTCTTTCACCAGTGATCACCACTTCTTCATCATCTTCTTCTTCTTCCTGCTCCGTCTCTTCTTGGTTCTCATCAATTTTCTCCAATTCTTCACCTTCATCATTGAGAAGCATATCAACATCAAATAACATGTTGTCTTCATACATAGTTGCTTCAAAAACTGGAGTTTGAACTTGTTCACTAGTATAAGGAATTGGTTCAGTGGCTGCTGGACTATGAACCTCTTCAACATTCTCTGCTAGGTTTGTACCAATTTGAACACCCGTAAGAGCTATTAAATCTTGTACCATCTTCTGAAGTTGATCAATATGTTGCTGTTGTTAAGCTATTACACCCTTTTGTTTAGTACTTTCAATTTTCAACTCTCTGATCTCTCTGGAATTAGTAGCTTCTCTACTTTGCAAGTTTGAGATTTGAGTCTTCAATTGACTAACAACATCTGCAGTTTCCCTGGTTGCATAGTTAGGAAACTCTTCATCAACCAACTCATAACCTCTAGATCTTTTGGACTTATGCTTCTTTGGTACCTCTTTAGCTTTACCCTTGCCTTTATCAAGTCTTGTTGTAGTTTTCTTTTTCTTCTGTAATTCTGGATCAGTAAATACAATACCCTTAGACGGTGGAGGTCTAGAAGGTACGGTCTTTGTTTGTTCAAGTTCTTTTCTTTTCTTTGATGGGGTTGTTGCTGTGGCAATTAACTGTCCATCATTAATTTCTAACACTTCGGTGTTCACACTTAAGACATCGTCAGCTTCAGCAATAAATTCTTCTGTGTGACTCAGTAATGGTTCAGTAACTTCTTCATTTACTTCAGAAACTCTGTTTTCTTCAAAAAAAAAAATATCATGTTCTTCAACTTGAACTTGACCTTCCTGTTGAATAACATTTACTTGACTACCACCATGACCTTGATCATTATAATTTCCCTTATCATTATTCTGCACTTGGTAAGTTTCACCATTGTCACTATCAACTCCATCTTCTATAACTTCTGCCATTAAGTCATTGATTTCATCTTCACTAGTAAAATATGGATCAGGATTTTCTTCAAGCATATTAGGAAATAGTGGTGTCACAGTACCACTAAATTTGCTTGTCTTCCTCACATTATTCATGATGCTGAAGATTACTTCTTTCATTGAATCCAAAGGCAGTTCAACACCATCATTTTCCAGATTCGGCAGCAGTGTATTAATAATCATTTGTACAAATCTTGGGTACATTAGAAACTTGTAGTTTTGCCTTGGTCCCACGAAGTTACTAATCATTGCCTCGAATATCATTCTTGAAAATTTGAATCTTCTATGAGTTGCCAGACACACTTGCGCTCTGATGAATACTTCACCTATTTGATCAAAAGCAGATGTTCTGGGACTCATGCAATGAATTAATACATGTAAAAGGTATCTCCATTGTTTTGCAAACATAGTTTTGGTCACCTGTCTTCTTAGAAACGTTCCTTCATATCCCATACTCAGAATTATCCCTAAGATTGCAATGTGATTGATTTTGTAGGGAAAATTAGTTGCGTCTCTGAAGTTCTGCACCTCTCTAATCACTTGCTTAGTTACTTTAATCTTGTTTACTCCCACCGAGCTTTCAATCCTTATTTCTTTATTCACATTCTTATACTCCACGTTGTCCCAAAACTCTCTAACATGTTTTTCAAATACACAAACTTGTGTAGATATTGCAGTGTTAATTCTTGACTTGATTAGAAATCGCACAATTTTTTCATAACCTCGTGCTTTCTTTGTACTCGTTGTTAAACAGGCACAGATGTTGTGATTAGGCTCAAATTTTAATCTGTTCATGTCTATAACAAGAAACAACAAGTTAGATAATTTCTGAAAAAATCTTTTAACTTTTGACATTTCGATCGAAAACCTCATTATATATATAACCTTTTTCAATCGAAAACATTTAAAACCATTTCTGAAAATTACCTTGAACATTTCGATCGGAAACTCTTCAGAAATTTACCTTTTCGATCAAAAACTCCTAGTACTTTACTTTTTTGATTAAAACAAACATTTGAATTTTATCCTTACAACTTTTCGATCAAAAACTTTCATTAATAGAGAAAAACTAAACATTTTCTTTTCGATCAAAAACTAATGAACCAAAAACCACTTCTTTTTAATCGACAACTTTCAATAATAAATCAATTATACTTTTCGATCGAAAACAATTTTCGATCCATTCATCTAAGATTTCGGGCAATTCAAATATTCAAAAATTCAACCGAAAACTAAGGCTTTGGATCTAACCTATCAACCTCTATAAATCACGAGAACATACCTGGATAATCGAAAAACACTGAGAATCTAGATGACGTCACGATCGACCACTTTTTCGTACGAAACTTCAACATTTGTAAAACACGATGAATTTTGAAACAATATGGTCTCGAGAAAATACGAGTGGGAAAAATCTTTTCAATCGAAAAATTTGAATATAGACTTTTCAAATCTTTGACCGAAAACTTCAGTCGTGACTTTTCGATCGAAAACTGTTTCAGATGATATATTTTCGGTCAAGAGATTTCGACCGAAAACTTCAAACATGATAAATTTTGAAAATTTTCAAACCAATCTTTTTTTTAAGTCCATTTTGCGATCATTAAGACCTGTTCCAATTTTTTTTTAATAATTTTAACAATCACAATCATAACCAGGTAAGAATCCAAAAAACTCCTTTTTTTTAATATATCAAAAATGACTTATTATTCTTTTTCAAACACAGAAAACAGTTAAACACTTAATGAAATTCATAGTTTTTTTTAATTTATTTTTACTATTTCTTTTTGACTTTTTCTTATCATATTTCAACAATTTTATTCCAACCTTTTATTTTCTTTTGATGAACTGAAATGACTTAGGATCATAAATGTATATTGTCTTAATCACATTTCATATCAAATCAGGATCTAAACAGTTCAACCTTGATTGCCAGTATAATTTTCAGCTTAAACTCAAACATCATATTTCAGCAGATACTGTGTGACATTTAAGGCAAGATTTATCAATACAAAGTGTATCCAAACATCGAGATGGATTAAGCCAATACGCAACACAAAGTTTCACCAAAGCATAATCCAATCACCAGCATGAGGGTAGCGTTTTTAGCACAGGAAAATAATCCAGATGGATTTGATGTGAATCCTTTTGATTCATATATATTGGTTTCTGATGGAACGAACACTGAATCAGTTTGATTCATATGAGATTCGGTTATGAGGATATCCATAGGGTATTGGATATGTCAATTGAAATCACGAATGATTCAAAGGGCAAGACAGACTGACTTTCTAATTTCCATCCGAGATTTCCACCAGAACCATCAGTTGTATAAAAATGTTTAACTCTAAATTGCATATTTGACGGGTATAGTCAATAGAGTAAAAAAATTGTGCTAAAAACCCATCAAGATCGTGGTCTCATGGTATGTATGGATTTACTTAGCATTCGAAGAATGAAAGTACCGATATTCGATGAGGATAACACTAAGATTGCGATTTAGTTAATCACACAAATACCGCCTAATTTACATATGCAGAGCCTACCAGCATGTCAAAAATTTTAACCGATGTCACCATTATATCCAATTCATGCATAAGCTCAGCACACACTTGTACTATCATTTCCTATATATACGTCATTCAGACACACAAATTTTCTTTTTTTTTATTCTTCATTCAGACACACAAATTTTCTTTTTCTTTTATTCTCCCTCTAAAATTATGATGTGACTTTATTTACTATTTATATCACTTATGAGAACAAACATTCATTAAGCTAACACACATATAAAGCGTACACAACACAATTTTAACACTTAAAAGAAAATTTTTTTGAGGAACAGATTTCTAAGGTCTTTCAGTTCAAAAATGGACTATTTATTATTCTAAAAAACCCCTTTTTTATTTATTATTTTTTTTTAAATGAAATCATCCCCAACATCTCAACCAAAGAGTTAAACCGATCCGTTGAAAAAGCTTTTATAAAAATATCGTCTTTTTGCTCTAGGGTATCGACATGGACCACTTTAATCAGCCCATTCTCAAAACAGTCACGAATGAAATGTAACCTGATCGCAATGTGCTTTGTTTTGGAATGCTTAATGGGATTTTTTACTATTTCGAGCACTACCTTGTTGTCACAATAAATCAGAGTTTTCACGAAATTTACTCCAAAATCTAGCATTTGATGTTGAATCCAGATAACTTGTGAACAACAGCTCGAGGCAGCAGTATACTAAGCTTCAGCAGTTGATGTGGATACATTCGTTTGTTTCTTACACTGCCAAGACACCAGTCTCTCCCCCAAAAATTGACATCCACCTGAAGTTGACTTCCTGTCCAAATTACAACCTCTATAATCGCTGTCAGTGTAAGCAAAGAAATTAAATTCAGAATCAGAAGGATACCATAAACCTAAATTTACTCGACCATTAAGATATCAAAAAATTCTCAGGATTTTTCCAGAATTTTCCTTTGTCCGGTCATGTGCCTTGAGCAACCGCTATCAACATGCCAAGCATTATTAGTAGTCCTCCCGTTTAAACTCTGCACATTCAAGACAAAATTAATGATAAACAGGTACCCAGATCATCTTTGACCCAGGCTGACTTTTACCTTTTACAGTCTTAACATCTTTAACATCTTGTTCTTTTAATTTTATCAATTTTATATTTTTCTTTATTCCAACCATATGTGAAGACTGTTCATTTTTAACTTTCCAAACATAACCAACATTTTTCGCATATTTCATAGTAATATTTTCTTTAGCAAAATAGATTGGTTGGTTAAATTTCTTCACATATTGTGAACCTTTTGGGACACGTTTATCCTCAAACTTTGGTAGCACATACTCATGGCAAAGATTAGAATATAAAGCATGACAATTTCTAGAAAGCAAGTAATCACGACTGTATCTTTGTATCACTCCAGACTCTGACACACTGTCATTCTCAGACGCTCGCTTGAAATACCGAATAACGTTGCTCTTAACTTTCGCTTTGTTCTTTGTGAACCTTGACTCACTAGAGTTGTGTTTGCAATTTCTCGCAAAATGACCAACCTGACCACACACAAAGAAATTGTAGCTCTTAGGCTTTGACTTTGACTTTGACTTTGAACACTCGCCTACTTCACTCTTTAGGCCACAACTTTTCTTTCTTAATTGTTCTTTGATTTGAATAGACTTATATTTGACATCAATGAACTTGTCTTTGACATCAATGGTTTTGCCTTTGACACACCAAGACTTTTTTTGGACATTTGTTGGTACACTCACTTTAACTTTGACAACTTTATTGTTCTCTGTCTCACTAGTAAAAATATGATTCTCTGGTGCTATGACATTATTTTTCTTTGGTCTCTCACTTGACAAATTATACTCTTGAATCAGAGGATTTCCAAACTCATCTAAGACCACATCACCAACTAGACTAGAGAGTTTATTAAGCGGGACATAATCTCTAGCTGTATGTACCACTTTATCAAAGAAAGTAGATGTTGATGACACTTCAGACACACAATCAAATTCAACACAACCGTTAGTAGAACATGCCGAAACATAAGAAATATCATAATCAGAATCAGAAGCATTAATATTTTTTTTATCAGCATTTAAACTAGAAATTGAAACAAATTTATCTAGATTATAGTCAACATCTAGATACTGTTTACAGTCCTTAATAAACTCCCTAGTGCACTGTTTATTGAAAGCTAAAAAACTTTTCACTCCATCAATTTCATTTTCATCATCCACACACCCTGAGTTTATATCTTCACTAATATACATATCATGAAAGTTAGAATTTCTGACATTCATCAACTCATTCGATTCATGCGGTTCAGGAAAAGGTACAAAATTCTCAGGATGTGGAACCTTGTTGTAACCCAACCCGTATTTGATATAAACATTTCTCTGTTTGCTCACACATTCATCAAAGACATTTTGTTGCATCTTTCACTTTGAAACAATTACCCTTTCTTTTATTAAATCAGTTTCAGATTTGAAAAGTTTTTCTGAAAGATCTTTGGTTAAAACGTCCTTTTTATCCAAATATTCTTTAAATGTTACATTATCTTTCAATAATGCTTTAATTTTTCTTGTAAAATTTACTTTATTTTGTTTCAACTCTTTGTTTACTCTTTTTAGTTTATCATTTTCAGCAATCATAAACGTGTTTGCTGCATGATAGTTTTGCATTCAATCTACACACAATGAGGAACATATATCAAATTTATTATCAGAATTTACCTCATTCTCAAATGAAGTTTCATCAGAAACAGCAGCTTTACCCTTTTCTTTAGAATCGGTTTTGAGCACACAGTCACACATAATATCAGCTGGTTTCATTGAATCTTCAATTTCAGCCATCAAGGCTTCATCCATTTCATCCTCAGCATCCTCGATCTCATCCTTCCATTCATAATTACTCAGTTGTTTGGACATGAGTGCAGTTGGAGCCTTCTTTAACTTATCAGATTCATCAATCATTTCCACCAGCTTAACCCAGCTTCCCTCAACATTCTTTTTCTTATCCTTGGTACACTCACGAGCAAAGTTACCAAGTTGTTGACAGTTGTAGCACCTGAGTTTAGCTTTGTCAAAACCAACCTTTTTACCAAAATGCAACTTATCCTTCCCAACCTTCTGCAAATACTTTTTAGCCCTTACAGCTATCATGGCCATCTGCCATTGCAAGTCCATATATTCCAAGTCATCAGGATTGATCTGAACAAGATCTTCTACATCATGCACGGCAGATTGTAACTTTCTTGTCACCAGTGCATCATAGCTGCTCATAAAAGCTCCAAACAAAGCAATCTGATCTTCAGGGATTTGTCTAAATGACTTGACTTTCTCACAAGAGGAGTGTTCACAACAACCTTTGTTTTTCTCAGGTTTTGTTCCACTATTTCCTTCACTACTTCCGGAAAATAATGCTGCATTTGTTGAACTTGAGTTATTTTGTTTATCTTTGTTGTTCAGTTCTCTATTCTTTGCATCCAATTCATAAGACTTGAGTAAACAGATAATATCATCAAGTGTTTTACTCTTCAGATCTGGAGTTGTGTTCTTAATTAGCATACAAGGTATGCTTCAGCAATCTGGCAGTGAGTCTAACAGCTTCTTTCCTAGTTCATACTCTTCAACTTTTGCTCCCATTTTTCTCAACCTGTTGATCATGGTTGTAAACCTAGTCACCTGTTCACTGAGAGTCTCATTCTTTTTATAACTAAATATGTTATATTGCTTCAGTAGAAGATCGGTTCTGCTTTGTTGAAGAGCTACATTACCTTCAAATCTTAAGCACAAAGCGTTCCACAGACCCTGAGCAGTTTCATGTTGCTCAAAATTCAAATACAACTCAGTCGGAAGTGCTAGAATAATAGAACTCAATGCTCTGTTATCCCTTTCGATTAACTTCTTATCTTCCTCTAAATAAATATCAGGATCAGCAATCGGGACTAACCCATCAGCATTTGCAGTCTTAGGAATGTGAGGACCTTTTACAATTGATTCCCAGAGTGTGTGTTCAGTAAACTTGAAATAAGCCTTCATCATTATCTTCCAATTTGAAAATTCTGATATTGATTTCAGCATCGGTGGTGATTTCCCAATAACCCTCTCATCGAAAACTTAGTACAATACTTTTTGATCAAAAATTCAGAATATTTCAAACGGATGAAATTTCGGACAATACGTTTCGAACGAAATCCTTTTTGATTTCTTCAAACATAGTTTTCGGCTACTTCAAACAAACTTTTCGGACAATTCAACAGAAGAACACTTGAATTGACCAAAAACTTTCTGTGATGATCTGAGTAAAGAATCAAGTCTTCAAACTTGATGCAAACTTCATCTCCATCAAAACTAGCTTCAAATCAGCAACAATGGCACCCAAATTACTTCAATTTGATCAGATTTGACTTAAAATTTTCTTGAATACCAAGAGCTCTTAACCAACAGCTCTGATACCACTTGAGATTCCCTCAGATCTGCTGATATTCAAGAATAAAGTCTTCAATCACTCTCTGAATTGGCGGAAACAATTCAGAAATCAAATCCACACCAAAATGAACAAATCAAAGATGAGCAATCTCGATACTATCAATCACACCAAATGCATATTTCATGATGATTATCTTAGTTAATCAAGTTAGGTAATCAAGTATTAACAGCAGAAACACACAAAGATTCTTTTAATTAAATTGTAAAATTCACAGTACAAAATGAGAAAATTACTTGTAATACAAAAGACACAACTATTTATACTAGAGAGTTTTCGATCGAAATCTTCTTGATCGAAAAATGTTTTCGACCGAAAACATTTTCCGACCTAAAACATAGAGTTTTCGACCGCAAACTCTGAAGTTAATACTTCTAAAACCTAATTGATTTCTATGGACTATTAGGTTCCAACAATAATGAAGACACTCGTGAATTAAATGGGACCCAAGAATTCATTGATTGAAGAAAAAACGTCACCCAAGACGATTTAAAGGACCTTATGGTATTTTTATCTTTTGTAAAAGAGTATTCTCCTCCTATATAAAGGACGAAAACTCTTTAGAATAGGCATGGAATACTCTCAACCCCAATTCTTTTCTTTTCCTAGCAATATGTGTGAGTAAGTTCATCATTAGAGGAACCATGTAGAATATAAAGAAGTTCTTCGTCGGAAGAACAGTTGTGAAATAAATAAAATTCTTCAAAGTTTGCTATTAATTTTTCTGATCTCTCGATATTTTAAAACATGTAGCCCTAGTGCCATGAAGAAGTACCATTTTGGTAAGTGGCCATCGGGAAAATTTAGATGGGTTGGTCCCTTGCAATTTCTAATCAGATTAGAAGATCCAATATATGCAAATTAGAGGTATTATTTATTTCCAATTTTTTGTATACTTCAAATTTCTATGTGTTTTCTCTTACAAATCAATAAACGTTTTCAAGAATAAACACATAAGCTTTAATTAACTAAGAAAAAACTCTTTTATAGCTTTAATAAGCATCAAAAATGTTTATCCGCAACCTGGTATCAAAGCCATGTGCTGAAAAATAATAGAATCCTCAGAGTTTTCTGAAACTCCAGAAATCATTAATTTTAATGAAAACGACAATGGTTTTCAAGCAGATTATATGATAAATTCAGACTATCTGAATAAAATTATTAAGTTAAAATTAACACCTAATGATAGAAAAATTTTTAATCAACCTAGTTTAATTCAAGGATTGGTTTCAAAAGCATTTTCTAGAAAAAAAAAACAAGATATTCTACTGTTTCAATACAGAAGAATTATATGTGGATATAAAAGATGTTTCATGAAAAACTTATTGATCTTTATTAACTAAAGGAGTAATAACTAAAAAACACCAAAACATTAATAAGGATATAGGAAGATCTCTAAATATGATACATATTCGAGCAGTAAAAATTATGATTAAAGTACAATTTAGAGAGGGAATTAACTTTCCAACCAAAATGGTTTTAGTTGACGATAGAATTGTAAACCGACAAGATGCCTTGCTCGGAGCAATACAAGGAAATCTAGCATACGGTAAATTTATGTTTACTGTATACCCTAAGTTTGCTTTAAACAAAAACTCAAAAGATTTTGATAAAGTCTTAAGTTTTATTCATCAGTGTGAAAGGACTGATCTTATGGAACCAGGAAACAAAGTGTTTTCCATATATTATCTAGTTTCCTATGCTATAACAAATAGCACACACTCTATAGAGTATAAAGAAAAAGAGAATATCTCTTTAGAAAATATTTTCTCAGAAATAGGATCTATACAAGGAAGTAAGTTCGCTGAACCCTCACAAATAGAAAATTCATGGGCAATTAACATTGCTAGAAACAAAGAAAGATTAGGTCAAAAACCTTCTCTTTTGACAACAATTCTGTCAAAATAGAATAAACATCTTCTACCGAAGATTTTATGAAAACAATAACAAAACGTAAAGATGAATTCGGAAATACATTAAAAAGAATTATTGATGAATAATTTAATCATGTCCAAATTAATTTAAAATGACTGGGCTTGCAAAACTTGAAGAGCATATCAAAGAGCTAATAAAAAGTGTTGAAGAGCTTAAAAACTCTCCACGCTTTTCAGAAGACAGATTAAATGCCGTCGCATCAGTAATTATCAAAGATATATCTGATAAAATTGATAAGGGTGATAAACCTTTACTACAAAAAAGTAAAGAAAAAACTGTTGTTGATCAAACAATTAGTTTTCAAAAAAATTCCTACCCAAATTTTAATGTAGGAAATCCCTTTTTAGGAAGCTCTAGAAGTAAAAATGCTCTAACGTGGCCTTTCGGATCTACATCCCAATGACAGGGAATAGTCAGCTTAAAAAACCTTTTCGTAAGATAAACCAAAAAATTTCTTTTCTATATCCTCAATATCAGGAAAACTTCCGAGAATGTTATGAATTAAGTACCGAATAGTCTCTATATCCTAGATATAAAATCAAAAAACTTAGCAATTCAAAAAGAAAGAATGATTTCTTAAAAATGAAATTGAATTATTATAAGCAAAAAAGATTATAATCTCTTGTGGATAATAATATGGTTTCTCTCAAAGATAAACTTGAAGAGGTCTTATTAGAAGAAAGGACTCCAATAGACCAAATTCATGAAATAGTTCGATTATTATCCCTCGACGATAATGAACGCGAAAAATTGGTTAACATAGATACTTCTTCACAAGAAAAATATCTTGGTAAACAAAAAGAAAAAGTCTTCATTCTTGAGGACCCAGAAACAGAAGAAGAAACGTCCTCCTCGTGAGAAGAATCTTCTGTACAACACAATTTCAGAAGAAATGGTAAATATGGAAAATCTAGTTATCACTCAGGATCTTGAAAAACTGAATTTAGTATGCCTTATCACAAAGGAATACCAGATCCAGAACAAGATAAAACAAATACCAATAACACCATTAATATTGACAGCATTTTTTACTTTGAACAAAGACAAAAAGTAATTGATAAATGGAATACATAAATTAGCTTGATCATTCAATCTAATTCTGATGAATTTGTATCATCCAAATCAGTTTTATTACTTGTTAAACATAAGTCTGCACGAATTATACATGAATTCATAAAGAGAACTTCGTGCAACAAAGATATACATGGAGAAGACACCTTTGATACAGTTATCAAAGCTCTCTATGTTATGTTTCTAGGACTTGATTATATCAATAATCAAGAATTAGAAAATTAGAAAATCAGAAAAAGCTTGAGAAAGCTAGATAGGTTTTAACAAACGCACAAATTTGTGATATTTGTCTTCTTGACAATTTTACTTGTGTTTTTGAACAGAATATTTATAAATTAGATACTGGCGAATATCATTCTTTGATAGAGGCATATCTAATGAAAATCCCAATCGTCGGCGAAAAGGCTAAAGAACGATGGAACAAAGAAAAAACTGCACTAACCGTGCACTCTCTAGGATTCGCTACAAGAATCATAAAATAAGAAATCGCCACTCTCTGCGACTTCTCAAACAAGCAAAAATAGTTAAAGAAATTTAACAAACAATGCTGCAAAAAACTCGTTGAGTCTCTACAAATCTTGTTTGGATACTCTCCAAATAATGATAAAAAATATTTCAAAAATAAATATAAAAAGAAATATAAAACACAACCTTCTTATAAAAAGGTTTGGAAAAAGAAAAAATGAAAATTTACTCTTAGTAAATATTTTTCAAAAGAAAAACCTAAACAAAAGATATGCCCACAAGGTAAGAAAAAATGTCGTATATGTTCAGAAGAAGGACATTATGCTAACGAATGCCCTAATAGGCATAAATTCCCTGATAAATTAACACTTATCAAGGAAGCTACTACTGATGGATACTATCCATTAGAAGAAATTTTCGAAGAACAACAAATTGTTTAGTCGTTAAAAATTTTTGATGACACAGCTTCATCAGAAACATATCTTTCTAAACTCCATTACTTGTTTTATGAAGATTTTGTTAACAATTCATTTTTATATTTTTATTTCTTCTAAACTCCCCTTTCTAAAAGATGGAACTTAGATAGAAAGATCCGTTTCTGATGAAGCTGTGTCATCAAAGATTTTTAACGAATAAACAATTTGTTGTTCTTCGAAAATTTCTTCTAATGGATAGTATCCATGAGTAGTAGCTTCCTTGATGGAACATAAGTCTGCACGAATTATATAGGAATTCATAAAGAGAACTTCGTGCAACAAAGATATGCATGGAGAAGACACCTTTGATTCAATTATCAAAGCTCTCTATGTTATGTTTCTAGGACTTGATTATATCAATAATCAAGAATTAGAAAATCAGAAAAAGCTTGAGAAAGCTAGACAGGTTTTAACAAACGCACAAATTTGTGATATTTGTCTTCTTGACAATTTTACTTGTGTTTTTGAAAAGAATCTTTAAAAATTAGATACTGACGAATATCATTCTTGGATAAGGCTTATCTAATGAAAATCCCAATCATCGGCGAAAAGGCTAAAGAACAATGAGACGGAGAAAAAACTACACTAACCATGCACTCTCTAGGATTCGCTACAAGAATCATAAAAGAAGAAATCGCAACTCTCTGCCACTTCTCAAACAAGCAAAAATAGTTAAAGAAATTTAATAAACAATGCTGCAAATCATTGAGTCCCAGCAAATCTTGTTTGGATGCTCTCCAAATAATGATAAAAAATATTTCAAAAATAAATATAAAAAGAAACATAAAACACAACCTTCTTATAAAAAGGTTTGGAAAAAGATAAAATGAAAATTTACTCCTAGTAAATATTTTTCAAAAGAAAAACCTAAACAAAAGGTCTGCCCATAAGGTAAGAAAAAATGTCGTTGTTGTATATGTTCAGAAGAAAGACATTATGCTAACGAATGCCCTAATAGGCATAAACTCCCTCATAAATTAACACTTATCAAGGAAGCTACTACATATGAATACTATCCATTAGAAGAAATTTTCGAAGAACAACAAATTGTTTATTCGTCAAAAATCTTTGATAACACAGCTTCATCAGAAACAGATCTTTCTAACTAAGTTTCATCTTTTAGAAAGGGGAGTTTAGAAGAATAAAAAATATAAAAATGAATTTTTGCCAAAATCTTCATAAAACAAGTAATGATTTACTGTTCGCAAACATTACTAACCCAAACTCCATTTATATTAATGGAAAAATCCTTTTTAAAGGTTATAAATTAATAGATCTTCATTGTTATGTAGACACAGGTGCTAGCTTATGCTTGGCAAGCAAACATGTTATTCCAGAAGAACTTTGGGAAAACACACCTAAAGAAATAAGTGTTACGATTGCAAATCAGGACACAATTATTATCGATAAAGTTTGTAAGCAATTAACAATCTACCTTATAGGGGAACCATTTGTTATTCCTACAATTTATCAACAAGAGTCTGGCATAGACTTCGTTATAGGAAATAACTTTTGTCAATTATATGGGCCTTTTACCCAATGGATTGACAGAATTTCATTCCATTTAAATAATGAAATGATTCTTATAAAAAAAATTCAAAAGCTTTTAGGCTTGGAAAACCAGGATTTCTTGAATCTATGAAAAAGGATTCAAAGTGTCCACAAATACCTAGAACAAACATAACCCAAGAGATTATAACTCCAGAAGAAAGATGTTTTCTTAATACAAAAAAATTTTCTATAATAGAACAACTCTTAGACAAAGCTTGTTCTAAAAATCCAACTGATCCAGAAAAATCCAAAAAATGGATAAAAGCATCTATTAAACTAATAGATCTTAAATCAATCATTAGGGTAAAACCAATAAAATACAGTCCACAAGACATGAAAGAATTTAGTAAACAAACTAAGGAACTTCTTAATTTAAAACTTATTGTCCCTGGCAAATCTCCTCATATGTCTCCCGCTTTCTTAGTTGAAAACGAGGTAGAAAAAAAAAGAGGTAAAAGCGCATGGTTGTTAATTACAAGTCAATTAATAACGCCAATATTGGTGACAGCCATAATCTTCCTTGTATGCAAGAATTAGTAACCCTCTTAAGAGGAAAAACCAATTTTTCTAGTTTCGACTACAAAAGTGGATTTTGGCAGGTATTCTTGGATGAAGAGTCCCAATTATTAACCACATTTACATGTCTAGATGGACATTTCCGGTGGAAAGTAGTCACTTTCGGACTTAAACAAGCACCAAGCATGTTTTTAAGACACATGCAGAATGCATTAAGAGGTACCGAAAATTATTGTACCGTCTATGTAGACGATATCATGGTATTTTCAGATACTGAAGAAAAACATTACCTTCATGTTCTATCGGTTTTAAAAACCATAGAAAATCATGGAATAATGCTTTCAAAAAAGAAAACTAATCTTTTCAAATCTAAAATTGACTTTTTAGGCCTTGAAATAGATCATGGAACACATAGTCCTCAAAAACATATTCTGGAACATCTTCATAATTTTCCAGACACACTTGAAGACAAAAAACACCTTCAAAGGTTTTTAGGAGTATTAACTTATGCTGAAAGTTACATCCCTAAGCTCGCTGAGCTAAGAAAACCTTTACAGGCAAAACTAAAAAAAGATCATGTTTGGGACCGGAAACAATCTGACACGGATTACATTAAAAAGATAAAGAAATACTTAACCAGTTTTCCAAAACTTTATCTTCCAAATGATAAAGATTTTCATTTCATAGAAACAGACGCCTCCAATTATTTTTGGGGAGATCTTCATAATTTTCCAGACACACTTGAAGACAAAAAACACCTTCAAAGGTTTTTAGGAGTATTAACTTATGCTGAAAGTTACATCCCTAAGCTCGCTGAGCTAAGAAAACCTTTACAGGCAAAACTAAAAAAAGATCATGTTTGGGACCGGAAACAATCTGACACGGATTACATTAAAAAGATAAAGAAATACTTAACCAGTTTTCCAAAACTTTATCTTCCAAATGATAAAGATTTTCATATCATAGAAACAGACGCCTCCAATTATTTTTGGGGAGGGGTTCTTAAGGCTAAGACAGCAGAAAGAGAAGAAATTTGTAAGTATACTTCGGGAAGCTTCAAACAAGCCGAACGAAACTATCACAGTAACGAAAAAGAATTACTCCCGGTAAAAAATACTATTTCAAAATTCTCTATTTATTTTACTCCTGCCAAATTTTTAGTCAGTACTGATAATAAATATTTTACTTGTTCCTTAAAACAAAAAATTCTATAGATAATAAACAGGTCGTCTTGTCAGATGGCAAATGTGGTTTTTCAGATATTCCTCTGATATTGAACATCTTGAAGGATCAAAAAACATGCTTGCTGATAGCCTGACACGAGATTTTCAAAATACGTAAGCAGTGACGTATTTCCTTTCCTTCCCTCTATTTATAGAGAAGGATCTGCAATTTCTAAAAATCACAAAATTTTCTCTAAACAAAAATTTCTTTTTTAGAAAAGGGGAATATAGAAGATTTAAAGGCTTTACGCCTAAAAGAAAATTTTCTTTTAATAGAATTAAAAGCAATTCAAGAAAAAATAGCTATCTACGACGAAAGTCTAGAAACAACAGTTAATTCAGTATAGGAATCCGAAAGAATACAAACTGAATCTAGACCTAATCAAACGGCACCAGGTAAAGACAAATCAACTCCGTTGAAACTTGTTGCTTTGGTAAAAAGCAAAGAGAAGGTAATTGATGAACCACAGTCATCAGCTAGCCCATAAGCAAACAGCTCTTATAAAGGCTACTCAAATCTGTTGATAGTTGACAGTTTGCTAAAAACTGATAAGGTCTATCTCAGACCAAGTTACGTTTAAATCCTAGAAAAACCTGAAAAATCTAAATCTAGATTTTATGTTATCTTTGATGGAGAATACGGAGGCATCTATGTACACCGGTCGATAGTCTCTAAGTATGTCACAGGGAATTCCTTCCCATTCAAAAAAATACGGATCCTTGTTACAAACTCAACAAGAAGCCACTCACTTTTCGGCTTAGTTTGTAAAGAAAGAAATACCTTTAAAGGTAATAATTCTTTCTAAACCATTAATGGTCAAGAAAAAAGAAAGAATTGTGGAATTCAAGAAAACTTTCTCAAAGTTAACCATAAAAGAGAAGAAAGAAGAAAAAGATATTATATCTTTAGACGAATTCAGAATGATATGGTTTAAAGCCAGATCTCTAAGTCAAAACGACTTTGAGGCCGAGCATATGTATACAGAAGATAAACCTACAAAAAGTCTTATTATCTTTTGTCCAGGCGCAAGCCCAGAACTTGTTTCTCTAGAATTTCCTGCTGTATTAACAAAATTTATTTACCCTTCTCCAAAACTATTAGAAGTAAGTTTATTGGCAAAAGGAATGAAGAAAGCTTTGAAAAACATTCGAAAGAAGATTGATGCAACAAAAGATGCAAACATCTTCATTAAGTGTACGTCTACAATTCCAGATTGGTACCAAAGAAACAGTTTTCCGACCTACCATCACCTAGAAATCGGCTTAGCCAAAACAAGAACGGTTAATCCTTCAAAACTTTCAGAAATTTCTGAAGATATTGATCAATGGGTAACCATCCGAGCAGAAGGTTTCTTAAGAATCCTTCGTAATCTTGAAAAAATCAAGAAAGGAAGCTTTAATAAAGTAAATTATTACAGCGATAATTGCATTATTACAAGCTATTGTGAGACACCTCTCCCACTTCACGAAAAAGAGCTGATTGACAAAATCACTCAAAGAATTATTGAAATTAAAGTCGAAGTCGGTCCCGCCACTAAGACAATGCTTTGTCAAAAGCTACGAACAATCTACGAAAATCATGCTTGTGATTTTTGTCAAGAAAATAAAGCAAGAGAAGGTCTCAACTCTCCAATCAAAGACTTATTTATTGATAATGAAGACACCCGTGAATTAAATGGGACCCAAGGATTCATGGATTGAAGAAAAAACGTCACCCATGACGATTTAGAGGACCTTATTGTCTTTTTATCTTTTGCAAAAGAGTATTCTCCTCCTATATAAAGGATGAAAACTCTTTAAAATAGGCATCGAATACTCTCACTCCCAATTCTTTTCTTTTCCTAGCAATATGTGTGAGTAAGTTCCTCATTAGAGGAACCATGTAGAATATAAAGAAGTTCTTTTTCGGAAGAACAATTGTGAAATAAATAAAATTCTTCAAATTTTGCTATTAATTTTTCTAATCTCTCGATATTGTAAAACCTGGAGCCCCGGTGCCATGAAAAAGTACCGTTTTGGCAGGTGGCCCTCGGGAAAATTTGGATGGATTGGTCCCTCGCAATTTTTCATCAGAATAGAAGATCCAATATATGCAAGTTAGAGGTATTATTTATTTCTGATTATTTGTATACTTAAAATTTCTATATGTTTCCACTTATAAATCAATAAACGTTTTCAAGAATAAACACATAAGCTTTAATTAGCTAAGAAAAAACTCTTTTATAGCTTTAATTAGCATCAAAAATGTTTATCCGCAACCTGGTATCAAAGAGTTTTTTCTTAGCTAATAAACATTTTTGCTAATAAACAAAAATGTTTGATGATACAGCTTCATCAGAAACTGATCTTTCTAACTAAGTTCCATCTTTCAGAAAGGGGAGTTTAGAATAAATAAAAATATAAAATTAATTTTTTTCAAAATCTTCATAAAACAACTAATGATTTACTATTCGCAAACATTACTAACCCAAACTCCATTTATATTAATAAAAAAAATCCTTTTTAAAGGTTATAAATTAATAAATCTTCATTGTTATGTAGATACAGGTGCTAGCTTATGCTTGGCAAGCAAACATGTTATCACATAAGAACTTTGAGAAAATGCACCTAAAGAAATAAGTGTTACGATTGCAAATCAGGACACAATTATTATCGATAAAGTTTGTAAGCAATTAACAATCTACCTTGCAGGTGAACCATCCTAAAATTTATCAACAATAGTCTAGCATAGACTTCATTATAGGAAATAACTTTTGTTAATTATATGGGTCTTTTACCCAATGGATTGACAGAATTTCATTCCATTTAAATAATGAAATGATTCTTATAATAAAAATTTCAAAAGCTTTTAGGCTTGGAAACTAGGATGTCTTGAATCTATGAAAAAGGATTTAAAGTGTCCACAAATACCTGGAACAAATATAACCCAAGAGATTATAACTCCAGAAGAAAGATATGTTATTAATACGAAAAAATTTTCTATAATAGAACAACTCTTAGACAAAGTTTGTTCTGAAAATCCAATTGATCCGGAAAAATCCAGAAAATGGATGAAAGCATCTATTAAACTAATAGATCCTAAATCAATTATTAGGGTAAAACCAATGAAATACAGTCTACAAGACAGGGAAGAAATTAGTAAAAAAATTAAGAAACTTCTTAATTTAAAACTTATTGTCACTGTCAAATCTCCTCATATGTCTCCCGCCTTCTTAGTTAAAAACAAGGTAGAAAAAAGAAGAGGTAAAAATCGCATGGTTGTTAATTACAAGTCAATTAACAATGCCACTATTGGTGGCAGCCATAATCTTCCTTGTATGCAAGAATTACTAACACTCTTAAGAGCAAAAACCATTTTTTCTAGTTTCGACTGCAAAAGTGGATTTTGGCAGGTATTCTTGGATGAAGAGTCCCAATTATAAACCACTTTTACATGTCGAGATGGACATTTCCGGTGGAAAGTAGTCCCTTTCGGACTTAAACAAGCACAAAGCATATTCCAAAGACACATGCAGAATGCATTAAGAGGTACCGAAAATTATTGTACCGTCTATGTAGATGATATCATGGTATTTTCAGATACTGAAGAAAAACATTACCTTCATGTTCTTTCGGTTTTAAAAACCATAGAAAAACATGGAATAATTCTTTCAAAAAAGAAGACTAATCTTTTCAAGTCTAAATTAACTTTTTAGGTCTTGAAATAGATTAGGGAACACGTAGTCCTCAAAAACATATTCTTAAACATCTTCATAATTTTTCAGACACACTTGAAGACAAAAAACACCTTCAGATGTTTTTAGGAGTATTAATTATGCTAAAAGTTACATCCCTAACTCGCTGAGCTAAGAAAACCTTTACAGCCAAAACTCAAAAAAGATCATGTTTGGGACCGGAAACAATCCGACACATATTACATTAAAAAGATAAAGAAAAACCTAACCAGTTTTTCAAAACTTTATCTTCCAAATGATAAAGATTTTCTTATCATAGAAATAGAAACCTCCAATGATTTTTGGGGAGGGGTTCTTAAGGCTAAGACAGCCGAAAGAGAATAAAATTGTAAGTATACTTCGGGAAGCTTCAAACAAGCCGAACGAAACTATCACAGTAATGAAAAAGAATTACTCACGGTAAAAAATATTATTTCAAAATTCTCTATTTATCTTACTCCTGTCAAATTTTTAGTCAGGACCTGTAATAAAAATTTTACTTATTTTCTTAAAACAAAAATTTCTAAACATAATAAACAGGGTCGTCTTGTTAGATGGCAAATGTGGTTTTCGAGATATTCCTTTGATATTGAATATCTTGAAGGATCAAAAAAACGTGCTTACTGATAGCCTGACACGAGATTTTTAAAATACGTAAGCAGTGACGTATTCCCTTTCCTTCCCTCTATTTATAGAGAAGGATCTGCAATTTCTAAAAATCACAAAATTTTCTCTAAACAAAAATTTCTTTTTTAGAAAAGGGGAATATGGAAGATTTAAAGGCTTTACGCCTAAAAGAAAATTTTCTTTTAATAGAATTAAAAGCAATTCAAGAAAAAATAGCTATCTACGACGAAAGTCTAGAAACAACAGTTAATTCAGTATAGGAATCCGAAAGAATACAAACTGAATCTAGACCTAATCAAACGGCACCAGGTAAAGACAAATCAACTCCGTTGAAACTTGTTGCTTTGGTAAAAAGCAAAGAGAAGGTAATTGATGAACCACAGTCATCAGCTAGCCCATAAGCAAACAGCTCTTATAATGGCTACTCAAATCTGTTGATAGTTGACAGTTTGCTAAAAACTGATAAGGTCTCCTAGAAGAACCTTAAAAATCTAAATCTAGATTTTATGTTATCTTTGATGGAGAACACAGAGGCATCTATGAAGACCGGTCGATAGTCTCCAAGTATGTCACAGGGAATTCCTTCCCATTTAAAAAATATGGATCCTTGTTACAAACTCAACAAGAAGCCACTCGCTTTTCGGCTGAGTTCGGAAAGAAAGAAATACCTTTAAAGGTAATAATTCTTCCTGAACCATTAATGGTCAAGAAAAAAGAAAGAATTGTGGAATTCAAGAAAACTTTCTCAAAGTTAACCATAAAAGAGGAGAAAGAAGAAAAAGATATTATATCATTAGACGAGTTCAGAATGATAGTTAAATATACGTCGAGGTGTTGTCTGAGATGCTTGACATATTATTGACACAAATAAGTTGAGATACTACCCAAGTGAGTTCCTCTGAACTTAATGTGTATTGTTACACAGTTATTATTTGAAATAGTCACCCTATTCCATGTATATATAATGCGTAATAAGTATTTTATACGTTCTGTTGTGGGATGGAACCTATGGGTGGATTATCTCATTTTACTGGTGTGGGAGGACCAGTAGGGTGGGATAGTTTATCTCTAAGTCAAAACAACTTTGAGGCCGATAATATTTATATAGAAGATAAAGCTACAAAAAGTCTTATTATCTTTTGTCTAGGCGCAAGCCCAGAACTTGTTTCTCTAGCATTTTCTGCTGGATTAACAAAATTTATTTACCCTTATCCTAATCTATTAGAAGTCATTTCATTGGCAAAAGCAATGAAGAAAGCTTTGAAAAACATTCGAAAGAAGATTGATGCAACAAAAGATGCAAACATCTTCATTAAGTGTACGTCTACAATTCCATATTGGTAACCAAAGAAACAGTTTTCCGGCCTACCATCACCTAGAAATCGGCTTAGCCAAAACAAGAACGGTTAATCCTTCAAAACTTTCAGAAATTTCTGAAGATATTGATCAATGGGTAACCATCCGAGCAGAAGGTTTCTTAAGAATCCTTCGTAATCTTAACAAAATCAAGAAAGGAAGCTTTAATAAAGTAAATTATTACAGCGATAATTGCATTATTACAAGCTATTGTGAGACACCTCTCCCACTTCACGAAAAAGAGCTGATTGGAAAAATCAGTCAAAGAATTATTGAAATTAAAGTCGAAGTCGGTACCGCCACTAAGACAATGATTTGTCAAAAGCTATGAACAATCTACGAAAATGACGCTTGTGATTTTTGTCAAGAAAATAAAGCAAGAGAAGGTCCCACCTCTCCAATCAAAGACTTCTTTATTGATAATGAAGACACTCGTGAATTAAATGGGAACCAATGATTCATTGATTGAAGAAAAAACGTCACCCATGACGATTTAAAGGACCTTATGGTCTTTTTATCTTTTGTAAAAGAGTATTCTCCTCATATATAAAGGACAAAAACTCTTTAGAATAGGCATCGAATACTCTCACCCCCAATTCTTTTCTTTTCTTAGCAATATGTGTGAGTAAGTTCCTCATTAGAGGAACCATGTAGAATATAAATAAGTTCTTCTTCGGAAGAACAGTTGTTAAATAAATAAAATTTTTCAAAGTTTGCTATTAATTTTTCTAATCTCTCGATATTGTAAAACCTGGAGCCCTAGTGCCATGAAGAAGTACCATTTTGGCAGGTGGTCATCGGAAAATTTGGATGGGTTAGTCCCTTGCAATTTTTCATCAGATTAGAAGATCCAATATATACAAATTAGAGGTATTATTTATTTCCAATTGTTTGTATAGTTCAAATTATATATGTTTCCTCTTATAAATCAATGAAGTTTTTTAAGAATAAACACATAAGCTTTAATTAGCTAAGAAAAACTATTTTATAGCTTTAATTAGCATAAAAAATCTTTATCCGCAACATGGTATTAGAGCCATGTGCTCAAAAATAAAAATGGAGGATAGAGAAATAATAGAATCCTCAGAGTTTTCTGAAACTCAAGAAATCATTAATTTTAATGAAAACGACAATGGTTTTCAAGCAGATTATATGATAAATTCATACTATCTGAATAAAATTAATAAGTTACAATTACCACTTAATGATAGAAAAATTTTTAATCAACCTAGTTTAATTCAATGATTGGTTTCAAAGCATTTTCTAGAAAAAAAAAACAAGATATTCTACTATTTCAATACAGGAGAATTATATGTGGATATAAAAGATGTTTCATGAAAAACTTATTGACCTTTATTAACTAAATGAGTAATAACTAAAAAACTCCGAAACATTAATAAGGATATAGGAAGATCTCTAAATATGATACATATTGGAGCAGTAAAAATTATGATTAAAGCACAATTTAGAGAAGGAATTAACTTTCCAATCAAAATGGCTTTAATTGACGATAGAGTTGTAAACCGACAAGATGCCTTGCTCGGAGCAATACAAAGAAATCTAGCATACGGTAAATTTATGTTTACTGTATACCCTAAGTTTGCTTTAAACAAAAACTCAAAAGATTTTGATAAAGTCTTAAGTTTTATTCAGACTGATCTTATGAAACCAGGAAACAAAGTGTTTTCCATATATTATCTAGTTTCCTATGCTATAACAAATAGCACATACTCTATAGAGTATAAAGAAAAAGAGAATATCTCTTTAGAAAATATTTTCTCAGAAATAGGATCTATTCAAGGAAGTAAGTTCGCTGAACCCTCACAAATAGAAAATTCATGGGCAATTAACGTTGCTAGAAACAAAGAAAGATTAGGTCAAAAACCTTCTCTTTTGACAACAATTCTGTCAAAATAGAAGAAACATCTTCTATCGAAGATTTTATGAAAACAATAACAAAACGAATAGATGAATTCGAAAACACGTTAAAAAATAATTATTGATGAATAATTTAATCATGTCCAAATTAATTTAAAATGACTGGGCTTGCAAAACTTGAAGAGCTTATCAAAGAGCTAATAAAAAGTGTTGAAGAGCTTAAAAACTCTCCACTCTTTTCAGAAGACAGATTAAATGCTGTCGCATCAGTAATTATCAAAGATATCTCTAACAAAATTGATAAGGGTGATAAACCTTTACTACAAAAAAGTAAAGAAAAAACTGTTGTTGATCAAACAATTATTTTTCAAAAATATTCCTACCCAAATTTTAATGTAGGAAATCCCTTTTTAGGAAGCTCTAAAAGTAAAAATGCTCTAACGTGGCCTTTCGGATCTACATCCCAATGACAGGAAATAGTCAGCTTAAAAAACCTTTTCGTAAGATAAACCAAAAGAATTCTTGGCTATATCCTCAATATCTGGAAAACATCTGAGAATGTTATGAATTAAGTACTGAATAGTCTCTACATCCTAGAGATAAAATAAAAAAACTTAGCAATTCAAAAAGAAAGAATGATTTCTTAAAAATGAAATTGAATTATTAAAAGCAAAAAAGATTATATTCTCTTGTGGATAATAATATGGTTTCTCTCAAAGATAAACTTGAAGAGGTCTTATTAGAAGAAAGTACTCCAATAGACCAAATTCATGAAATAGTTCGATTATTATCCCTTGACGATAATGAATGCAAAAAATTGGTTAACATAGATACTTCTTCACAAGAAAAATATCTTGGTAAACAAAAAGAAAAAGTCTTCATTCTTGAGGACCCAGAAACAGAAGAAGAAACGTCCTCCTCATGAGAAGAATCTTCTGTACAACACAATTTCAGAAGAAATGGTAAATATGGAAAATCTAGTTATCACTCTGGATCTTGAAAAACTGAATTTAGTATGCCTTATCACAAAGGAATACCAGATCCAGAACAAGGTAAAACAAATCCCAATAACACCATTAATATTGACAGCATTTTTTACTTTGAACAAAGACAAAAAGTAATTGATAAATGGAATACATAAATTAGCTTGATCATTCAATCTAATTCTGATGAATTTGTATCATCCAAAGCAGTTTTATTACTTGTTAAACATAAGTCTGCACGAATTATACATGAATTCATAAAGAGAACTTCGTGCAACGAAGATATGCATGGAGAAGACACCTTTGATATAGTTATCAAAGCTCTCTATGTTATGTTTCTAGGACTTGATTATATCAATAATCAAGAATTAGAAAATTAGAAAATCAGAAAAAGCTTGAGAAAGCTAGATAGGTTTTAATAAACGCACAAATTTGTGATATTTGTCTTCTTGACAATTTTACTTGTGTTTTTGAACAGAATCTTTATAAATTAGATACTGGCGAATATCATTCTTTGATAGAGGCATATCTAATGAAAATCCCAATCGTCGACGAAAAGGCTAAATAACGATGGAACAAAGAAAAAACTACACTAACCATGCACTCTCTATGATTCGCTACAAGAATCATAAAAGAAGAAATCGCCACTCTCTGCGACTTCTCAAACAAGCAAAAATAGTTAAAGAAATTTAACAAACAATGCTGCAAAAAACTCGTTGAGTCTCTACAAATCTTGTTTGGATGCTCTTCAAATAATGATAAAAAATATTTCAAAAATAAATATAAAAAGAAATATAAAACACAACCTTCTTATAAAAAGGTTTGGAAAAAGAAAAAATGAAAATTTACTCACAGTAAATATTTTTCAAAAGAAAAACCTAAACAAAAGATATGCCCACAAGGTAAGAAAAAATGTCGTATATGTTCAGAAGGACATTATGCTAACGAATGCCCTAATAGGCATAAACTCCCTGATAAATTAACACTTATCAAGGAAGCTACTACTGATGGATACTATCCATTAGAAGAAATTTTCGAAAAACAACAAATTGTTTAGTCGTTAAAAATTTTTGATGACACAGCTTCATCAGAAACATATCTTTTGAAACTCCATTACTTGTTTTATGAAGATTTTGTTAAAAATTCATATTTATATTTTTATTTCTTCTAAACTCCTCTTTCTAAAAGATGGAACTTAGTTAGAAAGATCCGTTTCTGATGAAGTTGTGTCATCAAAGATTTTTAACGAATAAACAATTTGTTGTTCTTCGAAAATTTCTTCTAATGAATAGTATCCATGAGTAGTAGCTTCCTTGATAAGTGTTAATTTATAAGGAAATTTATGCCTATTAGGGCATTCGTTTTTAAGTTAACAAAATTTTATAATATTTGATAAATTTGACTTATTTAAGGTGACCCAAAATAACCCATTGAATATTTGAGGTGACCCAAATTGACCCGTTGACTGATTTAAGGTGACCCAAATAACCCGTTGACTAATTTGAGGTCACCCAAATTGACCAATATTCAATTGATTTTTGCCCAAATGAACCTATTTTTTGAAGAGTCGGTCAAGATTGTCACCCCTAGTGGTGATCTTGGGAACGAGGTGAATTATGATGTTCTATCAAAAGCGTTTTCACGGTTTCCTTCCTTTAACATGGCCAGAGTAAGTCTCTTTATTAAACTTTTAAACACTATGATACTTAAATTGTTGTTTGGTATACATGAGCCATTTGTGTCTCTTCAGATGTTTGTTTGAAGTCATGGAGCACTGCCATATCTTCTTTATGTAAGGTAGGATTCTCTTATATGTTTGTCAACCGGCTGTCACGTTTGACTGTAAGACAAGATTAGCTCAAAAGATTTCGGTCTGAATCCCGTTCATTTTAGTTATCTTATCTTATTCTTTCTAGTTTATATGACAGTAAGACAAAAAGTCAAAGCCTTGACCCTTTTTTTTTAAATTGCTAAAGGGGATATTATGATATTTTCAGAAGCTGTTGTAGGTCAGATTATAATATTTTTACTGGATTAAACTATCTTCTTTGGAATATGCATATTAGGTGGTTCCGAGCACTTCTGCTGGAGTGCTTAGTGAAAGGTACTACATTTATAGTTATAATAATAAGATATTCCGTTCCCGTTAAAATTGGCTGTTTATTGTTAGAGTGAGGTCTTAAGACTGCTTATTGTTGGAGTGGCTATAACTGTCATCATTTTTTTATCTATTATTTGATCAGCATCTCTGTTAGGAACTGAGATGATTTTTATTGAATTGACTCCCTAATAAATAAACGTGTCATAATTTTGTGAGCACAAGATTCTTTTTCTCAAAATATCATTTTATAATTCTGCATTTTATAATTCCTAAATCTTCATTACTAACTATTTAATATTTCTTCATTCAACCCGTGTAATACACTTTCTAACCTAGTCGAATAATAAAACATAAGCACACAAAGTTTTGAGAGGATCCATCTCTTCTTTTAATGCAATTTAAGATAAGATGCTGAATTGATTTATCAAGTTAAGCCTAATTGGATAGCTCCTCCTAATTCCTGTTTATAAAAGTCATTAACTAAGAATACTAAACTATTAAGTACACTAATTAACGATCATAACAGATAATACCGACACTTATCTAAAACGAATCACTAGTTACGCTTGTAACAAATTCATTAGTTTTGACGATTCTATCTGACAATGACACTTGAAGAGTCTAGGTAGCCTACTAACAGGACTTTTAGCTGCCACCACAGTTGAATGAATCGATACCATATTATGATGGACAAGTATAATCCAATTTCATGCTGAGTGGATCATTAATAATTATGCTTTATTTACTTGAATCAGGTTGTGAGAGATAAGATAAGCGGACCGAGAAGACCAAGGGATATGGATTCATTAGTTTTGCGAACCCAACCGATCTGGCTTCTGCTCTAAAAGAAATGAATGGTAACTTCTTTACCCTATGATAAAAAAGGAGGTCACGATTTTGACCCATTTACTTGTAAATGTCAACTATAAAATTTTTTAGCTAAAAGGGAATTAGGTCAAAGAGGCTGAAAGTAGACATACCCTTCTAAATCATTTTAGTTAATTTAGATTATTATTGTAGTAATATCGTTTTTGTAATTATAAACAACCCATTCAATACTTTGAATTTCTGTAGAGAAAGAGACAAAAAAAAGGTCTTCATGGGTCATCTCAACCTGACCGACCCGTTTCAACCCGAATCTGTTTTGACCCTAAACCTGTTTTGTATTGAATTATTACCCAACCAACCCATCCCTGTCACCTTTATATTTTACACATTCTGTACCAAAGGTTGAAGCGGATGACTGCCATTTTTCGACAATTTAACATGCGATTGGTTTGTTTCACGGGTTTTTTTTTTAGGAAAATATGTTGGAAATCGCCCAATAAAACTACGTAAGAGCAACTGGAAAGAGAGAACAGATTTCGAGGCCTTGGAAAAGCAAAAGGTACTTTTTTTCCATCCTTAAGTTTCGCGCTCGTAGTCTTATTATTTTTAAATATTTTTTCTTTTTATATTGTCACAGCTACGAGGCCAGAAGAAATCGAAGCTCCAAAAGAAGAGTGTCCTACATAAGTGAGCAACATTGGGTTTACATCTGCATGATGTTCATTATGTTTTACAATTGTATCATATTCATATTTCACTCGATGTAAAAATACTTGTCCTCTCTGGATTTACATCTGCATGAACATTGCTAAAATCGGTTATGTCTTTTCGTCCAGCACGCGTATTTTAAAAAAAATAATAACGCTTAAAGCTACTGATAAGCAATACCATTTGTTTGTTTTAAATTAATGAAGTAAACAATAAAACCATATCTATTTTTGTGTATTATAGGCTAAAAAGATGCTTACATATGATTTTGAAGATGGTGTGTTTTTATGGGAAATATAATAGAAAAAATACAATGAGAACCATGAAATGAAATCCTAATTAAAACAAAAGGCATACCGTACCGTTTTAAAGGCTGCCTATTCAACGTAAGCTGTGATTTACCAGTATAGTATTGACGTGTCCTGTAAGTTTTTCAATAACAATTTCTTAATCTTACAACATAAGCTGTGATTTATCAGCTTAGTATTGACGAGTCATGTGAGTTTTTCGATAACAGTTTTTTAATATTACTAAAAAAAGATGAAAATAAAAAGGCATACCATAAGTCCATGATGCCTATTTGTTTTTTACTTTGGTTTCCTATCATGTTTCATTAGTGACAACTCGTAAAATCTTACATTCTTTACTTTACTAATCATAGTTTAAAGATAGTTCTCTATTTTTTCTTCTTGAACAATAATTTTTTACACCTAAACTTGCACTTAGAAGGATTAAAACTCATACCAGTTTTATGAAATACAAACACCATACCACTAGACCATTAAGCTATGGGAGGGAGTTCTCTATTAATAAAAAAACATTTGCCAGCTGATGGGTCAGTTATCCCTTAAACCGCAGCCATGTGTTTTATTACTAAACTTTGAAGGACTATTTCATACAAAACTAATTTTTAAGTAGAAAATCATATTAAAAAAACAAAGTTTTTATATGAATGCACCTCTCTTTCATCATATCTAGTCCGCACCACGTACTAAAGAGCATACCCGGTGCTTGACTTAGCTCTCACATTTACATAAGGGGCCGGATCACTTCGCGATGTAACGTACACAGTCTTACCCTACACTTTGTGCAGGAGGCTGTTTTACATAGCTCGAACCTATGACCTCAAGGTCACAAAGCAACAATCTTACCAGTTGTTTAAAGGCCCGTCCGTACAAAGGCTTGACGTTTTATTTTACTTCTCTATTTAAAATTGATTCTTTCATGAACACGCCCCTCTATTTAAGAACTAAAACGTTGGAAAATGATAATTTCTCAAACTTCAACATCAGTATTTCTCACAATATTTCAATCACCATATCAGAAGTACCCAAAAATGGAACAATTAAATCTGTAACTCCTTCATTTGGAATATCTAACAGCACTTGTGGCATACCTTCAAAATCAAAACCCTTCCACTCCCACATTAAGATAGACAGAATGTACAGAGAATAAAGCCAACTAGTTAACAATGTTCAGCATGAATGACCCCACGAGAGACTTCATGGTCCCACATCACCCACCATTCACGGGAGAATAATATGATTTGTTGAAAGTTGTTCCATGAGCGGTATCATCAGATTATACGTAGAAAGCCACGGACATCAACAAGGAACTGGTTAAGATTCCTTCTGAATTTTCTCATGTTTGACCGGTCAGCAGACGGGGAAACATCGCCTGAGGTTGTTAGCGAGTGCAATGCACTCGCCATTCTTGTTTTCAATACTGGATTCGGTTGCCTTTCAACCAATTCATTACATAATCTCTGTACAAATTATGAACAAATTAGACCTAAATCATGTTCCTGGTTACTTCAGTTTTCCATAAAAATAAAATAACGACACAATTTGCAAATGTCTTTTTTTTTTAACTTTATTAAATGGAACAATGGTATTTGATAGAAGTAGCGAAAGGGTGGATGCAGATTTGTTAATGGGTCAATACTGTTAATTTTTTGGTGCATTTAAAATACATTTTGGGTGATCTTCGACCTAAGACTAATTGCCCAAGGATTCAATCAACAAGAAGGCATTGATTATGATGAATTATTTGCTCTAGTTGGCTATCAAGCTGACTCGGTTTGTAAACGAGCCAAGCCTGAGCCAAAGGTGGCTCGCTCATTAACTCGGTTGTTAGCTAGGTTTGTAAAGTATTTGTTTGACTCTTTTCCTTAGCTAAATCTTTTAATTTGGTCCATTTGACCGGTCAGCAATACAAGATAACCCAAAGCAACTCGTTCATAAGGTAACTGGTTGAAAGTGCGACGTCTAGTATCTGAGCCTTTAGCCCAACCAGTTTGATCCATGCAAATTACGTGTTCAAAACAACAAATTTTCCTAGGAGTAGGGTATTTTCCAGAACAATTTGTAAAATTATTGTAGCTTTTTCTGTATTTTAAAGAATGTGGTTACCTGGGTTCAAAATAAGGTACTTTTTTTTGGTCTCGTAATATCCAAAAAAATATTGTATGTTGAACAGAACTCAGCTTTCAATAAAACTTATATTGAAATGTAGACAAGAAAAACTGAACAAAAAACTGTATGTTTAGATTTATATTAAACATCAAATATTAGATATTATAAAATATTAGAAAAAAATAAATTATATCTTAAATGGAAATTGAGAAAAAAAAAACCAGAACTTTGAAATGTTGTAAGAGGGAGAACCCTGGTAACCACATTTGTAGAATACAAAAAAAAAAAAAAAAAAAAGCTAAAACACTTTTACAAACACACATGAATAAATAGAAAAAAACAATTGAAACAGAACCAAATCTAAAAAAAGGTAGAGAAATACCTGGTAAAGACCATGGTCACACAGGATTAACGGGAAAAGAGCATCAGCTGCACCTCCTACAAGATCCATGCTGCAACCACATGAATTAAGATTTTAATCATATAATTATGAGAAAAAACCCCAAACAAAAAGCCTTATTTTGCAAAACTGCTAAAAACATACGTGGTTGTTTCACTAATTTAACACCACAGAGTTGCCTTACCTGTAATCCTCAAAGAGAATTAGTTGCAGTAACGATCGCAAAAATTTACTGTGAATTCCATCCTGAAAATTTCCATCAGCGTCCTTATAGCTTGTAGCATGTGGACCTAACCCGTCTCTACCCGCCTCTCTTTCACTATAGTGGTAGAATGCAAGTGCTCTTAGAGATCTTAGACACATGCCAACAATTTCTTCATCCTATGTCATCAGCAAAAAAATTACCACAAAATGAAAGTATCAGCCGAGATAAATCATAGGCTACAATTGAGGAGATATTCATTGTAATTGATATGTAAATAAATATAGGCAATCCTATCCTAATATAGATTAGGTCAAATCTATACTATATAATAAATAAAGGTTTTTTCATACAACGTGTCGTTTCCACATTTATTTTCATCATTTTTTTCCCTCCTCTCTCTCTTATTAAATGCACCTCTATTTTTTAACAATAATATATATTTAAAGAAAGTACTAATTATACTAATAAAACATATTACTTTAAATAAGTCCTTATAAAACTTTGATGAATTTTCGAAAACCAATTACATATTAGTTTTTACATATTTTGAGTTTTTGTTTTCTATACTTAGTAAATGATATATTTTTACACCTTTAAAATAGACATATAAATATTTAAAAATTTTATTTATTGATATTTTTCACTTCGTGTGTATACACGGGATCTAAACTAGTACTTGTATAAATAGATGTTTATGTGAATGAGGGGATCGACAATTCAAATACCTATTATCATGGTATCAGAGCATCTCTGGTAACCAAAAATCTGCCCTAGTCGCCTTCTTCCACCTCTGATCTCTTATCTCTCTGATCTCTGACCTTCTCCCCTCTACCATGGACAAGATCCACCCAGCGATTACTGTCACCAACATCCGGAACTTCATCCCGTTTGTTTTGGAGATGGAAAGTGGGCAATACAACTCCTGGGCAGAATTGTTTCGCATCCACTGTCGAGCTTTCCAGGTCAGTAATCACATTGACCCTAAAGCCTAATACCACCTCAAACCTAATACCACCGCCTGCCAGGCCTGGGTGGCTTTAGAAAATATATTCCAGGACAACCAAAGCTCACGAGCCGTGTACCTGGAACATAAATTCGTGACGACCCGTCTTGATAATCATCCCAATATCTCCTCCTATTGTCAGGCCCTAAAAATGCTGGCTGATCAGCTTGCAAACGTGGGAGCAGCAGTTACAAACCAAAGGTTAGTCTTACAATTAATTGCAGGTTTGACCGAAAGCTATGAGGGAGTAGCCATGATGATACAGCAAACCACACCATTACCGGAATTTTATGAAGCTCGCTCTAAACTCATCTTGGAAGAAACTAGAAAGTCTCATCATGCTGCTCACTCTGGTAATTCAGCAACCGGGGCTGCCCTACATGCTGCTTCTCAACAGATTAACCGCCCTCCAGACCACAGTCCTTATCACCAGTCTGACTCTCAACACAGTTACAATTCGCGGGGACGTGGTCGTGGTCGGGGTGGGCGTGGTCGTGGAAGGTCAAATAGTGGCCGCGGACGAGGTGCATATGGGCAAACACAACAGCAGAATGGGTCTAGGCAGGTCCAGTCTTGGTCTGCACCACCACCTTGGGCCTACTCTCTATACCCAAACTGGGCCTACCCACCTTGCCCTTATCCCACTCAGAAGAGTGGACCACCCAAGCCCAGTTACGGCCCAACATCTGTTTTTGGTACACCTCCTGGACATAGCCCAGTCCCTGGATCCGGACAGAGCCTACTCGGACCCCGCCCTTCTCAGGCTTATGCCGCCTCCGAGGCCAGCTACACCCCCACTGATATCGAGCAGGCCTTCCACACTATGACTATGAATCCGCCTGATCACATCTGGTATGCGGATTCCGGGGCAACCTCTCACATGACTCACTCTTCAGGTAACTTCACGTCCTATATTAATAAGGGTCTTTTTCGGAATATTATAGTTGGTAATGGGTCACACATTCCAATCCACGGTACGGGACACCAAATTCTTCCTCACCCCCTCACCCCACTCAAATTATCTAATGTTCTTCACGTCCCACAAATCATTAAAAATTTATTATCCGTGCGTCGATTAACCTCTCCATTGAGTTTGACCCTTTTGGTTTTGATGTGAAGGACTTCCCGACGCGGACACCCATCCTTAGATGCAACAGCACTGGGGACCTCTATCCTTTCACCATTCAGTCCTCATCTCAGTTGACAAGTCCAGCTGCCTTTGCTGCCATCACTAAAGACTTATGGCATCATCGTCTCGGACATCCCGGCTCATCTACTTTACTTTCGTTGAAAAACAATTTATCATTTGCTTCTTGTAATAAACGATCTACTACAGTTTGTGCTTCTTGTGTGTTTGGCAAGCATTTGAAATTACCTTTTTCTAATTCCAGTTCGTTTACATATTTGCCTTTTGATATAATACATAGTGACTTGTGGACATCCCCTGTCTTGTCTTCTAGTGGTCATCGTTATTATTTATTATTTTTGGATGACAAAACGAATTTTCTATGGACTTACCCTATATCCAAAAAATCCCAAACCTTCCCCATTTTCCAAAAATTTCATTCACTTATCAAAACACAATTTAACAGAAACATTAAAACTATTCATTGTGATAATGGGCGTGAATATAACAACAACCTATTTCATACCTTTTGTGACACCCACGGAATCCAATTCCGGTTCTCTTGCCCCCATACCTCGCCACAAAATGGCAAAGCCGAGCGCAAAATCCGTTCTATTAATAACATTATCCGCACCATCTTAGCTCACTCCTCCGTTCCCACTAATTTCTGGCATCATGCCCTTCAACATGCCACCTATCTCCTCAACATCCTACCAAGTAAGCTATTATCTAATCTCACCCCCACTCACCTTCTCTACAATCGCCACCCGGATTACTCTCATTTACGCACTTTCGGTTGCCTTTGTTACCCTCTACTACCGTCCACCACCATCCACAAGCTTGCTAACCGATCCACACCCTGCGTATTTCTCGGCTTCCCTACAAACCATCGGGGGTATAAATGTTTCAACTTACAATCTCGTCAAATTATCATCTCCCGACACGTGGTGTTTGACGAGACTATTTTCCCCTTTGCTGCCCCCTCTCCCACTAATCCAACCCATTACAAAATTTTCACCGAACCCGCTCATCCTCTGCTCTGGTCCATAGCTCACCCCTCCCCACCAGCCAATCCTTCTCAGCCTGTTAGCCCAGCCCCTTCCCAACAGCCGGTTACTACACCTGCTTCTCCATGCCCGGCCTCTCCTCCTACTTCTGCCTCCCCTCCCGGCTCCCCTCCTCTTCTCTACACATACTCTCACCGACCCAAATCCACAGCCCAACCTCATCCGCCCCAACCCCTTCCGGCCCAACAGCCTCTTCCCTCTCAGACCCATTCGGTCCAACCACCACCTCCCCCCCCCCTTCCTCCCACACGGACTGTTCACACTCGTAGCATGTCCGGCATCTCTAAACTACGCCAACCATTCAACTTCCACACTTCCACTCCCATCTCCCCATTACCCTGTAACCTCCCAGATGCCCTCCGTAACCAAGATTGGAATCGGGCCATGACCGACGAGTTCCGGGCTCTTATTGACAATAGCACGTGGGAGTTAGTTCCCCGACATAATAACATGAATGTGGTGCGTAGTATGTGGATTTTTAAACATAAAACTAAATCTGATGGATCTTTGGAGCGCTACAAGTCGTTTAGTTTGTGATGGCAGGTCTCAACAGGTTGGCATTGATTGCGGGGACACATTCAGCCCGGTTGTTAAACCGGCTACCATCAGGACCGTTCTCTCATTGGCACTGTCCAACTCATGGCCCATTCACCAACTCGATGTCAAGAACGCGTTTTTACATGGTAATTTAAAGGAAACAGTATACATGTATCAACCACCGGGATTCAAAGACACTCGCCATCCTAATCATGTGTGCTTATTAAAGAAGTCTTTATATGGGTTGAAGCAGGCACCGCGGGCGTGGTACCAAAGGTTCTCCGAGTATGTCTCAAAAATCGGTTTTCATCATAGCATGTGTGACCATTCTCTGTTTATTTACAAGCACGGACCAGACACTGCGTATATCTTACTATATGTCGATGATATCATCCTAGTCACGTCTTCGGATACTCTCCGGAACAAATTCATGCAACATTTGGCAACCGAATTCGCAATGAAAGATTTGGGCCCACTCAGCTACTTCCTCGGCATCTCAGTTACCCTACATCGTGACTCCCTTTTCCTTTCTCAACAGAAATATGCTGTCGAGCTTCTTGACCGGGCAGGGATGACCTCCTGTAAACCATCTGCAACACCAGTGGACACAAAGTCCAAACTCAGTGCCTCCGCCGGCACGGTTCTTGACGACGGGGGGACACTTTTTCGTCAATTAGCAGGTGCACTCCAGTACCTTACCTTTACCCGCCCTGATATCAGCTATGCCGTTCAGCAAATCTGCATGCATATGCATGCGCCACGGTCATCCCATTGGAATGCTTTAAAACGGATCTTACGGTACATCAATGGTACTTTAAGTCACGGCCTACACATCACCAAGTCCTCGGTTACTTCTCTGACTTCTTATACTGATGCGGATTGGGCAGGTTGCCCCGATACCCGTCGTTCTACTTCCGGGTACTGTGTATATCTAGGCGACAACCTCCTCTCGTGGTCGTCTAAACGACAACCCATTATCTCTCGCTCCAGTGCCGAAGCAGAATACCGGGGAGTGGCCAATGTAGTCTCCGAAACTTGCTGGTTACGCAACTTGTTATTAGAACTTCATCATCCTCCGACTCTTGCCACTTTAGTATATTGTGACAACATTAGTGCCGTTTACCTTTCCTGTAACCCGGTTCAGCATCAACGCACTAAACACATAGATTTGGATATTCATTTCGTTCGAGACAAGGTTGCCAAAGGAGAAGTTCGAGTTTTACATGTACCCTCAAGACATCAGATAGCTGACATCTTCACTAAAGGATTGCCTCTTGTTTTATTTGATGATTTCAAGCACAGCCTCAACATTCGGGAACCTCCTGTTTCGACTGCGGGGGTATATCAGCCGAGATAAATCATAGGCTACAATTGAGGAGATATTCATTGTAATTGATATGTAATTAAATATAGGCAATCCTATCCTAATATAGATTAGGTCAAATACTTGTATAAATAGATGTTTATGTGAATGAGGGGATCGACAATTCAAATACCTATTATCAGAAAGGTAGGAAGACAATAGGTCAAAATGGGTGATTTTGGGTACAGATTGAAACAGGATGGGTCAGGTAGGGATGACCAGAAACCCTTCTTTCAGATTGTTTTAGTAGTAGTGTCAAATATGATATTTCAATACTAACCTAATGATTTGAATAGAATGATTTAAGAGGTTTTATGCATTAAAAATACACTTTGGGCGACTTTCATCCTGTTTGACCCGTATTTATTTATTTGAACGTATCCATTTAACTGTTAGAGATAAAACATAACCTGAAAAGGGGTTCAAAATGGCATTTCTAACATGTACCACTTGTAAATGAATAGTGCACAGTTGTTATAATTGACGATGAACTATTATTTACCTGGTGATGGAGACCGTAATCAAGAGTTCCTGAAATATGACTGAAGGCTTCATGGTTTAGTTTGGGAATCATCTCAGGGTAAACCTCCAGCATATGTGACAGCAGAGCAAAGTGCTACTCCCAAAACAAATATCAAGAAAAGTATTAATTAGACCTTAAAATTAGATCAAGCTATTTACCCTATAAAAGTTGAAAGCTTACATCATAACAAAGCTTAGGATATTTGAGCATTTCTATTGTTATTAGAGGGCTAACAATGTGAACACCAACATATATAACCTGCAGCCAACACCAATAATCACCGGCTTTTTAGTTATTTTATATGATGATAATCAGAGGTTATAATTAAAATAGGTCAAGGATAGAGAAAATGAAGAGTATGAATATAGTTATATACCTGAGAAATGCTTGTCTGCTGATCCTCACTGGCAGCTGATGAAACGTCAACCTGAAAATTTTATATGTTGATGTAAAATCTTATCCATCTGAAGTCGTTGTGACCAAGAACTGACAAATAATGTACCATATCTTTTGTGCATAGTTTTTGAAGAAGCTGTAGAAGAGCACGTAAATCCCTGTATTTTTCAGCATTTGCTTCACTTTGTAAACTGCTTGAAATGCTTACAGATATCTGAAAGATGTAGGCAGTGATACAAAGTTAAACACAAAATAACCAATGATATAAAGACTTGTAAGAAAACATTGACACTCATATATCTAAAGAATATTTTCAGCAGAAATGAAAATCATACGCTAAAATGGTTTTGGGATAAAGTAATATACGAGATAGATAGAGCTGGCAAGATGGCAGGGTCGGGTAACGGGTTGAAAGGGATAACTTTATACTACGTGTTAAAAACGTGTCCGGGCGGGTTGGGATGACCCACATCCGTTTTTGTCTGTTTTTTATCCTTTTTAGAGAAACCGTAAAGGTTGATGTTTATCGAGTTGATTGAAAACTGATACAAGTACATCAAATATATAGGAAATGATATTACACTTAGCACCTCCTAGAAATACACTTAGCACCTCCTAGAATATTATGACTAACATTCCCCCGCAAGTTGAGGGTGGGGAACGACCTGCAACTTGGACCGTAGAAACAGGAATCTTTGTGATGGCAGAGGTTTTGTAAACACATCAACTATTTGATCATTCGTTGATATGAATTGAACTTTTAATTTGCCTTGAGCCACCTTTTCTCGAACAAAATGGAAATCAACTTCAACATGTTTAGTGCGAGCATGGAACACTGGATTTTTGGAGAGATATGTGGCACCTAATTTATGACACCAAAGTGTAGGTGAAGATTTGGTGATGATGCCGAGTTCATTTAGAAGTGCATCCAACCAAGTTAGCTCAGCAACAGTATCGGCAAGAGCTTTGTACTCCGATTCTATTGAAGAGCGTGAAACGGTGCGTTGTTTACGGGCATTCCATGAGATGAGGTTGGACCCTAGGTATATAGCAAATCCCCTTGTTGACCGACGGTCGTCAGGACAACCGGCCTAATCAGCATCGGAGTAAGCTTTAAGCGTGTTTTGCCAATTTGCATCAGTGAAAGCATGCAAAAAGGAGTCTGAATCATGCCTAATGAAGAGACCAAAGTGAGAGGTGCCTTTAAGATAGCGCAGAATTCGTTTAACTGCTGTCCAATGATTGTCGGTTGGAGCGTGCATAAACTGACACCTTATTCACAGCGAATGCAATGTCGGGTCGAGAGAGAGAGGCATATTGAAGTGCTCCAACAGTTTCTCGATATTTCGTTGGATCTGAAAGGAGAGGGCTGTCATTAAGCGTCAAAGATTGAGAAGAGCTCATTGGGGAAGCAACTGGCTTACAATCTGAGAGACCCGAACGAGTAAGCAGATCAGAGATGTATTTGCGCTGTGATAAGATGATATTTTTTCCATGAGGGACGATTTCTATGCCTAAGAAGTAATGCAAATTTCCAAGTCTTTGACAGCAAAAGATGAACTCAAACAGGAAATGACTTTATTGATGGCCTCGGTATTGTTTCCGGTCACAATTATGTCATCGACATAGACCGGCACATATACAAGGGTGCTGTGAGACTTCATAATAAACAAGGATGAATCTGTTTTGGAGCCAGAGAAGCCGATCTGATGTAGAGTGGTAGATAGACGTTGAAACCAAGCTCTTGGGGTCTGCTTGAGGCCGTATAAGGACTTGTGAAGAAGACAAACATAATCTGGATGAGTTTTGTCAATGAAGCCCTGTGGTTGACGAAGATAAACAGTTTCAGTCAGGTTACCATGGAGAAATGCATTCTGAACATCTAACTGGCGGAGAGACCAGTGGTTGGTAACTGCAAGAGACAAGATCACCCGGATTGTAGTAGCCTTTACAACAGGACTGAATGTTTCCTGAAAATCAACACCCGGTTTTTGACGGAAACCTTTTGCAACAAGTCGTGCTTTGTAACGGGTCACGTTACCATTCTCATCCCTTTTGATCATGTATACCCACTTACAGTCAATAAGATTAGTATTTTGAGCATAGGGAACAAGAGACCATGTTCCATTTTTAACAAGAGCGTTGAACTCTTCAGCCATTGCATTACGCCACTCCGGTGATTTGTTGGCGATGGTAAATGAGGTAGGTTCAATAGGGGAAAGTGGGCTGGTGGTAGTATGATATGAAGAGGGAGTGTAACAAGCTGGGGGTTTTGGGTTAGGCCAAAGGTTGGCTGGTCGGGTACGAGGTGGGGGAGGTGGTGGTGGGTGGGGAATGGTTTGGGAGCTGGAGTTGGGGGCTGTAACAGGGGTGCTTGTGGAGTTAGGGGCTGGAATAGTGGTGGGAACAGGAATGGGAGCTGGAACAGCAGGTATGGGAGGTGTTTGTGGAGAGTGATGCTGAGTAGTAGGTGTAGAAGTGGAGGTGACAGGAGTGGGAAAGGAGGAGACATAGGGTGTGGATTGGTTGGTAGGGTCAGGTGGTGGAACAGGGGTGAATGGTAGGATGTGTTCATTAAATCGAACATGTCTTGCAATGTATACACGATCAGTAGTAGGGTCCAAACACCGATATCCATGATGGATGGGGCTATACCCTAGGAAAACACAAGGTGTGGACCGAAAGTCCATTTTGTGGCGGTTATACGGGCGAAGATAGGGGAAGCATTGGCATCCAAATACACAAAGGAACGAGTAATCAGGTGGCTTCAAAGGGTGATTTGTTGGAATAGGTTCTAGAGGGTAAACAATTTATTAGATAAACGGCCGTGTCAAAAGCAAAGTTCCAAAATCGTTGTGGGGCTTGGGAGTGAGCATGTAAAGCTAGGCCCGTTTCCACAACATGACGGTGTCGACGTTCCACAATACCATTTTGTTCACTATAATGTGGACAAGAACGTCGATGAAGAATCCCAAGTGAAGAGAAAAAGGGTGCAAGAGTGCGAAATTCACCCCCCCAATCGGTTTGCACATTTTTTAGCTTGGTATTAAATTGTCTTTCTGCCATTGTAACAATTGATATAAAAGTGGAATAAGCATCAGATTTTTGGGCTAAGGGAAAAAACCACATATACCGGGAGTGATGGTCAACACATAACATAAAAAACCGATATCCATCAAAAGAAAGAGATGGAGCCGGACCCCAAAGATCACAATATACCAAGTCCAAAATATGATTACTACGAAAGTTTGATTTATTTAAAGATAACTTAGATGATTTTCCCATTTGACAAGAGGAACATAAAGATGGAAACAACTTTGTAGAAACAGGTAAAGAACACGTTGACATAATGGATTGAAAAACACGAGCATGAGGATGTCCAAGGCGGTGATGCCAAACATTTGAGGAAGCTTTAGTGGCAGTGAAGGTGAGACGTGGAAGAGGCTTCAACTGGGGAAGGCTGAGTTTGTACCATGGTATGCTTCAGAGTTATCCAAACTTGTTAAATCTGGGGTGACATGACTGTTGGACCCTGTGTCGGGAAACCAAGTGGAACCAGATTGAGAGCCATTGTCGAAAGTCTGGGCATAGTTTGTTTGAGAGGGTGCACGAGCAGTAGACAATCCAGACTGGGAAGGGCATTGGGAGGGAATATGCCCTATACCACAACAATTACAATGGCCAAAAACGGTGTTTTGAGTGGATGCCCATGCAAATTTTTGCTGTCGGCTGCTGGTTCCACGAGAATTATCTCGGTTTCGGCCATAGTGACCTCGTGAATTGCCACGTGATTTTCCACAGCGATTGCCCCGATAGTTGTTTAATGGGCAGTTAGCATAGAACGCTTGAGGCCGAGGACTTTGAGAGGCAATAGGGCTGAGTTGATACCCTAACTGTGATGCAACCTGCTGCAAAGAATTTATTTGGGTCTGTGGTAACATACCTGGACGTGGCAGAAAATCATTAGTAGATGCCATGAAGGCTTTTGATGTTGCTCGAGTGAGTTTGTTGATCATGAAGTCATGATCGGTAAGGAGGCCATGAAGTTCATTAAAAATGACCGGTGGTGAGCGAGCAAGAAGATTTTCCTTCAATCCGTTGTACTCTTCTCGGAGACCGGAGATAGCAAGCATGACCAGATCTTTATCTTTGAACGGTTCGCCAATATTGGCTAAAGCATTGGCATATTCTTGTGCACGGCTAAGATAAGAGAGTGGAGTTTCATCACCTGTCATCTCAATCCTCAAAAGTTGAGTTTTGAGTGTGTATTCTCTGGAAGAAGTGTTTGGTGCATATGCTCGTTCCAGCGTAAGCCATAGATCCCTAGATGTTGTGCCTTGAACGTGTTGGAAAGATGCTTCAGAAACGGTAGAGATGATAATCATTCTGACGTGTGCATCATTGGCAATCCAATGAAGATAACTAGGGTTATCCATGGAGGCAGTTTCGGTTGTTGCTGCTGTTTTTGACAGTGGACACGAGATGGTACCATCTATGTATCCGTAAAGGTTATTAGTAACAAGGAAAGGTTGGATCATTGCTTTCCAATACCCATAGTTGGTGGGTGAAAGAGTGAAAGAAAATTTATGGGAATTATGTGCAGTTTTCTCCACAGTTGTGAAAGGTGTTATCATCGCCATGAGTAGGATCAAAAAGCTTGATCTGATCAGAAGAACACAGGGAGAGACCGATCAGTGGAGAAGGGACAAACTGCAGTTGAAAGGGTTGAAGGGCTGATCAGTTTCCTTGGCTCTGATACCAAGAGAAACCGTAAAGGTTGATGTTTATTGAGTTGATTGAAAACTGATACAAGTACATCAAATATATAGGAAATGATATTACCCTTAGCACCTCCTAGAAATACACTTAGCACCTCCTAGAATATTATGACTAACACTTTTTTTTATAACTAATGCATTCAATAAGATCAGAAAACCAAATTACAACAGTTTTAACCCATTTGGCCAGTTAAAGATAAAATAAAATCCAAATCAACCCATTTGCATTCTAGTTAAAAAGAAATTTTATTGATCGGTTGGAGAGAAGATCCATGTTGTGGGCTTGAATTGCCACTTGTATGATAAAGTTAATACCTTGCCAATGTTTTGGGAAGAGTAAAGCTGAAGCAGATGCATACAGAATTCAATAACCAATGCAGTCTCATGAGGCTCTAGGTAGATGATTTGACCCTCCACCCAGTCAACCACCACCTTAAGTAAGAGATACACAACTGCAGACTAAACATATCCAAGAATCAGTATATGTAAAAAAATACTACACTTATGAAACATTGATCCAATAATACATCATCATAACATAAATTTTGATTGTTAATAGTGAATGAAAGTTTAGGTGTCAAATTTTAATTATAATATGGGTTGTGTTAAACATACCCCCCCCCCACCTACCTATGATTTTACTCATGGTTGTAAAAATCGCTAGGCGCTAGTTGGGCGGTGAGGTAGGGCCTAGGCCTAGGCGGGATTAATCGGGGCCTAGGCGATGTAATTTTCAGTTTTTTATATATATACACACATTTTTATATATAATTTTTATAAAAATGTTCATTTTTAAACCACACCAAAGGTTTTCGCCGGAATTTGGCCGGATATTTCAGGTTTTCGCCGGAAATTTCAAGTTTTTCGCCGGAATTTAGCCGGAAATTTCAGGTTTTTGCCGGAATGTTCGCCGGAATCTGGCCGCCTAGGCGCGATTTGGACCGCCTAGAGACTTTTGGACCGACTAGGCCAAAATTAGTCGTTAACGAGCCGCCTAGCGACTAATCGGCGCCTAGGCGCGATTTTACAACACTGATTTTACTCAATGTCCCCCCTATGTACGGGCGTTTAGAAAAACTACACGGGCGTTTAAAAATCACTTATACGGGCTTTATGGGCCTTATACGAGCGTTTATGGGCTTATACGGCCGTTATACGGACATATAGGCACATTTAACAATTAGGGGTGTGCATTTAGCCAACCCCTTATAATACCTCATGCTTGTAAACCTCAAGAAATTTAAGAATTGGCTGCAACACTGAAAATCCCATCTCATATATTGCCTTCTGAGTTCTTGGTTCTGAAGCACTGGAAGCTCCACGAAGCCGCTCTAGTAAACAAGTGACCTGTGAAAAATCCATGAATTTGCAAAATTCTTTGTGGATACACTATGAGTGTTCTTTAAAAAAGTATATTAGTTTATTTTTTTCTCTTACCACAAGGATAACATCTGGCTGCTGAGAAATACTCTTGATATCTTTCTTGGCAGATATATCATTAAGATAAGCAGTCATATGGCTTGTGAGATCCCTTATGTACCTTTCAGGAATTAAAATTTAAATTAAAGAAGACATGGGTAAAAGATCATATTAGAGATAAAATAAAACTATCTTACTGATTTGCTTCCACCGAATTCTTTATGCCAGAAGCTGAAAGAACAAGGGTTTGAGCCAGGGAACGCTGCAATTACATACATAAATGATACAAGGAGTTAAGTATAAGTACCATTGTTAATGCTCAAAAAGGCACATAAACTAGAGGTCACAACTTAAACCCATTTACTTCAAAGAATTTCTGGTTATGCTTTATCTCTGACGGGTAAACAGGTACAATCCAGAAAAGTAGCTTAAGAAGGGGTTGAAAGTTAACTTTTAATGCATAAAACCTCCTAAATAATTTTGAGCATTGGACTATTATTGAAATAACATAACTTTTGTGATCATATTTGGCACTATTTATTTTTAAACTTTTTGGACAGAAAGTGTTTCCTGTCAACCCAACCAGACATCACCAAAAGTAACCCTTTTTAACCCATTACCTAACCCGAAATTTGACACATTAATTTTTATAAAATATCACAAAATATTGTAATCATATTCGACACCTAACATTTATACAATTATTAATAAATATGAGGTTGATGTAATGGCTGAAATTAACAAGAAAGGGTGGAAAGTTTTTGAAATACCTGATGAGTAGCATTTAGCGACAATAGCACTCTGTCGTTGGTAAAACAATGTGCTAGATCACGCCATGAGTCCTGCAGTAAAGGCAATATATTAATCACCATTAACCATTTTAAAAGTTAATTAGACATATATGGTTAACTAGTAATTGGCTTCAGAAAAAATAGCATAACAGAATCTCAAAACCATATTCACCAATTTCCTGGTCATATTTCATTGAACATTAGAAGGGGCCTGATAATACTAGCTCAATAATACCAAAGGAAGATATTTACACAAGATACCGTTATATAAATGATTGCACCAAGCCAAAATTAAGGAATTAGTACATTTATATGGACGTTTAATAACGGCAAAATAGAGACGTTAAGAAAGAGCAGATGCTAACCAAAGTGACAAGGTGTGCACAAATACTTTTCCGCTTAACAAGTCCACCAAGCAAATGGTAACATGTGAGGGCCTGTCACACAGATGAAATGCATGTATTACCACCTAAAACTTCTCTGCTGACATAGAAACATGCGTAAATCAACATTTGATACCTGCAAATCTTTTTCCCCAGCGTACGAAATCAATGTTGTTGATGATATTCGGACAATAATATCAAGTAAGTTTTTTCCCTGAGTATGCTCTGCAGAGAAACTAAGCAATGCTTTTCTGGATTGCTGCATTTGAAGCAGGGTGACCTCATCTATGGGGTTTTTATAACTTTGCATCTCTCCAACTGTCATCAAGTATGTACATGACCATCGGGCAAGGAACCATATAATTGCCTAACCATAAAGTAAAAAGAAAAGAACAGTTACAAAAATTGTAGAAAAAGAAGCATAAAGCAAACTATTTACTAGCAATTAGTATTTCAATAGTACCTCCATAAGCCGAGGGCTGAAGAATGCTGCTCTCATATTTGGATCTAAACTCTGCTCTGCAAACTTTATGATAGACCTTCAAAATAAAACAAAATACACAAGAGAGATGATATCATTCATTACATAAAGCAAAAGAAACTAAATGCATAATTTTATGAGCAACAAAAATGTACCCATTACCCAAGTCCAATAACCCTTCATAAATAAAACACCAAGAAAGACAGACAATTATACTTATTTTGCAGCTATCATTTTGATCTCCCAACAGTCATATTGTCATAAAAAGAAAGAACTAAATATATCACATCACATATCATATGTGATAGAAAAAGGAACAGTCTTGAAAGAGAAAGTCGGAAATTTACCAAGAAAGTACAACTACTGGATGTTTTTCTGTTTCCACGTACTCTGGAAAACGTGTTTCTATAGCCAATGGTATCTGAAAGCAGTAAATTACATAATTAAAGAAATTTCTTCCAAAACTATGTTATTTCTGAGAAAATAACTGCTAAAAGAAGTATTACCAAGGGTGTTTCCCCCTCCCCTTCATCTGCCAATACATGACCAGTTATTAACATAAGTGAATAAAGCTCTTCCATTGTCGTAGTTGGATCACTTATCCCATTTCCCTGTAAGCATGCAGAGATCATCGCATAAAAAGACAACAGTAGCAACACAAATGATTCAAACCCTAAACATCTACATTACAGTTTTTGAATTTTTTAAATTAGTTTACGCCTTCCTTTGTGATACTGATATGCTACATAACAATAAACGCACTAGAAAGATTAATACAGTAGGCTGTAAGCTTAGATTATCTGCCCAATACCATCTATTCTTCTTTGTAAATAGGTGAGCGTTATAAACATTAGATCTTAAATTCAATATTAGTGTCTGTAAATCAACATGTTATCCTACATAGGTGACACGAATGCAAAATGAATAGCATGTTGGGTTGTGGAGTCTTAGGGTCAGCCGGCCCTAGGAGCTTCCTGTGCAATTCTAGAGTAGGGCCCAAGTTGGGCTTTTACTTGTGGGTTAAGTTAGTAACCCTAATTAACCCTAGATTAGTCCCTATAAATATGTCTTACAATTATGTAATTTCTTGTACCAAGCATCTGAATAATAAAGATCCCTAGTTGCAGTCCGTGGACGTAGGTCATACCGGCCAAACCACGTTAAACCTTGTGTCATTTATTGCTTTCAGTGTGCGTGTGATACCCCCTAACATAACAAGAGTTCTAATATCTCATACTATTTCTTGACATACATGATTAAATAACAAGGCATTAAGCTAATAAATGAACAAACTATTAGCTATTAACCCATGCTTAACTTTTGTACAAGTACCTGATGAAGCCTTGAAAAAAGCTCAGAGAAAAGTCCAGTAAGAAAAGGGATTGTAACATTAATAGCAGCTCGTGCAATAAGGGCGTAAGAACTCAATCTCTCGTCCATTGCTACAAACAGAATACACGAGTTAGAAACAGCACCAAGAATGGCACAACTCAAGATTAAAGGTGGCAAAAATGGGCAGGTTGGACAAAAAGGTTTAAGTGTCAATTTGTATCACAACAGGTTGGGCAGACCCACAAATACCTTTTTATTCTTTTTTCTTACTTCTTAAATAAATAGTTAAGGTGTTGAGTATGATTACATAACTATATAAATACAAATTTATAGTATTAGTTTAGTTTTAAAGCAAAGTGAATTAGAAGGCTTTATGCATTTAGAAACATTTCATGCGACTCTTTTAACATGTTCAACCCATTTGAAACGATTACATTTTTGTTTAAACCCTTTGACATGTTATAAAAACATAACCAAATTGACTCATTTGTATATAAATGGGTCAACATTGTCACCTCTAAGTTCATGATATATGACAAGTAGAGGTAGGTTACCAGCTACTGAAGCTTGAAAGTATTCTTCTTTCTCTTCACTTTCCGATGCAGCTATATCATTCAAGGCACAATATCAAATTAAACGATACTTAGAACAAACAAAAAGTAAACACTGCAGAATCCACGCATACCCTTTAGTTCTGATTCTACAATTAGGGCAAAAAGATTCGCAGCAGCATTTACTCCTTCTGGTGGAAGCAATGATGTCACACCAGAAGTGTTCGTCTCCTGTAAAACATTGGTAAAAGATAGCAAACAAACCATACATTTGTAGAAAGCAGCCATGTAAATTATGCACAAGTTGTTGTAACAAGTATTATACATCAGAGTTGAGCTAATTAAGTATTTACCGTCAAAAGGGTCATCCAGGTATCTAGTAAGATATCACGTGCAACCCAACTCCACGGTTCTTCTTCCAAATCTTTGGTCATAAGGTCTTTTATAACTTCACACATTAACGCAGACAACAAACTGAGGGTACCAAAAGGCCTGAACATCAAACACGTAAAAATAAAATAAATGAATATCTGTAGACTTTACAAGAAGTCACTGATTTATTCTAATGCTAAAAGTGTACCTAATATTAGATAAACACATTTAGCCTTACCTTATATGTTTCAAGAGGTCATCAAAATTAACTGGATTGGTAACAGCAGATATGGATAACAGTGCACGGCAGCCATCAAGCAACTCACTGGACAAAATGAAATTATCAGCAAACATAAAACAGAACATCAATGATGGTATATTCCACCTGCCAAAGATACACTTAGAGGCGGCAGACTTCGGATTATGTTTCTTCTCTCACGGGTAATATAAAAAATAGCCTAAAAAGAAAGTGCCGAAGTTGCCAAAAGTTTATTTTTACGGCATAAACATCCTAAATTATTTATCAAAAAAAAAATTATATTACTACTGAAATGATATAATCTTTGTAATCATATTAGACACACCAGATAGAGATAAAAACAATTTGGAAAAAAGAATATTTCAGTCAAACAAACCCGACATGCTTGTGCATCTGTAGGAAAATATTACGTGTTTTTGACCCGTTACCCAACCTGGCTGACCGCACATTTTGTCACCGGTAGATATACTACCTCTCACTTCTTCCACTTTCAATTGCTTTTGCAATAGCATCAGGAGGATGAATCCATTGAATGACTCCTGATAATAGTTGCAGAAGATGCTTCCCTTGAGAAGCACCAGCATCTATGATTAAGGAACCGTTAGTTTAAATGAAATCATTTCAAGAAACCACATAAAAAGAATATTTCAATAAATAATAAAAAACAATAGGAACAAACGTTTTACATGTTTTAAAAGAAGAAATGGTTACCAGATGGAAATACAGTTCCTGTGAGAGAGCAAAGCTGTACTATGAGTTTCCGAGCAGAAACCGCAAGAGGACAGTCAATCCAGTAACCTTTACCTGAGAATTTCTCCCTCAATACACCATACAACCCTAATAGCCACCCTATGTGGCCACTCGTGATCAAAACATCACGCCATGAAGGCCCAAGCTTTAAAAAAAAATAAAAATAAAAAGTAGTTATACTCATGTCCAAAAATACAACACAAGTAAAATGCCAGTTGACTTGATTGACATCATGAAAGCAAAAGAATAGTCAGATCCTTCATCGATTAGGTCAACAATTCTGGTGATAAAGGGGAAAGGAAGAAGCGCAGAAAATCGTTTTTCACATATTAGCCGAATAAGTTATGTTAGTATAATTAGAGGGTTCTAAATGTAATTGTGCAATCTATTTATATCCCTGTATTACTTCATCATTATCACAACAATAATTCAGAAACACTTCAGATTACCAAAAAACTAATTTGGTATCAGAGCTTAGGGTTTTCCTAAGTTCTCAGCCGCCACCTCCTCCTCCGGGAATCCTTCCCTATCTCTGATCGAGCAACAGCCTCCGATCCTTATGGCACCGACGACAATTCCTCCCTTCACCAGTGCTGAGAAAACTGTTCACAATTCACACAGGTTTGGTTTCACATTGACTCCAACCAACTATGGCTTTTGGAAGGCTATGATTCAACCATTTCAGGTTACCAATGGACTGTTCGCTTATGTTGATGGCACTGTTCTGTGTCCCCCTCCTGTCATCCAGTCTCCCACATACGTCCGGCAAGGATGATTCTGCCATTGCCGAGATCCCAAACCCCAGCCATACGGCTTGGATTTCCAATGATGTGCACATCCGCATGCTTCTAATCTCTACCATATCTGAATCTTCGTTTCAGCACGTTCAAGGGGCCACCTCTCGTGATCTTTGGTTGTCTCTTGAATGTGCCTATGCACCACACACCTCTTCACGAGAATTCACCTTGAGAACACAACTTCTAAAGATTATGATGTAGGAAACCGAGACCTCCTCTGCTATCTTATTAGGGCTCAAGAGTATTATGATGCCCTCGCCGATATTGGAGCACCAATGCCCGAAAAAGACGTTATGCTTGTTCTCGCAGGGCTTCGTGAAGTGTACAACCCTCTCAAATCAAAAGTGTTGGCTAGACAATTTCCAACAGCATTCAACGAACTTCATGGCCTACTTGCTGATCATGATTTCATGATCCGAAAAACTGTTCCATCTGCTCTTACCTCTACTCAGGCTTTTACAACAAACCTGACCTCCAGTTCCACTACTGTCCAACCAGAGATTATGAACACCCTCCAACAGTTAGTCACAAAACTGGGTCTACAACTACAGCCCACTTCTACATCAGCCCAACAACCACCATAGGCCCACTACACTACTCGAGCAGGTTATCACAACCGGAACAGGGGTGGACACACCAACCGTGCCCGTGGAGGACGTTTCCAAAATAATTTCAGCAACCGAGGGGGAGGAAATCGCAATTCAGGTCAGTTTAGTTAGGCCTCTAATCAAAACATGGTTTATGGGTCATGTAACAGGTGTGGAATAGGCCATCTCCCGTCACAGTGTCCAAACCGTGACCCGTCCACGTTCCGGATGAAACAACCATCCGCCAATTATGCTGACCACCGTTCACAAACATCCTCTTGGATCTCTGACATGGGTTCAAACAACCATGTGCAGCAGAATATGTCTGGATTTGACACTGCTGAGTCTTACTACGGTGACGACAGTCTTCATGTTGGTAATGGTACGGGTTTATCCATTTTACATATTGGTTCCTCTCGTCATTACTCACCTAATAAAACCTTTTCCTTAACCAATATTCTTCACGTTCCTCAAATTAAATGTAATCTTCTTTCTGTTCAAAGGTTTTTCCATGATAACAATGTCTATTTTGAATTTCATTCCACCTTTTTTGCTGTGAAGGACGAGGGCACCCACAATACCCTCCTCAATGGTCCAAGTGAAGATGGACTCTACTCAATCACTCTCCCTACAGCTCAACATGTTCCCAAAGTCGCCTTTTCAACCTCCCGCACATCTACTACCACATGGCATCAACGTTTAGGGCATCCACACCATCAACTTTTTCAGACTATGTTATCTAAGTATTGTTTACCTATTTCAAATAAAACGTTTGATTTACACTGTAATTCCTGTTCTATTGGAAAATCTTCAAAGCTTCACTTATTATCTTCGGAATACAAAAGTACTCATATTCTAGACTTGATATTTTGTGATGTTTGGGGCCCGCACCGGTTACCTCCTTTGGTGGTCACACCTATTTCTTGTTATGTGTTGATCACTTCTCTAAATTCATGTGGTTGTTCCCATTAAAGCACAAATCTGATGTGTTTGAGGTGTTTAAACGTTTTGTTACAATGGCCGAACGCCAATTTACCACACGTATAAAATGTGTCCAAACTGATTGGGGGGTGAGTTTAGAAATCCATCCCAGTTTTTCTCCTCCATCGGTATTATTCATCGTCTTTCTTGTCCTCACAGTAGTGAACAAAACGGTGTGGTAGAAAGACGTCACCGACATGTTGTTGAGACTGAGCTCACACTTATGGCCCAATCCAATGTCCCAAAACACTTTTGGCACTTTGCCTTTGAAACAGCGGCTTACCTCATTAACCGGATGCCGTCACGAGCCAACTCTGCTATTTCTCCATTTGAGCTTGTGTTCAAACACAAACTTGACTTTTTCTTTTTGAGGGTTTTTGGGTGCCAATGTTATCCCCATTTACGACCTTACAATCCCCACAAAATGGACTTTCGTTCCACACCGTGCATCTTCCTTGGGTATAGCACATCCCATCATGGGTATCGATGCTTCGATCCAATCACCGAACGTATGTATATTGCCCGGCATGTTCAGTTCAATGAAACACACTTTCCATATCACACCAAACCTACGAATATTCCTTCTCCTTCCACTCCAAACCCTTATTTTTCCACCTATCCATGGTTGTAAAAATCGCGCCTAGGCGCCGATTAGTCGCTAGGCGGCCCTGTGACGAGTAATTTTCGCCAAGTCGCTACATTAATCGCTGGGCGGTCCTAGTCGGTTCCAGGCGGGCCTAGGCAGCCAGATTCCGGCGAACATTCCGGCAAAACCTGGAATTTCCGGCCAAATTCTGGCGAAAACCTGAAATTTCCGGCGAAAACTTGAAAATTCCGGCGAAAACCTTTGGTGTGGTTTAAAAATGAACAATTTTATAAAAATTACATATAAAAATGTGTGTATATATATAAAAAACTGAAAATTACATATAAAAATTTCAATCCGATTAATCCCGCCTAGGCCTAGGCCCCACCCCACCGGCCGACTAGCGCCTAGCGATTTTTCCAACCATGCACCTATCCCACTTCAACTCCCATTCCCACTGATACCGATCCCATTACACCACCAACTACTCCTCCCACAGAAAATTCCCACCACCATCGCCACCCACTCCACCTATCACCCAAACTTACAGCCGTCGACCTACTCTCCACCTACTTCGTCAGCTGTACCCACTTCTGCTTTTGACAAATTTTCCCAGCTCCCACCCACTCCTCCTTCCGCTGTCCAGCAGCCCCCTCCTGTCCCACAACGTTCCAGGCCCTCCAATCTGCGCCCCAACCCTAAACAAACACAGCCATACCCACCTACCTCCCACTACACCAGCACCACAACTTCCCTCACCGAACCCGCAACCTTTACCATTGCCAACACCGACCCTAACTGGCGTACAACTATGGCAGAAGAATATTCAGCACTTATCCGAAATGGTACATGGACGTTGGTCCCTTGTGTTAATGTTGTTGATTGTAAATGGGTTTACAAACTGAAACGGGATCAAACAGGTGCTATTAAACGTTACAAAGTGCGGCTCGTTGCAAAGGGTTTTAAACAACCACCCAGTATTGATTACACCGAAACTTTCAGTCCTGTGGTAAAATCAACCACCATTAGAGTTGTTCTCTCTCTGGCCGTCACCAACCAATGGCCTCTTCGCCAGCTAGATGTTCAAAACGCATTCATGCATGGTGATTTGAAAGAAACAGTGTACTTACAGCATCCTCCCGGGTTTGTTGATCCTACTAAGCCTGATCATGTTTGTTTACTTCACAAGTCGTTGTATGGCCTCAAGCAGGCTCCATGGGCCTGGTTTCAGCGCCTATCACAGGCCTTATTTGCTCTCGGATTTACCGGTTCTAAAACAGATCCGTCTTTATTTATCTATTCAGCTCATGGTGTTTTGCTCTATATGCTCGTATATGTCGATGACATAATTTTGACAGGTAACAACCACCAAGATCTTGAGCAGGTGGTGCACAGTTTGAGTAATTCCTTTGCGGTTCAAGATTTGGGTCCATTATCTTATTTTCTGGGAATCGAAGTTGCCCCTAAAGGAGATGACATTGTCCTCCCCCAACGCAAGTACATTTCTGAGTTGTTAGACCGGACCAACTTATCTCATTCCAAACTGGTTCCCTCTCCGTGTACATCTAACGCCAAGTTGGCTCTTGGTGACAGTGCCTCGTTTGAAGATCCGGTTAAATATCGGCAGGTCATTGGTGCCTTACAATATGTCACGCTCTCTCGGCCAGACATCACCTTTGCCGTTAATAAAGTGTGTTAATTCATGCAGTTCCCGACTTTTAATCACTGGACAGTAGTTAAACGCATCCTTCGGTACCTTCATGGGACAGCTGATCATGGCCTTCTGCTCTCTCGTTCCTCGTCCTCCGGATTACATGCCTATACGGACGCTGCCTTCAATTCCTTGAGTGCTTTTTCTGATGCAGCCTGGGCTGGATGCCCGGATGACCGTCGATCCACGGGGGGATATGCAATATATCTTGGATCTAACTTACTCTCCTGGTCTGCTCGCAAACAGAAGACTGTATCTCGGTCATCTACTGAGTCCGAATACAAGGCTTTAGCTTATACGGTTGCCGAATTGACTTGGCTTGAGACATTGCTTCATGAACTTCGTGTTCCAGTAAATTCTGTTCCGACATTGTGGTGTGACAACTTGGGGGCTACGTACTTATCTGTTAATCCGGTGTTTCACGCGCGTACAAAGCATGTAGAAGTTAATTTCCACTTTGTTAGGGAAAAGGTTGCACAAGGAAAATTATCAGTTCAGTTCATCTCAACAAACGATCAGATAGCCGATGTCTTTACAAAGCCATTATCTTCTCAACGGTTCCTACTTCTGAAGTCCAAGCTAAGAGTCGATACCCGGCCTTAGCTTGAGGGGGAATATTAGCCGAATAAGTTAAGTTAGTATAATTAGAGGGTTCTAAATGTAACTGTGCAATCTATTTATATCCCTGTATTACTTCATCATTATCACAACAATAATTCAGAAACACTTCAGATTACCAAAACTAATTTCACATATTCTAAAAAGTAAATAGTCTGTCATATTTATCAACTAACTTAGAACCCGTGTACTACACACGGGGTGAAAAATATCAATACATAAAATTCTTAAATCTTTATGTATATATTTTACAGGTGTAAAAATATATTACATATATACTAAGAATAGAAAACAAAATTCAAAATATGTAAAAATTAATATATAATTGGGTTTCGAAAATACGTTAATTACTATTTAATTTAATTTGACTTTCATTTACTATTTGATTGAAAATAAAAGTTACATAATTAGATTTCAAAGTTTTCTTATAATAAAGGATAATTTAAAATAAATGTGTTTTATTAGTATAATTAGTATTTTCTTTAAAAATATATTAATATTAAAAGATATAGGTGTATTTAATAAGAGAGAGAAGCGGGAAAAAAATGATGAGAATGAATATGGAGGCGACACGTGGCATTAAAAACCTTTATTTATTAAATAGTATAGATAAGTTCAAAAGGAAGTTGTCCTTTAGTTAAACATCTATTTTGGTCACAGAACTTTCAAGATTTGTGTAAAAAGTATTGTATTTAGAACAAAATGTTTATGTCCATTGTGACCAGGAAACCTGCAGAGTGATTTAAGAAATCATTTACAAAACAACCATACATATAAACCTTTAGTATGAAAACTCAAAAAGAATTAAATACACACACACATATAACTTTATTAAAAAGACGGTTTAAAAATTTACATACATGATAAAAAAACAACTTTTGAAAGTTCAAATACTAAACTAGTAATAGAACGAAAGGTAAGGTGCAACTTTATGCAATTAAGTCCTATCTAAAATGCATGTGGCACTTTCAAATTTAACACACAACAGAAGGAAAGAAGAAAACAATTCTCACCTCATCAATGCAACCAAAATATGAACAGAAATGTTAAATTATGAAAGTAGAGTGATTTTATGTAGATTTTAAAACTCTAGTGACAATTAGAAACTGAACAGAAGTCCACGAAGCTCTATAAGCAATGAAGTCTTCAATAGTTTGAGGTAAATGTGCCAAATTCAACGCATTCACTTATGATTTATGAACGGGTCAATTTGCATTATTTTTAAACCCGGGTGCATCAAATACAAAAGCTTAGCCAGAAAAGAGAAAAAAAAGCCAAACAGGTCATTCGGGTTGAAAGTCACCTGAAACATATTCTTAAGGCATACCTACATCGTTTTAGTTGAAGGTTTAAATTTCTGTTGTAACAATATTGTTTTTAAAATCATATTCAATGCATTATAATTATTTTGGACCAACGTGTTTTGACCAAACCTTTTGGACCCATTACCCCACCTACCCATCTTGCCACATCTGGTTGGAACTTGGAAGTAGAAAAACCATTACCTGGACCAGCGTATAAGATGAGTTACTGTCTTCTTTAGCAACAAATGAAAACACGTCTAAGCTGTTCTTTACAACTCTGCCACTGTTACTGAAGTCCCAATTAAGAACTTGGAGCATGAAACGCAGTGCCGTTGCACAAACTCTATCTTCTGAGACAGCAGTATCAGAAGTTGTAATTTGATTTGTGACACTTTGTGCCGCCTCCACTGCCCAAGAATAGAAATTCTGTGACATTAAGAGAGAAATAAGAAAAATGAGAAAGTGAGAAGCACAAAGATAAACTTTCTAAGGTCCAATCCTGTACAACCTTCTAATTTTTTTTTCAGTTTTGAGTTTCATTTAATTACAAAAAATATTCAAAAATATTTGAAGGATAACCCAACTCCCAAGCATTTCCCAATCCTGTACAACCTTCTAATTTTTTTTCAGTTTTGAGTTTCATTTATTTAAAAAAAATACTCAAAAATACTAGAAGGATAACCCAACTCCCAAGCATTTCCCACTTCATAGTTAGGCTTTTAAAACTATCCAAAAATGACTCCTTACCCAATGAGTAGAAGTGGCAGTTTTGAAACATTTACTAATAAATGGGTCAATTTGGATTGTGTTTTATCTCAAAAGGGTCAAATAAGAAATTAGCTAAAGAGAGAACGGGTATAATGGGTCAGAAAAAGGTCCGAGTGGGTTAAAGGTCGCCGAAAGTCAAACTTTAATGCAAGCCTTCTAAATGGTTTTATTTAAAGATTTCGATTATTACTGTATAAGTCGTCTTGTTAAATGATAATTAACAGTGAATTTATTAAAAATGGACCCAAAAACAGCACTCGTCAATCCGACCTGGCCCATTTTGGCCCATACTGAAATTTCACCCTTCTCATGCTGCACCCATTTTGACCAGTTACACAACTTGCGCATCTTGCAACCACTTATTCATGAAGGCAAAAGGGGGCTTGCAACCACTTATTCATGAAGGCAAAAGGGGAATAGTTTAACAGGGACAGTAAAATAAACCTTAAGATAGTCATGCTCCAGAGATTTTCGGCATTGCTCGTGGAACTCCCTAGGAAGGCCCAGAGCAGTAGAAGTAGAAGGAGAAAATTCAGACACCTAGAAAATTACTTTGAAGCATGAGCAATATCTCAAAGTAATTTTAGAATAGAAAAGTGACATCATGAAATATATACCAATGACTCAAGAAAATTGATTCCAATGAACTGCACATCTAATCCATGTTTACCGATAATAGCCAAATTTATCTGAAGACAAAAACATAGAATTATGTTCATGCAATTGACAAATACATCCAATAATTATTACAAACAATTTATTGGGAAGCAATAGGCTAGAGAAAATAAGGCATGCTATAATCAAGTAATAAGCAATCACATAACTAACATCATCTCTCAATTCACTTAATTGGTGCCAACTATGAATTACAAAATTCTAAACGTAAGATAACTAAATCTGTAGATCATATTGTAGAAAAGGCATGCTTGAAAGCAAAACATCATGTGATGACTGACACTGTTTCATTATATGGACTGTAAAAGCTATTGAATGAAGATGAAGGTACTTAAGAAAATTACCTCAGATAAAAACCCATCCCTTTCTGCAGCAGTAAATTCTAGCCTACATCGAGCCAGACAAGCTGAAGCAGTTAGCAAGACTTTATTTTCTTTTGAATGGCTTTAAAGTTTATAAGTAACAATCAAAATATAAAAACATGTGAAAAAAGAACACAAAGTGCCAACAGCTGGAATTAGCATTCCTATTTTAGTTTATATGTATCATGTGGTTAAATTTTTATGAACTTACCAACCCCTTTTCATCAATTGAGCTGCAACAGATGAAACTTTTGATAGGACATAGCCTTCTGGTGAACTTGCATGTTTCATTACGTATGACAAGCAGAAACTGCAGAAAGTGGAACATCAGTTACTTAAGTAACACAAGGCTTACAGAGTCCAAAATATACTTAATCAGTACAGCCTACATATAGTAGGCTTCATCAAAAACATTTCAAATCATATTGACCTAAACATAAATCTAAAACGCCTTTTACCAGAAGCTACAATTAATTAAATTTCGTATGAAACATTTAGCAGATTTAGGGAGATCATAATGTTGGACTTGAGGCTCTGGAGATAGCACAAAATAACTTCTATATATTTTAATAACTTTCAGCCTGCCTTCAGATCTCTAGACACCTTACATCCACCGCATACTATGCAGTAGTGGTGGCAAAGTGGACAGTTTGGTTGGCAGGTCAAAACAGGTTTAGGTTGAAACTGGTCATTTTTCAGTACAGGCCGAGATGTACCAGTCATGTGGATAACCATAAACCCCAACTTTTGTAAGGAAGTAGATAGAGAAAAAAAAGCATGCATAAAAAAAATTACGTTGCAAGAAACTAACCATTAATTATTGATAATGAGTGCAAAGTTGTTAAAATACCTGATCAAGCTTTTTTTCTCATCAGGTGAAAGAAATGACCATTCTCGTATAGCTGCATCCCGAATTGCTGTGGCTGCCTGAAATCTTGCATTTGCCAATTGAGAATTTTCTGGACACAGTAAAGAGACTGTTGATATAGAGAAACGAAATACTCTCCAAGCATCACTCATGCAAATTCAACCGAAAAGCCATTGTAACCTTTCTTAATTGAACACAGATCACTAACATTTTAAGTGTTGATATCACACCAAATTTTATATTTCCTGCCAACCTGTACATCTGAAATATATCCAGACACTCTACTTTAAAGGATTATTACTGGTAAAGTTGAATTCTGAATGTTGGTATACAATAACTGAGATTGATCCACTTTAAAGGATGATTACTGAAGTTTTTCTTTAGTAAACAAAATAAAGGCATTCTAGGAAAGAGAAGGTAGCACAGAAACTTTCATATTCACTCACATTGTTGTGCAAGACATATTTTAGGCAACAGATGCTCAAACTAATTGCAACTCTAAACAAAACCAAAATCAAAATGTGTTAAGGAAAATATTCAAAACAAAAGCAAACGCCTATATCTTGCATAGTTGCACATGAGAAAAAGTTGTTCTTATTGGATATCTTTAATGGCTACCCAGTCATTATTGTTCTTATGAACGTTCTCATTTTATTGGCTACTCCCTCGCATTAGTTATTATCTTTTAATAATGATATTTTCCAAGTAACTCTTGCATAAATACATTCCTACATTTTGTGTGTAGTTATTTGGTAACGGTTTTCAAACAACCCTTACATTACGACACGCAGGCTTTGAGGCAAGAACTGTTGGAAATTAATCGTTATGTTCACACATGAAAAATTAAAGGGGTGTTTTTGGAACATTTGGAATTAAAAGGGTTAACATTGAAAGAGTGGAAGGTTGGCCAAATTTGGGATTAAAGTCAAGGAATTGCCGTGAGTTTTGGATAAGCATGAAGCCGTAATTTTGCATGGATGGATATGGATTGGTGTGCAAGTTTACTAAAGATTAGTATTAGTATAGAACTAGGAAGTTAATTTTTAATTATTTGTTTGGTATTTATCTTGTTAGTAGGATTATATTTAATGCATTCTAGTAGGATTAGGAATAAGATTGCTTGGCTATTTATATGGATGTAATTGCATGGAGTATTTATAAAAAAATTCAATAATAATAGTTGCATGTTTACGGTTCTTGTTCCATCTAGTTCGTAACTTTCAATATTGAAGCCGTGATCTTTTTTCCATCTTGTTCTTGGGTTACGGGTTGGGTGGTTTTGATTCTTGGGTTGGGAGTTTGAATGTAATAGCAAGATCATCAATTGGTATCAGAGCGTTAAGCTCTTGCCTCTTGGTACTGTGAGAGAAGGAAGAAGGAGGATAGCAAGCAACGATTTTTGGTTGGTATGAGTTGCTAGCCGAGACCCTGAAGGAAGAAGGAGCAAGATCCGTTCTTGTCAAGAAGGTAGCAAGAACGTGATCTTCATGAAGGTTTGAAGGAAGCAAATAAGAAGGAACAAGGAAATTTTTCTTTGTTAAGAAGGCAATCAAAAACCCAGCTTTTGATTGAGAGAAGGAATAGGAAAAACAAGATTTTTTCTTGTTAAGAAGACTATCAATGACTCTTGTTCTTGGTGTATTGAAGGAGTAGAAGAAAGAAGGAAGTAGGAAGAAGGAATCAAACAAGGAAAGGCGGATCCAAACCAGACATTGGTTCAGGTACGTGAGTAGGGGAACGTGGCACTTCAGTGTCTAAAATTTGACCGAAACAAACTACACCACCTGGTTAATTTTGATGGAGCAGATCTTAAGGACCTATGGTCTTTAGGAAGTGATGGTTGCAACAGTAGGAACTGAAGTAGGAGAAAAGAAGATGGCTACTACTAAGGCAATGATCTTTCAAACATTGCCTGAAGATATCCTAATGCAGGTTGCTCAATATCAAAGTGCAAAGGAAGTGTGGGATGCAATCAAAATCCTACATCTAGGAGCATAGATGGTTCGGAAGGCACGGTTACAAGCTTTGAGGGCTGAATTGGAAGCCATGAAGATGAAGGAGGACGAGACTGTGGACATGATTGCGGGAAGGTTAAGTGGGGTAAGAGCCAAGTTTAGAACTCTTGGTTCTGTTTTGAAGGATTGAGTAATAGTGAGGAAACTATTGGACTCGTTACTCAGCACCGAGAAAGTTCTTACCATTCATAGCTTCAGTCTCTGATATAGACAAGATGTCGTTTGAAGATACAGTTGGAAAGATGAAAGCTTTTGAGGAACGGTTTGAGGGTTTTAGTGAGCATGAAGACTGAAGAGAATGATCAAAGGAAGTTACTTTTAGCAGTTTCAAGCAGACAGAATGTAGAAGACCAAGAAGGTTGGTCTAATGGCAAGAGTAGGATTGATCAAGGAGATCGTGGTTCTGGAAGAGGACGTGGAAGGGGTTGTGGAAGGTAGAGATAGAAGCTCGTTCAGGTTCTACGAGTGTGGTGAGTTTGGGCACTTCCAATATGAGTGTAGCAAGTGGAAAGATAAGGATAAAGACAAGAAGAAAGAGAAGGAGAAAGTAGCGAATCTTGCTCAAATTGATGATTGGTTGACCTCGCTGTGAAGGGGATTGTGAACATAACGATTAAGGGGGTGATTGTTGGAAAATTAATCGTTATGTTGACACATGAAAAATCAAAGGGGTGCTTTTGGAACATTTGGAATTAAAAGGGTTAACATTGAAAGAGTGGAAGGTTGGCCAAATTTGGGATTAAAGTCAAGGAATTGCCGTGAGTTTTGGATAAGCATGAAGCCGTAATTTTGCATGGATGGATATGGATTGGTGTGCAAGTTTACTAAATATTAGTATTAGTATAACTAGGAAGTTAATTTTTAATTATTTGTTTGGTATTTATCTTGTTAGTAGGATTATATTTAATGCATTCTAGTAGGATTAGGAATAGGATTGTTTGGTTATTTATATGGATGTAATTGCATGGAGTATTTATCAAAAATTCAATAATAATAGTTGCATGTTTACGGTTCTTGTTCCATCTAGTTCGTAACTTTCAATATTGAAGCCGTGATCTTTTTTTCATCTTGTTCTTGGGTTACGGCTTGGGTGGTTTTAATTCTTGGGTTGGGAGTTTGAATGTAATAGCAAGACCATCAAGAACATCTAGTGAACATGAAAAGGAATGTTGGATCAGGATGTGTAACTCGAATTTAAGATTTCTTATTTATTAGTTACTAGATATTATTCACTCAGGATTTGTGACCAATAGTATGAATATAATGCAAATATGCAATGATGTTTGTGGGTATTGGTTAAAGAACCCACTTCCAACATTGCATAAAGCTTGAGGTTATGGGTGTTGGGGTGAGGGTGTCAAACATAGAAGAAACGACTATTATGACAAAAAGTTAAATCTCTTGCATTCAATTTACACATACGAGTTTCTAGAACAGTAGAAAGTAAATAATCACTATAAGGAAAGCAAATTCCAAATTCTGAGTAATTTGGCCTGATTAATAGACCAACCACGAACATCGATTTTTTTTGAAAAAGCTTACAAAACCTTACACTTAAGCACAGTAAGAGGTGACTCTCTTGAGACTTGACTTACCAATAATAAACTGGCAAGCCTGGTATGGTCTATGGGACTGGCATAGAGATAATATAGTTGCCTCAGCAGCCGTTGGATTTACATTAATCTGCATATATTAAACAAATGAAAAGGCATGAATATTCCATGTAGTACAAGCATGTTTAAATCTTGCAGAGGACAAGAATGAGAGATGTTAAACTCCAAATTAATAATGAAACATGTATAATCTTACTCCAAAAAAGAGTTGAACTTTGAACAAAAAGCACATCTAGGTAATAAGATGCAGAGCTGTCAACATGGGTTTTAAGGTTAAATCAATCATCTCCCCTTAGAAAATGAAAAGGCTAGTTCATTCTTGCTTTTTGGCAACTTAAGTATGTTATAAACCAATGTTAGATCAAACATAATCTTGAAAAATAAAGCATAATTCATGAAAATCTGAGTATCACTATCATATACTAGAAGAGGAGAGGAAACATACCAACTACTCACTAAATGTATTTACTATTTACTAATGATCTAAATTTTTTTTAGAACAACAAACACACAGACCCATCCAATCCTACTCCTAAATCTACACCATTGTCCACCATGGGACTCGAACCCTCAACCTCATGACAACTTATCCATGTTATAAGCCAGTTTTATATCAGATTTGATCCTGAAAAGTAAAGCATAATTCATGAAAATCTGAGTGTCATATACAAGAAGAGGAAACATACCAACCACTCACTAAATATATTTACTAATGATCTAAATATGCACCCTAGAAATGTGTAAAGAACAAAATTGATGTAAACCAAATCGCCCATCTACATAAACTGACATCAACCGGTGCTACCACCAATGTTACATCTTTTCCTTTTTTTTCAGGGGATATAATGTAGTTACAAGGAGAAGAATGTGAACTAAATCTGAAGTTTTATTTCTACTTATAGGAACTAAAATCAGTTGTAGTCATAGATTAACCCTTTCACATAGATGAGTAGTGGTTTATCAATCATAACCACAGAATCCACACTTAATCATTCACCTTTCATCAACAATTTTCATTCCAGGAGGTAACAAGATCAAGTATCTATAATATGTAGAAGAGTAAAACCTGAATAGAACTGCAAGCAATTTCGATTGCTCGCATAGTGGCTTGAAGCTGCCCTAAATCGCTGTTTCCATGGCCTCCGTTCATATCTGTTCGTAATAAACATAAACGCAAATAATCACATCACACATGAACGTAATCCTGCACGATTTTCGAACCGATTGGAAGAAATTTAAAGTAAATGCAGTTCACTGATTTAACAGAAACAAATCGTACAACAGAACATACCGATTGCGATGAAGATTGAACTGAATAACAAGAAGAGATTAGAATCCAGCCAGAAATTGTACGATAGGGATTAAGCCGGCGCTGAGATTTTGCAGTTTACAGAGAAAGGGGGAGAAAGCAATTTCAGTTTTGGCAGAGGAAATCACGAGACTCAGAAACAGTGATTATATTTGAAGAAAAAATGGAAATTATTTCTTTTTCTTTAATTATTGTTATATTATTATTATTATTATTTTGTTAATTGTTAATGATTAATGATAACTAGAAAATTTTGCCAACGGTTGAAACGATGACACTAATGTGACTAAACAAAAAAACGTAATTAAATAAATTTTGTCTCGTGCTCAGCGGCTGGAGTCGGACCTTAAACGGTTGAGACAGTAACAATAATGTAATTAAGCACAAAAAGAATTGTAGTTAAATAAATAAAAGAAATGTATGAAGTTACGCCGAGTCGTCGTCAGTCGATATAACCCACGATACCTAAAAATGTATTATCTTGAATACGACTTCATTTTTAAACAAATTTATATCGGGACGTCGATAAAAAAAATAAACAAACAAACACGAAAGTTATTAAGGAAAAATCAGATTATAAATAATACAGGGGGTAAACTTAAAACTTTAGAAACTTGAGGGGCTTAAACTGACATTTTATAAAGTTTAGGGTGAGTTTTGTCATTTGGCCAAAGTGAGGGAGGGAAGTGGTCGGTGGCAAACACCACCAACTCTTCTCTTTAAGAGTAATGATAATATCATGGTAACGGAAATTTTTGCAAACTATGTAAGAAAACCAATTCACATAGCCATTTGAATTTTAGAAACTAAACGACCATGTAAAAAACAACTAGCATAGCCATGTAATCCTCTATCGTAATTTTTAGTATCTTATATTATCACTGGGTTAGAAACTCATGTATTACAAGGGTTGAATAAATCCAGTTTGTTTTAACCAATAGTTTTTATGAAGATTTGTATGTTGGATGTTATCAGTCATTGGTGAAATAAGAAATAATGAAGATTTAAGAATTATAAATAACAAACAATGAAGATTTAAAAATTATAAATAACAAATAATTAAAATTTAAGAATTATAAAATTTTATTTTAAGATAAAATATAATTGAAATCTTCTTATTATTTAGTACGTTTTAATAAAATAGTAGAATAAATTTTAGAAATTTAATTATTTAAAATAATTATTATTTAATAGGAGAGAGAAATATTTAATAGAAGGGAGGGTGGGAAACAAAAATATAGATTTCACCAAAAGTTCACACGTGACAAATAAAGTTATTCATTTATTATAATAATATGTATTTAGATACATAGTCATGTAACTCACGACAAAACTCAATAAGCAATCTGAAGCTCACGAGGTGCCAACCTTCAATCCACCAATTTGTTAAGATGTAGTGGTAACCAATAACACTTCCGATAATCACTAGTATGTAAACTCTCAAAAGTAATGGTTTATGGTAATCCTCTCTATTCCCCCTTCCATGAATAATACAATGAGCCCTATATATACAAAATGTATTTACACTTGAATACCCTCAAGAATACATAATAATGCATCTATATAACTATCCGCTAATAAAAAGAACCTAAGCAAACGTTTTAATAGAGTTCTTTGACAGTGTTGCTCCTTTTTTTTGAAAGCATACCATCCTCATTCTTTTACAACCCACGGCTACAACAATATAATGAATCAGATTAGTAGCAAAATTCATGTACCAAATAAAATTATACAAGGTAGTGATTAAATTACTGGCATAGAATCATAAATATAAATCTACGTTTATATGTATATCATTTATATGTTTTATTGATTACAAAATATATACTTCTATATATTGATTACATTCAAAATATGTAAATATATACATACTAGCTTTAATTACACGGGGTGAAACGTTATGATTATATTGATGAATATCTTAACATCTCTTGCAAGCGGGACAGACCACTTCATTCCTCGTGGTATACACTTAATTTTAGCCAGAATCACATACGACTTTACCTATATTTTGATTTACACATGTTAGAATTCATGCCTTTTGATTTGGAAGACCTAAATAAGACGACAACGTGTATTTTGATTTACAACGTGTAAGGTTTGTGAAAAACACACCTACCGTTTGTGAATAAGACGACAACGTGTAAGGTTTGTGAAAAACCAGAATACGACAACAACGTGTAAGGTTTGTGAAAAACACACTGAATAAGACGACAACATGTAAGGTTTGTGATAAACACACTGATGTAGTGCGAAACACACATCTTTATTCCTATTGTTTTCGTGCGTTTTTACTTAGTTTCGTGTTCGTTTTTAGTCGTTTAAGTCTGTATTTGAGTCTATTGTATATTTACAGGTGCTCGTGAAGATGAAAGTAAGTACATGAAGAAACAGAGCAAGAGAAGAGGCCGGAAGAAATAAAAGAAGAAAATGTTGAAATTCAGGTTCTCGCGGTACGCGAGAGAGAGATATATATGCCCCGCGGTACACGCGTAGGTAGAAAGCGCGCCCGACTAATTTGTTCCTCGCGGTACGCGAGGAACCCAGCCCAACCTCTCCCGGTACGCCAGAGACCCGTATTCCGTGAAAAAACCCTAAATTGAATTATATTAGATTCACAATGCCATTATGCAAGAAGTTCGACATTCAGCCGTCTGGAGAAGAGCCAAGGGCGATTTTGGAGCTTAGGAGGTCAATTGAAGAGGAAAGTTGAAGACTTTGCTTCCGGGTTCGTTAGATTTAACGTTTTCGGTTTCAAGATTCGATTTTTATATTTGCTTGCTATGTTTGAAACCCTAATGATGTCTTATACTTCTGTGTTGAATGTTTTAAGTATGATTCTTGTCTAAAACTCATATACTGCCTGGGTCATTCGATGATTACTTGTTAAAGTTGTGATTTTTACTGGTTTTGGATATTAATTGATGGTTTAATGATTTTGTAAAGAGTTTCTTGATATTAATTGTGATGAATCTATATGCTTCGGTTTTAAGTGGGAAAAAAAATACCTGAGTAACAATGATATTACACATGGCGGTAGGGGTGAGCAAAAAACCGAATTAACCAAAGCGAAACCAAATTAACCGAAAAACCGCACCGAAAAAACCAACCCAAATTAAAAACTGACGGTTTGGATTTGTATTTTTTGAAAACCGAAAATTATGGTTCGGTTTCGGTTTTGTAAATCACTCTTTTAATTATGTAAGCTGAAGGCCTAACTCATATTTACACCTTCTATCTCCAGTTCCTCGTCTTACATCAAACCATAACATTTTTGTCCCAAAATTCAATTAAGTTTTTCAAGCTGGCCTCTCAAAAAATGTGTACAATCTAGTTTCATTAATGTATATTGCTTCTTATATAACAAAATAGAGAAACACTGCTTACGATACAAAAAAATAGTTCTAATAAATTGATAATATTTAATTGCTCAAAAATCAATCATCAACACTTTATACAAACGGATGCAACATGAATTACATTAACAGGAGCTAACACAGATTTTATATAGACGATGATGCTAAAAGTTTCCAAATTGAGACACCGTGTAACTAAAGAAGCAATCAATCTAGCGTATAAAAATAAGCGATTCATTATCCTCTTCAAATTATAACCTAAATTGCTCCTGAAAACTACATTCCCGTAACTCTTAACGAATTAATTTTCAATCAAGTGTATTAACCTGTATCTGTACGAATCAATCAGATATATCTCAACCATAATCTATGATATCACAACAATGAACACCTCAATCATCGAGCATAGAACTCAACATAATACAATTTCAGAAACAAATTTCAAAACAATCATGAACTAATTGCAGGAAACAAAATTACACATACCAGCTTCCTCTGCTCTACGGGAATCCAAATCTAGTTCTCTCGATCGATTATCATGTTGTTGAAGAACATCTTCCATCGCGTATGCCACCGAGAAGGATAACATGCCCTTCGCTACCATTATCAACCAAGTTCAACTTTCAAAATTAAATCTAGCAACATCAGTTACTGTATTCAAAACCAAAATCTGAAGTGACCTTGATCGAATCGATAGACAAAAAGAGATACAACTTCAAAATACCAAAAACAGAAATATGGAAAGAATTAAGAACAAACGAATTACGGAAATCGATGAGGGCTTATCTAATATTGGATTAAGGAGTACGACGATTGAGAGACGAAGAACTCAAATCTTCTGAAGACATGATTTGAACGGCAATTTTGATGGTGTAGAAAGAATGAAACAGTGGCGTAATAGGGTTAGATCAAAATTGAGAATGGGTCATAACAAGGGGTCATAAAATCCAGGTGATTTACCGGTTTGCTTAAACGGGTTTAGGCGGGAAATCTTTGATGATAATGAATGTGGTGATGACAAGTGTCCATAGATTTATTAGATGATTATTATACAGATTTTATTTAATGTAAATAACATTTAATTACATATGATGGGTTGGGTTAACGTACAAAGGGTTCTTAGAGTACGAAGCGTATGAAGGCTTCCTACCTATAGATTTGATTTAATCTAGGGCTTACAAAAACACGTGGGCATAGATGTAAATAGAATGAAAAAAATAAACGAGTGTCTAGGTAAAAAAGGGTATTAAGGTCAATTTCTAACAACATGTGTATAAAACAATCTCTATAAAAACGTCGCGACAACCTGAAATCACGTTTACCCTTATGTGATAAAAGCGTATAAATGAACATAATCGTCAGGCGCGAGAGACACGAGGTCTCCGTGTCTTACTGGGAACATAATCGCCAAGCGCGAGAGACACGAGTTCTCCGCGTCTTACAGGGAACATAATCGTCAGGCGCGAGAGACACGAGGTCTCCACGTCTTAATGGGAACATAATCTTCAAGCGCGAGAGACACGAGTTCTCCGCGTCTTACTAGGAATATAATCGTCAGAATGGGCCTTTGGGCTCCTACCTTTTCAAGTCCCCTAGTCTGGCATAATATCGTGCTAGCGACATTGTGTGAGACTCGTACTGTCTGTCTAGCTATAATACTGGAAAAAAAAGTTGTCACAAGCACTATTGCAAAATACAAGTGTTAGTCACAAAGGGATGTTTCGATTCACATATCAACACATTTGATTATGTCGTCCAAATCAATAGGTGTGACTTAGATGTCTGGAAAACGTCCGCCATGCTTGCCGGTCCGATGGTTTTGCTTGCGTGGATAGTAAGGCTTCTGGGGGTGGCGTGGCAATTAAAACGTTTTCCAAGACACTCATAGTTACACGAAACGTTTCGGTTTAGTCATGAGAAGTTTTAGTGTGAAAACCAATCATGTGGCTTAGCCATGAAAAAGTCCTTTACGTGTTTATTGATCATAATTCCTTAGGCGTAATATGATAATGAAATTGTACATAAAATAAAAGTTATACCGAACCGAGTATGCGGCTTTTGTCATGACCAATGGTCTTTGGACATTTTGCGCGCCCTGTATTGTGTTGTATAATTTGTGAGGGTGTCGTGTTATCCATGTAACACCTGCCACAAAAATGTCCAAGAAATGCCAAGGTCAGAACCTATAAGGACTTGTGTATCTAAAGTACCAAAGTCTAGGGTTAAAAATGAAAATTCTGGAAACTGGTTAGATATCGGACCGATATCTCTTTTCATATCGGACCGAAGTGAAATCATTCTCCATTCTTATAGCGGTCTACAATTGAAAATTGAGTCGGTTATCAGACCGACATCAATACATAGTGGTTCGACAACCTCCCCGCAGCTGCAATTTATGGTGTTGACACGTGTCTTATGACCCAGGCCTAAAAAACTGACGTGTGTCATGATGTCGGACAGAGTTGGACCACATAACGGTCCGACATGTACCAAAAAGTATGTGCAGTCCAATCAGATGTTGATGTTTAGGGCTGACGCAGGCATAGACGGATGTCGGACCGACATCCCTTGCCATATCGGTCCGACATGGACCCAAATCTCAGCCTATAAATAGTTGGATGATCTCATTTGATTTTCTTCATCCAAAACTCAAATCCAACTCTCAAAACTTGTTCCAAGAGATCCCTATCCCATTCTCGACGATCCCGGTCCAACTCCCGCTCTTTTTCCGGTTTAAGAAGAAACGCTTGTAAAAGTGCTGGTACGCTAGGGGAATCAAGTTAAGAGGCTAGCTTTATAATCTTAGATGATCATTCCTATTATCAAGGTGAATACTTTATCTATTTCAAAACATGTGTCAAACATTTACATTTACGAAAATGGCCAAATAAAGGTTAAGGGAATAATAACGTTCTTCTATGAACAAAGCATTCGGGCTATAGGTATACGTAAAAGTTGCAAGGGATACACGGGTCTCGGGTGAGAGTCCCAGATTGCAGCCGGTGCTTATGTTATAACAAATTCGGAGGCATGGACATGTCCATTGTTATAAGGCATGACGCCAGTGTATACAGTGGTGCATACAGTCAGGACATGGGGCTACTGAATGTGTGGATTGAACAAAAAAAGTTGTGATTATGAAATTAATACTTGTTTGTGCCAAATGATTTTATGTCAAGATAATTTTATTCACCGGCGTTCGCGCTGACGTTTTCTTTTCAAAATGTTTTCATGTAATGAATAAAAAGAAAAGAAAAAGGGGATACGGGCAGACATAAGATCTGACCCAGGAATGAATGTTGAGAAAGGATAACTTGCACGTTGGATTCTCAGGCCTCGTGCATAGAAAATCCTAAAAGATGAAAAAGGAGATAGGACCAAGGCACTGGTCAACCTTGGATAGTACTATTTCCAGTGGCTTGAAACTTGTCCAAAGAAGACAAGAGATGTATTTGGTTTCAAACTTTGTTTTGTAATCAAATGAAAAGGGTATTTAAATCCATGTGTTTATGAAATAAATACGAGACTTTTGTTTTCCAACTGGGTCTTGATATTTACAAATACAACCCCCGAGGTTGATACAAATGTTACGATCCTTACGAAAAAGTCTTCCGCTATGTTTTATAAAAACTCTAAAATCAAAGCAGGTACCAATCGGTGTCGCACACGTCCAGGGGGTGCCTGAGGCGGGGTGTGACAAGGTTGGTATCAGAGCCACAGGTTTTAGCGAATTAGATACTTGGATCTAGTGTCTAAGCTTCAACCATGAATTTTCTTACTTTAAGATAAGGAAACAAGGTAACCTTCTGACCGGTATGTAGTTATCTGACAAACGGAATGTTCTGTCTAAGGAAAGAGTGGTGTATAAATCTCTCCTAGACCCGTCATTCTTTCCTGGGAACATCTCTTTTGGAGGTACTGCTCTGGGAAGATAACCATCTTTGTAGAACTTTAGTTAAGATAAGGATACTGATAAGTCTTGACCAAAAGAATAAGATAAGCATTAATACTTTAAGATTGCAGTTGTCTGTAGATAACTATGTACCTGTTTATTATGATCCCAATCGTTCAATAAAGCAAGAATCACCTGAATATCATCCTTTGGGTTCTCAAATGAATCCCATTTCTTCGCCTTACTACAACAATGATCCATTTGCTATCCTTCCGGATAACGTCACTCCTGAATACCGTCCCAGTCCCATGATACCTCAAGCCAATGGATGGAAGCCGGATCTGATTTAAGCAATTGGAAAAATGAAGTCCCATCTCAACCAGGAAATAATAAGGCTGAGTCTAGTCAAGCCCATCATAACATATCAACTGAAGAAGAATCTTATCATTCTGTATCTGAACAATCCGAAACTCCAGTTTTGTATGATCCTTATATGTTTCCTGAACCAGTCTTTCATGGTCATTTTGAAACCTATTTCCAATCTCCTCCAGAATACCAAAATGCTTATAACAATATTATGGTTGGACTTCGTCAACCTCCACCCAAATATGGTTATGAGGAAAGTATGCCTTCTTCTCCTATTGAGTGCCTAGATCGTTCGTTGCGCCAAATGGATGAAGTGACACGGGAGAAAATCATGGACAAAGCAAGAACCAAATTTTATGGGCAACAGGTCTATGAATATGGAGAAAGCTTGATGGCCCTTGGAGAAGAGTTGATGAAGGATTAAAACTTATGTTGTATTTTATTTCCCTGTAATATATATTTTCTAATAATATAATAAAAATTCATTTTGTTTTACTCTGTACAACTATGGTTGGAAAAGACAAAGGTCCTAGCTTTCTTTGTAAATTTGCGCCAGCTAATTATTTTGAACGCAAAACAAATGAAACTACTATAGAAAATAATGAGGAAACTGAAAGCTTAACTTTCAGAAGCCTCGGAGAAATAGGAAACCCAAATGTTCCATATAATCATTCTATAAGTTTTCATTATGCTCCTACTGCTGGAAGCTATAATATCACTCCAATCTATTCACAAAAATTCCATGAGGGATACGCCGAAATGCCTTATGAACATAGATGTAATCCCGAAAAAGAAGAACGAGTTGATTCTAATAAACTCTACGTTCCTTACTATGAGACTGTTCCTTTCCCTGCTCCTCATGTAAATGAGAATGCATCGGGAAGTGAAAGAGAACAAATGTTGTTAAACAGAATAGCTGAGCTGGAACAAGAAAAAGCTGAAGTCGAAGCCAGGAATGTTTTGTTAGTCCAAGCTCTTGAAGAGAAGAATTTTAAGAATCTTTAGAAATAACGATTTCTACATGTGTTACCTTTTGTATATATTTTATCAATAAAAGGTTCTGTTTTTAATTCCAATCTTGTTTCTTATATAGTATGTCTAAACAAACTGGACCTTCTTACAATACAAGAGGAAAGAGGAAACAAGCAGTAATTGAAAATGCTGCTGAAATCCCCGATTCCCGTAAAGAACTGTAGAAATTAATTGTAGAAGGAATCAAGGATTCCCTTCCAATGATCTTTACCGAAATTGAAAAGAGACAAGCAGATAACCTATCTGTTCAGCCTTCCATTCCAAAATCTGCCCATTCTCAACCTATAACTCAACATACTCGAACTATAACTTAGTCTAAGCCAATTACTCTCAAACCAGAGGGTTCTGCTACCCATCCAACTAATAAAACTAAAGAATATTACCATAAATCTTATGAAGATGAAGGTATGGGTAATAATTATGGCCATCTAGAAAAGAAGAGGAAGATTTCTCGCTGTACATACAAAATGTTCCAGGATTGCAAACCATATAACTTTTATGGAAGAGAGGGAGGAATAGTCACACTAAGGTGGATTGAGAAAATTGAATTAGTTCTTGTAATCAGCAAGTGTGCTGAGGAAGACAAAGTTCTTTATGCTTCCAATCTATTTAAAGACCAAGCTTTAGAGTGGTGGAATAACATTATTGTTGCCAAGGGCAGAGAAGCAGCCTGTGCTATGGGCTGGAATGCCTTCAAGGCAAGAATTGAAAAGAAGTATGTTCCCCAGAACGAACGGGAATAGATTAAAGGAAAATTCTTAAGTCTGAAGATAATTGGAACCAATCATCAGGAATATTAGACTAAACTCCTTGAGTATGCTCGAATAGTTCCTCATCTTGCTACCCCTGAATCTAATCTGATAAAGAGATACATTTGGGGATTAATCGGAGAAATCCGTGACATGGTTAAGGTTGCCAATTGTGAAAACCTTGATGATGCTATGGATCTGGGAGCCTCTTTGATTAGTAGTCTGGTCAGAAATCAAGAGGAAGGAAGAAAGAAGAAAGAATCAACTGGGCAAGGCCCGAGTGGATCAAAGAAACTAAACTTCCATTCTCGAAATAACAATTCTTCTATTCCTAAATGTCTAAAGTGCAAGAAAAGACACTTGGGATAATGTCGATCTTGACCTTATTGCAGCTTCTACAAGATGTCTGGACACAAAGCAGAAGATTGTTACAAAAAGAAACCCATCACATGCTATGAATGTGGTGAGGCTGGCCACATCAACAGCTATTGTCCCAAGCTAAAGAAGCCTAAAGGGATAGGTCCTAAACCCGCTGATGGAGTAAAAAAGAATGCACGAGCATTCATTTTCAATACTCATGAAGCAACAGGTATGCCTGACGTCATTACGGGTACATTTCTTGTCAATGATATTTATGCTCGAGTTTTGTTTGACTCTGCTGCAAACCAAAGTTTTATAGATCATAAATTCTATAGACTTTTGAATAAAACTCTAGCTAAATTAGATAAGAAATATGTGGTAAAAACTGCCAATGGGACCTAGTCCAAATCTCAGAAATCCTAAACGATTGTAATATCACACTATCAGAACATGTTATTCCTATACAATTATTGCCTATGACTTTGGCAGGGTTTGACATTGTTCCAGGAATGGATTGGTTAGCCTCTAACCAAGCCCATATCTCGTGTGATAAGAAAGCCCAAGAAGTTCGGTCACCAAAAGGCGATATCATCATTATAACTGGTGATAAATTATCCAACTCTGTGGGAATAATTTCCATGTTGAAAGCAACAAAATATATACGTAAAGGATGCTTAGCATACCTTGTATCTGTAACTACCGACACCAAAAAGAAGATTGAAGATGTGCCAGTTGTGGCTGAATTCCCCGATGTTTTCCCTGACGAACTGCCTGGAATTCCGCCTAAGAGAGAAGTGTAGTTCAGAATTAATCTAATACCCGGTATGGCACCTATTGCTAAAGCACTGTACAGATTAGCTCCAATTGAGATGGCAGAATTAAAGAAGCAAATAGATGAATTACTAGTGAAGGGATTCATTAGACCAAGCTCGTCGCCTTGGGGAGCTCCAGTCTTATTCGTTAAGAAGAAAGACGGTTCAATGCGTATGTGTATTGATTATCGTGAGCTGAATAAAGTCACGATTAAGAACCGTTATCCACTTCCCAGAATTGATGATCTATTTGATCGACTTCAGGGAGCTCGATGTTTCTCGAAAATCGATCTTCGTGCTGGCTATCATCAATTGAAAGTCCAGGAAGAAGATATTCCCAAAACATCTTTCAGAACTCGATATGGTCATTATGAGTTCACGGTAATGCCGTTTGGACTTACTAATGCACCAACTGTTTTCATGGACATGATGAATCGAGTTTGAAAACCTTACTTGGATAAATTTATTATCGTATTCATTGGCGATATCCTTATTTACTCCAAAAGTAAGGAAGAGCATACGAACCATTTGAAGATCTTGCTTGAACTTTTGAGAAACAAAATGCTACATGCTAAGTTCTCAAAATGTGAATTCTGGTTGTCAGAAGTTCAATTCCTTGGGCATGTCATTAACGCTGATGGCATCCAAGTTGATACAGTCAAAATCGAAGCAATAACCAAATGAGAAATCCCGAAGTCACCAACCGAAGTTCGTAGTTTTCTCGGTTTGATTGGTTACTATCGGAGATTTATCCAAGATTTTTCTCGAATTGCTTTTCCATTAACTTCTCTGACTTGCAATTCAGTTAAGTATGAATGGGGACCTAAGCAATCTGAAGCTTTTGAAACTCTGAAACAGAAACTGACACAATCACCCATACTGGCTTTGCCAGATAGAAGCGAAGGCTTTTTTGTTTACTGTGACGCTTCACACACCGGCTTTGGTTGTGTGTTAATGAAAGAGAGCAAAGTCATTACTTATGCTTCCCGACAATTGAAAACTCATGAAAATAACTATACGACTCACGATTTAGAATTGGGCGCCATAATCTTCGTATTGAAATTATGGAGGCACTATCTATATGGAGTCAAATTCACCATATTCACTGATCATAAAAGCCTAAAGTATATATTCAGTCAAAAAGAACCGAATATGAGGCAAAGGCGGTGGATGGAAGTCCTGAATGATTACGATTGCGAAATCTGTTATTATGGCAAAGCTAATGTTGTAGCTGATGCCTTAAGCAGAAAAGAACATGAGAAACCTAAACGAATTCGAGCTTTAAGACTCGATCTTCAAATCGATCTTATTACTCGTATTAAGGAATATTAAAGGTTTGCCTTACAAGAACCAAACCTGGAGAAAGAAGGTTTGGGAGGCATGATCGACCAATTGGACAAAAGCAATGATGATATTCTTAGAATGAATAAAAGAATCTGGATTCCTATCTATGGAAATATACGTGAAGAAATTCTTGAAGAAGCTCATAAATCTAAGTATACGATGCATCATGAAAGCGATAAAATGTACAAAAACCTAAAAGCCAATTACTGGTGGATAGGAATGAAGAAACATATCGCTATCTATGTTGCAAAATGCTTAACATGTTCTCAAGTTAAAGCTGAACATCAAAAGCCGTCTGCTTATTACAACAACTTGAAATCCCTGTCTGGAAATGGGAGATGATAACCATGGATTTCATTACTAAGTTTCCCCAAACCGGTCGAGGGAATGATACTACCTGGGTTATTATTGACAGACTCACTTCGTCTGCTCATTTTCTCCCCATGAAAGAAACATTCAGCATGGATAAGCTGGCACAGCTATACGTTAATGAGATTGTATCTTTACACGGTGTGCCACTATCTATTGTTTCAGATAGAGATAGTAGATTTACTTCTCGATTCTGGCAAAGCTTTCAAAAAGCCCTGGGAATGAAATTGAATCTTAGCACTGCCTACCATCCTCAAACGAACGGGCATAGCGAAAGAACTATTCAAACTCTAGAAGATATGTTAAGGGCTTGTGTTATTGATCTAGGAGGAAGTTGGGATGACCACTTACCTCTAATGGAATTTTCCTATAACAACAATTATCATACTAGTATACAGGCCGCTCCTTTTGAAGCCTTATACGGTTGTAAATGTCGAACTCCAATCTGTTGGTCAGATATAGTTCTGGAAACAGCAAAGAAAATCATTCAAATAAAAGATAGACTGAAAGCGGCTCTTGATCATCAAAAGAGTTATGCAGATAAAAGACGAAAGCCGTTAGAATTTAATGTCGGTGATAACGTTCTATTGAAAGTTTCACCATGGAAAGGCGTTGTAAGATTTGGAAAGAAAGGAAAATTAAGTCCTAGACTCGTAGGACCACTCAAAATCTTGAAAAGGGTTAGGCCTGTGGCCTATCAACTCAAATTACCAGAAGAAATGAATGGAGTACATGATGTATTCCACGTGTCAAATCTACGCAAGTGTTTCGCAGATGAATCTCTGGTAATACCCCTACTCGATGTAGAGGTAGCTGAAAAGTTGAAATTTATGGAACAACCTTTGCAAAGAAAGAAATTGATGATTGTGAAAGTAAAATGAAACTTCAGACGTGGCCGTGAGTACACGTGGGAACTGGAGTTAGAAATGAAAAAGAAATATCCTCACTTATTCACTTAATCTCGGGGACGAGATTAAAACAACGTGGGGAGGATGTAACACCTGCCACAAAAATGTCCAAGAAATGAAAATTCTAGAAACTGGTTAGATATCGGGACTTGTGTATCTATAGTACCAAACTCTAGGGTTAAAATAACTTGGGGGAGGATATAAGGACTTGTGTATCTACAGTACCAAAGTCTAGGGTTAAAAATGAAAATTTTGGAAACTGGTTAGATATCAGACCGATATCTCTTTTCATATAGGACCGAAGTGAAATCATTCCAGATATTAGACCGATATCCATTCTTATAGCGGTCCGTAATTGAACATTGAGTCGGTTATTGGTCCGACATCAATACATAGCGGTCCGACAACCTCCCCTCAGCCGCAATTTGTGGTGTTGACACGTGTCATATGACTCAGCCCTAAAAAACTGTCGCATGTCATGAAGTCGGACCGACTTGGACCACATAACAGTCCGACATGCACCAAAAATATGTGCAGTCTAATCAGATGTTAACGTTTAGGGCTGACGCAGGCATAGACGGATGTCGGACCGACATCCCTTGCCATATCGGTCCGACGTGGACCCAAATCTCAGCCTATAAATAGTTGGATAATCTCATTCGATTTTCTTCATCCAAAACTCAAATATAACTCTCAAAACTTGTTCCAGGAGATCCCTAGCCCATTCCCGACGATCCCGGTCCAACTCCCGCTCTTTTTAGCGCCCGATTTAAGAAGAAGCGCTTGTAGAAGTGCTGGTACGCTAGAGGAATCAAGTTAAGAGGCTAGCTTTATAATATGAGAGTCTCATTCCTATTATCAAGGTGAATACTTTATCTATTTCAAAACTAGTGTCAAACATTTACTTTTACGAAAATGGCCAAATAAAGGTTAAGGGAATAATGCTCAACGTTCTTCTACGAACAAAGCATTCAGGCCATAGGTATACGTAAAACTTGCAAGGGATACACGGGTCTCGGGTGAGAGTCCCGGATTCTGGCCGGTGCTTATCTTATAACAAATTTGGAGGTGTGGACCTGTCCATTGTTATAAGGTATGACGCCAGTGTATACAGTGGTGCATACAGTCAGGACATGGGCCTGCTGAATGTGTGGATTGAACAAAAAAAGTTGTGATTATGAAATTAATACTTGTTTGTGCCAAATGATTTTATGTCAAGATAATTTTATTCACCGGCGTTCGCGCTGACGTTTTCTTTTCAAAATGTTTTCATGTAATGAATAAAAAGAAAAGAAAAAGGGGATACGGGCAGACATAAGATCTGACCCAGGAATGAATGTTGAGAAAGGATAACTTGCACGTTGGATTCTCAGGCCTCGTGCATAGAAAATCCTAAAAGATGAAAAAGGAGATAGGACCAAGGCACTGGTCAACCTTGGATAGTACTATTTCCAGTGGCTTGAAACTTGTCCAAAGAAGACAAGAGATGTATTTGGTTTCAAACTTTGTTTTGTAATCAAATGCAAAGGGTATTTAAATCCCTGTGTTTATGAAATAAATACAAGACTTTTGTTTTCCAACTAGGTCTTGATATTTACAAATACAACCCCCGATGTTGACACAAATGTTGAAACGATCCTTATGAAAAAGTCCTACACTGTGTTTTATAAAAACTCTGAAGTCAAGGCAGGTACCAATCGGTGTCTCATAAGTCCAGGGGGTGCCTGAGGGGGAGTTTGACAATCCATATGTCTGACAAGTTAAGCGTTTCACGTGATCGCTCGTGCGCTCACGGAGCATGTGTGTGAGGGCAATGTCGCTCGCGTGTCTTACAAGATAGCGTCGCGCACGCGAGTGATCAAACCATTCGCGCGTCTTACCGGGCATGCGCGCTAGGGCCATGCCACTCCTACGTCTTATAGGATAAGTTGCTTGTCATTGGTTGAAGATGTGATATTGATGTGGTGCATGGCGCGTCTAATGGTCTTGGTACGGCGTGAGGCCGGACCTGCAAATATTTCAATAAAATGCGGGTGTATTATGAGGTGCCCAGCCTTGTGTTAGCATTTTTAATTTGTAATAAGTTACAAAATAAGTTGTAATGAATAATCATTTATGTTATGTGTGTTGTACCAAAAACTCTTCCTTGGGATGATTATCCAAAAGTATGTAAGGCCTGCTCGACATACACGGACGTTCGAGTTGTTAAAAAGGGGTCGTTGAAAGCGTGTGGCCATTCTGAGTTGTAATGGTGTAAACGATCTTCATAAGCGAGATAGTTGTAATGCTTGTATTTTGGCCATCTAGCGGCGGATATCCTAAACCGTCCACCATGGGATGGATGGTATCACAAATCATCTGCCATGGGTCGATGGGTTTTGGTCTCTGCCAGTCTTCCACGTTTAAAGCTTCTCGCCGGTGATGGCGGGGTTGAAAAATACTACTGTAGGGCATCACCTGTATTTGCCAGGCTCACATGAAGATTCTTGCCGGTGATGGCGGGTTGTAAAAATACTTCCGCGAGCCATCGTTAGTCTCCATTGGGTTGACTTGGACCGCACAAGTAAAGCATACTCTACCCCCACGCAATGAATAAAGCTCATTTGAAAGCAACTTTAAAATAGTGTTTTATTCATCTCACACTTATGTCTCCCACTAATTAATTTGTGCATTTTGTCTCGAGAGTAATGCTCATTTTCCTTTTTTTAATAGCTTGTAACCATGAACATCAAGTGTCATGATCTGTACCCCTTCCTTCACATTCACCATATCTGAACATGAAGATATAAGAAATTTGCTGATTTACAAACGGAGACGTCGTGTTCGAATAATACCCAGGCGGGATAGCAGGCGAGAGCGAACGGGTTAGCATGACGTGGGTTCTCCGACAAGGAGATAGAACGGTGTAGACTCTCTGGTAAAGGTGAAATGTTTTCACTAGACAGAAACGAACAGTCTTTAATAAACGTCTGCCGAACTAGAACTAAGTCCGCCAGACCAAAACCAAGTCCGTCGGAGATGGAGTTTGAGTCGGGTTCCGTCGGGGATGGCGCTTCAAAGAAATACATGAGCAGAAGATAACGTTATAGGGAGACACCTGCCGTAGATGGCGGATAGGTGAGGTTATTTTCAAATGTGACCGAGGTTGTTGTGTTATTATAATTGTCCGGCTAAGGTAAACAATTAGATAATTTTTTTTGAAATGGTTGTTTGGGAAAAATTTAATGGTTTTTGGTGCTGTCATACAAAGATTTTGGTTTTTGTGTCTTCCGGGAATCCCATTCCCGTAACTATCCTACGTGGTGCCATCCTACTCTAATTCCGGGAATCCCATTGCCGGAAGTATACTTTACGTTGTTCTCATTCATGAAAGTAGCTGATTACATGATTGACAATCACGTAAGTCCCTGATTACGTGAATGGGATGGCCGGATCTTATTCTCGCCGTTAACGCCGGTAGGGTTGTGAATCATGAAGTGTCACCGGTTAAAATATGATATATATATATATATATGATTATCTCAGAATATGTAAATCTCATATGAGATGTATATATATATAATATATATATATTTAAAAAAAATGATTAAAGAATATAACACATCTTCCAAGAATATGATATATATATATATATGATTAAAAATTATGATATATATATATCACCAGTTTATGAAGAATATATGATTAAAAAATATGATATATATATATCACCAATAAAAATTACCACCTACCATATCTATTTATTTAAATAACCACACAACATCATCTTCTATATCTTCACCTTACTCTAAATATATCATTATATATCTTCATCTTCTATATCTTCGCCTTCAATCACCATATACTCACAATCAAACAACAATGTCTTTCTCTTCTCTCATAAATCCATTTTTAGTAAAATTATATTGGGGTGGTGAAACGTCATTTGTAAATGGGGTTGTTCGCTGTGATGAATCTACTCGATCATGTAATTTTATTATGACATCTAGAATCACTTCTTTCGATTTTGTTGATCTCATATGTAGCTATGTTGAAGTTGACAGAGAATCTTCTCGTTTGGAATTAACACTATATTATGAATTTCAAGGGTATTCTGAAATGTCATTTATTAGAGGGTAGGAAGGTTTGGACATGATCTGAACAATTCAATGTGGGAGTTGAACTAGGCTTCGCTGATGGCCATGTTGAAGATACAGTCGACGTTCAGTGGTATGAAGATTATATGCCCCTTGATTATTATGAAGATGACATGGTGTTTTGGAATGAAGATGTAAATGAAATAAGTCTTGGTATGTATTTCAAATCAAGAGAACATGCCATTCTTATTGTTCGGCTTTGGAACGTTGCTCGTAACCGGGAGGCTTTTGTGGTGGAAAGCAGAAAAAAACGTATTTAAAGCCAAATGTCATATCACAAAGCTGGTAAAAAATGCCACGCACCAAACACCTTCGTCATGTCGTTAGACTGTAACGGCATTAAAAAGAAAGTATCATCACCTGTGGCAAATCACCCGATAGTTGCTTCTCCACCGTGGTGTGCAACAAAAACCGGTCTCTAAGATCCAAAGATGTTACAGTGCATATTGTCATACCCCCAACCACAGTGGTAACTCCCGCGGGGTGTGACGGTCATGGAAATCATCGTCATCGATTACATCGAACGACCACTAAGTGGTTTGAAAATCAGACGTAGTAAATCATTTCAAAATACATAATTGTTTTACAAGTTTTAGTGCGGAAGCAAATGTGGAAGTAATAATTGTTTTAAAATACGACATTTGGTAATGCTAAATGTCCAAAAGTAATTGTGTCCCTAAGTGGCAATGCGACTCCATGCAAGTATGTAGTTAACTTCCAAGCAATATCAATTACCTGAGAATACATGTGTAAAACGGGTCAACAAATAATGTTGGTGAGTTCACAGGTTTTAATTATAAAAGTAAATCATTATAATGTACCACAAGACCTATGATTTGATTGTTGTACAGACAATGCTACTATATTACCATAAGCACACCGAAACCGAAGCTAGACTGTAACTGTAAATGTAACTGTAATCCCATGCCCCTACTCATTCCTACCAAATACATGGGGGTGTTTAGGCTAATGATGCACCTGTTTTGACCTACAATCAAAGTTAGCATGACTAACTCGGGTGGGGGTTGTTAAACCCGATAGTACTATCCATAATTACCAAGCTTTATGAAAGAAACTAACGGTCCAGTTGTGAGGGGACTTAGTACGGTAAGTAAACCGCTTATGTAATATATGAAATCATATAAATGTGATTATGTCCAATAAAAACTGTAAGTATGCATGTAATCTCCCCCAAAAGGAAAATAAGTAAAATGGGGCTGTGAGACTCACCTGAAGCGTGAGATACTGGAAACGTGCAAGTAGCAAAAGTCCGAGAGTAAGCCGACCTATGCGTGCCCCAGAATATATAAGACACCTTAAATTCTAAGTAATGATTTTACATGCAAGTTGGTCATGTAACAGTTTAACCCAACTCGTTACGTTATGTGTGTAAGTTTTGGTTTAAAATGTTTTGACTCGACGACCCATTGGTGATATGTATTTGTTACCCGGAAATATATATTTACATAAAATAAATATAAATTTATAAATCCGATCATGAATGTCCATGTCTATAAGTAATTTGGTGACAACTTATAGTTTGGTTTTCAATGTAAGGTTTGACCCGACCCGAGTCGTAACTTGTTGCAAACGATAAGTAAATATATCATATATATTTATTTAAAATAACGTTTTCGAAAACGTCATGATTTTAGGTAAAAATAATATATATATTATTTCTACAAAATATAACTTTGAGAATTATTACTCTTAAAATAATGCCGGTTTTCATTTTACGTCCAAAGTGTATATATATATATTTTAGAATCTAGTCTTGGACATTTTAAATAGTTACATTTACCAAATAATACCTAAAATTTATATATGTCAAACTCCATAACTAGACCCATATAAATCCATAATTTGCCATAAGTTTACCAAATCACCATTGAGTTATTTTTAGTGTTTTTATACAAAAACTAGTCTTAAGTAGTTATTAGTTTAGAGAAACTCCATCTTTTACTAATATGCAATGTAGTTGGTGAAAGTTGCTACATTTGCACTTGTAGATAAAGAAATATATATAACAAGAGCAAAAATATAAATAAGTAGGAGGGTTTTCTCACTAGAAGCAAGCAAGGAAGAAGGAAGGAATAAAGATGGCGAACTTGAAGGAAGCTTGAAAGTTGTCTTTATGAGGTGTAGAATTCGAACTCAACACAGGAACAAGAACCTTCAACTGAATTTTGTTGATAGAGTTTTTAGTGTATGGTTTTGTTTTCCAATGAAGAGTTATTTATAGTGGTGTTTGATTGTGGTGTTAGTTCTTGTAAATAAAAGGGAGTATGACATGGTTATCTTGGAATTGCAAGTGCAGGGAAGGGACATCCTATTCTGTCGTGACAAGAGGAAGAAAATGATGGGGAATAGTATGGCTTAGTTTAGATGAAATATGTAGATTTATGTATGGCCCCCCTCCTTGAGCCGTAATTCAGGAAAATAGAAAGGAAAGGATGAATAATGATATTGTTTAGTTTATTGGGATTTGGTGATGTGAAGGGGGTCCCGTGTGTAGCCGTAAACAAGAAGAAATCAAGATATGGCGTGCATAGATTTATGTACTAGTCTTTGGAAGTTTAAAGTTGTGTTTAGGGTGGGTCCCTCTTCTAGCCGTGAATTAGGAAATAAAGGGTGGTGTCAGGTAGTTTTGTTTAGTTGATCAAGTAAAGTTTGGATGTGAATATGGATTATACTAATATTTCCAAGTTGAAAATTTGTTGGATGTTTCTTTGTAGCCGTTCACAAGAAGAAAAAAAAAAGAAATGAAATGCTTTTACTTAATTATTCATTTCATATTTTAGGCAGGTGTTTTGGGTTTCTTAGTGGGGTCGTGATCAAGGAAAACACAGAAGGGTATTTAGATCTGAAGTATATAATAGGTTAAGTAGAGATGAGTATGGGGTGGTAGCGGGTATAAGTTAGACGCGATAAAAATCACACCTTTTATTAAAACTAAGTTTACTAAATATATACCTTATATATTTAGTGGTTTACTAACATGTAAATATATGTTTAGTAATTTAATATATTGAAATAACGTGTTAAAATAAAGTATACCGGTGAAAAGTTAAAGGTTCGCGTTAAAAATACCGAGTTGACATAAATAAATACACACATATATTTAGGTTCTAAAATAGTGTTGTACCACTTCGAAATATTTGTTAAGACATAAATATTAATTATCACCAACGTTCGTGTGTGCCGGTTATACTGCGTGTGACCCAATAATTCACCGAATTACCGATGCGTGAAATGTTATGAATGGACTTTGCTAATTATGAAATGACCTTAATTGATTATAATCAAGTCTAACACGTATATGATGTAAGAAATTAATTAATGAGATTGGGACGGGTATTGACCTGAAATTGCCAGTTGTCACATACTCCCTATGTTAAAAATGTTAAAAAGAATTTCGTCCCGAAATTCAGTTAGTGTCATCTGTGACTGGTGCAGTTTCAAACAACTGTGAGTACTTGAGCTTCATCCGGTCCTCGCGTTCCCAAGTAAACTCTGGTCCTCGCCTAAAGGTCCATCGAACTTTTACAGTTGGAATGCGACTATGTTTCAAGCTCTTGGTTTCCCGATCCATGATCTCAACTGGTTCTTTGACGAAATGAAGTTGATCGTCAATCTGGATTTCTTCGAGTGGTATGACCCGTGTCTCTTCTGATAAACACTTCTTCAGATTTGACACATGGAAGGTGTCATGAACACCACTGAGTTCTTGTGGCAGTTTAAGCTTGAAAGCTACTGGACCAACCCTTTCTAGGATTTTGAATGGTTCGATGCATCTAGGGTTTAGCTTACCCCGTTTACCAAAACGGATAACTCCCTTCCATGGTGAGACTTTGAGTAAAACCTTATCTCCAACCTAGAATTCCAACGGTTTGCGTCTTATGTCAGCGTAACTCTTCTGACAATCACGCGCTCCTTTCAGTCTATTATGAATTTGAACAATCTTCTCTGTTGTCTCGTTAACGATTTCTGGACCAGTAAGTTGACTATCTCCAACTCCAGTCCAACATAACGGTGATCGGCACTTTCTTCCATATAGTGTGATAACTGTTATTGTAGGAAAACTCAGCTAGCGGTAGATGAGTTTCCCACTTGTTCCCGAAATCAATCACACAAGCTCTAAGCATGTCTTCCAATGTCTGAATAGTCCTTTCACTTTGACCATAAGTTTGGGGGTGATACGCGGTACTCATGTCCAATCTCGTACCCAATGTTTTCTGTAGAGATTGCCAAAACCTAGAGGCGAATCGACTATCTTGATCTAAAATGATGGAGACTGGCACTCCATGTCTCGAGACAACCTCCTTGAGATAAATTCTGGTCAATCTATCACACCTCCAAATTCCACTAACGGAGTTTTGCCGGTAGGGATGTGACACACCAGGATCTCAGTCATTAGTTACATCAAACGACACTATATGGGACTTGAAATGTCATAACCTAAAAGTTCAGAGTTAATGCGAAAGCGATTTATGTCAAGTATTTATTACGTAAAACAAACGCGCCCAAGTTTAGCAAGTGAATCATTTTAAATGTTTGTATATGAATGAAATGACAGTAGGACTCCATGCATGTCCTAAGTGTGCAACCTGTGCCTTAGCGACCTGAGAAAACCTATAAGAAAAAGTGTCAACACGAGGTTGGTGAGTTCACAGGTTTCAAGTTTGTAATAAGAGCGTTTCCGGATTATGTACATTCAATATGCATATTTATAGGTAGCTAACCTATGTTCATGTCTTACTAAAGCGCTCGCAACCGAAGCATGACTGGTTGTTTGCCTCCTGCCAGGTCTATCAACTCTGGCCAAAAGAGTAGGCTAACATTTCACCCGTTCGACCTACAATCGAGTTAGCGCGACTAACGCGGGTGGGGCTAGTAAAACCCAGTAGTACTACTAAACATTACCTCGCTTATCAAATTAACGGTTCGATGTGTTGTGAGGACTTTCAGTGATAGTGTGTTACGCTTAGCCTCAACAATGATATCATATGAATTACAATAATCAAAAGTGTCTGCGTACATGTTCCTCCCCCACGGGAAAACAAGTAAAAGATGTTGGTTTGTGTACATGTTTTCTCCCCCAATTTAAAACAGTAAAAGGGGCCGTGAAACTCACCTGAGTTGTGTACGAGCAGTAGATAGCACCACACAAGGATGCAAGTAGGAAACACAAGAGTGTGCCTGTGAACTGCTTACGTATGACCTAAAAGTATAACATAATAGTTAGAGATACAATGGGGTTTTGTGACGACGACACGGGTGATTTGAACGTCCTAGAACACACTTAGGATCAACGAGTAGACAAAGTTGTCCACGGGAATAAGGATTTCTTAATATAATATTTAAGATAAATGTGTTTCATGTCGAACGTCTCTAATTACGAATAACATTAATTAATAAATATATTCGCGCGTTTGTACCATTTAATAATGGCCTAATAAAACTATATATTTTATTATATTATTTTTAAGTGAGGTAAGATAATACGATAATCACTTGCGTGGTAAAATAACAAATCTATTATTTTTATTCGAGGATAATAAACGTGGGTAAATAATATAGATAATTATATTATTTATTAGTTTGAAACATTACACGAAGTTTATATAATATATAAATATATTATTTTTAATTGGAGTCACGGGTTGAAAATAATATAAATATATTATTTTATACGAAGTCGTGGTTTGAAAATAATATAAATATATATTATTTTGAAAGTGAAAATAACATAAATATAAGTTATAAATTCAAACCAAGCCTACGGGTGGTTTTTACGGGGTTAAAACATATTAATATATTATTATAATAATGGGTTAGTTTTTATATTAAAATAATGCTAAAATAATGGTTTAAAAATAAAACAGGGTGGAGGGACTCGAACCCGGGTCTCCTCCGCAACAGTCCAACGAGTTAACTAGTATACCCGCTAGGGTAATCGCAACAAGACCAAGATCTGTTTGGTTTTAACATAAAGGTTTCTGCTGTTCTTCCCCCCATCGTGACCCGATCCCAAATCCAACCAAAATGATCGCGATTGATCTTGTAAGCATAGGGCTTTTGTTAATCGTTGATAAACGAATCTGAGGGTGAGATTAATTGCAAAATGATTAAGTTTAGGTTCGTTTAATTCCTGATTCAAAAATTCAAAACCCTAGGTTTGAATACGAAATCGAATTTGATAGCACGCGACGTGGGTTCGACGTTTTCGAGTTTAATGAGTATAATTTGGATTAATTAGCATATAATGATTGTGTTAAATGACTCAATGATGGTCGAAACTGTTACCAACATGCAATTCAGTTACAAAATCGAACGTAAATCGGTTATAGACTTTAAATTTGGCTTAAGAACAAAGGGTTTGACTTTCAGAAGTCAACAAAATCATAATTGTGTTAATTACAGATTCAGTCCATGTGATTTCATGAATTTGGATTAGAGATAAGGCAGATTTAGTCCCTAAGAATTCTAACTGAACTAACTGAGTTGTGCTAACAGAGTTAACTGGTTTAAAAGATAACTTGACTAACTAAGTTGTGCTAACGGAGTTAACTCGAAAAGTCCGGATTGTCACATCATCCCCTAGTTGAAAGATTTTCGTCCTGAAAATTAAAATAGTAAAAAAAAAATTTCTAGGGTGTCACATCATCCCATAGTTGAAAGAATTTTCATCCCGAAAATTAGAATGGTACCTTAAGTGTTTGATGTGGATTGCTTGAACAGATGAGGATACTTGCGCATCATCTGATCCTCGCGCTCCCATGTGAATTCCAGTCCGCGTTTTGAGTTCCAACGAACTCTGACAATAGGGATTTTACTGCGTTTGAGCGTTTTGACTTCCCTATCCATGATTTCTACCGGTTCTTCAACGAATCGCAATTGTTCATTGATTTGTAGTTCCTTAAGAGGAACTGCGAGTGCCTCGTCTGCTAGACATTTCTTCAAGTTCGAGACATGAAAGACGTTGTGTACACCACTCAGTCCTTCAGGTAGGTCCAGTTGATACGCTACTGGGCCAATTCTCTTCACTATTTTGAAAGGTTCAACATAACGAGGATTCAGTTTGCCTCGTTTCCAGAAGCGAATTACACCTTTCCAAGGTGAGACTTTTAGTAGGACCATGTCGCCTACTTGAAATTTCTAAAGACTTACGATGCTTATCGGCATAGCTCTTTTGACGATCACGAGCTGTCGCCATACGATTTCAATTACAAGTTCAGGACCCGTAAGTGGGCTATCCCCAACTTCAGTCCAACAGATAGGAGGTCGGCATTTACGTCCGTATAATGCCTAAAATGGTGCTGCCTTGATGCTAGTGTGATAACTGTTATTGTAGGAGAACTCCACCAGAGGCAGGTGAGATTCCCAAGTGTTACCTAAATCGATTACACAAGCTCGTAGCATGTCCTCTAAGGTTTGACTGGTACGTTTCGTTTAGTCATCTGTGTGAGGATGGTACGTCGTGCTTATATCTAGACACGTACCTAAAGCTTTTTGTAGTGATTGCCAGAAATGTGATGTGAATCGAGCGTCTCGATCTGAAATGATATAAATTGGCACTCTGTGCCGAGAGACTACTTCTTTCAAGTAAATACGAGTAAGTTTCTCCATCTTGTCAGTTGCTTTGATGGCTAAGAAGTGAGCAGATTTTGTCAAGCGATCGACAATTACCCAGATGCTGTGACATCCGCTAGAAGTTTGGGGTAATTTGGTGATAAAATCCTTGGAAATTTGCTCCCATTTTCATATTGGAATTTCCGATTTTTGGAGCAAACCAGAAGATTTTTGGTAGTCAACTTTGACTTTTGAGCAGGTCAGACACTTGCTAACCTAGATGGCTATATCAGCTTTCATGTTTGGTCACCAATAAAGAACCTTTTGGCCAGGATACATCTTATCGGAATTTGGATGAATAGAATAGCGAGATTTGTGAGATTCATCCATTATAAGTTCCCTTGTGTTCCCGTACTTTGGAACCCATATTCGCTCTGCGAAATAGTGAATACCGTTCGATTTAAACTCAAGTTGTTTCTCCATACCACGCGTGGATTGCAACGGTAGGTTTTCCTCCTTCAGGGCTTCGAGTTAAGCACTACGGGTCTGATCAGGTAGTCTAGGGTGGATAGTGAGCTGTAATGCTCAGACTCATCCTAGTTTAGTTTCTTTCTGGCTTAGGGCATCGGCTGCTACGTTAGCCTTTCCCGGGTGATACTTGATAGCAGTCATAGTCGTTCAAGAGTTCGATCCAACGACGCTGTCGCATGTTCAACTATTTCTGTTCGAAGATGTGCTGAAGACTGTTGTGATCGGTGTAGATAGTGCATTTGGTACCGTACAAGTAATGTCTCCATATCTTTAGTGCAAATACTATAGCTCCCAACTCTAAGTCATGAGTTGTGTAGTATTTCTCATGTATTTTCAGTTGACGAGAAGCGTAAGCGATGACCTTTTCGCGTTGCATCAGCACATAACCAAGACCTTGAATGGATGCATCACAATACACCATAAAATCATCCGTTCCCTCTGGAAGAGATAGGATGGGTGCACTGCAAAGTTTATGCTTTAGAAGTTGGAATGCTGATTCCTGGGTATCACCCCAGTTATAAGGTTTACTCTTTTGATTTAAGACTATGAGGGGTTGTGCCATCTTGGAGAATTCTTCAATGAATGACGGTAATAGCCAGCCAATCTCAGAAATTGTCGCACCTTAGTTGGCGTTGTCGGTGCTGCCCAATTCTTGATTGCTCTATTTTAGATGGGTCGACATGTATCCCTGTCTCGTTGACTACATGTCCTAAGAATTGCACTTCACGAATCCAGAATTTGCACTTGGAAAGTTTTGCATACAGTTGTTCTTGTTTCAGCAATTCCAGAATCAAACGAAGATGTTCCTCATGTCCATCCCTATTTTTGGAATACACGAGGATGTCCTCAATGAAAACAATGACGAACTGATCAAGGTACGGCTTACACACATGGTTCATGAGATCCATGAACACTACGGGTGCGTTGGTCAGTCCGAATAGCATGACCATGAATTCGTAGTGACCATACCTAGTCCTGAATGCCGTCTTTGAGATGTCCTCCTCTCGGACTCTCAGTTGGTGGTAACCGGATCTAAGATCTATCTTGGAATAGAAGCTTGATCCTTGAAGTTGATCAAATAGACCGTTGATGCGGGTAGAGGAATACGATTCTTGATCGTCACTTTGTTCAGATGCACATGAGAAAAGTCACGTCCTTCTTCTTGATAAAGAGGACTGGAGCTCCCCGTGGTGATGATCTTAGTCGAATGAAACCTTTATCCAATAACTCTTGTAGTTGTGTAAATAGCTCTTACAACTCACTGGGTGCAAGTCTATACTGTGCCCGAGCAATGGGTGTTGCTTCGGGTGCTAGATCGATTTGGAATTCAACTTGATGATGTGGTGGAAGACCAGACAGGTCTTCGGGAAATACTTCCGGATAATCACGAACGATCGGGATGTCTTCAATTTTCTTCTCCTCACATGGCCGCTCGGCGACGAGAGCCAGAATGGCAATATGACCTTTATGTAGACACTTTTGTGCTTTCATGAAGGATATGATGCCAATGACTGTACCACTCCTTTCGTCTTGGATAGAAAAGACTTCTCCACTAGGGAGAGGAAGGCGAACAATTTTCTCTTGACAAATAATTTTCGGCTTGATTCTTGGATAACCAACTTCATACCTACAATTACATCGAAGCTGCCGAGTGTGACTAGCATAAGGTCAATATCAAGTTCATGACCAGCCAATCCAAGTTACAGCCCTTAAGAATGTGAGTTGCTTCAAATATCTATTCATCAGCTATTTCTATGGTGTACTTACCTTCTAGTAGGGTTGGAGTACGACCGCACCAGTAAGAAATTTATGAAGTCATGCTGAGACTTCTTGTGAGACCCGTGCTTATAAGGTAAGCGTCGGTCAATGAAAAGGCTAAGGGAAGAGGTTCACATGTAGGAAATTTTTTTTAATGAGATATAGATTTCCCGGAGTACAAGGGATATGATGTCTGTTTAAGTAATCACGTTCAACTGATGGTCAGTTAGACTAAATACCCGTTTTCTATTGTCATTAAAATAATTAGATATGCTGGGGTATAAATCAAATTAGACCAAGGATTAGTCATAGTATAAGGTAACAGGGTCAAATGGAATTTATTGTTGGAGTGTAAGGAATAACATGTTAGCTTAGAAAGAATTTCTCAATTTCTGCGTACATAGTTGAAGTCGATGGGTTTACCATGAGGTTCTACTAGAGTTTCAATTGAGTTGTTTTCATTGATCAATTTTGGATGAGAGTCTTAATTTCACTAAGACTCTTCATGCGTGAGATAAAAATGATGGATTCCATTAATGATAGCTTAGTGCGTCTGTAATCATCTTCAACCTGATAGTCGCGTCTATCAACTGTTGAACAGGTTTAACGATACCAACTATTCGTTGAGCGGGTTACAAGAATTTCGGCTGACAGTGGGTATAATGTCTATAGATCGCATATTAGGACTATTTATCCACACACTAGGTTTCACAAGGACTTACATGCACCTCAAATTACTATTACGTGTGCACTTGTAATGATAATTTGCTTTGCATGCTCACCCTAGCTTCTCCTATCCTGTGTCAAAATGTCCTTTAGTTTGTATTGCCGAGTACAGAGTGTTGTCAGATATGATAAGTCATCGAGAGGCTTAGTCATCAACCATAAATTAATCAACTAGAACTCATATCAGGATGATTAGTCAAGAATCGTTTGATTCGAGTATTCACTCGAGTTGAAATACATTGCGATGGTCCAATCCAGCGGATTGTAGGTGGACTCATGCACGCGAAATGCGACTTCGAGAAGTGAAACTAGTTCATGGATATGTGTTACTGGAAGAGGCAAAGTAGTCGTCCTTCTAACCGAGTCAGGATAGGGTTTAAGTATGCAATGAGCAAGGCTTTCTCAACCTTGTGGTCAATCTTTCTTCAGCAGAATATCGACCAAAGCGCGAGCCCACGACTCGGGAAAGTGATGACATCTATGTGTCATTGAATTTCTACAATAATACGTGTAACGATCTGCCTCCACACGGTGTACCTCAAGCGAGGTCCACGGGTTCGGGCTTAAAGTAGAGTAAAGCTAATGAGATTGGAGTATGGTTGCTAGTGGGTGCAGGAGGGACTCGCCTCCGATGAACCCAACTCCCAAAGAGACATGTGCTAGTTCTGTGTGTTGTCCCTGACACGGACTAGAGAAAGCCCACCATTCCCTGATTGTGTCCTTGATCGGCTCAAGCCGGTGTTATCTTTGGCTCTGATGGTGTAACAAAGGTGCAGATGATGGTGGTGTGAGTGACTCCTCCGAAGGCTCCGTCTCGCTGCCCTCGGAAGAGAGTGGATGTTATTTTGGTGATTCCCTGAGTGTCACCACTGGGAATGATGGTGCAATGCTAATGATTTGCCCCTCGTCAGCAGAGGGTGATATGGATGATGTCAACATGACTACAATTCAATGTATGTGTAGATGCTACTTATAACATGTATGAGTGTCTGTGTCGTGTAACTAATGTGTGTGGGTTATAGTCTAGTATGCAATCCTAGTTCTTTATAACCAATGGCTCTGATACCAATCTATCACACCCCCAAATTCCACTAACGGAGTTTTGCCGTTAGGGATGTGACACACCAGGATCTCAATCATTAGTTACATCAAACAACACTATATGGGACTTGAAATGTCATAACATAAAAGTTCAGAGTTAATGCGGAAGCGATTTATGTCAAGTATTTATTGCGCAAAACAAACGCGCCCAAGTTTAGCAAGTTAATCGTTTTAAATGTTTGTATATAAATGAAATGATAGTAGGACTCCATGCATGTCCTAGGTGTGCAACCTGTGCCTTAGCGACCTGAGAAAACATGTAAGAAAAAGTGTCAACACGAGGTTGGTGAGTTCACATGTTTCAAGTTTGTAATAAGAGCGTTTCCGGATTATGCACATTCAATATGCATATCTATAGGTAGCTAACCTATGTTCATGTCTTGCTAAAGCGCTCGAAACCGAAGCATGACCGGTTGTTTGCCTCCTGCCAGGTCTATCAACTCTGGCCAAAAGAGTAGGCTAACATTTCTCCCGTTCGACCTCCAATTGAGTTAGCGTGACTAATGTGGGTGGGGCTAGTCAAACCCAGTAGTACTACTAAACATTACCTCGCTTGTCAAATTAACGGTCCGATGTGTTGTGAGGACTTTCAGTGATAGTGTGTTACGCTTAGCCTCAACAGTGATATCAGATGAATTACAATAATCCAAAGTGTTTGCGTACCTGTTCCTCCCCCACGGGAAAACAAGTAAAAGATGTTGGTTTGTGTACATGTTTTCTCCCCCAATTTAAAACAGTAAAAGGGGTCGTGAAACTCACCAAAAGTTGTGTACGAGCAGTAGATAGCACCACACAAGGATGCAAGTAGGAAACACAAGGGTTTGCCTGTGAACTGCTTACGTATGCCCTAAAATTATAACATAATAGTTAGGGATACAATGGGGTTTTGCGACGACGACACGGATGATTTGAACGTCCTAGAACACACCTAGGATCAACGAGTAGAAGAACTTGTCCACGGGAATAAGGATTTCTTAATATAATAATTAAGATAAATGTGTTTCGTGTCGAACGTCTCTAATTACGAATAACATTAATTAATAAATATATCCGCGCGTTTGTACCATTTAATATTGGCCTAAGAAAATAATATATTTTATTATATTATTTTTAAGTGAGGTAAGATAATACGATAATCATTTGCGTGTTAAAATAAAAAATCTATTATTTTTATTCGAGGATAATAAACGTGGGTAAATAATATAGATAATTATATTATTTATTAGTTTGAAACGTTACACGAAGTTTATAAATGAGGTGAAAATAATATATAAATATATTATTTTTAATTGGAGTCACGGGTTGAAAATAATATAAATATATTATTTTATACGAATTCGTGGTTTGAAAATAATATAAATATATATTTTTTTGAAAGTGAAAATAACATAAATATAAGTTATAAATTCAAACCAAGCCTACAGGTGGTTTTTTTCGGGTTTAAAACATATTAATATATTATTATAATAATAATGGGTTAGTTTTTATATTAAAATAATGCTAAAATAATGGTTTAAAAATAAAACAGGGTGGAGGGACTCGAACCCGGGTCTCCTCCCCCACAGCCCAACGAGTTAACCAGTACACCCGCTAGGGCAATCGCAACAAGACCCAGATCTGTTTGGTTTTAACACAAAGATTTCTGGTGTTTTTCCCCCCATCGTGACCCGATCCCAAACTCCATCTTAAATCCAACCAAAACGATCGCAATTGATCTTGTAAGCATAGGGCTTTTGTTAATCGATGATAAACGAATCTGAGGGTGAGATTAATTGCAAAATGATTGAGTTTAGGTTCGTTTATTTCCTGATTCAAAACGTCGAAACCCTAGGTTTGAATACGAAATCAAATTGGGTAAACCCGACAATATTAACAGATGAAATCATTGGGCTTTCATAGAGTTGGTGATTGCGAAACTACTCATATAAGTTAATTGGATTGAAATCGTGTTTAGGTTTGAGTTCGATTAAACTGAATTTGCGATGAACCCTAGGTTTCGGATTGTGTTAAATCCGATAATGTGAGCCATGATAATCATGGGGCTTTCAATGTAGTCACAGAAACGAAGCTAAAGGTATGTTTGATTACCAGAAAGAATACCGAATTGACTGTGTTCGGCCAAATAGGATTCCGGCTTCGCGTGGTTTGATCTCCTGCGTCTCTGGTCCTTCCTACGGCCGATTTTATGCGTGCAAAAGCTTAAGGGAAGTTCGTTTATCATGTGTAGGGTGTTTGATTATGGAGTGATAAATGAATTGCTGCGAATTTGATAGCACGCGACTTGGGTTCAACGGTTTCGAGTTTAGTGAGTATAATTGGGATTAATTAGCATATAATGATTGTGTTAAATGACTCACTGATGGTCAAAACTGTTACCAACGTGCAATTCAGTTACAAAATCGAACGTAAATCGGTTATAGACTTTAAATTTGGCTCAAGAACAAAGGGTTTGACTTTCAGAAGTCAACAAAGTCAGAATTGCGTTAATTACAGATTCAGTCCTTGTGATTTCATGATTTTGGATTAGAGATAAGGCAGATTTGGTCCCTAAGAATTCTAACTGAACTAACTGAGTTAACTGGTTTAAAAGATAACTTGACTAACTAAGTTGTACTAACAGAGTTAACTCGAAAAGTCCGGATTGTCACACAATCTTTCCATCTTATCAGTTTCCTTAATCGGCAAGAAATGTGCAGACTTCGTCAATCGGTCGACAATAACCCAAATCGTGTCACAACCATTGGATGTCTTGGGTAATTTCGTGATGAAGTACATAGAGATCTATTCCCATTTCCATTGTGGAATCTCTGGTTGTTGTAGTAACCCTGAGGGTTTCTGATATTCTGCCTTAACTTTTGAACACGTCAAGCACTTACTAACGTAGGTGGCAATGTCAGCCTTTATGTTAGGCCACCAGTAAAGTTCCTTGAGATCATGATACATCTTATCTGTGCCTGGGTGAATCGAGTATCTGGACTTGTTTGCTTCATCCATTACTAAATCCCTCAAGTTCCCAAAGCTTGGTACCCAAATCTGATTCATGAAATAATAGGTTTCATCGGATTTGATCTCAAACTTCTTGTCTATACCTCGTAAGGACTCATTCTCCAGATTCTGCTCCTTAAGTGCTTCCAACCGAGCATCGCGAATTTTAGTGGTTAGACTCGTGTGAATTGTCATCCCCAACGCTCGCACTCGTGGAGTTTTGGTTCGTTCACTCCTACTCAAGGCATCCGCTACGACGTTTGCCTTGCCGGGATGGTACCGAATCTCACAGTCGTAGTCGTTTAGCAACTCGACCCATCTGCGTTGCCTCATGTTTAACTCTTTCTGGTCAAATATGAGCCAGAGACTTTTGTGATCTGTGAAGATAGTGCATTTAGTACCGTAAAGGTAATGTCTCCAAATCTTTAGTGCAAAAAGTACAGCTCCCAATTCTTAGTCATGGGAGGTGTAGTTTTTCTCATGCACCTTAAGCTGTCAGGACGCGTAAGCAATAACCTTATTGTTTTGCATTAACACGCAACCAAGACCTTGGTTTGATGCGTCACAGTACACCACGAATTCGTCTGTTCCTTCTGGAAGGGACAAAATCGGAGCACAACATAGTTTCTGTTTCAACAGCTGAAAATCTGCTTCTTGCTTATCACCCCAATCGAACTTTTTGTCTTTCTGGGTTAAGGTCATCATTGGCTGGGCTATCTTAGAGAGATTTTTGATAAACCGTCTGTAGTAGCCTGCCAGACCTAGGAATTGTCGCACCTCGGTTGGAGTCTTTGGTGCTTCCCAATTCTTTATCGCATCAATCTTGGAGGGGTCAACATGTATACCCTTCTCGTTGACCACATGCCCGAGAAATTACACTTCTCGAATCCAAAAATCACATTTCAAGAATTTAGCATACAACTTCTCATTCTCATGTAATTCCAAGATTAGTCTCAAATGATGTTCATGTTCTTCTTGAGTTTGAGAGTAAATCAAGATGTTATCGATGAAGACAATCACAAATTTATCCAAGTAAGGCTTGCACACTCTATTCATGAGGTCCATGAATACGGCTGGTGCATTGGTCAGCCCAAATGGCATGACCATGAACTCGTAGTGACCATAACGAGTTCAAAACGCGGTCTTAGGGATATCTTCCTCTTGAATCCGTAACTAATGATATCCTGAACGTAAGTCAATCTTCGAGTAATAACTGCATCCCTAAAATTGATTGAATAAGTCATCGATCCTCGGGAGTGGGTACCGGTTCTTAATAGTGAGCTTGTTTAACTCCTTGTAATTGATGCACATCCGGAAAGATCAATCCTTCTTCTTGACAAACAAGACCGGGGCTCCCCATGGTGAGAAACTTGGTCTTATGAAACCCTTGTCTAGCAGCTCCTGCAGTTGATTAGACAACTCTTGCATTTCCGACGGCGCGCGTCGATATGGTATTCGCACTACAGATACAGCTCCGGGTACCAGATCAATCCGAAACTCGACTTGCCTCGGCGGTGGGAGTCCGGGCAAATCTTCGGGAAAGACTTTGGGATAGTCTCGAATGATTGGTATATCCTCGATTTTCTTTTTCTCCATCTTCTTCTCCGTTACGTGCGCTAAGATTGCATGATAACCCTTTCGTAAGTACTTCCGGGCCTTCATACATGTTATAACTCTTAGCATAGTACCGCTCCTCTCACCTTGAATCGACAGCGTTTCTCCATTCGGAAGAGAAATGCGAACAATCTTTTCGTGTCAAATGATCTCTGCTTGATTCTTCGATAACCAATCCATCCCGATAACGATATCAAAACTTCCAAGCGTTACGGGTAGCAAATCTATGTTGAAAGAGTGATCCGCCAAATTCAAAGTACATCCTTTCAACATCTCGCCGGTTTCGATTAATTTACCATCGGCTAATTCTATTGTGTACTTACAGGTTAATGCGGTTGGTTTAGTACCGAGTAATGGAATAAACTTGTTAGACACAAAACTCTTATCAACACCTGTATCGAACAAAATAGAGTCATAGTGATCGTTAACGAGAAACGTACCCGTGACAATGTTTGGGTCCTGACGGGCTTCTCTGGCTCTAATCGTAAATGCTCGACCGCGTGCGCTGTTTTCTCTAGTTTGCTTCAATTTTGGGCAGTCTTTGCGGAAGTGCCCAGTATTGCCACATTCAAAACATCCGTGGTTGGCTCCCGTGATGGTGGTAGGATCGGCCATTCGGCAATTTTTGGTTGCATGGCCAAAACGCTTGCACTTTTGGCACTTGGAATATTCACATGTTCCCTGATTATGGAAACCACAGTTGTTACACTTGGGTAGGTTTCTGATATACCCACCTTTTGGCTTCTTCTCAGTTGGGCCTGCAGCAAATGCCTTAACCGTTTCTTGTTTCTTCTGAACAGGAGGCACATAAGTCTTGCCATGATTGTTATCCCATTTCCTCTTGTTATCACAGCTCTTCTCTACCGTAGCCTTGTTCACAAACAATCCCTGGCGTATTGCTTGATCTGTCAAGTCATGAGCTATTCTAACAGCATCCTGAATGGTGACTGGCTTGGAAGAAGTCACCATGCTCGGAATTTCGGTTGCAAGGCCCCAAATTTACCTTTCAATTTGCTTGTATTCACGAGTGACCATATGTGGGCACAAGCGAGCAAGATCATGGAAACGAGTGGTATAGTTTGCCACATCCGGTCCAATCATGGTGTGATTCCAGAACTCAACTTCTAAATTCTACAGTTCGTTACATGGGCAATACTCGTCAGTAAGCATTTTATTTAGTTCATCCCATGGGATTTGGATCAATCCCAATAGTCTGGGCATGAGTATTCCACCAGGGGAGTGCTTGCCCCTCAAAAGTACACGTGGCATACTTGGTCTTGTTTTCTTCAGCACAGTTACTAATACGCTGGACATATTCCAAATTTTCAATCCAACGCATTAGTCCCACAGCTCCTTCGTTATCGCGAAAGTTAAGCGTTTTGTAGTTCAGGAAAGCTTTGTAAGAGCATCCTCTTATAGGTTCCTCGGTTCATGTATTGCAACAGTTGTTACACTATTAGTTTCGTAATTATAATTTGTGACCTTCACGATCACAATCGGCCAAAACTATCCCTTTACCTCCGTTGGACTCTCGGTCACCACCGTACCCACTGGGTCTTCAGCGTCGTACTGTGCGATCGCATCGACCACACATTGTGCCACTAGCTGCTCGATTGCCTTTGAGCTCATGGGTGTTTTTGTGTTAGTGGTTTGCCGGTCGGTAGGTCTAGGTCTTCCATTTGGTGCCATGGTTTTCTTCTAGTCATAGACGATAAAAGAAATGAGACAATACATAAATAATTGCCAACATATGAACATGAAATGTAAACAACCATAGAATCACAACAACAATCACAATAATCATCACAACGACAATCACAACATCAATCACAATCATCAATACAAATATTCCATAAGATAGATCGCATAATCAGACGGAAATAATTGATACATAGTTCACAAAAGAAACAAAATGGGCGAGGGTACAAAGCCTCCCCAGTCCAAGTTTTCCTACTATGCCTACACTAAGTGAGCACAACCCACTCACATAGGTCTATCTACGCCAACGTGCCACTACGCTAGTCTGCATCACGGCAGCAGCAACCATGATGTAAATAGTGGCCAACGCGGTAGCGGACGTGGCACACTCCTTGGCTGCCACTACTCGCTGCTCTAAGGCAGCAACTCTTCTCTCTGCATCTACCCTCTACTGCTCCTCTACTGATAGTCTCATCTCCTAAGCGATCATCCTATCCTCCAGGTGACTGAATCGCTGATCCATAACGCCAATGGTTATGATCTCCACACATTGTACCTCAGCTACCTGGTCGAGTCGTCCTGTCACAGTCTGAACCCTCTCATCCTCTTGGAAAGCTCTGATCTCGTACTGCAGGTTCTGCATCTCGTGCTCGTGTCGCATACCGCATGAAACAAGGATAGGAATAGTGTTCTCCACGGGCTCCTCATAGTACGACAGTGGTCGCGGTGCGGTGGAGGACTCACCAGTCTCATGGGTAGAAGGTATCCACTCCTCATATTCCCATTCTCCCAAGGTTTGGGTCACCCAACCGAAACTCTCGTCGTATCGGGGCCTCTTAGGCTCCCAATCAGTAGTAGTGCCAGTAGTCTCGGCTGGCCTCTTCGCTCCACCACTAGGGGTGTGAGCGATAGGGGTGGTGTGGGCGTCTACAGGAGCCTCCTCAACTGCAGGTGCCTCAATAGTCTTATCTGAAATGGAGTGTCCGTAGAGTACTGTGTGTGGCACTGACTCCCCAGATCCGGTGTCATTGCCCCCGGTGGCAGCCTCACCTGTATCGCCCTAAACTGGACTCTCTGGATCGGACTCGTAGTCCTCCTCCGGGTCTTCATCAGTGTCAGGGATCTCCTCATCTGAAACTGTAACCACCTCTGTGGTGTCGCTAGACACCTCAACATGTGGTGGTGTGGCGGGTGGCGTCCGTGCTGCTAGTGGTGGCGGTGTAGCAGGTGGTATCCCTGTTGGTGGCAGTGGTGGAAGTAGTGTGGATGGGGTTTAGTCCTCATCAGATGCATACATGTGAATGGGGTAAGATGCTGATGACATACCAGTAACATGACAATTTTGAAATACTCCTAACGTGAGTTATGCAAGTGTATGTAATGTAAATGTAATGCTGTGAGCCTACGGTTATAGTCCAAGTCCACTAATTGTAACCGGGTTCTCTATAACCAATGCATCTGATACCAATCTGTCACACCCCCTACCATGGCGGTAACTCCCACGGGGCGTGATGGTCATGGAAATCATCGTCATCGATTACATCGAACGAACACTAAGTGGTTTGAAAATCAGATGTAGTAAATCATTTCAAAATACATAATTGTTTTACAAGTTTTAGTGTAGAAGCAAACGTGGAAGTAATAATTGTTTCAAAATACGACATTTGGTAATGCTAAATGTCCAAAAGTAATTGTGTCCCTAAGTGGCAATGCGACTCCATGCAAGTATGTAGTTAACGTCCAAGCAATATCAATTACCTGAGAATACATGCGTAAAACGGGTCAACAAATAATGTTGGTGAGTTCACAGGTTTTAATTGTAAAAGTAAATCGTTTTAATAGACCACAAGACTTTCTATGATTTTATTGTTGTATAGACAATGCTACTATATTACCATAAACACACTGAAACCGAAGCTAGACTGTAACTGTAATCCCATGCCCCTACCCATGACTACCGAATACATGGGGGTGTTTAGGCTAATGATGCACCCGTTTTGACCTACAATCAAAGTTAGCTCGACTAACTCAAGTGGGGGTTGTCAAACCCGATAGTACTATCCATAATTACCAAGCTAAGTGAAAGAAACTAACGGTCCACTTGTGAGGGGACTTCGTACGGAAAGTAAACCGCTTATTTAATATATGAAATCATATAAATGTGATTATGTCCAATGAAAACTCTAAGTATGCATGTAATCTCCCCCAAAAGGATAATAAGTAAAATGGGGCCGTGAGACTCACAAGAAGCGTGAGGTACTAGAATCGTGCAAGTTGAAAAAGTCCGAGAGTAAACCGATCTATGCATACCATAAAATATATAAGACACCTTAAAGTCTAAGTAATGATTCTATATGTAAGTTGGTCATGTAACAGTTTCACCCAACTCGTTACGTTATGTGTGTAAGTTTTAGTTTAAAATGTATTGACTCGACGACCCGTTGGTGATATGTATTTGTTACCCGAAAATATATATTTACATAAAATAAATATAAATTTATAAATCCAATCACGAATGTCCATGTCTATAAGTAATTTGGTGACAACTTATAGTCTGGTTTGACTCGACTGATGTAAATTTATAAATATATAAATCCAATCACAAATGTAAGGTTTGACTCGACTGATGTAGTGCAAAGCATACATCTTTATTCCACTGTTTTAGTGCGTCTTTAATTAGTTTTGTGTTTGTTTTGAGTTGTTTTGATGTACATTTGAGTCTATGTTGTGTTTTCAGGAGCTCGTAAGGATTAGTAGTGAATACGTGAAGAAACCGAGCAAGAAAGAGAAGTCGGAAGTTCAAAAGTGAAAAAATGAAGAAAATCAAGTTTTCGCGGTACGCGAAGACCAGAAGAGAAAGTTTCGCGATACGCGAGAAACTTCAAAATCAGCCGTGACTATTTTCTTCCTGGCGGTACGTAAGAAACCTATCCATTTCTTTCGCGGTACGCGATGGAAGGAAAATCCGAGAAAACCCTAAAATTCGATTTAAAAAGATTTTGATTCCCATTCTTAGAAGAGTTCGATTGATAGCCGTCTGGAAGAGTTCTTAGAGGCGATTTTGAGGCTGGAGAAGGGATTAGAAGCCAAAAGTTGAAGAATTTTCTTTCGGGTTCGTTTTTTAGACGTTCTAGGTTTCAAGATTCGACTGTTATTCTTTAATTACGATGTTTGGTACCATGGTTTTGTGTTTCTACTTCTGTTTTGGTTGTTTAAGCATGATTCTAGGCTAGAACATTGATATTGCCTAGGTCACATGATGAATACTTGTTAAAATTTTTAGTTTTTATTCGGTTTTTGGATTCAATTAATGGGTTTATGATTTTGTAAAAGATCTTGAGTTGATTATTGTGATGTTATTGCATGTTTAGATCTGATCTTGTGTTTGATTTCAATTCCTTACATTGATTGTGGTTGTCTGCCAGTTTGATTAGTGTATCTTGGTCATAGATCTTTGGTTTGTGATTAGGGTGGTTTGCTAGACATAGTAGCCAGAGGAGTTATCTTTGATTACTAATTAGAGTTGAGTGTGTATCCTAGTTCAATACCCGAGAGGTGAGAATTAGTCATTTAGTCTTCGTCATTAGGAATCCGAGTGTCAGCTGTCTAAGTGGAAGCCGATATTAGGTGTCTAGTGATTGTTGCTATTCGTGTCATAGTTGTTATCTTGAGATTACCCCGTGCATTCTTTGAGTGTATTGGTGGACAGTGAGACTGAAAGGTAATCTGTGTATTAGGGTACTTTATCATAGTTGGAAATATCTGAGAATTGATCCAACACCTGGTGAGTTATTACATCTATAGGTTCCTTAGTTGGTGACACCCTGAGAGTAATTAGGGATCCACTAGGCTGTCTAGAGTTATTTCATTAGAAACCCAGACCCATTATAGTTTCAATAACCAATAGAAGTTGTGCTTTGAAAGTAGGATTCCGACCTAGGTGATATTCTTCCCATCTCTTGATTTCATCTTAGTTCTTGTTTTTGATAGTTGAGTCGTTCGAGTTTTCTGCATTCATTAGTATAATAGTAGTGTAGTAAACCACCCAAACCAAATCAATATTTAGTCCGAGTCAGAGTTTAGTAATAGTATTCGGTGTCTCTAGGGTTCGATAATCCTGTTTACCATTAAGTTGTCCTACACTCGATAGGTACACTTGCCTGTCAGTACGGTCTTGTTCATAGATTTTCCAATTCTTACTTAGGATTCTAGGTTAGGTTTAGTAGTTTATTTTATAGACCGTCCGGACGACATCAAGTTTTTGGCGTCGTTGCCTGGGACACTTGGCAATAGCAATATTGACTTTGACTAGTTCGTTGTTTAATTTTTGGTTTATTTTATTTTCTTTTTCTTTGGTGTCTTGTGTGTTTGCATGTCTTCTGTGCTTGTCCTACGTACTATCTGAGTGTCTAACATAGGATCGAGTCCTTCTGTTTGTGAGTCTTTATTTGTTTTCTTTTGTTCTTGTGTCAGTTTATGCACTACACTCGTTCGCAGGGATCACCACCATATTCAGCTTTTCAAGAGCCCGAACGAGAGCCACACGAACACACCCGTGACTTTCAGGAACGTTTAAAGGAGCTGTGCAAATCCCAGGTACGTTCTACTAGCCCAATCCCATTTCCTCTCATGGGCGACGCTGACCCACCAGCGAGACGTACTGTGCACCAAAGGGCCAATGATGGGGTCTCGACGCGAGATCTTCGATCACTCGCCTCACTATTCCGAACACCAATACATGCCAGATCCCATCACATGTCATGAGTACGATCACTCATGCTACTCAATTCCATGGCCTCGAGGATGAGGATGCACCCGAACATTTGTCCCGCTTCGCACGGATATGTGATACATTCAATATCACGGGTGTGTGTAAGGACGCTATCTACTTGCGTCTCTTCCCATTCTCACTCTCTTGTCGCGCATCTACTTGGCTTGACACCCTTCCCGACAATTCTATCACCACATGGGAGCATCTTCAAGCCAAATTCTACAAGAAGTACTATCCACCTTCCAGGGCCGCTCGCCTTCGGGACCAAATCCATTCGTTCTGGATGGACCCTGACGAGCCTTATCACATGGCCTGGGAGCGGTTCAACATGCTGTTGAGCCGATATCCTCAGCACGGTCTTTCCGACTGGGCGCTTCTATAGAAGTTCTATAATGGCCTCACCTTCGAGAAGCAGCAAATGTTCAACACAGCTGCAGAAGGTCATATCATGGAGAGACTCGAGCCTGATGAGTGCTAGGAAATGTTCAAGAGCTTTGCTCTAGCCGAACATCAGCATCCACATTCTGTTAGGAATTCCATTCCTACTGCTAGAGCACCCGCCTCTGCTCCTAAAGGTGTGCATCAGGTTACTCCTGAGACTAGCGTTGCTGCTGCAGTCGCCTCAATGGCTAACGAGATTAAGGAGCTGAAGCTCAGTGCTCAGCGGTGTCAAGTGTGCAGAGGAGGCCACGATACCTGAGACTGCCCCGTAAATAATCAGGAGCATGTGAGCTATGCTGGAAACCAGTACCAGAACCGAGGGTATAATAACAACAATACTTATGGCTCGGGATGGAGATCTAGAAATAACCCGCCTGGGTTTAATGGTCGCCAGCAACAGTATGGAGGAGGAGAGGCTAGAGTGAACTCGGGAAGTAGTGTCAATACAAGGAAGATAGAATAGATGCTTAAGAATCAGACACAACTGCTTGCCCACTTAGTCAAGCAAGACAAGGACACGAGGCAAAGACTGGATAGCCACGACACTCTATTGAAGAATCAACAGTTGGCATTCCAGGATTTGTAATGCACGGTAGGAGACATCGCTCAGAGCCTAAAGTGTAGACAAGGAGGTCCATCTTCGGGCCCAAATGCTTCAGTGATGGCCGTGTCAGTTAGGAGTGTGGAGAAGAAAGAGGTTATAGAGGATGACTCCCACTCCATCGAGTATGGCATACCTTTGGTAGAGGAAGTGAAGAAGGTAGACTGGAGAGCTCGATTTGCTAAGATCGATGCTAGGATGCTAGAGGAGTCTGAGTCAAAAGCTGTGTCGACAAGAAGTCATAGGGCAAAAGAGAAGGAGCTTGTAGAAGAAGAAGAGCCGGGGGATGAAGAGATAGAGATGGAGAGGCCTGCCGAGAGGGCAGTGGAGAAGAAGAAGGGTGTCACACCCCCAAATTCCACTAACGGAGTTTTACCATTTTGGAAGGTGACAAACCAGAATCTCAGACATCAGTTACTTCAAACGACACTATATGGGACTTGAAATATAATAACATAAAAGATCAAGGTTCAGAGTGTATATGCGGAAGCGTTAAACGAAAGTAAATGCGCAAAACAACGCGCCAAAGTCCACTTACAAACAAAACATAAATATTATTCAATAGATAATTATTTCAATTGAAGTCCAAGACACATGCATGACTTAACGTGATCCTGAGTGCCAACCTGAGAAAACATTTAAGAAAATGAGTCAACACTAGGTTGGTGATTTCACAGGTTTCAATCATTTAAAGTAAAGCGTTTACGGATTATGTACATTCAATATATATATCAATAGGTTGCATGCCTATATTCATGTTTTCCTAAAGCGCTCGCAACCGAAACTGACAGTGTGTTTGTTTGTTTGCTTCCAGTCAGGTCTATCAACTCTGACTAATGTGTTAAGGTCAATATAACACCCGTTCGACCTCCAATCGAGTTAGTGCGACTAACGCGGGTGGGGTTTGTCAAACCCAGTAGTACTACCAAAATTACCTCGTTCATACCATATTAACGGTCCGATGTGTGTGAGTACTTTTCATGATAGTGTGTTACGCTTAGCCTCAACAGTGATATCATGTGAATTACAATAACCCAAAAAGGGTTGTGACATGTTTTCTCCCCCAAATAGGTAGTATCACACAAGTATGAGATTTAGAACCTCAAGTGTTAGCCTGCATGGCTTACGGATGCCCTAGAATTACAACATAATCATTAGGGATAAAAATGGGATTTGTGACGACGACACGAAAGATTGAACGTCCTAAGAAAACGCTCTAATGATTAAGAGTAGACGAATGTGTCTACAGAAATAAGAGTTTCTTAATTTAATTATTAAGATAATTACGTTACGTGTCGAACGTCTCTAATTACAAGTAATATTAATATATAAATATATTCGTACGTTTGTACCATTAATAATGGTCTAAGAAAATAATATAACATATATATTATTATTTTTGAACTCGTAGGAAATATACGATAATCATATATGTGACAAAATAATAAATATATTATTATTATTATTTTATTCAAGATTATAAACGTGAGTAAATAATATAAATAATTATATTATTAGTTAGTTTGAAACGTTACACGAGATTAATAAACGATATGAAACAATACAAAAACATATATACTTATTATCATGAGTCTTGGGTTAAAAATAATATAAACATATTATTTTATACGAGGTTATAGTTGAACAACAATATAAATATATTATTTTCATTCAATAATAACATAATTATACTTGTTTTTAAAAGTGGGAATAACACGAAAAATAGTTTAATAAATCAAACCCGAGCCTTCGGGTTGTTTTTCGGTTTAAAACATTATAATATATTAATCTAATAATATATGGTTTGATTTTTCTACTTAAATATTAATAAAAAAAATGTTTTAAAAATAAAACAGGTGGAGAGACTCAAACCCGGGTCTCTCCCACACAAGCACACTGCCTTAACCAGTTCCACCCGCTAGGGAATCGCAATGTTAAATAAACCAAAATGGTTTTAATCATCTCGGCCATAAAGTCCCTTCCCCCAAACGCGATTTCGAACCCCGGATCATCCCAAATCCGATGAATTCGGCTTCGATTACACCAAATGGCATAGGGGTTTTGTTAATTGAGATATGGCGAATCTGAAGTGATGTTTAATTGTAAAACTTACACGTTTTGAATCATTTAATCACGCAAATACGGGCCGAACCCTAGCCCAAGAACACAAGATTAATTTGATCGAATTCGGTATTGATTTGGATTGAAATCATAGGGCTTTTATTAAAAGAGGGGTTGCGAACCTGATCATGTAGTTTAATTTTATTAATATAGTGTCTAATATCGAAAGCCCCAAATCAAAATTCGTAAGAACCCTAGGTTAGTGATTTCAAACAATTTGATGTTATAAGTTTGAATTAGCATAGGTCTTTTGATCTAGACATCGAGACGAGTCCGTGGACATGTTCTATTTCAGTATTCATTACCGAATTGATACGGTTCGATTAAATCCGAAAGTATATGAACCCTAGAACTGGTTCCCGCAGAATTCGATAATGCAAGCCACAATAATCATAGGGCTTTTGATTAACAGGTAAAAACGAAGCTATAGGTGGGTTTAAATACCAGAAATAGTTGTGGATCGACCGAGATTGACTAGGGCGGCTCTGACTTCGCGTATGGTTGCTCTTTCGCGACTCCGACTTCGATCACAGTGAAATTGATGTGTGGAAATGCTCCAGAGAGTTGCGTAAATCATGAGCAGGGACTCAATTCGTGAATTAGTATACATGAAATTGTGAATTTGATAGTATTTGTTAGTGAAGTCGACGGTTACGACTGTAGTGACATAATTGGGATTAATTCGGTAATTTAACGAGGATTAAAGGTTCAATGATGATTGTGATTGTCATTAAGGTCTATTTCGGTTACGAATTCCAATCGAATTCGGCTATACTTCACGGATTAGCCTTAAGAACATAAGGTTTGACTTTCACAAGTCAAACAGGAACAAGAACTCTTGATTTTGACTTTCAGGGTCAACAGAAATAGAATTGGGCTAATTACAACTTGATCCCTGAAGTTTGAATCCAGATATTGACAGAATTATTCCTTGGGATTTAATTTTGTTAAATAAGTTAAGATGTAACTGGATTTAGTTAACGAGGTTAAGTTTTTAAAAGAATATCTAACGGGATTGTTAACGGCGTTAACATGAAAAGTCCGGATTGTCACATCATCCCCTAGTTGAAAGAATTTTCGTCCCGAAAATTAAAATAATAAAAAAAATTCTGAGGTGTCACATCATCCCCTAGTTGAAAGAATTTTCGTCCCGAAAATTAGAATAGTACCTTAAGAGTTTGAAGTGGATTGCTTGAACAGATGCGGATAATTGCGTATCATCTGATCCTCGCGCTCCCACGTGAATTCCGGTCCGCGTTTCGAGTTCCAACGAACTCTGACAAAAGGGATTTTACTGTGTTTCAGCGTTTTGATTTCCCTATCCATGATTTCCACCGGTTCTTCAATGAACCGCAGTTGTTCATCGATGTGTAGTTCCTCAAGAGGAACCGCGAGTGTTTCGTCTGCTAGACATTTCTTCAAGTTCGAGACATGAAAGACATCGTGTACACCACTAAGTCCTTCAGGTAGGTCCAGCTGATACACTACTGGGCCAAGTCTCTTCACAATCTTGATCGTTCCAACATAACGAGAATTCAGTTTACCTTGTTTCCCAAAGCAAATTACACCTTTTCAAGGTGAGACTTTGAATAGAAACATGTTGCCTATTTGAAATTCTAACGGTTTACGACGCTTATCGGTGTAGCTCTTTTAACGATCACGAGCTGCCGCCATACGGTTTCGGATTTGAACGATCTTTTCAGAGGTTTCGAATATAAGTTCGGGACCTGTAAGTTGACTATCCCCAACTTCTGCCCAACAAATAGGAGGTCGGCATTTACGTCCGCACAATGCCTCGAATGGTGCCGCCTTGATGATAGTGTGATAACTATTAATGTAGGAGGACTCCACTAGAGGTAAGTGAGACTATTATTTGTGCATTCATGAAGGATATGATGCCCATAACAGCACCACTCCTTTCGCCTTGGACGGGGAGGGTTTCTCCATTAGGAAGAGGAAGGCGAACGATTTTCTCGTGACAGATAATCTCAGCTTGGTTCTTAGATAATCAGTCCATTCCGACAATCACGTCGAAACTACCGAGTGTGACCGGCATCAGATCGAAGTCAAATTTGTGACTAGTCAGTTCGAGTTTACAACCCTTAAGATCATGGGTTGCTTATATTATTTGTCCGTTGGTTATTTATATGGTGTATCTGTCTTCTAACAGGGTCGGGGTTTTTCTTAGTAGGTTGCTAAGTTTATTAGTCATGGAATTCCTATCAACATCAGTGTCAAATAGTACAGAAGCAAAATAGTTGTTTAGAAGGAACTTACCGGTAACCACGTTGTGGTCATAACGAGCTTTTCCGGATCCTAGCACAAAGGCTCGCCCCTTTGCACCATTCCCTGCATTATTGCCCTGGTTGTTATTATTGCTTTGGTGGTTGTTGTTGTTGTCGATGTCACCCTTCTTTAATTGTGGACAATCCTTCCGGAAGTGTCCCTCTTTTCCACATTCAAAACAACCTTTGGTAAAACCCGGTTGTTGGAAGGACTGCTTGGCTTGTAATTCCCCTCTGCAGTCTTTGGCAGCATGGCCCACCTTGCCACACCGCTGGCAACGGTTTTTGTCACAAGAACCGAGGTGGTGGTAATTACATTTGTTACACCTGGGGTGTCTCCAAATATAACCACTTTGATGCTGACTCGAAGAGGTCGACTGGTTGAAGTTCTTCGTAGGTTCAAACCTACGATGTTGTTGCTGTGGCTGATTTGGCTGAAATCCCATGTTGTTATTGCTACTGTCAAACTTCCTCTTGTTGTTGTCAGTAGACTTGGATGCTGACTTCCTGGGAGGTAGTGTCCCTTGGGTAACGGCTTGGTCCGTCAGTTTGTGAGCAAGACGGATGGTTTGTTGAATGGTAGTGGGGTTGGATGAAGTAACCATGCTCTGGATTTGTGGTACTAATCCACTGATGAACATTTCGATTCTCTTGTAGGGTGGTGTGACCATGTGAGGACACATCCCCGCTAGTTCATGCGAATGAGTGGTGTAGAGTTCTATTTCAGAACCCTCCATTTTCAGATTCCAGAATTCTCCCTCGAGTTTCTGAATTTCATCCCTGGGACAGTACTCTTCCTTCATCAGGATCTTGAAGTCTTCCCATGGTGATGCATTGGCCATGTCCGGACCTAGCATCTGGACCTGTGCATTCCACCATGTGAGGGCAGGACCCTCTAGAGTTTCTGATGCAAATTTGACTCGGTCGGCCACAGGGCAGTTACACATGGAGAACACAGATTCAATCTTTTCAAACCATCGGAGTAATCCGACAGCTCCCTCAGCTCCACAGAATGTGTGGGGCTTGCAGTCCATAAATGTCTTGAAGGTACAGACATGCTGATTGTTCTATGGATTGTTCGCTTGCCCTGGATTAGAAATAGTAGGTTGGGTTTAGGAAAGAGTGGAATACATGTGTACAGTTGGTTGTCTAGGGTTAACGGTTAACAGGTTTACCTGCAATATGTGCTGCTAAGGCTTCAGCAACACTGTCATTAATTAACGCAGCCAGTTTGGCTGGTGTCATTAGAAACCCAGACCCATTATAGTTTCAATAACCGATAGAAGTTGTGCTTTGAAAGTAGGATTCCGACCTAGGTGATATTTTTCCCATCTCTTGATTTCATCTTAGTTCTTGTTCTTGATAGTTGAGTCGTTTGAGTTTTTTGCATTCATTAGTTTAATAGTAGTGTAGTAAATCCCCAAACCAAATCAATATTTAGTCCGAGTCAGAGTTTAGTAATAGTATTCAGTGTCTCTAGGGTTCGATAATCCTGTTTACCATTAAGCTGTCCTACACTCGATAGGTACACTTGCCTGTCAGTACAGTCTTGTTCATAGATTTTCCAATTCTTACTTAGGAGTCTAGGTTAGGTTTAGTAGTTTAGTTTATAGACCGTCCGAACGACATCAAGTTTTTGGCGTCGTTGCCTAGGACACTTGGAAAAAACAATATTGACTTTGACTAGTTCGTTGTTTAATTTTTGGTTTATTTTATTTTCTTTTTCTTTGGAGTCTTGAGTGTTTGCATGTCTTCTGTGCTTGTCCTACGTGCTATCTGAGTGTCTAACATAGGATCGAGTTCTTCTGTTTGTGAGTCTTTATTTGTTTTCTTTTGTTCTTGTGTCAGTTTATGCACCACACTTGTTCGCATGGATCACCACCATATTCAGCTTTTCAAGAGCCCGAACGAGAGCCACACGAACACACCCGCGACTTTCAGGAGCGTTTAAAGGAGCTGTGCAAATCCCAGGTACGTTCTACTAGCCCAATCCCATTTCCTCTCATAGGCGACGCTGACCCACCAGCGAGACGTACTGTGCACCAAAGGGCCAATGATGGGGTCACGACGCGAGATCTTTGATCACTCGCCCCACTATTCCGAACACCAATACATGCCAGATCCCATCACATGTCATGAGTACGATCACTCATGCTACTCAATTCGATGGCCTCGAGGATGAGGATGCACCCGAACATTTGTCCCGCTTCACACGGATATGTGATACATTCAATATTACGGGTGTGTCTAAGGATGCTATCTACCTGCGTCTCTTCCCATTCTCACTCTCTGGTCACGCATCTACTTGGCTTGACACCCTTCCCGACCATTCTATCACCACATGGGAGCATCTTCAAGCCAAATTCTACAAGAAGTACTATCCACCTTCCAGGGCCGCTCGCCTTCGGGACCAAATCCATTCGTTCTGGATGGACCCTGACGAGCCTTATCACGTGGACTGGGAGCAGTTCAACACGCTGTTGAGCCGATATCCTCAGCACGGTCTTTCCGAGTGGGCGCTACTATAGAAGTTCTATAATGGCCTCACCTTCGAGAAGCAGCAAATGTTCAACACAGCTGCAGAAGGTCATATCATGGAGAGACTCGAGCCTGATGAGTGCTAGGAAATGTTCGAGAGCTTTGCTCTAGCCGAACAGCAGTATCCACATTCTGTTAGGAATTCCATTCCTACTGCTAGAGCACCCGCCTCTGCTCCTAAAGGTGTGCATCAGGTTACTCCTGAGACTAGCGTTGCTACTGCATTCGCCTCAATGGCTAACGAGATTAAGGAGCTGAAGCTCAGTGCTCAGCGGTGTCAAGTGTGCAGAGATGCCACGACACTTGAGACTGCCCCGTAAATAATCAGGAGCATGTGAGCTATGCTGGAAACCAGTACTAGAACCGAGGGTATAATAACAACAATACTTATGGCTCGGGATGGAGATCTGGAAATAACACGCCTGGGTTTAATGGTCGCCAGCAGCAGTATGGAGGAGGAGAGGCTGGAGCGAACTCGGGAAGTAGTGTCAATACAAGGAAGATCGAATAGATGCTTAAGAATCAGACACAACTGCTTGCCCACTTAGTCAAGCAAGACGAGGACACGAGGCAAAGACTGGATAGCCACGACACTCTATTGAAGAATCAACAGTTGGCATTCCAGGATTTGTAATGCACGGTAGGAGACATCGCTCAGAGCTTGAAGGGTAGACAAGGAGGTCCATCTTCGGGCCCAAATGCTTCAGTGATGGCCGTGTCAGTTAGGAGTGTGGAGAAGAAAGAGGTTATAGAGGATGACTCCCACTCCATCGAGTATGGCATACCTTTGGTAGAGGAAGTGAAGAAGGTAGACTGGAGAGCTCGATTTGCTAAGATCGATGCTAGGATGCTAGAGGAGTCTGAGTCAAAAGCTGTGTCGACAAGAAGTCATAGGGCAAAAGAGAAGGAGCTTGTAGAAGAAGAAGAGCCGGGGGATGAAGAGATAGAGATGGAGAAGCCTGCCGAGAGGGCAGTGGAGAAGAAGAAGGGGGTAGAGATGAAGTCCCCCGGGGGTGACTTGAGTCGTATTCCATACCCAGCGCGCGTACTACCATATAAGAATACTAGGGAATACGGTACCTTCCTTGATATGTTTAAACAACTCAAGGTCAATCTTCCGTTTATAGAGATCCTCTAGCACATGCCTAAGTATGGAAAATTTCTCAAAGATATTGTTTCCAACAAGAAGAAGCTAGGGGGGATCTCTGAAGTCTCACTTAGTGAGCAATGTTCTGCTGTGGTGCAGAATAAAGTACTAGAGAAGATGACGGATTCAGGTCGGTTCACGATCCCGTGTGTGTTTGGCGGTTTGCATCTAAACCACGCGTTGGCTGATCTGGGTGCTAGCATCAATCTGATGCCATATTCTGTTTATAAGCAGCTAGACCTAGGTGAACTGCAGCCGACGCGCATGAGCATTTCCTTGGCTGACCGCTCAGTCAAGTATCCATAGGGAATTGTGGAGAATCTTTTAGTGAAAGTCGGTAAATTTGTATTCCTCGTAGATGTCATCATCCTAGATATGGAGGTAGATGACAAAGTCCCACTCATCCTAGGATGCCCGTTCCTACGGACCGCCAAGGCAATGATCGATGTATTCGACGGGAAACTCACACTTAGTGTGGGGTATGAGTGTATTACTTTCGATGCTATGAAACCCGTGGAGGATGTTGGCGAGCATAGCCACTCCGTGTGCATGCTTGATGCCTTCATAGGTGACCATCGGGACAATGATCCAGAGAGAAAAATTGATGAACCCGCCCCTAACTTAGGAGAAATATCTGAATGGGCGTTGGAGATGGAGAAATTGTTAGATGACCCGGATGATTACGGCGAGGAGGTGCCTGATGATCTGCTCGAGATGATAGCTGAATTTCATTAGATCATAGGAAAAACCCCATGTGTGGGGAAGTTAGAGGAGAGTGTTGAGGATCCCGATGATCCTGGTGAAGTTTTAGGGGTCACACTATTAGAAATACCCGTACCTGAGCCCTTATCCATCCTTGTTATTCATTATGAGGGGAAAGCTGCTAAGCCAAACCCTAGTTCTAGTGTTCCTAGGTCTAGGCCACCCCGTAAGAGAACCCGTGCGTTAAGAGATTCATCTAGGGTGAGGGTAGTGAAAACCCCAAGTGTGGGGAGGTTTACGAGTGATAAGCTACTTGGTTATTTGAGTCATATTATCTTCGGACCGGGTAGGTTTAAGATGTGGTGGAAGGATCTGTGTGCAAAATGTGATATGAGTTCAATATTTCAGGGGAGTAGTTTTTTGCTAGAGATGTGGAGGACCGGGAGACCGCGAATAGTGAAGGCGGTACCAGTTATGATCAAGGAGAAGCCTCCTGATAGGCTTGCATGAGTCTCGGGAAAGTGCTCGGGATGTAGAGTTTATGTGCATTACTTGGTGTGGATCCGTGTCTTTTATGTGTTTTTCGGTATGTGTGTTTTGTTTGTGTCATGTTTTGCAGGAATTCACGCTTGATTCGGTGACGAAAATCATCGGGAATGAAGTTCTAGGTATTTTTACATATGTTTTTATGCTTGGAATAGGTTTTTATGGAATTTGGGTGAAGAAAATTTTGAGGTGTGAAAATTTGGCTAAGTATAAAAACCCTCAAAACTTTCTATCACCGGATGGTCTTCGCGGTACGCGAGAAGTATTCCCTATGTTCCTCGTGGTACGCGACGGATAGAAATAGGAGTCGGCTTAAATGCCACTCCCTCGCGGTACGCGAGGGGTGGCCACCTGATGCTTCGCGGTACGCGGGGATATCCTGGAATTGCCCTTCTTCTTTGTTTTCCTTGGTTTTCCACATCCACTACCACCATCATCATACCACCTCTAGTACCATCATCATCCACCACATACACCATCTATCACCACAATCTAAAATCCATCATCCATATCATTCACCATCCACCACGACCATGAGGAACTTGAAACCGTTTGTGACCGATGATCGACCGTGCTGTGGCATGCATGTCTATGTGGTTTCCATCCACTGAGTATGTTTTTCTGCATCTATCTATCTTGAGTCTTTTATTCTTAGTGAGTCAGTGTGAGTTAGTCGAGTCTTTTATTTTTAACTTGTGTCGGTTTAATGCTGCGGGTTTGTTGTGAGGTTTATTTTGCAGGTTTTATCATTCCGCCCATACTCAATCTCCATTCGGGCGGGGTTGATTATCACTTATTTGAAGTTTGTAAAGGCAACCCGACAGTTTGTGCAACCGCGACCGAAATGCTATACGGTGCACATAAGGATGAAGGAAGCTGGATATATTCACTGCTACATTACCAGCTAAGTCACTTCCTATTTTAGTTTTGCATTTTTAGTTGTGGTTTGCTTCACATTGAGGACAATGTGTCTTTCAAGTGTGGGGATATTATGTGAGTGTCTGGTTGAGTCTAGTTTGTCTTGTTTATAAAAATACAAAAAATTAAAAATTTTAAAAAATGTCCTTTGAAATAACTGCTTATACTTGGAAAATGATAGTACAGCTGGATCTTTGTTGAGTTTATATGAATAAATAATTGAAAACGTGTTTAATTAGTGATGTTTTGGTAGACCCAGCTAGCTAGTAAAGCATAAATATCCTGTTTGTGTTGTTTAAGAATTAACTGAATTTAATCATGATATCTTGTGGGTATTCATCTTAGGGTAATGATAATACTGAAACTATCAATATAGGGTGATAGGTACCACAGTTAAGTTAAAATTTAGAGGTTTTTGAAATTTCATAGCGCACCACTCTCTTTTTATGAGAATAAATCCGAGTTTCGGTGGCGCCCACATCCATAATTCCATACTTCTTGAGCTTATTTAATTGAAATCTAAGTTTCGCCTACGTGTCACACGTCGGGTTCTAGCCTGATTGAAACACCACTGGGTTGGTTCTTATATGCTTCATTGTTTAGACTGTAGTCTATGTGTTACCTTCCGGGATAGTGACTTGGTTGAAACGCATATAGACAAAAGTTTAATCTGCTTATTAATGCTCATCATTATCATCTATTCATTCATTGATCATCATTATTTCTAAAAACCTGTAAATTTTAGTTTAACGTGGTAGGGTAAATCAATATGGTTTGATCCGTGCCTAGACATAACCATAAGACAGGATTAGGTAGAGCTGTAACTGTTAAGTGTGAGTCACATAGATGGATTGATATGCCTGGTAATGTAATGTTAGAACACGTAACGGGGGCTTGAAAGTTGGTGCATATTTTAATCGGACAAAAATACTGATTATTACTTTTTAACGCGTGAGTATGTTTTGATAATTGGTAAATGATGTCTGTTAAGTTAGATGCCAGTTATGATTCCATTGCAGCTTTTTCGAGGACAAAAAAAGGTAAAGTGTGGGGATATTTGATGTAGTGCAAAGCATACATCTTTATTCCATTGTTATAGTGCGTCTTTAATTAGTTTTGTGTTTGTTTTGAGTCGTTTTGATGTACATTTGAGTCTATTTTGTGTTTTCAGGAGCTCGTAAGGATTACTAGTGAATACGTGAAGAAACTGAGCAAGAAACAGAAGCCGGAAGTTCAAAAGTGAAAAAATGAAGAAAACAAGTTTTCGCGGTATGCGGAGACCAAAAGAGAAAGTTTCGCGATACGCGAGAAACTTCAGAATCAGCCGTGACTATTTTGTTCCTCGCGGTACGCGAGGAACCTATCCTCTTCTTTCGCGGTACGCGAGGGAAGGAAAATCCGAGAAAACCCTAAAATTTGATTTAAATATATTTTGATTCCCATTCTTAGAAGGGTTCGGTTGATAACCGTCTGGAAGAGTTCTTAGAGGAGATTTTGAGGCTGGAGAAGGGATTAGAAGCCAAAAGTTGAAGACTTTGCTTCCGGGTTCGTTGTTTAGACGTTCTAGGTTTCAAGATTCGATTTTTATTCTTTAATTGCGATGTTTGTTACCATGGTTTTGTGTTTCTACTTCTGTTTTGGTTATTTAAGCATGATTCTAGGATAGAACATTGATATTGCCTAGGTCACATGATGAATACTTGTTAAAGTTTCAGTTTTTATTCGGTTTTTGGATTCAATTAATGGGTTTATGATTTTGTAAAAGATCTTGAGTTGATTATTGTGATGTTATTGCATGTTTAGATCTGATCTTGTGCTTGATTTCAATTGTGGTTGTCTGCCAGTTTGATTAGTGTATCTTGGTCATAGATCTTAGGGTTTGTGATTAGGGTGGTTTGCTAGACGTAGTAGCTAGAGGGAGTTGTCTTTGATAACTGATTAGAGTTGAGTGTGTATCCTAGTTCAATACCCGAGAGGTGAGAATTAGTCGTTTAGTCTTCGTCATTAGGAATCCGAGTGTCAGCTGTCTGAGAGGAAGCCGGTATTAGGTGTCTAGTGATTGTTGCTATTCGTGTCATAGTTGTTATCATGAGATTACCCCGTGCATTCTTTGAGTGTATTGGTGGACAGTGAGACTGAGAGGTAATCTGTCTATCAGGGTACTTTATCATAGTTGAAAATATCTAAGAAGTGATCCAACATCTGGTGAGTTATTACATCTATAGGTTCATTAGTTGGTGACACCCTGAGAGTGATTAGGTTTCCACTAGGTTGTCTAGAGTTGTTTCATTAGAAACCCAGACCCATTATAGTTTCAATAATCGATAGAAGTTGTGTTTTGCAAGTAGGATTCCGATCTAGGTGATATTATTCCCATCTCTTGATTTCATCTTAGTTCTTGTTCTTGATAGTTGAGTCGTTCGAGTTTTCTGCATTCATTAGTTTAATAGTAGTGTAGTAAACCCCCAAACCAAATCAATATTTAGTTCGAGTCAGAGTTTAGTATTAGTATTCAGTGTCTCTAGGGTTCGATAATCTGGATTACCATTAAGCTGTGCTACACTCGATTGGTACACTTGCCTGTCAGTGCGGTCTAGTTCATAGGTTTTCCAATTATTACTTAGGAGTCTAGGTTAGGTTTAGTAGTTTATTTTATAGACCGTCTAGACGACATCACCGACCCGAGTCGTAACTTGTTGCGAACGGTAAGTAAATATATCATATATATTTATTTAAAATAATGTTTTCGAAACACGTCATGATTTTAGGTAAAAATAATATTTATATTTTTTCTAAAAAATATAACTTTGAGAATTATTACTCTTAAAATAATGTCGGTTTTCGTTTTACGTCCAACGTGTGTGTGTATATATATATTATAATCTAGTTTTGGACATTTTAAATAGTTACATTTACCAAATAATACCTAAAATTTATATATTTCAAACTCAATAACTAGACCCATATATATCCATAATTTGCCATAAGTTTACCAAATCACCATTAAGTTGTTTTTAGTGTTTTTACACAAAAAACTAGTCTTTAGTAGTTATTAGTTTAGAGAAACTCCATCTTTTACAAATATGGATTTTAGTTGGTGAATGTTGGTACATTAGCACTTGTAGATAAAGAAATATATATACAAGAGCAGAAATATAAATAAGTAGGAGGGTTTTCTCACTAGAAGCAAGCAAGGAAGAAGGAAGGAATAAAGATGGCAAACTTGAAGCTTGAAAGTTGTCTTTATGAGGTGTAGAATTCGAACTCAACAAAGGAACAAGAACCTTCAATTGAATTTTGTTGATAGAGTTTTTAGTGTGTGGTTTTGTTTTCCACTGAAGAGTTATTTATAGTGGTGTTTGATTGTGGTGTTAGTTCTTGTAAATAAAAGGGAGTATGGCATGGTTATCTTGGAATTGCAAGTGTAGGGAAGGGACCTCCTATTTTATCCTGACAAGAGGAAGAAAATGATGGGGAATAATATGGCTTAGTTTAGACGAAATATGTAGATTTGTGTATGGCCCCCCCTCCTTGAGCCGTAATTCAGGAAAAGAGAAAGGATAGGATGGATAATGATATTGTTTAGTTTATTGGGATTTGGTGATGTGAAGGGGGCCCTTGTGTAGCCGTAAACAAGAAGAAATCAAGATATGGCTTGCATGAATTTATGTACTAGTCTTTGGAAGTTCAAAGTTGTGTTTAGGACGGTCTCTCTTCTAGCCGTGAATTAGGAAATAAAGGGTGGTGTCAGGTAGTTTTGTTTAGTTGATCAAGTAAAGTTTGGATATGAATATGGATTATACTAATATTTCCATGTTGAAAATTTGTTGGATGTTTCTTTGTAGCCGTTCACAGGAAGAAAAAAAAAAGAAATGAAATGCTTTTACTTAATTTTTCATTTCATATTTTAGACATGTGTTTTGGGTTTCTTAATGGGGTCGTGATCAAGGAAAACAAAGAAGGGTATTTAGATCTGAAGTATATAATAGGTTAAGTAGATATGAGTATGGGGTGGTAGCGGGTATAAGTTAGACGCGATAAAAATCACACCTTTTATTAAAACTGAGTTTACTAAATATATACCTTATATATTTAGTGGTTTACTAACATGTAAATATACGTTTAGTAATTTAATATATTGAAATAACGTGTTAAAATAAAGTATACCGGTGAAAAGCTAATGGTGCGCGTTAAAAATACTGAGTTGACATAAATAAATACACACATATATTTAGGTTCTAAAATAGTGTTGTAAAACTTCGAAATATTTGTTAAGACATAAATATTAATTATCACCAACATTCGTATGTGCCGGTTATACTGCGTGTGACCCGATAATTTACCGAATTATCGATGCGTGAAATGTTATGAATGGACTTTGCTAATTATGAAATGACCTTAATTAATTATAATCAAGTCTAACACGTATATGATGTATGAAATTAATTAATGAGACGGAGACGGGTATAGACCTGAAATTGCCAGTTGTCACACATATCTTCTCACAAATTTGGGTAGATGTATCTTTTCCTGTGAAACAAATTCAAGCTTTGATCAAGGAGAAGTTGCATGTTGACATTACTTATGGTAAGGCGTGGACCGTTCGAAGATAAGCAATCGACAATATTCACGGTAGTTAGAAAGAAATTTTCAATTTGTTCCTTATGGTAAGGCGTGGACCGTTCGAAGAAAAGCATGTTGACATTACTTATGGTAAGGCTTACGCAATTGTGGACGAAGAGACGGTTGAAAGTTAGGGTTGGTTTTTCGAACAGTTTCGGGCTCATGTGGCAGATCCAACTATGCGCAAGCTGTGCGTTCTTTCTGATCGACATGCAGGGATTGTACATGCCATGGAGAACCAGGAAGCGTGGAAGGAACCAAACGCCTTCCATCGTTATTATCTTCGACATATAAGAAGCAACTTCATGAAACGGTTCAAGAGTGTAAGCCTGAAGATGTTGTGTTGGGTTATTGGTAGCACATCACAATCTAGAAAGTTCATTCATTCTGTTAACCAACTAAAGGCCATAAATGAAGAAGCTTGGCGATACCTAGATCGTATTGATAAAAGTAAGTGGACATTTTTCATGATTGGGGAAATCTTCAGTGGGGTAACCTAACCACGAACATATTAGAAAGTTTAAACAATGTGTTACGTGGAGCTAGGATGTTTCCTATAAAGGCTTGTATTGACTTCACGTTCTAGAGAGACGTGGAGCAGTTCGTAAAACGTTACGAAAGGTCGCAGAGGTGCACCACGTCACTATCGGATCGCATGTGGCAGTTTTTCAGACAACGTGGTAACCGTGCACGAGAACACTCAGTATTTCCATATGATACAACACATCAATGGTTTAGGGTTGAGACCCACCTTCAAACAAATAAAGAAGGTGGTGATGCCTATATTGTCGAATACAAAAAAAATGCATTTGTGGAAAGTCGCAAATTTATAGGTTTCCATGTTCCCATGCCATTTTTATTTGCCATTCGTCAGGTGAGCAACCTAAAAACATTGTTGATGCAAGATTATATAGAGAAACGTATCGTGCCCAATATAGTGAGCACTTTTACCCCATTTCTCATATCGGTGATTGGGTGGAGGCCGGTTGGAGAATTCGTGGTGACTCATCTACAATTACCGTCAAACGAGACAGGAGACGTGCAATAAGGTTCCATAACAAAATGGATGTCAATTATCCCGAAGAACGTAGGCCTCGTAGGTGTTCTGCTTGTAAGAAACCGGGTCACACGATCAATGGATGTCCCAACCGACAAGGATTGTAAATTTTTATGTATTACATATTCTAACGTTATGAGTCTTTACATGTTTTAATGTTATGAATGTTTTTATTTAATTATTAAAATAAAACACCATAGATTTAATAACACACAAATGACTAAAAACTATAGGGTTGGATATTTTGTAAGCTAAGTCATCATTGTATGTTTTGAACATTTGTCTTTGTTTTATTTCCATGTATTTATGTTATTTTCATTTCCTGTAATTTACTGCTTTATTTAGTTAAGTCTGAGCCATCGAAACTATTTAGTTTCGATTGAGGTTTGTTTAACCGGAACTAGTAGTTTCTATAGATAGAGAGTTTTGACATAAGGTTCTTTCACTTGTAAATGCTCAACCGAAACTAGTAGTTTCGGTGAGCATAGTTTCGATGCCAGTCTACTCACTATAAATAGCCTAGTTTGAGAATGTTTAGGGTGTGGATAGCAGCTGTAACCCTGAAATTCTCTCTTTCACAGTTTTATTGAATCAATACACATTTGAAGTTCATTCAACTGTTGTTCTTACAATTTCATATCATTTTGTGTTTATTCAAGTGTGGTTAGCCAGTTTATCATCACCATTTCTGTTTCTTACCTCTGTTTCACCACCATACACACAGATTTCGCCTGTGTGTGTGTGTAATCGATATGTTTGAGTGATTTTGTCTAAAATCAGGATCTACAATTGGTATCAGAGCTTTATGTTCTTGATTTCTGAGTGTATTCAGGTTATTATGATCGACTTTAGGTGTTTTTCGGTATATTATTGAAGTTTTTTTTCATCTGGGTTTTGGAAGCACTGTTTCATCGATTTTCGGTCGTCTCTGTTCACGTTTTCAGGATTAAAGGTTATTTTCATGATTAGGAGTGTTGCTGAAAGATTTTCGCTGGATCAGATTTGTTTTATCATTACTCTGTTTATTGAAGCTGTTCTTCAATGGAGGTTTTCTGAAACTTGGGGAAGACGGCATCGAAACTACCACGGGACAGATTCTGTTTCTAGTAGGTCATCGAAACTTCCTGTCTGTACTTGTTGTCTTGAAAAGGTATCATCGAAACTAGTCCTTTTGTGTTATCTTATCGAAACTAACCTGTGCAGATTTGTCACCCGAAACTTCTGTTCACCCGAAACTATTGTTTCAATCGAAACTTGTAGTTTATGTTGGTTATCTTTAGGATTTCCTATCAAGTCTTCATCACTGAAAGTAATTGTTTCGGGCTCTTTATTATCTATCAAAACTTAGAGTTTCGGGCAACACTTTCTCAATCAAAACTAAGTAGTTTCGGTTAGCATCCTGTCACCCGAAACTAGCCTTTGATCAAGAATTTATGAGTTATGGCATCTGCAAGCAATAATGAATATGCTGAGGGAAACAAACCACCTATCTTGGTGTCCACTAGAGACTTTTATGATTGGATCAAGAAAATGAAGACTTTGTTTCAGTTCCATGACCACACTTTTTTGCAGTCAATCACTTATGGTCCACACAAGCCAGTTACTACCACTGCAGATGTTCAGCGTCCTAAAACTGTTGCTGAATATGATGAGAAGGATATTACTCTAATTTCCCGAGACAACAAAGCTTATGGATCTATTGCTATGGCTCTTCCTATGGATGTGTTCAACATATTTGCTGAGTATACTACTACTAAAGATCTTTGGGTTGCTTTATGTACAAGGTATGAGGGAAGTGCTGAGGTTAGGGAAAGCAAGAGGGATTTGATCAAGAAGCAATATGAGATGTTTAGTAGTGTCCCAGGAGAACCCATGTCTGAGTTAATCAACCGGTTCTTAAGCATTGTCTCTAAATTAAAGGTTTTGGGAACTGAGTATCCCACTGTTGAGTTAAACAAGAAGCTGCTTGATTCACTGCCAGAGGAATGGAATATGTACATAATTATGATCAAGAAAACTGAGAAGCTTAGTGATCTGTCACAACAAGAACTCTACAACATTCTAGAGTCTTATGAGTTAGAGATAAAGAAGGGGCAGTCACTCCAATTAATCAGTCTGGAAACACAGTTCTTCTTGCTGGTCAAAGTTCTTCCACTTCATTCAACAAAACTATAATGGTATACTTTCAGACTGATGTCCCACCTTCTATTTCTGGAATTCAGCCTACCACTTCATCCACCTCTCAGAAGCCAACCACTATGATCCCTGATGAGTATCTGACTATCATGACTGCCTTCATGTCATGTTATGATGCACTAATTTCTGGAAACCTGACACCTTTCAGTTTTCAACCTGATGACTTGGAGCAGATCAATCCTGATGATTTGGAGAAGATGGACATTGATTGGTGTATGGCTATGCTGACTTTGAGGGCCAAGAGATTTAATAAGAGGACTGGGATGGATAGATTCAAGTAAGGGAAGACTTTGGGATTTGATATCAAGAAGGTGATATGCTATAATTGTGACCAGCTGGGTCATTTTACAAGAAGTTTCAAGGAGCCATCATCAAAGGAGCAGCATGAAAAGAAGAACTCATCTGGAAAGCAAGCTTCTGTTTCTCCCAAATCCACCACATCTTCTAGCTCAACAGCTCTGGTCTGTCAAGTTGATGGACACTATTATTGGAGATAGCAAGAAGAGGAAGCAACTGACAAGGCACTGATGGCTGACATTGAAGAGAAGGAGAAGTGTGTTATGATTGAGCCAGCTGAGGATCTCACCGCTGTACCAGCTGAGGTAATGTCTTGCAATGCTCAATCCTGTTTAAATGAAATACAAAAATATAGATTCATCAACCAAGCCTTGGTCGATGAACGTGATCATATAAAGGTGATGTATGATTCTGTGGCTAAAAATGAGAAACTTTATTTAAAGAAAATTCATGATATTTCTGGAGAAAACTGATCTTTGATTGTACAACTTTCTACACAAAAGAATAATAATCAAATCTTAACTGAAAGACTTCAAAAGGCTGAAAAGGCAAATTTTCAAGTTAAACACATGGGTATGGATCAGAAAATTTTATTTGGGATCATTGATAACCAAATTCATATAAAGGTCACAGAAGGCAATGGGTATAACTCACACCCACCACCGTATTCCAGGTCTGGTAGATTTGCTGATATGCCAGCTCCTCATGTTCCCACACCTTTTGTTTGCAAGTTATCTGCTGATGATTATATTAAAACTTCAGATTCTGACAGTTTTGCTTCCTGTGTAGAGTCAGATTATGTAGGTTCTGAAGATGATTATGATGAGAGTTCTAGTAAGGGAAATGTTTTAAATGAACTTGAGTCGGATGAATGTAATAATATGTCCGTGTCAAAACCAGATATTTGTGAACATGTTGAAAATTTGTATTTTGGTTCTATGCCTTTTGAGCATGACAGTTTGAGAAATGACATTTATAAGTTTAAGAATGCTTTACCTTTTGTTCCTAAATATGTATATGCTATGAGTTGTATTGCAAATTTTAAAAGTGAAAGAGTTGTTGTGACTGACATTCCATAAGAAACAATAAGCAATCTTGAAATTTTCAGATTAAAGGAAGATCAAAGTCTTCAAGAAAGGAATGTTGAAAAAAGAGTTGCCTCTAGTTCTGATGCCTTAATATCATAATCATCTTCATCATCTTGTGATGACAATTATTAGGCTAAGCCGACATGTGATAAAGTTTGTTTTAGTTGTGGTGAATCCAATCATGTTTTCAAAAGTTGTAAATTGACCACATTTCTTGTTAATGAAGAGTCTGTTCCTCAAGTTGCTTTAAATTCAAAGTTTTGTCTAAGTCACCACATAGTAGAGAGTTGAGACGTAAAAGAATTAAAAATGCTAAAAATAAATTAAAAAGAACTTGGAAAGTTAAAAATAATGATCTTTTTGATACTACATTAAAAGAGGATTCTGACTATGATTTCTGAGAAGCATGTTGCAAAATTAAGAAATTCCAAGTTAGCAATGGCTTGGGTACCAATGTCTAAATGATTCTTTTGTGTAGGGGCAATCGAGGAGGACTGGAGACAATATCTGGCTTGTCTACAGTGGTTGCTCAAGACATATGACTCGCCATTTTTCTTTGCTGCAAGATTATCATCCAATAGACGGAGAATTTGTCGCTTTTGCAGGCAATCCAAGAGGAGGAAATATTGAAGGACAAGGAACTGTGTCCAACGGTGTAAATAGATTGGAGCATGTCAACTTCATCCCGCAACTGAAGTATAATCTGATGAGCCTGTCCCAGATTTGTGATAAAGACTTTTTTGCCCTCTTCAACTCTAGAGAATGTTAGTGGTTATTCCCGAAGACCTAATCCTCATGCGTGCCCCTCGAAGATTCAATACCTACAGTCTGGATATGAATAACCCATCAGGAATCGAATACTGCTTTCTCTCAAAAGCTTCAAAACATGAGTCCTTTCTTTGACACAAAAGATTAGGACACGTGAACTTCAAGACCATGAACCGTCTCGTTCGAGGAAACCTTGTCACTGGTTTACATCTAAAAGATTTCTCACCCATGGAACATTGTCTCTCTTGTTCCAAGGGCAAGCAACACAAATACTCTCACAAACCCAAAACAACTAATTCCATTGACTCTCCCCTTCAATTGCTTCACATGGATCTCTTCGGTCCTATGAGTGTCATGAGTCATGGAAGGAAATCCTACTGCTTGGTGGTAACCGATGACTTCTCTCGATTTACTTGGGTATTCTTCCTGGCAAAGAAAGATGAGACGCCAGAGACTCTGAAGATTCATCTGCTACAAATCTAGAATCTGTTCAATCTAAGTGTGAAGACTATTCGCAGTGATCATGCCACAGAGTTCAAGAATGCCATTCTAGATTCTTTCTGTGAAAGTAAGGGTATCTCTCGGCAGTTCAGTGCACCTCGTACTCCACAACAAAATGGTGTAGCTTAACGAAGAAATCGTATGTTGATAGAAGCAGGAAGGACTATGATCGTTGATTCTAAGCTTCCTGTCACGTTTTGGGCCGAGGCAGTTAATACCGCATATTTTGTGCAAAACCAAGTTCTTATCACCAAAAGCTATAACAAGACTCTTTATGAGATTATGTACAAGCGCAAGCCTGCTATTGACTTCTTCAGAAAGTTTGGGTGTGTTTGCACAACGCTGAATACTTTGGATCAGCTGAACAAGTTCGAAGCCAAAGCTGATGAATGTTACTTTGTGGGCTACTATTCAAATAAAAGAGTTTTTCATGTTTACAACAAGAGACGAAGGATTGTGCTGGAGTCCATTGATATCAACTGGCACGAAAGCAATCATACGGACACTGGAGACGGTCCTGATTGGCTTTTTGATGTCGATTCTTTGTTTAAATTATTTAATCTTCATGAATTCACTAACATATCTGTTTCAGCTAATCCTCTTATGTCTGTGAATATCCTAGGTACCTCTACTGCTTTAACCTCATCTTCATCCTGTCAACATGTTGATGTTTCTCATGTAATTTCTGCTGAAACTTTTCAAGCTCCTTAGTTTCTATTGCAACAATTGAAACTGTTGAGGATCAAACTCCTCCAATAGTGGATGTTGATCAACAGTCCGCATCCACAGAACTTGCAGAAGATGAAGTAGTGATTCCTGACAACAACATTACCAATCTGGAAGAAAATCTAGCAGAGGATGAGATTTCACAATTACGGGTTCACACAGAACATCCCACCGACAACATCATTGGTCCACTTAACATGGGAGTCCAAACTCGAAGTGCCACTGAAGCTATGAATGACGGTCTTTTCACTTGTTTCATTTCTCAAGTTGAACCTAAGAATATCAAAGCTGCATTGCTTGAGAACAGTTGGGTGGAGGCCATGCAGGCAGAATTGCAGCAGTTCAACAAGCTACAAGTGTGGAATCTGGTGGACCTTCCAAAGAACAAACTCCCTATTGGCACTCGTTGGGTCTTCCATAACAAGAAGGATGAAGGGGGAATCATGGTTCGAAATAAAGCCTGCTTGGTGGTTCAGGGGTTTTATCAAGAAGAAGGGATTGACTTTGAGGAAGTCTTTGCACCAGTGGCTCGCTTAGAAGCCATTAGAATGTTTCTCGCCTTTGCAGCCTATATGGACTTCACAGTTCATCAAATGGATGTCAAAAGCGCATTTCTGTATGGAAAGGTTCAAGAGGAAGTTTATGTCAAGCAGCCACCGGGTTTCATTGATCCAAAGTATCCTTACCGAGTTTACAAACTAGACAAGGCATTGTACGGTTTCCATCAAGCACCTCATGCGTGGTATTAGACGTTATCTTCGCATTTGCTTGATAATGGTTTCACACGAGGGGCAATTGACCAAACTTTGTTTAAACGAAAGGATGGTGCAGATACCATGTTGGTGCAAATCTACGTTGATGATATCATTTTGGATCCATAAATCCTCGGTTGTGTAAAGAGTTCGAGGAAGTGATTCGTTCTAAGTTTGAAATGAGCTCTATGCGAGAAATGAAGTTCTTTCTTGGTTTGCAAGTAGATCAGTCTGAGTCGGGAATTCTTATCCCTCAAGAAAATATGTCAAAGAAATCCTGACCAAGTTCAAAATGACCGAGTCTCATCCTTAAAAGACTCCCATGGAAGTTCGACATTGTCTGTCTCCTGATTTGGATGGTGAAAGCGTTGATCAGCACCTCTATCGCTCGATGATAGGATCTCTCATGTATCTCACTGCTAGTAGACCAGGCATCATGTTTGTAGTGTGCTTGTGTGCACGCTTTCAGGCTAATCCTAAACTCTCTCTTTTAACTGCTGTCAAACGTATTTTAAGATATTTGAAGTACAAGCCAAAACTTGGGTTTTGGTATCCCAAAAATAACGTGTTTGATCATCTGGATTTTTCAGATTCAGACTATGGGGGATGCAAATTAGACCGCAAATCCACTTCTGGGGGTTGTTAGTTCATTGGCAACCGCCTTATTTCCTGGCAATGTAAAACCGCCTTGTTTCCTGGCAATGTAAGAAACATACCACCATTTCCCAATCCACAGCCGAAGCCGAATACATTGCCGCAGCCATTTGTTATTACTAAGTGAGGTGGATCCACCATCAAATGCTTGATTACGGGATCACATTCCATGAAACCCCCATCCTTTGTGACAACACCGTCGTTCCCCATATCACCAAAAATCCCGTTCAGCATTAAAAAACAAACATATTAAGATCAAACATCACTTCAACCGTGACTGTGTTGAAAAGAAAGATATCAAACTCGTTGAAGTTAAAACCGACAAGCAAACCGCTGACATCTTTACAAAAGCCTTTGATTCTGCCAGATTTGAGAAATTGGTGGAGATGCTCGGCATGATCAACTTTCAGTAACCCTTGTGCATATTGTCTTTTCTGTTTAAACTTGTTAATTGGGAAGATTGCCAAAATGGTTTTATCTTTATGTATAGTTGTTTTCTTTATCTGTTTTTGAAAGCAAAACTTTTGGGGGAGAAATTGGAATTTGAAGTAAGTAAGAAAAAAATTGCTTTGTATAGTCAGAAAGAAAAGAAAATATGTGCTTTGCTTATTGTTTGCTTAAGAAAAACTCTTATCCTCATACTCACTGTAAGTATCAAGTTTTGTTTCAGGAAAATCGGATCCGACCCTGTGAGAAATGATAGAGTCTGATCACACTTCTTGAGCATGGAATGGACCATAAGCGATGGTGATTACTGAGGTATAGCCGGTAGGCTCGACATATGGTTATAACTATTTAGTAGTGTGAAAATGTAAATCTCAATCGTACATGTGTGTTTGAACCCATTTTTGAAACATCTAACCCATTTTAAGCAAAGAAAACTGATTCAATCAGATATAGGCTTACGTGTTGGATTCTGATTCATGCGCCAGGTGAGCGTCAACGTAACGAAAGTTACTGCCGATGACCCCATCTGTTTTGCTTACGCAAAGATCTCGAGAGTTCATCTTTTTCTCATCCACTTGGATGATTTGACCCCGTCTGTTTTGCTTACGCAAAGATCTCAGGTGTTCAACCTTTTCCTATCCGCTTGGATATTTTTCATTTTACAACTTCTGATATCCAGTTGGATCTTATTTTACTTTTGGCGATGATTTTGACTTACCAAGATAATGGTTAACCTGTAAGAGATGATAAGATGAATGTGGGTATTTCTTGAGGATTGATAGGCTTTCAAAACCATTTTATTTCAAAACATGGGGTACGTCGTGTTTCGTGCTTAAATGGTACCGCATAATCACATGAAATCATTGTACAAAAAAATGTTCGGGTTTATCTTGCACAAATATCGGCTATATTCAGGGATTTACAGTAGCTGATTGCAAAACGAAGTGTTTCAAGGGTCTGACTAGACATGATCTCACATTAGATCTTTTCCAAGGTTAAGTGTACATATCCTTTTGTTGGTTTTTGCTTTTAGTTTTTTTTTTGAGTTTTAATCTTCCTTATTAGGTTTTTTAAATGGTGTACATATATTGATTCCCTTTGTTTTTGTCCATGTATGTATGATCAACCGAAACTACAACCCAACCAAAACTACTCAAGCTGCCTGAAACTACGTTTCACCCGAAACTACGTTTCACCCGAAACTACTTTGCCCTATCGAAACTAGCAGTTTCGACAGGGGCATTTTGGTCCTTTGTCAACCGCAAATTGAATGCCTTCATAATCAGGCTTGTTTCTCATGCTAAGTTCACTCATTCTCTCCGAAACCCCTTTACACCCTTCATTTCACACACAAAAGCTCAAGATTCTTCGGTCTAAGTTTGTAAATCCAGTGTATTTTATCTGGTTTCCCCATCGTCATCATCAGCAGGTACTGTTTTGTGTTCGAATTAATTGAAGCCTTAAAGGAATGAACCTTGGGTTTCCTTTTTAAACTTTCTCGTCTGAATCTTCATAATAAGGAATATCCAGGACTTAAATCTTGTTTTTGATTTCACCATTGTTGATATCTCGCATCTTTGTTGTTTATATTTGCAGATTTCAGTTGAATCCTCGGTAAGATGGAGTTTCGATCATCATAGGCTTTTCTTACCTTTTTTATTTAATCCTTTTTGTTTCAATTTTTGCCTATTTAAATCTTTTTTATGAGTCTGTATATATGTTCTTAATCGAGTTTTTCTCTATCTTTTGAGTCCTTGCAGCTGGTCAGGGTTTGGGGGGTCAAAACTACTTGTTTTGATAAAGAGGTGTTCCTCTTTTAAAATATTTTTCAAAATTTCAACAGGTTTCTATCGAAACTAGTTGTTTCGATACCCAAGCTTTGCCCGAAGCTAAGGAGTTTCGATTAAGCATTGCTTCCTAAAACTAAGTAGTTTCTATATGGCTTCTTCAATCGAAATTTTACGAAGTGTCAAAATTTTCTGATGTTCTGTTGTTTATTATTCTAAGCAGGTATGGATCTTTTATTTGTAAAGAGGCACAATGGCTGTGCTTTCTCGAATGCTGTTGATCCCAAAAGTGCTGACTTTGTACCTGTTCTCAATTTCTTGGCCAACTCTAACATCAGTTTTGCTATTAGCCACAACATACCAGTCTTTGAAACAACTATACGACAATTTTGGGATAATACAACAAGAGTCATTATTGACAATGTGGAACACATCAGAGCTACTGTACGTGATCAAGAAGTTCTGATTTCTGAGGCCACAATCAGAGAAGTATTACAGTTTGCTGATAATCATGAAGCATCGATGGAATTTCCATGTTTTTACATAAAGGAATGCTTCAGAAGACTGGGTCACCCTGATGAGTTTAAGAGTGGGCAAATCATCAAGAATTCCCTTCCACCTCTCTGCAGGTATATTGTGCACATCTTCATCCACTGCTTGTCTATTTGGAAAGGTGGATTTGACTCAGTGAATACCATGGTGGCTTCTGCAATGCTAGGGCTGATTAAAGAAAGGGACTACAATTTCTCAGGACTAGTCTTTAAACAACTGAAAGAAAATCTGACCGGGGGTGTTAGAGATAAATTTTTGGTCTATCCAAGGTTTCTACAAATTATAATCAACCACCTTTATCCTAATCTTCAACAAGATGATCATGTACTTATATTTGATCACATGAGTGCCAAAAGCATAAGTTATATGAAGATTTCAAGTTCTAGAACCAACAGAGTGATTGCTGATATTCCTCTGTTTGGCCACATAATTGGAGAAGAAGAAGAGGAAGTCCCTGATGTTGAACCTAATCTAGAGTTTGAATCCTCATCATCTGAAGAGGAAGAAGAAGAACATGAATAAGAACAAGTTAATCAGGGAAACCAAGATGATGAAGTAAATGTTGATCAATAGGTTGAACAAGTAATCTTGGAGGCTCAATTTCTTGACCCAGAAATAGTAATTGTAGAGGAACCAACAGTAAATGTTGTGGCTGAAGATCAAGGTAATGTGGAAGTTGAAGCTGAATCACTTAGAACTTTGGACGAAGGAATCTATGGTAAAAAAATTAATCAGTCTGAATCTAAGGATCAGACATAACCTCCTGCATCTTCATCAAAAAGACAAGCCGATTCTGAGTCAGATTATGAGCAAGAGGAGCCTAGAGCTAAAAGGATAAAGACTGGGCTAGAACACATATCTACATTTTTTTATTCTTGTTTGATGTTTCTGTACACCCCAGTCCATACCTTCACCTATCCATAATATCCCTTCTTTCCAACCATCACCACAACCTACTCCACTACCTGTATCATCTGTTCATGAAACATAACCCTCTGTTCCAAGAGTAAAATCACTAAGTCTGGAGGTAAAGAAGATACATGATCAAGTAATCAAGAACGATGAAGTCAAAAAGAGTCTAAGAACAGATCTGACTGAGCATAAAGAGGAAGTAAAAGATCTAAAGCTGGAAGTTAATGCTTTAAAGAATTAGCTGGATATCCAACAATCCCAATTGGTGGCTCAACAAGAATTACTCTCTAAATAACAACAAGAACTCATTGGTGTATCTTCTTTGGTCAACCAAATCCAAGATTCCATGATACAGTCTTCACAAACAACTGAAACACAAAGGGAACTCTCCTCTACAACTCAGGGAAAGACCATTGCACCTTAGTCCACTGCTGCTGCTGATCCTTTGGTGGATGTAAAGATAGAAGAACCAGAGTATGATTTACCAAGTCTAATTCAAAGAAGAGTTGAAAGAGAAAAGGGAAAGAGCACAGAGACAGATACAGAGGTTGTGATCCTAGATGAAGAGGAAGTTGGATCTGACCATGAGCTGGATGAACTTCTTAAGCAAATTGATGATTTTGGAACTGTTGATGAGTTTCTAGAGATTGTGAGACTAGGAGAAGAACATCAAGAGAAGCTTTGATACTTCATAGAGACCGGAGATGAAATTGAAGACTTGACTGGCATAGAAGAGGAGGATACACATGTTCAAGTGTCCTTTGTTGAGCCTGTAACCACTACTGGGCCAACAAGCACTCATGAAGAAGTTCCTGAAACACCAACAACAGCCACACAAACCACAATTGAGTCAGCTCCTGTTACTAAACCAAATCCAGAATACCCTGATCCTAAAAGGCCTTGGATGAGGAGGTTGCCTGTCGAGGAGCCTCCTAAGCAGTATGAGTGGTTTGCTGAATACCTGGAGCTGAAAAGACCCCTTGTGGGATGGAAGTATGAAAATGAGAGGGGTTTTTACACTGTGAGAAGATACAAAGGAGGAGTTGAACACTTCAAATTCCAAGATATGATATGAGGGCTCTATCCAAATTACCCCTTTAGAATCCCGGTAAAGTCAATGAAGCTCGTAACTTTTAGCTGTTCCTGCAACAACAAGCCCTCAATGACTTCAGGTCAATGAAAACCACACTCCCAAAAAGAATTATCTCCAAAACCAGGATTCATCCCAGAACAGAGAAGCCTTGGGTACAAGCTGATAGAAACTGTCAAATCCATTCAACTGCCACGGTTAGTACCAGTCCAGCTTCAAAATTTCAATAAATGGGTTTACAACTCAACCATTGGAAGAGCTGTGATTGAGTGTGAAGGCAAGGAAGACATTCAGATTTTTGAGCCCATGAAGCTATTAAAATTTCAACCAGAGGATATTAAAGTGTTATTCAACAACCCTATCAAGATCTTTCATGAAGATGATGAGGATGATGCCAAGGCTTATCAAAGGGTGGTGTCTGTAAATGCAAAGCCTTCTTCAAGAAACCAAGTCAAGAGCCAACTGCTTAGTGAGAGTTGAAGATAATGATGCAATATCTTTGGGGGGGATTATAGGGTTGGATATTTTGTAAGCTAAGTCATCATTGTATGTTTTGAACATTTGTCTTTGTGTTTATTTCAATGTATTTAATTTCTTGTAACTAGTAGTTTCGATAGATAGAGAGTTTCGACCGGAGGTTCTTTCACTTGTAAATGCTAAACCGAAACTAGTTGTTTCGGTGAGAATAGTTTTGATGCATGTCTACTCACTATAAATAACTTAGTTTGAGAATGTTTAGGGTGTGGATAGCGGTTGTAACCCTGAAGTTCTCTCTTTCACAGTTTTATTGAATCAATACACATTTGAAGTTCATTCAACTGTTGTTCTTACAATCTCATATCATTTTGTGTTGATTCTAGTGTGGTTAGCTAGTTTATCATCACCATTTATGTTTCTTACCTCTAGTTCACCACCATACACACAGATTCCGCCTATGTGTGTGTGTAATCTATCCGTTTAAGTGATTTTGTCTAAAATCAGGACCTACAAAAACATACACTTAAACATAACCGAACAACTTAAACACACGTTAAACATACACTTAAACATAACCGAACAACTTAAACACACGTTATCTTCATTTGAAAAGTCTGCGAGTTACACTTACTTGAGGATTATTATTATCCACAAGTTCAGTGTTTTTAGGTGCATCATCTATAGCCTTTTGTGAGGCCACAACAGTGGAGCATGTTATCTTCTTTTGTTGTCGTAGTTGCTTGGCTACTGATCCAGTCCTAAACGACCTCACCGACGATTGTGGTTGGCTTTCGGGAGGGGTATCCGGAACAACTTGTGTCTCAGGAAATAATTCTTGAACAGTCCGAATGATAGCTTCAACATACTTTGGCGAGTCACACATTTTCTCTAGCCTGCTTAAACAATTTGTGTCTCTGGAAAAAATTCAGGAGATATAATTTTGAAAGGGTAAATGACATGAAGGAATGAATTATTAACATATGTGTATATATACGCGTGCTTAAAGACTGACATACAGGCTTAAATGCTGACATACACTATTCACTTCCATGAATGCCATAAACGTATGTGAATGTGTCCAAACAAGAGAGAATCACTAGTCTGCTTAAAGGCTGATATACACTGTTCACTTCCGTGAATGCCATAAACGGAAGTGAATATGTCCTAACAAGAGAGAATCACTAGTCTGCTTAAAGGCTGACATACACTATTCACTTCCGTGAATGCCATAAACGGATGTGAATGTGTCCAAACAAGAGAGAATCACTAGTCTGCTTAAAGGCTTGTATTTGTTTAATATATTTACGTTTTAAATTTTCTAATATTAAAAAAAAATCAACTCTCATTATAAGGCTACACACTTTCCCCACACACCATCAATCCTCATTTACCATAAAATGGTTAATGGTCAATACAATTCTCAACCAGTTCGTAAATCGTCAAGTTGGATACTTGATAAATGGAGGCGTCCAAAGAACACCGAGGGATCTTCATCATCCGTGCAACAGAACCCAGCTGAAAACCAATCGGATAAATTTCAGCGTCCACAAAATAGTGTCAGTGCACGTAGATGGACAATTCTAGACGATGAGTCCCATAATTGGTCCAAAAATGTTCTTGATTTCTACAATAACGGGAACAAGCCGTTCAGTTATTCCGCTGTTTTCTTTAGAGAGCCAAAGCTTGACAAACGTTTTTGGGGTAGCCTTTTAGGCTATCGTAATAACGATTACTGTTACCAGAAGTAAAAAAACATATAAATTTTGTTTTAACTATTTATTGTGAAAAATATTATTTTACTAATATGAAGATATATTTTTACAACATTTAGAAGATTGGGTTGGAATATTGATGAAATGTAAACATAGAGAACTCGCCAGTGGGGTATCCTCTGATATGCGGTGGACAATACTACCGCCACAATTTTATGATTTTCTGCTAGACTCACCTAACAAAAACGTCATTTCTTATGCTAATGAAAAATCAAACTATGTTACCCCATTTTGGGAGGTAGACTATGTCTATTTTCCTATACCACTCCAAAATCAAGAATGGTTATTTCTTCGAGTTGATATGAGGACATTAAATATGATATTGTATTGGAGTGAAAACGTCTCAAGTGATACATATTTATAGTTGGTTCACCAGAAATTAATGAAAATATCTATATATTGCACAGCGTTATTGGTGAACATCGGTTATTGAAAAAAGACTAGATACTCAGAAATGGTTATGTCGTACTGATATGTCATAAATTATACATGTTTTGCATGCATAATAATCCCAATATTATGGTACTAATTGATTAATAACCTTGTAATTGATACTTAAAATGTTAATATTTCATAGTTGCAGGTTATTCGGTGTTCTAGATATAAATCAAGATGAAAAACCAGTCAAAAACACCAAGAAATCAAGCCTATTGGAAGATCATTCCTGATCTTTGACCCCCAAGAAGTCAAAATTGGACAACAAGAAGCCAACAAGCAGCTAAAAGACGAAACTTGGGAGTAGTAGGGCAATGCACGGCCGTGCACACCCCAACTTGCTCCACAATGCTCTAGTACACTGCCAATTGTACCCTGTTTGATTCCCGATGTGTGTGCACGCCCGTGCAATCCAATGCACGACCGTGGATTGCTCATTTTGAGGCCTTTAAATAGGTGGCTTGAGTTTTTCATTAGAACATACCATACACACCCAACCAGAACTAAAGAAAGTCTGTTTCTGTAGTCTAGAGTAGAGAGTAGAGAGGCTCCTCCTATTTGTACGCAATAGGGGAGCCTACGAAACTCAGCGTTACGCTAGTTAGTATGGCCATTCGTGGCTAAACTCTTTGTATTGTTAAGGTGAAGATGATGTTTGGTGCATGTTAATGTTTGACATATTAATCTAGTGGTATGTTTATTTCTTTAATTATTCTCTCTTAAAACCAACATTTGGTGGACTTTTATTATTGTCTAAATCCGTCTTTATATTTGTGAGTGTTCTTGATTTTAAAGTGTAAGATCGTAAAACCTTTTTAATCAAACTTCCTTTGAAGCTTGTACATCTTTATACAAGCAAAGATTGATAAGCCAAGGGTTGGTCAACATGAGTAAGGATGTACATCTTTATACGAACTTATTATGCGACCAAGAATTGGTGAACTCGTGTTGGGAACGGTACGTCTTTATACTCGGTCCCATTGTTACGCTGCCTCCTAGTGAACAAAATATAATCACCTATTTAACTTTAATACAAAGCATTTACGTTCGATGTCTTAAACCAACCTGGAGATGACCATTCGAATGGTTGAGGGTAACTGTTGTCCCTAACGGGAGGCACTACTATTTTAATTTAAAGATTTTAATTCGTGAATCAAATGTCATGAGGAAGGGACTCTAGCGGTGACCTGGGTCACAAGTTTGTAGTAGTCACTGGATTAGTCAACTTAACATTATCACGTACCAAGCTGATTCGAAGCCCGAAGCAATACTCTTCGTGACCTGATCATTTCCAAGACATTTACTTTTCTGCTATTTACTATTCTGTTCGTTACATTTATGTTACACACATCACACACGTTTTTATTTTTATGCTATTTACTTTACCGTCATTTACTTTTCTGTCATTTACTATTATGCTTCACAAGCACACAAAACTCTCTCACTAATTGATCCGGCTAAATGACAATAAAAGTTGAGTACTGGAACTCGACCGTGTCCATTGGTTCGATACTTGGTTCTTACCTAAACTATATTACGCTGCGATAGGTACGATTACCTATTGTGTGTGTTTTTAAGTTAAAGTAATTATCATTTTATAAATTTAAAACCAGATCTCGCAAAACTATCATAAGAATATATTATATTTTTATATATTAAAAATAGCACATCAAGTTTTTGGCGCCGTTGCCGGGGACACGGTGATTTCAAGAAAAATTCAAGTTAACGGATTAGCCTTATCATTTTCCATCTGTTGCTCTCTTACATTTTGTCGCAGGCAGTGTATAATCCATAGCTCCACTACTGGTTTATATCAGCCTTTAGCAGAGCCCAAAAGATTCTTTCACCGCCGAATACGAGAAAACCGTATGAGAAGAATGGCCGTAGAAAACCGCACTATTTATGATTTCGCAAGACCGTCACTAGAGGCTTTGGGGTCTAGTATCACAATGCTAATGGTTGACGCTAACAACTTTGAGGTTAAATCTCATGTTATCCACATGATCCAGTCATCATGCCCTTTCCATGGATTACCCGATGAAGATCCACATGCCCACATTGCAAATTTCCTCGAAATTTGTGACACTTTCAAACTGAACGGAGTTTCGAATGACGCAATTCGCCTCCGAATGTTTCCCTTCTCCTTCAGGGAACGAGCTAAGGCATGGCTAAAATCTCTTCCTACCAGGTCTATCACTACATGAGATGATCTAGCTCAGAAATTCCTATCAAAATACTTCCCGCCAGCAAAAACTTCAAAACTGAGAAATGATATCTCCACTTTCACCCAGGAAGATGGTGAATCATTATATGAGACATGGGAACATTTTAAGGATATGTTGAGAAAATGTCCTCATCATGGGTTAGAGGTTTGGTTATAGATATCATCGTTCTACAATGGGTTGCACAATCAAGCTCGTCAGACACTCGACGTTACTGAAGGTGGCATTTTTGGAAACAAGAGGCCACAAGAAGCTTACAACTTAATTGAGGAAATAGATATGAATAGCTATCAATGGTACAATCCAAGGAGTAACACAGGAGCCAGGCAAGGAGTTCATTCTGTCAATACTGTCACTTCACTTTCCGCTCAAGTAGCTGCCCTCACCGCTAGACTCAATTAGCTTAGCAAGGGCAAAGCGAGCACTGAGACTACTGAAGAAGTAAAAAGCATCACTGCCAATACTGAGCAAGTTGACTTTATCGGAACAAACTGCCCACAGAACAACCCCTACAGCAACACTTATAATCCTGGATGGAGGAATCATCCAAATTTTAGCCGGAAAGATAACAACAACCAAGGACAATCCGGTTTCGGACAACAACAACAGTTTCAACAAAGACAATCTCAAAACTATCAGCCACGTCAACAATTCCAAGGAACTAACAAGCCAAGTAATGGGTTAAGCTTAGAGGACGTGGTAACTAAGTTGATATCTACAACTAAAAGTCAAGCCCTTCTAGCAGATTCCTGTCACAAAAAATATGAGGAGAAGTTTAGTCTTCACGAAGCTTAGTTTAGGACACAGAAAGCAACTCTTTAGTCCATTGAGACGCAATTAGGACAAATTGCAAAACTCCTACCCGAAAGACAACCAGGATGCCTCTCGAGTAATACAAAAACCAATCCAAAAGCAAATGTAAGTGCTATCACTCTTAGAAATAGCAAGGTTTATCCAGAACCACCCATGCCAGAAGAAGAGGTTCAATCACTAAGGAGAGAAATATTCACCGGAGTACCACTTCATCCGCATATCGCAGAGATAGCTACTCAAGGATCATAATCAAATGTCGTCCCACCTCCCGCTCTAGTGAATACTCCTCTAAAAGTTTCGACAAGAAGAGCGTTCCATTCTCACATACCATACCCAGGAAGGTTAGTAAAGCAGAAGACTGACGAACAATATGAGAAATTCCTCGAGCTATTAAGTCAAATCCATGTTAATCTTCCTTTCCTGGACACATACAACAAATGCCTAAGTATGGACGTTTCTTGAAAGATTTCCTTACTAACAAAAGAAACATGGAAGAGGCAGTTAAAAAGACTAATCAATGTGTCGCTCTCATTGAAAGATGCCTTCCAATGAAACTTTCAGATCCTGGGAAGTTTTCTTTACCATGTTCTATCAGACCACTACTGATAACCTTCACACTCGCTGATCTGGGAGCAATTGTGAACGTAATGCCATATAACATGTTTCAAAGACTAAAAATTGGGAATCCGCGACCTGTAAATGTAACTATTGAACTTGCGGATGGCTCGGTTAAATCACATATAGGAGTCATTGAGAACTTACTAGTAAAAGTCGGCAAGTTTGTCTTCCCTACCGACTTCATGGTTTTAGAAAAGGGACCCGACAATTCCGTACCTTTGATATTGTGTAAGGCCCCAAACCCGCGAGGCCTCACTTGTTGGATTTACTCATTCTCAAACAGTTCTTAAACTTGATTATCAAATAACGCAGTGGAAAATACTTCAAATAAACATAACCATTACATTGTTTAACAACGGAAGCGTAACCTAGTCTATTACATAAACATATCATAATCTAATCATAACGGGATGCCAGTCTTCATGATCAACCGGGTAACTCTTCTCGCCTACCAAGCATCACCGTCCATCATCCATACCTGCCTTAACCTGAATGTGCATACTAAAAAGTCAGCTACGCTGGTGAGTTCTAGCTTTACATAAAACCTTAACATAAACATTTTGCCAAAAACATAACATACATTTGTTTAACAAAAGCGTACGTAAAACATGCAATAACTTAACATCATCGTAACATAACATCATAACTTAAGTCAACATGAACCGAATCTGCGCCTTCTCGTAACCGTCAATTCCATACATCGCATACCAGCGGATGAACTTAAGGCTCGTTACCTCTAAGCCATCCGTAACACAGGTCCCCTAAGGCTCGTTACCTCTAGGTGGACTAAACATATGTCTCCTAAGGCTTGTTACCTCTAGGTAGACCAAACATACGTCCCCTAAGGCTCGTTACCTCTAGGTGGACCAAACATACGTCTCATAAGGCTCGTTACCTCTAGGTAGACAAAACATACGTCTCCTAAGGCTCGTTACCTCTAGGTAGACAAAACATAACTTAGGCACTACTTCCCCGCAAGGAATAGTACATTCCATTGGGATCCCGGTAATCCCATGGGTGACCGTCGTCACCCCATCATCAACCAGTTGTACAACCGTTAGCCAGCCACAAAGTCCCCCCGTAAGGTGAGGCCAATACATACATACATACATACCTTAGCTCCCGTAGGAACTCGTGGCAGATTCGTTCATTCGTGACTTTCATAAAACCTTTACCTCATTCTAGTTAAAGCATTTGTACGTTTTATTAAACAAAACACAATCTCTTTCGTAAACCTTTCGTAAACTTCATTTGGCAAAACATTTCATAAACATCATCCCATAAACTTCATTTCGTAAACATCACATCGTAAACATCATTTCATAAACATCGTTTCCTAAACCTCGTTTCGTAAACCTCATTTCAAAACATCGTTCCGTATGTATGCACACCAGCCCAAAAACATTTAATTAAAACATTTAAAGAAACGACTTCTAGAACTCACCTTATAAGCTAGTCTCGGTTGTCCTAAACAAAGGCCCAACAACGTCACTTCTGATCTGAATTGATTAGTTAAATACACATCAGACCAATACCGACTCTAACGGTTTAACCATTCTAAACATACTAACTTACTTAACCTGCCTGGTGCCTGCGCACTTAGCAAGTGCGCAGACCCTGGTGCCTGCGCACTTAGCAAGTGCGCAGACCCTGCTGCCTGCGCACTTAGCAAGTGCGCAGACCCCTCTTCCTGCGTACTTTACTTGATAAGTACGCAGGACCTGCTCCGTGCGCACTTGGTAAGTGCGCACGACCTGTTTCTTCGCAAAACCCTAACTTTCGCATTCAGGTCTGATCTCGTCAAGATCTCGAACCTGTTTGCATCCAAAACGTTCGTTTTCCATCAAGGAACTCAAATCTATGTTTATCTTTCAGTTTCATCCGTAAAAACGTTGCCTTTTCACCCAAAACCCGAAAAACCCAAAAACGAACTAAAACTCAGATTTAGGTCGGATCATTACCTGAATCGAGCTTCTGATCCGGAGGTTCTTCTCACGAGTTATGGAGTAACACTTTGCTGAAATCTCGGGTCGATCCGCCAACTTTCTCTCTCTATGGTTTCTCTCTCTAGAACTTGCAAATGAGAGAAATGGTGGAGGTCTAAGCTATTTATAGGGGAGAGTCCCCTTCTAGCCCGCCGGCCCATCCGACCCGACCCGACCCGACACGTCTCGTTCGTTTATTCCGTTATTATATCTGTCGTTTTATTTTTGGGATGTTACAAGTCTACTCCCCTTACAATAGGTTTCGTCCCTGAAACCTATCATAAGTCAAATAGATGAGGGTACGACTCCCTCATTTCCTTCTCCGTTTCCCAAGTGGCTTCCGTTCCCCTTCGATGCTTCCATTGGACTTTAACCAATGGAATAACTTTATTACGCAAACGCTTCTCCTTTTGGTCTAGGATGGCCACGGGTTCTTCGATGTAGTTACGGCTGTTGTCGACCTCGATGTCAGTAAGTGGTACGTGAGCCGATTCATCCGCCAAACACTTTCGCAAGTGTGATACATGGAAGGTAGGATGAATCCCACTTAACTCATCAGGCAACTCCAACCGATAAGCGACTTCACCAACCCGTGCCATTATCCTGAATGGTCCGACGAACCTCGGACTTAACTTTCCTCTCTTCCTAAATCGTATTATTCCCTTCCAGGGTGACACTTTCAACATTACTCTGTCTCCAACATCAAACTCAATAGGCCTTCGTCGTTTGTCCGCATAGGATTTCGGACGATCTTGAGCGGCCTTCATTCTTGCTTTGATTTGATCAAACCTTTCCGACGTTTCTCTTACGACTTCAAGACTTCCTAATTCCTTCTGTCCAATCTCACCCCAACAAACCGGGGTCCTACATCTTCTCCCATACAACATTTCGTAAGGCGGCATGCCTATCGTCGTGTGATGACTATTGTTGTAGGAGAATTTGGCTAACGGTAGATGACTGTCCCAACTGCCGCCAAAATCGATAATACAAGCACGAAGCATATCCTCCAATGTCTGAATTGTCCTTTCGAACTGACCATCCGTTTGTGGGTAGTATGCCGTGCTAACATTGAGCCTCGTGCCCATCGCCTCGTGAAATCTTTTCCAGAACCTCGATGTGAATCGTGTGTACCGGTCAGATATGATCGTCAAAGGCATCCCATGCCGTGCTACTACTTCGTTAATAAATACTTCCGCTAACCTTTCCGACGAGAACGTCTCGCGAATAGGTAGGAAATGAGCACTCTTCCTTAATCGGTCCACAATTACTCAAATGGTGTCATGACCTTTAGCTGTGCGAGGTAGCTTGGTTATGAAGTCCATGGTAATGTGTTCCCACTTCCATTCCGGTATGTCAAGTGGTTGAATCTTTCCATACGGTTTCTGGTGTTCAGCCTTCACTTGCGAGCAAGTCAAGCACTTGCTTACGTACTTTGTCACTTCGTGTTCCATTCCAGGCCACCAGTATTCCTTCCTCAGATCTTGGTACATTTTGTTGGTACCGGGGTGGATAGAGTATCGAGACTTATGAGCCTCATCCAAGATTTTGGTTCTAAGCTCGCCACTCATAGGTATCCATACCCGCCCAAAACGTGTCCTAACACCAAGGGTGTTATATTCCAACTTGTCTTGTTGGCCAACCATCCTTTCCTTCTTTACGTTTTCTTCCTTAAGTGCTTCATCTTGAGCTCTTTCAATTTCCCTCATCACATCTGATGTTACCACTAACTGGCAAGTTTTCACTCTAATAGGAGTAGGCACATCCTTTCGGCTTAGAGCGTCAGCCACCACGTTTGCCTTTCCAGGATGGTATATTATTTCACAGTCATAGTCTTTCAACAGTTCCAACCATCGCCTCTGCCTCATATTAAGTTCCTTTTGTTCGAAGAAGTATTTCAAACTTTTGTGGTCGGAGTAAATAGTAAACTTCACCCCGTACAGGTAGTGCCTCCAGATTTTCAATGCGAATACGACAGCAGCAAGTTCCAAATCATGGGTTGGATAATTAGCTTCGTGAATCTTCAACTGTTGTGACGCATACGCGATCACTCTCCCGCGTTGCATCAACACGCATCCCAATCCCTGACCCGAAGCGTCAGAGTATACCACCAAGTCTTCATTGCCCTCGGGAAGGGCCAAGACTGGAGCTTGGGTTAGCCTCTTCTTCAATTCCTTAAACGCCTCATCTTGGGTCGAACCCCATTCATACTCAACCTCTTTCTGAGTCAACTTTGTCAACGGCGAAGCTATTTTCGAGAAATCCTGGATGAATCTCCGATAGTAGCCTACCAATCCCAAGAAACTACGGATTTCAGTTGGCGTCTTAGGAATATTCCATTCCCTTACCGTCATTATCTTTGCTGGGTCAACCATAATACCGTTCGGGTTAATGACGTGACCTAGGAATTGGACTTCCCTAAGCCAGAACGCGCATTTGGAGAACTTAGCATACAACTTTTCCTTTTTCAGAGCTTCCAACACCTCCTTTAAGTGACGTGCGTGATCATCCTCATTCTTGGAGTAGATGAGGATATCATCGATGAACACAATTACCGATCGGTCCAGCATCGGTCGACACACCCTATTCATTAAATCCATGAACGCTGCGGGGGCGTTTGTCAATCCAAAAGACATCACGCGGAACTCTAAATGTCCATAACACGTGCGAAATGCGGTTTTCGGTATGTCTTCTTCCCTCACCTTCAACTGATGGTACCCGGATTGAAGGTCGATTTTTGAGAACCAACTTGCGCCCTGTAATTGATCGAACAGGTCGTCGATCCTTGGTAAAGGGTACTTGTTCTTCACCGTACGTTTGTTCAACTCGCGATAATCAATACACATTCTCATCGAACCATCCTTCTTCTTCACAAACAACACCGGAGCACCCCACGGTGAGATGCTCGGTTGGATAAATCCTTTCTCAAGTAACTCGTCTAGTTGTGCCATTAACTCTTTCATCTCCAATGGTGCTAGTCGATATGGAGCCTTAGCCACGGGCTGGGCATCTGGTACTAAGTCGATTGGAACTCAATCTCTCTGTCGGGTGGTATCCCAGGAAAATCCTCTGGAAACACCTCTGGGTACTCGCGTACCACGGGTACATCATCTAGTTCCTTCACTTCCTTACACTTGTCAATTACGTACACCAGATAAGCCTCGCATCCGCGCCTCAAGTAATCTGCTGCCTTAATCATCGAGATGACGTTTGGCATCGGGGCGTCACGATCTCCAAGAACCTCGACTTTGCTACCGTCCAGAGCCTTGAGTCAGATTATCTTTCGTTTACATATAATTTGTGCTTCATTGGCAGTTAGCCAATCCATTCCTAACACGACATCAAACCCTCCCACAACCATAACAAACAACCTGACAGGGAACCTATGACCTTCTATTTTTATCGTGGAGTTGTCAACTATATCGGTCACTCTCGCATTTCTACCCTCAGCGGTTTCTACGCTAAAGGCCCTTTCTAACTTGCTCACAGTGTACTTCACTTGTTTACAAAAAGTCACAGATATGAAACTCTTACTGGCACCCGAATCAAATAACACAGAAACAAAAGTGTTGTCAAGGATGAACGTACCTGACGCCACGTCGGGGTCTGCCCTGGCTTGTTCTTGCGTTAGTGCGTACGCACGAGTCTTTGCTCGGGGCCTCTCTTCTTTCTTTTTCGGGCCTTTCCCTTTCCCGACTTCACCCATTCTGGGCTTGGTGCATTCCTGGCTCATATGACCGCTTTCACCACAATTATAACATTTAATGCCTTGCCTGCATTCCCGGGAGTAGTGCCCAGTCTTGCCACATTTGTAGCACAGATTTGTCCCTAGCCGACATTCACCCGTATGTCTTACCCCACATCTTCCACAGACTGCTTTCTCGCCTACCCTTGCTTGTTTGTCCCGAGCCCCAAACAACTTCCCACCCGATCGCTTAGTGGGAAAGCTCATCTTCATCTTGGGCTCTTCAATGGCAACGACATTCAGCGCCAGATCATCAAATACCACTCCGCTCAGTTCTACTACCGAATCGTAGGTAGTAGGGGCGTTTGCTTTAACATAGGTGCAGACCTGGTCCGGCAGCCCTTGAATGTAGCATGCAATCTTTCTTTCCTCAGTCGTGACAAGATGTGGCACTAGACGTGCCAGTTCATTGAACCGTGTGGTGTACTGCCGGTGCGTCATGCTCCCGGCCTTCAAACCTAAAAATTCCCTCTCTACCTTCTCAATCTCGTTCCTTGGGCAGAAATTCTTGATCACCAAAGTTTTCAAGTCAGCCCACATCATCGCATCCACAACCTCGCTCCCTTTTGCTTGACGTACACCTTCCCACCAATGGGATGCTTCCTATCTCAAGGAGTTAGCAGCAAATTTCACAACTTGATTAGTTCGACATTCGCTCAGACGAATGGCAGTCTCCATACGAATCACCCAATCAAACGTAGCTACCGCGTCTTTCTTTCCAGTTAAGATCGGCGGGTCACATGCCTTGAATGACTTATAGTCGCAACCACGGTTAAGCGGTGCGTTAATTTCCTTAGTGTTCGGGGTATCAACCGCCGTGTTAAACCCACCTTCCCCATTAACCTTCTTCAATGCCTCAGCTAACAGACCTGGCAGAGAAGTCTTCATCAACTCTGTGAACTCTCGAGCTATAGCTGCTCTCACTTCAGGTTTAAAAGTGAAAGGTTGTTCTTCAACCAGTGTCTGCTCAGTTCCATGCACACTAACCGTCGGTTCAGTGTGAACACTTCCTTCTTCACTATACTCTTGGCGCGCTGGGGTCCTGCCACGCCCACCGTTACGTCCACCGGTACGACCGCCGGTATGGCCCCCACCACGTCTTCCGTTTCCTCTCCTTGCCATTTCGTTCTATAAGACAAGAATCCAATGTCATCACGCTAGTTAACAAATAAAATTCAATAAGTACTGTAAGATGTTAATATACACTGGCCATCTGCAATTAACCATTACACTACCTTTCAATTTCTATTTGACCACCTTTGTGATTTCATCAGAACACAAGCCCTTACCTAACCCTTTCTAAGGCATACTACACATGTAAATATATACTACCTTCATACCTGATGCTGTGGCTCGAGTTACCCGTACTGGCATCCGCTTTCGGTCCCATTCACAGTTTAAGTTCAGACACTGGGAGTGTCCGAATCTCTCAAACTATTGCTCTGATACCAACTTGTATGGCCCCAAACCCGCGAGGCCTCACTTGTTGGATTTACTCATTCTCAAACAGTTCTTAAACTTGATTATCAAATAACGCAGCGGAAAATACTTCAAATAAACATAACCATTACATTGTTTAACAACGGAAGCGTAACCTAGTCTATTACATAAACATATCATAATCTAATCATAACGGGATGCCAGTCTTCATGATCAACCGGGTAACTCTTCTCGCCTACCAAGCATCACCGTCCATCATCCATACCTGCCTTAACCTGAATGTACATACTAAAAAGTCAGCTACGCTGGTGAGTTCTAGCTTTACATAAAACCTTAACATAAACATTTTGCCAAAAACATAACATACATTTGTTTAACAAAAGCGTACGTAAAACATGCAATAACTTAACATCATCGTAACATAACATCATAACTTAAGTCAACATGAACCGAATCTGCGCCTTCTCGTAACCGTCAATTCCATACATCGCATACCAGCGGATGAACTTAAGGCTCGTTACCTCTAAGCCATCCGTAACACAGGTCCCCTAAGGCTCGTTACCTCTAGGTGGACTAAACATATGTCTCCTAAGGCTCGTTACCTCTAGGTAGACCAAACATACGTCCCCTAAGGCTCGTTACCTCTAGGTGGACCAAACATACGTCTCATAAGGCTCGTTACCTCTAGGTAGACAAAACATACGTCTCCTAAGGCTCGTTACCTCTAGGTAGACAAAACATAACTTAGGCACTACTTCCCCGCAAGGAATAGTACCTTCCATTGGGATCCCGGTAATCCCATGGGTGACCGTCGTCACCCCATCATCAACCAGTTGTACAACCGTTAGCTAGCCACAAAGGCCCCCCGTAAGGTGAGGCCAATACATACATACATACCTTAGCTCCCGTAGGAACTCGTGGCAGATTCGTTCATTCCTGACTTTCATAAAACCTTTACCTCATTCTAGTTAAAGCATTTGTACGTTTTATTAAACAAAACATCATCTCTTTCGTAAACCTTTCGTAAGCTTCATTTGGCAAAACATTTCATAAACATCATCCCATAAACTTCATTTCGTAAACATCACATCGTAAACATCATTTCATAAACATCGTTTTGTAAACCTCGTTTCGTAAACCTCATTTCAAAACATCGTTCCGTATGTATGCACACCAGCCCAAAAACATTTAATTAAAACATTTAAAGAAAGGGCTTCTAGAACTCACCTTATAAGCTAGTCTCGGTTGTCCTAAACAAAGGCCCAACAACGTCACTTCTGATCTGAATTGATTAGTTAAATACACATCAGACCAATACCGACTCTAACGGTTTAACCATTCTAAACATACTAACTTACTTAATCTGCCTGGTGCCTGCGCACTTAGCAAGTGCGCAGACCCTGCTGCCTGCGCACTTAGCAAGTGCGCAGACCCCTCTTCCTGCGTACTTGATAAGTACGCAGGACCTGCTCCGTGCGCACTTGGTAACTGCGCACGACCTGTTTCTTCGCAAAACCCTAACTTTCGCATTCAGGTCTGATCTCGTCAAGATCTCGTACCTGTTTGCATCCAAAACGTTCGTTTTCCATCAAGGAACTCAAATCTATGTTTATCTTTTAATTTCATCCGTAAAAACGTTCCCTTTTCACCCAAAACCCGAAAAACCCAAAAACGAACTAAAACTCAGATTTAGGTCGGATCGTTACCTGAATCGAGCTTCTGATCCAGAGGTTCTTCTCATCTCGGGTCGATCCGCCAACTTTCTCTCTCTATGGTTTCTCTCTCTAGAACTTGCAAATGAGAGAAATGGTGGAGGTCTAAGCTATTTATAGGGGAGAGTCCCCTTCCAGCCCGCCGGCCCATCCGACCCGACCCGACCCGACACGTCTCGTTCGTTTATTCCGTTATTATATCTGTCGTTTTATTTTTGGGATGTTACATATTGGGTCGCCCATTTTTAGCTACCACCCGAGCTGTCATTGAAATGAATGAAGGAATTTTGACACTTCGTGTCGGAAAACAATCAGTGACCTACAACATCGGAGGAAATGAGTGTTTATCCAATGATCCCTTTGAAATTGCACAATTCATCGATACTAATCTAGACTACCAGCTGAAGAAAGCCAAAGAATTCAACAAAAGGAAAGAAACTAGATATTGGCAAGAATTTTGACAACAATAACTGGATCGATGAATACTTTGATAAGGTACCAAAACTAAAGGACTTGAATAAAGGAACATGAGACACGGGGGAAGTCGATGGCCCCCACCTGAAGAAAGACTGATGAAGCACGTATGGGTCTGGCCAACGACCCTTAAATAAACGTGGCACTTCCGGGAGGCAACCCGATGATCATGAATAAATTGAGAAGTTGGTGCATACGGCAGAAAGCTTGGACCTCAGGTTTGGTTTTTCAAATTTAAGTATCTATTACTTCAGCCCCATGTATGCCTTCTCGATACTAGGACCTTAGTAGCTTAACTACTACCTTTTATTTTCCTTGTCTGCTTTTATGTTTTCCTTTGTGTGTCAGGTAGAATAACATCACTATGTAGTTTCTCTACTTCTTTGAGGAGTTACACTCCACCTCTACGAGCTGGGAACCGGAAACAACATCAAATTTCTGAGAAATTAGATGACGTCTTTAAATTAAAGTGTTAACAAGCAGCTGATAGGGACTACCTGCCAGCAGCAATAAGTTTTGGCCTTAGGTTATACACCGAATTAACCGGGGGAGTACCAGTTTATTTTTCCTTAAAACTTCATGCATTTAAATTCCTGCATAGCATTCCATTACATGCATTTGTACATTGAGGGCAATGCACATTTTTAAGTGTGGGGTGGGGAATTAGAGATTCAGGATCACTTGTAACCTCAAGTAGTAAAAATTTAACTCGTGATTTTCTACCCATTTGACTAAAACATTACAAAAACCTACCTTTTGCAAAACCCGAAAAATTTTCAAAACTTTTAAACCCTAAAATCTAAAGCTCTTTGAGTTCGCACTTAATTAAATAAAATGAAGACATGGCAAGTAGAAACAAATGGATATTATGCATAACAAATCACTAAACCCTATCCCATCCATTTCCATCTGAGAATAATCTGAGCCTTTTCACCAGCATTATTATCATTTTTTTCGCATGCTCTTTTATTTGGTATATTGAGAGTTTATTCAATCGGATTCTATGCATAATTAGAACTTGTGTGACTTATACATATCAAAACCATGAACTAGTAGAAGTATGAAAGTGATTGAGGCTCCTAGGACTTTATTACCCTTATATATTATCCTTAAACCCAAAAACCCCAAAAAATATTATTCGTCTAAATAGCCCTCTGAGCCTTAGCCTTTTCTTTTCTACTACCCACATTTATCAACCTACCAGCTTTTTGTAAACATCGGTTATTGGCTGAATGTCTTTAAAATGGGAAAATTATCTTATGTCGTTATTTCAAGTTCATTACCATTGAGGCAATTTTGGAAAGAATCTGTTTTACTCAGAAGAATTGGAGTATACAAGAAGGCGGATGTATTAGGAAGAAACAGCCGAACTATCTACAAGAAATTTATGGAAAAAATTATTTCAAGGAAATTGAGGAAAAAAGAATTATTGAAGAATTTGTCTTGATACAAAAAAAATAGAAAAAGAAGAAAAGAAAAAGAAAGAGAGAAGTGGGTCTTTTACCGGCTAGACCTTAAAGAACCGGATATGCATTCTTTTGATTTTTGTGACAATTCGGACTTTTAGGGTTAACCCCGTTAGTAATCCAGTTATATATTCCATTAAATCCTAACCCAGTTAAACTAATCTTGAATCCTAGGGACTAAGTCTATCATTTCTTAATCTCAAACTACAAGGACCAGTTATGCCAAGTCCTAAAACCAAATTTTTGACTTTGAAAGTCAAAATAGAAAGTGTTGTATTCCTATTTGACTTTTAAAGTCAAACGACCCATGTTCTTGACCCAAATCCAACCCGTAACCTTCAATTCGTTCGATTTCGCGGCTGTTAAGACTTGTATTGATGAGCTCGCCCTCATCATAATCATCTACGTACGTTATAACATCCCACATGATTGAAATTTAACGACATTAACTCTATTTAAACCGAAACCGTCGAACCATACAAGAACACCTCAAATCGATCAAATTCATCTACCATTTTTGCAATCAAACAACCTGCGCATACTAGACGAACACCACTGATCTTTTCCCCCACATCAGTTTCGCCGGAGAAGCAGTCAGAGTCACTGGAGACTAAACCATTCGAGGTCGAAACCCTAACTAGTCGAACTCCATCAATCCGACATCAATTGAGGTAACCAAACACACCTGTAGACTCGATTTCACCCGTAAATCGAAAGCCCTAAGCTAATTCTGGTCTATATCATCGTATTAGTCAAGTACTGAATCTAGGGTTCATCGTCTAAAAGGCTTAATCGAAATCAACCCTAGACTCAACCTCAATGCAATCGAATTATAGGGTTAGACTCGCAATCATTAACTCAATGAAAACCCTATGATCCCGACCCTTAATCTTATCAAATTTAACCGAATCGAATTCATGTTAGAATCTAGGGTTTTCGGGATTTCAATTGAGTAATTAACCAACCTAAACATGTTGTTTTTGAAATTAAAAACACCCACAGGTTCGAGGTGGATTGATGATCAAAACCCCTAAACCCTTATTGCAAATCATTGTTGAAATCGATGGATTTAGGGTTGAGTTTGAAATCGGGTTCGTGTTAGGGGGAGAACACAGGAACCTCGGGTGTTAAAACGATTTGGAACCGGGTTGTGTTGCGATTACCCAAGAAGGTGGGCTGGTTAAGTTGTTCGACTGATGGGGGGGAGACCCGGGTTCGAGTCTCTCTGCCCCCATCTTATTTTTGAGCCACTTTTGTATATTTTATTTAAATAAAATCAAAACATATATTGTTATATTAATATATTAACGTGTTTTTAAACCCGGAAACAACCAAAGGCTCGGAATTTATTTTATAAAACATTTTTAGAGAATTTTAGTGATATTAAAAATAATATATTAATTATATTATTTCACAAAATTAATATTTAATTTATGAAAACATACAAACAATTGTGTTTATATTAATGTTCGGGTTTAGTTTTATAACCGTTTTAATTTTAATTTCACTATTAAAAATAATTGTTATATATTATTTTCGTCGCATTAACGAGCATTGTGGAACGCTTAGAAATTATAAATAATATAATTAGTTATGTTATTACCCCCGTAATTATATTCTCAAATAAAAATAATATATTATTATTTTTGCCACACAAATAGTTATCGTATTAACTATGTAAGTTTAAAAATAATATAATAATATTATTTTTCTAGACTACTATTTAATGACAAAACGCTCGAATCTAGTTATTATATATTATTTGTCATTCATCGCGAAACGAATTCATCCTAACTTAGAAATCCGTATTCCCGTAAACACGTTCGTTTACTCGTTGATCTTTAGAGCGTTCCCTTTAGGACGTCCCTTATTCCGTGTCGTCGTCACATATTCCATTTTATCCCTAATAATTATGTTGTAATTCTAAGGCATTCATGAGCCCTGTCGGGCTAACGCTTGAGATTCCAATCTCATACTTGTGTGATTACCTCCTACGCAATCAGGTGAGTTTCACGGCCTCTTTTTTTACCTGTTTTACTATTGGGGGAGAAACATGCTTACAAACAAACGTATTTTACTTGTTTTCCTGTTGAGGAAGAAATAAACATGAACACCAACTATCATACTTTTACTTGTTTTCCCCGTGGGGGAGAAACAGGTACGCAAGCAAATATTGTTTTTCCCGCCAGGGGAGAAAACATGACGCAACTATTTGATTATGGTACTTTATATGATATCACTGTTGCGACTAAGCGTAACATGCTATCACAGAAAGTCCTCATCTTATTTCGAACCGTTAATATGGATCTTAGCGAGGTAATGTTTAGTAGTACTACTGGGTTTGACAAATCCCACCCGCGTTAGTCGCGCTAACTCGATTGGATATCGAACGGGTGAAATGTTAGCCTACTCACATTGGCCAGAGTTGATAGACCTGGCAGGAGGCATACAAACACAGTCAGCTTCGGTTGCTAGCGCTTTAGTAAAACATGAACATAGGTTAGCTACATATATATATGCATATTGAATGTACATAATCTGACAAACACACTCTTATTGTAAACTTGAAACCTGTGAACTCACCAACCTCGTGTTGACACTTTTTCTTACATGTTTCTCAGGTCGCTAAGGCACAGGTTGCACACTTAGGACATGCATGGAGTCCTGCTGTCATATTATCCATTTCAAACATTTGAAACAGTTTACTTATTTACATTGATTGACGCCTATTGCGTGTAACTACTTTTGATTTCATATTAACGTTTACGCTTCTGCATTAACTCTGAACTTTTATGTTTTGACATTTCAAGTCCCATATAGTGTCGTTTGATGTAACTAATGACTGAGATCCTGGTGTGTCACCTTCCAAACGGTAAAACTCCGTTAGTTGAAATTGGGGGTGTGACAGACTGGTATCAGAGCCATTGGTTATAGAGAACTAGGATTGCATACTAGACTATAACCTCACACATTAGTTACACGGCACAGACACTTATACCTGATACATATAGCACCTATACATACATTGCAGTGCATGCATGTTTATACCAGCCGTATCACCCTTAGTTGGCGAGGGACACATCATTTGCATTGCATCATCATTCCCAGTGGCGACACTCGGGGAATCACCGGAACATCATCCACTCCCGTTCGAGGGCAGCGAGACGGAGCCTTCGGAGGAGTCACTTACATTACCATCACCCGTTGGGTATGGTGGGCTTTCTCAGGTCCATGTTATGGACGACACTCAGCACTAACGCATATCTCTTTGGGAGTTGGGACCGTCGGAGGCGAGTCCCTACTGTACCCACCAGCAACAATACGCCGAATGAAGGCAGATCGTTACACGCATGATTGCAGAATCCATTGACACGTAGATGTCATCACTTTCCCGAGCCATGGACTCGCGTCTTTGATCGATATTCTGTTAAGAATGGATCGAACACAAATCTGAGAACGCATTGTTCAATGCAAACTTAAACCCTATCTTGACTCAGTTGAAAGGACGGCTACTTTGCTGATTTCTGTAACTTGTATTCATGAATTAGTTTCATTCCTCGAAGTCGCATTTCATGTACATGTTTGTTACATGTTCTCATTTACAATCCGCTGGATTGGACTCCTGTATTGTGTTTAACTCGGGTGAATACTCGTATCAACCTATTCCCGACTACTCATACTGATATGAGTCCTAGTCGATCAACTTATGGTTGATGACTACTCCTTTCAATGACTTATCATATCTGACAAGACTCTATACTCAGCAATATAACCTAAAGGACATTATGACACAAGACATGGAGAACAAGGGTGAGCATGCAAAGCAAATTATCATTACGGGTGCACATGTAATAATAATTTGAGGTGCATGTAAGTCCTGGTGAAACCTAGTGTGTGGATAAATGGTCCTAATCAGTGATCTACAAACTTAAACTTCCACTGTCAGTAGAAGTTCTTGTAACCTACTCAACGACTAGTTGGTATCGTTAAGCTCGTTCAACAGTTGATAGACGCGACTATCAGGTTGAAGATGTCTATGGACACACAGAACTATCATTAATGAAATCCATCAATGTTATTCTCACTCATGTAAGAGTCTCAGTGAAATTAAGACACTCATCTAAACGTGATCACAGAAACCATCTTGATTGAAACTCTAATAGAATCTCATAGCAAACTTATCGATTCCAACTATGTACACAGAATTTGAGAAATTCTTTCTATGCTAACACGTTATTCCTTACACTCCAACAATAGATCGCATTTGACCTTATTACCTCATCTTGTGACTAATCCGTAGTCTAACTTCGAATTTTACCCCAGCATATTCAATCCTGTAAACGGATTTCTTTCTTCACGAAATGATCCTGTTGATCCAATGACATTAGGAAACGAAGATTTAACCTAACCAACCATCAGTTGAACGCAACTACTTAGACATACATCCTATATATTATGCTACTGGAATCTATATCTCATTAGACTTTTCATTCTTACATGTGAACCTATTCCCTTAGCCTATGCATTGACTAACACTTGCTTTATAAGCACGGGTCTCACTAGAAGCCTCAGTACGACTTCACAAACCCCATATTAGTGTGTAGTGCTCCAACTCTGTTAAAAGCCAAGTATACTATTGAGATAGCAGACGCTCAGAAATCGAAACAACTCGCATTCTTACAGATGTAAACTAGTATTGGTTAGTCATAAACTTGACATTGACCTTATGCCAGTTACACTTGGCAGTTTCGACCTTATTGTCGGTATGAATTGGTTATCCAAGAATCAACCTGAGGCCAACTGTTGTGACAAAAATATTTGCCTTCCTCTCCTTAGAGGGGAAATCCTTTTTGTCTCAGTCATAAGCATCATATCCTTCATGAAAGCGCAGAAATGTCTACGTAAAGGTCATACTGACATTCTGGCTCTCGTCGCCGAGCAGCCATATGAGGAGAAGAAGATTGACGACATACCGATTGTTCCTGATTATCCGGAATTATTTCCCAAAGATCTGCCTGGTCTTCCGCCGCAGCGTCAAGTCGAATTCCAAATTGATCTAGCACCCGGAGCAACGCCTATTGCTCGGGCACCCTGTAGACTTGCACCTAGTGAATTTCTAGAACTATCCATACAACTGCAAGATTTGTTGGATAAAGATTTCATCCGACCTAGCTCATCGCCATGGGGAGCTCCAGTCCTGTTTGTCAAGAAGAAGGACGGGATTTTCCGTATGTGTATCGACTACCGTGAACTGAATAAAGTCACAATCAAGAATCATTATCCTTTACCTCGCATAGATGACCTCTTTGATCAACTCCAAGGATCAAGATTCTATTCCAAAATAGATCTTAGGTCCGGTTACCATCAGTTAAGAGTCCGAAAAGAAGATATCTCAAAGACTGCATTCAGGATTAGGTACGACTATTACGAGTTTATGGTCATGCCTTTCGGTTTAACCAACGCACCCGCGGTATTCATGGACCTCATGAACCGTATGTGTAAACCCTACCTCGATTAGTTCGTCATCGTTTTCATTGATGACATCCTCATCTATTATAAGAACAAGGAAGAACATGAGGAGTACCTACGCTTAATCCTTGAATTGCTGAAACAAGAGCAATTGTATGCCAAAATCTCTAAAGTGCGTAATCTGGATTCGTGAAGATTCAACTTCTAGGACATGTAGTCAACGAGAAAGGGATACATGTCGACCCATCCAAAATAAAAGCCATCAAGAATTGGGCAGCACCGACGACTCCGACTGAGGTGCGACAATTTCTGGGATTGGCCGGTTATTAGAGTCGTTTTATCGAAGGATTTTCAAAGATTGCACAACCTCCCACAGCCCTAACCCAAAAGAGTAAACCTTATAACTGGGGTGATACTCAGGAATCAGCATTCCAACTTCTGAAGTAGAAACTTTACAGTGCACCAATCCTATCTCTTCCAGAGGGAATGGACGATTTTGTGGTATACTGTGATGCATTTATTCAAGGTCTCGGTTGTGTTCTGATGCAACGCGAGAAGGTCATCGCATACGCTTCACGACAACTAAAGGTCCACGAGAGAAACTACACCACTCATGACTTAGAGTTGGGAGCCGTAGTCTTCGCTATTAAGATATGGAGACATTACTTGTACGGTACCAAATGCACCATCTACACCGATCACAAGAGTCTCCAGCATATCTTCGAGCAGAAGGAGTTGAACATGCGACAACGTCGTTGGGTTGAACTTTTAAATGATTACGACTGTGCGATCCGGTATCATCCGGGTAAAGCTAACGTTGTGGCTGATGCACTAAGCCGAAAGGAAACGAAACCCAAACGAGTTCGAGTGTTACAACTTACTATTCACCCTGGATTGCCTGACAGAATCCGTAGTGCTTAACTTGAAGCCTTGAAAGAAGATAACCTACCGTTAGAAGGTACACACGGCATGGAAGCACAACTTGAAGTAAAATCTGACGGAATTCGTTACTTCGTCGAACGAATATGGATTCCAGTGTTCGGAAATTTAAGGGAACTAATCATGGATGAAGCTCATAAATCTCATTACTCCATTCATCCGGGTTCCGATAAAATGTACCATGATCTAAAAGTACTATATTGGTGGTCGAAGATGAAGGCCGATATAGCCACCTATGTTAGTAAGTGTCTAACCTGCGCGAAGGTCAAAGTTGAATATCAAAAACCATCCGGTCTTCTACAACAACCAGAAACTCCCATGTGGAAATAGGAACAAATATCCATGGACTTCATCACCAAATTACCTCGAACCCCTACCGGATGTGATACCATATGGGTAATCATTGATCAATTAACAAAGTCCGCTCACTTCTTAGCAATCAAAGAGACCGACAAAATGGATAAACTTACTCGTACTTACGTGAAAGAAATAGTCTCTCGGCACGGGGTGCCAATCTCTATCATTTCGGATCGTGATGCACGATTCACTTCTCGTTTCTGGCAGTCGTTACATAAATCTTTAGGCACACGTCTAGATATGAGCACAGCATACCATCCTCAAACTGATGGCCAAACGGAACGTACTATTCAAACTCTGGAGGACGTGCTACGAGCTTGTGTGATCGATTTCGGTAACACTTGGGAGTCTCACCTACCTCTGGTGGAGTTCTCCTACAAGAACAATTATCACACTAGTATCAAGGCAGCTCCATTTGAGGCACTATATGGACGAAAATGCCGTTCTCCTATTTGTTGGGCCGAGGTTGGGGATAGTCAATTTACAGGTCCTGAACTCGTACTTGAAACTTCTAAGAAAATCGTTCAAGTTAGAAATAATATGGCAGCAGCTCATGATCGTCAAAAGAGCTATGCCGACAGGCGTCGTAAACCGTTAGAATTTCAAGTAGGGGATATGGTCTTGTTAAACGTTTCACCTTGGAAGGGTGTCATTCACTTTGGGAAACGAGGCAAACTGAATCCTAGTTATGTTGGACCTTTCAAAATATTAAAGAGAATCAGACCAGTAGCGTATCAACTGGACCTACCCGAAAGACTTAGTGGTGTACACAACGTCTTTCACATCTCAAACTTGAAGAAATGTCTAGCAGACGAATCGCTCACAGTTCCTCTTGAAGAACTACACATTGATGAACATTTACGTTTCATCGAAGAACCTGTGGAAATTATGGATAGGGAAGTCAAAACGTTAAAGCACAGTAAAATCCCTATTGTCAGAGTTCGTTGGAACTCGAAGCGCGGACCGGAATTCACATGGGAGCGTGAGGATCAGATAATGCGCAAATATCCTAATCTATTCAAGCACCCCGCGTCAAACTCATAAGGTGCTATTCTAATTTTCGGGACGAAAATTCTTTCAACTAGGGAATGATGTGACACCCGGAAAATTTTTTTTTATTCTATTCTAATTTTCGGGACGAAAATTCTTTCAACTAGGGGATGATGTGACACCCGGAAATTTTTTTTTTTATTCTATTTTAATTTTCGGGACGAAAATTCTTTCAACTAGAGGATGATGTGACAATTCGGACTTTTAGGGTTAACCCCGTTAGTAATCCAGTTAAATATTCCATTAAATCCTGACCCAGTTAAACTAATCTTGAATCCTAGGGACTAAGTCTATCATTTCTTAATCTCAAACTACAAGGACCAGTTCTGCCAAGTCCTAAAACCAAATTTTTGACTTTGAAAGTCAAAATAGAAAGTGTTGTATTCCTATTTGACTTTTAAAGTCAAACGACCCATGTTCTTGACCCAAATCCAACCCGTAACCTTCAATTCGTTCGATTTCGCGGCTGTTAAGACTTGTATTGATGAGCTTGCCCTCATCATAATCATCTACGTACGTTATAACATCCCACATGATTGGAATTTAACGACATTAACTCTATTTAAACCGAAACCGTCGAACCGTACAAGAACACCTCAAATCGATCAAATTCATCTACCATTTTTGCAATCAAACAACCTGCGCATACTAGACGAACACCACTGATCTTTTCCCCCACATCAGTTTCGCCGGAGAAGCAGTCAGAGTCACTGGAGACTAAACCATTCGAGGTCGAAACCCTAACTAGTCGAACTCCATCAATCCGACATCAATTGAGGTAACCAAACACACATGTAGACTCGATTTCACCCGTAAATCGAAAGCCCTAAGCTAATTCTGGTCTATATCATCGTATTAGTCAAGTACTGAATCTAGGGTTCATCGTCTAAAAGGCTTAATCGAAATCAACCCTAGACTCAACCTCAGTGCAATCGAATCATAGGGTTAGACTCGCAATCATTAACTCAATGAAAACCCTATGATCCCGACCCTTAATCTTATCAAATTTAACCGAATCGAATTCATGTTAGAATCTAGGGTTTTCGGGATTTCAATTGAGTAATTAACCAACCTAAACATGTTGTTTTTGAAATTAAAAACACCCACAGGTTCGAGGTGGATTGATGATCAAAACCCCTAAACCCTTGTTGCAAATCATTGTTGAAATCGATGGATTTAGGGTTGAGTTTGAAATCGGGTTCGTGTTGGGGGGAGAACACAGGAACCTCGGGTGTTAAAATGATTTGGAACCGGGTTGTGTTGCGATTACCCAAGCAGGTGGGCTGGTTAAGTTGTTCGACTGATGGGGGGGAGACCCGGGTTCGAGTCTCTCTGCCCCCATCTTATTTTTGAGCCACTTTTGTATATTTTATTTAAATAAAATCAAAACATATATTGTTATATTAATATATTAACGTGTTTTGAAACCCGGAAACAACCAAAGGCTCGGAATTTATTTTATAAAACATTTTTAGAGAATTTTAGTGATATTAAAAATAATATATTAATTATATTATTTCACAAAATTAATATTTAATTTATGAAAACATACAAACAATTGTGTTTATATTAATGTTCGGGTTTAGTTTTATAACCGTTTTAATACTATTTTCACTATTAAAAATAATTGTTATATATTATTTTCGTCGCATTAACGAGCATTGTGGAACGCTTAGAAATTATAAATAATATAATTAGTTATGTTATTACCCCCGTAATTATATTCTCAAATAAAAATAATATATTATTATTTTTGCCACACAAATAGTTATCGTATTAACTATGTAAGTTTAAAAATAATATAATAATATTATTTTTCTAGACTACTATTTAATGACAAAACGCTCGAATCTAGTTATTATATATTATTTGTCATTCATCGCGAAACGCATTCATCCTAACTTAGAAATCCGTATTCCCGTAAACACGTTCGTTTACTCGTTGATCTTTAGAGCGTTCCCTTTAGGACGTCCCTTATTCCGTGTCGTCGTCACATATTCCATTTTATCCCTAATAATTATGTTGTAATTCTAGGGCATTCATGAGCCGTGTCGGGCTAACGCTTGAGATTCCAATCTCATACTTGTGTGATTACCTCCTACGCAATCAGGTGAGTTTCACGGCCCCTTTTTTTTACCTGTTTTACTATTAGGGGAGAAACATGCTTACACACAAACGTATTTTACTTGTTTTCCTGTTGAGAAAGAAATAAACATGAACACCAACTATCATACTTTTACTTGTTTTTCCCGTGGGGGAGAAACAGGTACGCAAGCAAATATTGTTTTTCCCGCCAGGGGAGAAAACATGACGCAACTATTTGATTATGGTACTTTATATGATATCACTGTTGCGACTAAGCGTAACATGCTATCACAGAAAGTCCTCATCTTATTTCGAACCGTTAATATGGATCTTAGCGAGGTAATGTTTAGTAGTACTACTGGGTTTGACAAATCCCACCCGCGTTAGTCGCGCTAACTCGATTGGATATCGAACGGGTGAAATGTTAGCCTACTCACATTGGCCAGAGTTGATAGACCTGGCAGGAGGCATACAAACACAGTCAGCTTCGGTTGCGAGCGCTTTAGTAAAACATGAACATAGGTTAGCTACCTATATATATGCATATTGAATGTACATAATCTGGCAAACACACTCTTATTGTAAACTTGAAACCTGTGAACTCACCAACCTCGTGTTGACACTTTTTCTTACATGTTTCTCAGGTCGCTAAGGCACAGGTTGCACACTTAGGACATGCATGGAGTCCTGCTGTCATATTATCCATTTCAAACATTTGAAACAGTTTACTTATTTACATTGATTGACGCCTATTGCATGTAATTACTTTTGATTTCATATTAACGTTTACGCTTCCGCATTAACTCTGAACTTTTATGTTTTGACATTTCAAGTCCCATATAGTGTCGTTTGATGTAACTAATGACTGAGATCCTGGTGTGTCACCTTCCAAACGGTAAAACTCCGTTAGTTGAAATTGGGGGTGTGACAATTTTAATTTGATTTTCTTTTGCAAAGCCTGAATTACCGCCCAAACTTCAAGAGAAAGTTTTCAAAGCAACAAGTGATGTAAGAAAACGGTGGCGCAAGCAAGAACAATTGCCACCATTCTGTGGCTTATCAGAAGAAGAAGTTCAATCACTAAGGAGACAAATATTCACCAGAGTACCACTTCATCCGCATATCGCAGAGATAGCTACTCAAGGATCACAATCAAATGTCGTCCCACCTCCCGCTCCAGTGAATACTCCTCCAAGAGTTTCGACAAGAAGAGCATTCCATTCTCACATACCATACCCAGGAAGGTTAGTAAAGCAGAAGACTGACGAACAATATGAGAAATTCATCGAGCTATTAAGTCAAATCCATGTTAATCTTCCTTTCCTGGACACATACAACAAATGCCTAAGTATGGACGTTTCTTGAAAGATTTCCTTACTAACAAAAGAAACATGGAAGAGGCAGTTAAAAAGACTAATCAATGTGTCGCTCTCATTGAAAGATGCCTTCCAAAGAAACTTTCAGATCCCGGGAAGTTTTCTTTACCATGTTCTATCAGACCACTACTGATAACCTTCACACTCACTGATCTGGGAGCAAGTGTGAACGTAATGCCATGTAACATGTTTCAAATACTCAAAATTGGGAATCCGCGACCTATTAATGCAACTATTGAACTTGCGGATGGCTCGGTTAAATCATCTATAGGAGTCATTGAGAACTTACTAGTAAAAGTCGGAAAGTTTGTCTTCCCTACCAACTTCATGGTCTTAGTAATGGGACCCGACTATTCCGTACCTTTGATATTGGGTCGCCCATTTTTAGCTACCGCCCGAGCCGTCATTGACATGAATGAAGGAATTTTGACACTTCGTTTCGAAAAACAATCAGTGACCTACAACATCGGAGGAAATGAGTGTTTCTCCAATGATCCTTTTGAAATTGCATAATTCATCGATACTAATCTAGACTACCAACTTAAGAAAGCCAAAGAGTTTAACAAAGGAAAGAAACTAGATATTGGCAAGAATTTTGACAACAATAACTCGATCGATGAATACTTTGATAAGCTACCAAAACTAAAGGACTTGAATGAAGGAACATGAGACATGGGGAAGTCGATGGCCCCCACCTGAAGAAAGACATATGAAGCACGTATGGATCTGGCCAACGACCCTTAAATAAATGTGGCACTTCCGAGAGGCAACCCGGTGATCATGAATAAATTGAGAAGTTGGTGCATACAGTAGAAAGCTTGGACCTCAGGTTTGGTTTTGCAAATATAAGTATCTATTACTTCAGCCCCAGGTATGCCTTCTCGATACTAGAACCTTAGTAGCTTAACTAGCATTCCATTAACACAATTTTATTTGGTATATTAAGAGTTTGGAAGTAAATGTATGAAGTGTGGCAACTGGAGCCACGATGGAAAGTGTAGTAAGAATCACACTTATTCCCAACATGAGTATACGCATCTGATTAAAGTAGGAGCTGTTAGGCTACATGCCGAAAGATTCATACGGAAAGGCAGTAATGTGTACTACGCAGTTAGGGAAGAGTTGAGAATGATAAGAGATCTTGGTCTTGGCAATCTGATCATAAACGAGCCCTCAGATTAGTTATACCCTCATGATCTGAGTACTGTATATGGACCTGCTAGTGTTTTCCATATTAAGCCAAGAAGCCATAACTGTGTTTCACGATAGCTGCAGCCCTTCAAACCCTTCAAATCCCTAAAAATCCAAAAAGATTTTCATTTTCACCCTTTATTTTTATATTTTAGCCACATTACAACCCTTTTAAAGTCCTCTTGATTCATGCCTACTACTTAGTTAGTTGGTGGAGACCCGATTTACATACAAGCTTATGACAATTGCATAATTCGATTCGAACTTGAGTGTTCCACTTAACTTACATTATCCTTGCATACATAACCCTAGCATTGATTGAACATTGTGAGGAGTGAGGGATTATGTATAATTGAAGTTCTAGTAGGCTTGTCATGGATTCCATCATACCAAAATAGAAAAATACAAAAATAGAATAAGCAACTCAAGAGTTATCCTGGGGTTTCTAACTACTTGGAACTCCATTACCATTTGTAATGTTTTTAGTTACGGGTATGATCATGCATGAGTTTTCTTGAGGACAAGCAAAGTTTAAGTGTGGGGTATTATGATATGTCCTAAATTATACATGTTTTTCATGCATAATAATCCCCATATTATGGTACTAATTGATTAATAACCTTGCAATTGATACTTAAAATGTTAATGTTTCAAAATTGCAGGTTATTCGGTGTTCTAAATATAAATCAAGATGAAACCAATCAAAAACACCAAGAAATCAAGCCTTTTGGATAATCATTCCCAAGCTTTAACCCCCAAGAAGTCAAAATTGGACAACAAGAAGTCAACAAGCAGATAAATGACGAAATTGGGGAGCAATAGGGCAATGCACGACCGTGCAATGCCTTGCATGGCCGTACAAACCCAAAATTTCTCCCCAAGGCTCTAGTACACTGCCAATTGTACCCTGTTTGATTCCCGAGATGTTTGCACCCCGTGCAATCCAATGCATGGCCGTGCATTGCTCATTTGGAGTCCTATAAATAGGTGGCTTGAGTTTTAAATTAGAACATACCATACACACCCAACCAGAGCTAAAGAAAGTCCATTTCTGTAGTCTAGAGTAGACTCAGCGCTACGCTAGTTTAGTATAGCCATTCGTGGCTAGTATTGCTAGGGTGAAGATGATGTTAGGTGCATGTTAATGTTTGATGTATTAATCTAGTGGCATGTTTATGTCTTTAACTATTCGCTCTTAAAACCACCATTTGGTGGGCTTTTAATATTGTCTAAATCCGTCTTTATATTTGTAAGTGTTCCTGATTTTAAAGTGTAAGATCGTATAACATTTTTAGTCAAACTTCCTTTGAAGCTTGTACGTCTTTATACAGACAGAGATTGATAAGCCAAGGCTTGGTCAACATTAGTAAGGACGTACGTCTTTATACGAACTTATTATGCGACCAAGAATTGGTGAACTTGTGTTAGGAATGGTACGTCTTTATACTCGGTCCCATTGTTACACCGCCTCCCAGTGAACAAAATATAATCACATATTTAACTTTAATACAAAGAATTTACGTTCGATGTCTTAATCTAAACCGGAGATGACCATTCGAAGGGTTGAAGGTAACTGTTGTCCCTAACGGGAGGCACTACTATTTTAATTTAAAGATTTTAATTCATGAATCAAATGTCGTGAGGACGAGGCTCTAGCGGTGACCCGTGTCACAAGTTTGTAGTAGTCACTGGATTAGTCAAGTTAACATTATCACGTACCAAGCTGCTTCGAAGCCCGAAGCAATACTTTTCGTGACCTGATCATTTCCAAGACATTTACTTTTCTGATATTTTCTATTCTGGTCGTTACATTTCTGTTACACACATCACACACGTTTTTATTTTTATGCTATTTACTTTACCGTCATTTACTTTTCTATCATTTACTATTCTGCTTCACAAGCACATAAAACCTACTCACTAATTGATTCGGCTAAACGATAATAAAAGTTGTGTACCGGAACTCGACCATGTCCATTTGTTCGATACTTGGTTCTTACCTAAACTGTATTACACTACGATAGGTAGACTTGCCTATTGTCTGTGTTTTTAAATTAAAGTAATTATCATAAGAATATATTATATTTTTATATATTAAAAACGACACATCACGTACGAAGGTAATGATGAATTTGTTCAGTCACATGACGACATGGCTGGTAATGAAGTGGTGTTTGTTTGTATGCTAATGGAGCATCTAGTAACCAGTAAACCACTGAATAGAAATGGAGATTTTAAACAGAAATGTAAGTCATACTAGCGGTTTATGGTCGATCAGATTTATTTGTGGCGTTGTTTGCCATATTAGATTTTTATATTTTGTTTTTGTTTATTTTAACTTACGTTAAAGTCTGTTTCGTTGTAATCTTCTAATGAAATTGTTGTGTTCTTGTCAACCCATGTATTGTTTTATTTCTATAATAATGAAATGTTTGTTTACGCGCTGATATCTCCCTCGTATATTTTGCATTTGGAGGATGGGTTGGTTCGTTGAGTAGACCTCACGTGATATTACGGGGACGAGAAAACGAAATATATTATTTTTATCTATTAAATATAAATAAGTTGGTCCAAAGTTAGAGAAAATGGGTTTTTTAAAATTATTTTTTTAGATATATTGAAGCTCAAACAAGCAACTTTACGTGCTGATATCTCCCTCGTATATTCTGCGTTTGGTGGACGGGTTGGTTCGTTGAGTAGACCTCACGTGATATTACGGGGACGAGAAAACGGAATATATTATTTTTATCTGTTAATTATAAATAAATTGGTCCAAAGTTAGAGAAAATGAGTTTTCTAAAAATTATTTTTAAATCTGTCACGTGATATCTCCCTCGTATATGGCTGATTTGGTGATTATCCCATTAAAATGTTACACAATATAAATTGAAATGTAAAATACATAAAATATTACATAACATAATTAAAAAACAATTAAAAGTAAAATGATTACAACTTAATTAAAACATCATAACATATTTAAAACCTAAATAAAATAAGATTAATAGGAGTCGGTGTCGTGATCCCAGTAATCGAAGTCGGCATCGTGCTCGTCTTCAAATGGGTTAGGAGGTTGCGTTTCATGCATGTACTCGTCTTGCTCCGGATCACATGGCACGTACTCATTTTCTGGTCGTTCTTTGTCTTGGTCTTCAAGTGCGTGTTGATTTTCAAGTGGGTACTGGTCTTCAGGCCATCAATAATCTTCTGGTCGCTCTTCTAGCGGGGGCTCTTGAAATGTGTATTGGTCATCATGTGGGGGCTCTTCGGGTGGGAAGGTATCAAATGGACAGTTCAATAAAACATCATCTTCAACATTCTCAAACGAGGGTGGAGGAGGTTGAACCAGATCCGATACATCCGATTTGGTGAATTTGTTGTCTTGGTTTTTTGACATTGTTAGAGTGATTTGAATGACAATATGAATTGAGGCTGACAGTTAAATAAAACATCACCTACTATGCCTATTTATAATACTATGAACGTAGTATTATATAACACTTTTCACTTCCGTGAATGCCATAAACGTATGTGCAAATGTCCAAACAAGAAAGAATCACTAGCATGCTTAAAGGCTGACAGACACTATTCAATTCCGCGAATGACATAAACGGATGTGGAAGTGTCCAAATACTGGGCTCTTTTAAATATTGAATTTAACCGAATTCATTTCTCACTACATTTCATATCCTTTTTTGTGTTCATGGCGGATCGAACAAACAATGTTCATCTTCACTTTCATATTAACATCAATGTAGACCCACCAAACCCTCCATAAGTTGTTGAAGATCTATGGGCTGACACTGATAACTTTGATTAGAATTTGGCTTTCGATCAAGTCTTTCCACAGAATGCGCATCAAACAAACCCTCCCTCGAATGTGTTTCAAACAAACCCTCCCCCGAATGTGCATCAAACAAACCCTCCCCCCGTTATGCAACAACCCAACCCTCCCCCCATTGTGCAACAACCAAACACTCCACCAAATTTTCAACAACCAAACCCTCCCCCCATAGTTGAAGAACCAGGAAAAGATCAATATGATTTTGATGAAGAATGGTGGTTTAAAGATACAGTTAGGCGACATCAGCGTCAATCCAGGCATGAATGCGAGGGCTATCACTATTCAGGGGACTCTGATGACTCTGATTACTCCGATGACTCAGGTTAAGTGTTTCGTCATGTTTTAATTATGTATTAATCTTTATGTAATCTTGTTTTAATCTTGTCAATCCCCCTATGTATTGTACTAATGTATTGTGCTTCAGCTATAATAATTAGGACCACGTAATAAACGAATGCTCCTCCAAATTATGAAATCCTAAAAAGTTACAGATGGTGTTCATATCACTACATTGTACGCATACCATATAATTCATCTGCCATAAAACGTATGTAATTTAGACAAGCATCTTGTAAACTGACTTCTTCCCATGCTAAGGACCTGTTTTGTATCAGCCTACTTAATAACATACAAATTACCACCCTGCATCTCGACCAATGTGACCACCATTTGGAGGCCACACACTTTCCCCGGACTATTCCAAGGTCTCTACTTCTTGTAGACCAGAGCATTGAAAAAATGAAATACGTTGTAGAAACCATCTAAAAGGTAACTCAAATTCCAAAAATAGTTGGTGAATACCACGATGTATGCACCCTAAATTACCACATGTATTTGTAACACAATTTGTTGATGCACTTTCCTGTGACAACACTCTGGATAGAGTCTTAGTTTGTATTTCTAATGTCTGTAATTTGTCTTTGTATTTATGAGTTATTATGTAATAGTTTATCGAGTTGTATTTACTTTTACATAGTGTTTGTTGCATTTCTTCTAAGTGTTGTGCGCACTTACAAGTGCGCAGGAGAAAGCTCCTGCGTACTTAGCAAGTACGCAGGAAGACCCATGCGTACATGTTAAGTACGCAAGAGTAGTTGGTCCTGCGCACTTGCTAAGTGCGCATGCATCAGGTCTGTATAAATAGGATAGGTTCACAGAGGCTAAGTACGCAGAACCATTTGTTTAGACGAACTCAGTTTTGCTAAGTACGCAGCTTGTATTCTCTCTGTAACTGTCGAGTGTTTATAATACAAAGAACGTTTATTGTGACTCTCGTGTTTGGTTTACTTTGTTTAGTAAGACTCTCCACCTAGTCACGGGTATTCCGCAACCCGGTGCGACTAGTAGACCGCTTGCATGTGACGATCCGACACACACGAAGGGACCTACACAATCATATGGATACATTGCATGAACTTGTAGTGAATGCATACAAATCTTGAAAAGGTACCAGTTTTCACCATCAGAAGATATAAATAAATATGCCTGTGAAAACATATAAATAATTATTATTTCTTTTTAAAAATTAAATTAAAAAAATGAAATAACTTTACCGTTTCAACCTCCCACAGTGGAGGATACAGCTAGTTCGTCCCATCACCATATTAGAAGGAATCGTGATGTCCGTCAGTTATTAGGTCCATAAACTCAGGCGGTAGAATAATCCAACGATCCCCCCTCGGCAACTCATCGCTTATTAGTATGTAATATAACCTCCAATACATCAAATTTCTTGTCCAAGCATGAACATGCAGTACCAAAAAAATAACAATTACTACTATACGTTAATATGACGTGTATATATTTTTTATACTTACAATCTCCTGCATAAAAGCGTCTCCACAAAGCCATAAAACGGTACCCCAAAATTCGCAGTCGAGTTCTACCTCGCCCATACAATGAACCCTACACCAATATCTATCTCAGTTGTAAAAGAATTGGACAACATTTCGAGACCAGTTGTCACTATTCGGGCAAAAAATGGTTATCTACCGGCGCCGGTATGTCACTGTCGGGTGCACTAGAAGACCTGTTCTGTTATATTAGTGGTAAATTTTTTGAATTGAAATGAGTTTGATATTTATAACCAAATAAATACAATGCGTATGTTATTATTTACGTGAATAAGATTCATATAAGTGCTCCATAAATTAATTGCAAAAAATGGGTTACCCCACCATTAGAAGCCAAAAACCCTACATTAATTGTATGATGTGTAATCAACCAATTCACATAAGTGCTATCAACCACCAATTCACGTGAATGCCTTATCCATTCCTTATTCAAGATCACGTGAATGCCTCGTGTTAACTTTGAATTGATATCACAAAAAGTTGTCATACCCCCAGATTTATTTACTTAATAAATAAATACAGGTTGCAACGATTGGTTCATTACACGATAGCGGAAGCTGTAATAGTGATTTCTAATACTTGAATACTTACACAAATACTAAGACTAAGTAGTACAATGATCTAAGTCCTGCTAGTTCAATGGCCGACTTGAGACTTGATAATCTATGCACGTCCGGTTACTAGGACTTGTTCCAACATAGCTAGCCTATTCCAACCGCGCCATGGCTAAAGGTTACCTGAGAAACATACTTGAAAGTGTCAACACAAAGGTTGGTGAGTTCACAGAGTTTGTTAATTTAGTACAGTTAGTTTTCCCCAAAAACGTATACATGACTTAATCGTCATAAAATAAGTAGTTTTCCATTAAAAACATGCCCATGACTTCACCGTCATGAAATAAGTAGTTTTCATTTAAAAACATGCCCATGACTTCACCGTCATGAAATAAGTAGTTTTCCTTTGAAAAACATGTACATGACTTACCGTAATAAAATAAGTAGTTTTCCTTTGAAAACATGTCCATGACTTAACCGTCATAAAATATGTAGTTTTCTTTTGAAAACATGTCCATGACTTAACCGTCATAAGATATGTAGTTTTCCTTCGAAAACATTCCCATGACTTTACCGTCATAAATCCAATGTTTAAACATGATCATTTTCCGATCAAAACTCTTTGTATGTATTACCAATGAATCCGAATACTAATCCGATCAATTGACCCCATTTGTAAACTTGCAAGGAATACAAAACAGTATGTAATGTACGAGACCGTAACCAAACCCCAACTTTCTGTGCCTCCCCTCGCCTTTCTGCGAGTTAAGACAATATGCGGTCATTCGGCCATTTGGACCCCTGATTAGCGAGACTAATCATGACCGGAGGCGTCACCCCCAATAGTACTATCCATAAATTCCCGGGCTAAGTCCTTAGCTAATGGTTACTAATTTATTCCGAGGACTTTAAGCGCTTTATTTTTCCCTCAATACACACATACGGTCAGATCATTAGTTCATTCATTTACATACGAAAATTCTTTACAAGTATGTTTCCACCCCAAAATATTTCAAAAACTTAGAAAAAGGGGGTTTAGTGAAACTCACAAAGAGTTAAACCAGAATGTTCATATTGTCAAACGTGTAAGCAATTGTATTTCATGTTCTCAAAACATAACAAGTAAGTATGTTTCTCCCCCGCAGTTTACAAAACATTAAAAAGCGAAAGGGGGCCGTGAACTCACCTTTTGTCCGATGAAATCCTAGCAAATAAACCTGTGCTAATAGTTCCTGTCTATCTGTACCCTAATCACACAAGGGTACTAATGTGTTAAGACTACCCGTCTTAAACGCAAGTTGTTCACCCAACTTAACTATTCCTGTTAAGTTCGTCTTTGTTTATTTAAAACATTGTTTTCTCATGACGACTCGTTGGTGATTATTATTCCAGTCTAGACGTTTACATATTTTCTGAGAAAATATTATGTTTCCATATTGGTGACTTGTTACGTGTACCAAAAATATATATTATTTTTGTAATAACTTATACATATTCATGTTGTTATACTTAATAATTCTTTCGAGCTAGTAAACTATAAACACACATATGCATATATATATATATATATATATATATATATATATATATAAAATATATTTCGATTTCTACATGTATGCATATGTGTTCTAGTATTTTTATCAAGTGTTAACCATACTTTAGACTACTAACCACACTTATCATCATATGTTCAAAACAACAAAAATATACATATATACATACAAAATTTTGGCCATTTATATATATATATATATATATATATACATATATATATATATATATATATACAAATCCTTAGTTTTTTTTTTAAACTTACTAAAGTTAAACTTTATAAAACTCTTTACTCTTTTAAATCCTTTATTTTCATGGTGAACAACGAGCTTCAAACTGGAAAATAAAAGATAAAGATAAGAAGTGGTGTCAGTTTCATACCGCTAGACAAGCTAGGAGAAGATTTACGAGTAGAAAGGGATGATGATTCGATACACCATAAAAACCGACTCTTAAACCTTCAAGACTTCTTTGAATCTCCACTTCTCTAGTTAATTCCCTCTCAACTTGTGTTCTTGGATTTTGAAAGAGTAAATGTGTAGGTGTGTGCATATGTATCGATATATATAGAGACAGAAGGTGAGAGTTTGAGTGTTCTACACACTATCATCATGGCATAGAATTATGTATTTGATGGATGTAACTCATGGCTAGATTTTGGGTTGAATGGGTATGGTCCTAATGACACAAAGAGTGGCACATGAAAGATTTGATGGTTCAAGTGGGTGGCCCCACTTGTGTTTGGCCGAAAGAGGGGTTAGAGGGGTGGGGCTTTGGGTCTTGTCATTTCAAGTGTCATCATTCACATGTTTAGGTAGATGATATTTAGGTAGTGTATACCCGGTAAGTGATCCCGTGATTTAATACACGGTATAGGACTCTTAATGATCAATTAATTTTATATATTATTGTTGTCTGCCTAGTCTCAATAGTTTACTAGTCAAACCCGACGTAGTTATTATCCTAGCTATAAAATACACGTACACACATAAAAATATCTTATGACCATGTAATAAACATTTTTATGTTAACTTTTAAAAGTTTAGTCACCAATATTTATGTTTTTATGTTAAAGCGTGTCTCTAGACTTTACTTGAATAAAATCTTGTTAATCACCAACAACCATATATTACGGGTTATAATCATTTATTTCATAGTAATTCTTAAAATAACTAACATATAACATGGGTTCTTTTGCTAGATTCCTTGACAGTACCTTGTCAAAATTAAATTTCAGAAAATATAAAGTATGAATGTGCCATTATGAATATGGATCTTGACCTAAAATACTGGGTGTCACATTCTCCCCATGTTAAAAAGAATTTCGTCCCTAAATTCAATTGATGTTATCTTGAGTTGGTGTATTCGTGAATAAGGTCTCGTACTCGATTTTCATATGATCTTCGTGTTCCCATGTATCCTTTAGGTCACGCTTTGAGTTCTATCATATCTTAACCAATTCAATACGGTTACGCCCTGTTCCCTGGACTTTTCAGTCAGTGATTTCAATAGGTTCCTGAACAGGGTGCGGTTTGTCACCTCTGTGAACCTCACCAGCCGATATGATTAACGTTTTGTCTGATAAATACTTCTTGAGATTTGACACATGAAACATATCATGTACATTGCTTAGTTCTTTTGGCAACTTGAGCTGCCACAGGGCCAACCCTAACCAATATTTCAAATGGTCCAATGTACCTAGGGTTAAGCTTGCCACGGTTGCCAAACCTTGCAACTCCTTTCCAAGGTGAGACCTTCAACATGACCCGGTCTCCAACTTGGAATTCTAATGGTCTTCGTCTGTTATCCGCGTAACTCTTTTGTCTATCATGGGAGGCTTTTAGACGATCTTTGATTTTGAAAATCTTGTCAGTGGTTTCCTGAATGACCTCAAGACCAGTTAAATGCTTGTCGCCAACCTTCGCTCAACATAGCGGTGAACGACACTTTCGACCATACAAAGCCTCAAACAGAGCGGCTTTAATGTTGGTATGGTAACTGTTATTATACGAAAACTCAGCCAACGGTAAACGAGTATCCCAAATTCCTCCAAAATTGATTACACAAGCATGGAGCATATCTTCTAAAGTTTGAATGGTCCTTTCACTTGAACATCTGTTTGTGGGTGATATGCCGTACTTATGTCAAGACGTGTGCCCAAGGCTTCTTGTAATGATTGCCAGATTTTAGACACGAATCTGCTGTCTCTATTAGAGATAATAGAAATTGGCACTCCCTGCCTAGCCACAATTTCCTTGATATATAGCCTTGCAAGTTTCTCGGTTTTATCCGTCTCTTTGATGGGCAGAAAATGAGCTGACTTCGTCAAATGATCGACGATTACCCATATAGTATCATACCCGCTTGACGTCTTGGGAAATTTTGTAATGAAATCCATGGAAATCTGTTCCCATTTCCATTTAGGAATCTCGGGTTGCTATAACAACCGAGACGGTTTTTGATATTCTGCCTTTACTTTTGAACACATTAAGCACTTGCCAACATAGATAGCAATTTCTCCTTTCATGTTTTGCCACATAATGGTGTTCCTTGGGATCCTTATACGTTTTATTCGATTCTGGATGAACGAAGTACTTGGGCTTATGGACTTCATCCATAACCTCCCACATAGGCTACCGATACCTGGTACTCAAATTCTATCTGTATCATCCAACTTAGGCTTCAATTGTTTGATTCCATTTACTGGGTAGACGGTATTCGAAAGCAACGCGAATACTTCTCCGACTAATGATATTAAACGTGCAAGAACCCCTTTATTTGATTACCCTAAATATTGTAGGGTTATGTGATACTCATTCCTGGTAATGAAAGGAATGGTGCCTGCGAATCTTGAGCGTATGTTGACACATACCCTCTATTCGTCTACGCACTTTGTCACAAAAGCAGATCTCTATAGATCTTAGGAAAGAATTACTCGACGAGGTGTCTAGGTTTTAGTTGAATATTGGGTAGTAACGACACAGTACGGAAATGAAACTTTATGTTTGTCCCTTTTATGCTTTTCGAAAGCATTTTCTCGGACTAAGACTTTATTCTTAATTCAGGTTTCGTGTTATCTATGATCTTCCATTAAAATGGGTCATAATTGATTTAATATTTCAAGATTCCTTGTGTGCTCTCACTAGCAAAGTTCGAGTCTAATCACCACTTTACCCTTTGCTTGTACCACCCTTCCGAGGCAGACCAGACTTTGGGTTGTAACTTCTTGATATGTAAACTCATGGCTTGACCACCATACTCTCGAAGTATGTAAGTCATGCGAAGTTCTATGTTTGTTTAGAATATTCACATTCCGTTTAGGTGAGGAAATGAACAGCGATACTGTGAGAATGGTCTCATCGAATTAGTGCTTTCCCCAAAATGGGCTACGGGTTTGTCAACCCATTAAGTTGGCAGAAAGAGTTGATAGCCAACTATTAGTCATACAGTGTGTATGCACTTCCTTAGTGTTTAAATGGTGCTTTAGTGACTTACTGTTACGTATTCCACTCATATAGGTCATAGCCTCAAAATCCTTAGCACAAGGATAAAATTGAGGTAATGAGTGTTAAACATCAAAAACTTTATATTCTTACTGAGCCTGCGTTAAGAGGTCATTTCTTAACAATAGATGATCTAGAGCTTCCTAATTATAGAAAATTAGGAGCAGAAGATGTGATCACGCCTCTCCTCTAGGCTGAAATCTAGGATCCATTCAACAAGATGATCTTTGGGAAAGTGCGGGTACAAAGGGTATCAAACTATCCTTCTCGAATCTTTATGGACAGTGGTCTATAGTGAACAACTCATGCTTACGTCCCTTATGCATATCGAGAGCTAATGAGATTAGCAAGAAATTCCGCATTTGGGAAACCTTCTAAAGTTTTGTATGTCGTTTTTCTGTTAGTGCGACAATAGTCATCAGTCCACACTTAGGTTTCTTTGGCATTCGCTTGAGCATCATCCCTCACCTATTCATCACTGGGAGAATAGTCGGACTTAAAGGTGTACTGAATGTCAATGGTTGCGAGAGCAACCCTGTTTGACCAATATTATGAAATGTCAGATTGCCTACTTGTCTCTTGTCGAGCTTCCACAACACCCCATAGGTGCTATGTGTATGCGGGTCAGAAATATTTTCTGCCCCATTACTGGAGCTAGTGCATAGCACTCCTGACGTAACTTTCAAGTAATTGTGAGACTAAATTGTACGATAGATCCCGAGATTATGCTATAATCTCCTACAATAATTTTGCAATTATTGTAATTGTGGGTTGTGGTAATGCTCAATTTGAAGCCATCTTGACAAGCAGAATCTCAAAGAATGAATGTACGAAATCCTTCGCCGTTCAGGATTCACTAAGGATTGGTTGAATTCAATTTGAATTTCTCTCGTTCCTCCCGAACTAGGAGAATACTTTGTGGACACGTATTTGAGAAGTCCAATTTGTTAAGATCCAATCCTTAATCAAGTGACTGAGAACATGGGTTGATCATTACCTTGGACAGCAAGACTCACTAAAGTACCCATACGCTGCAAATAATGATTACGTGTGCACCTGTAATGATAATTTACTTTGCAAGATCCCTGTAGTGTTCCTTCTATCCCCAACTTTTAGTTAAAAGGATTTGAAATGATCATTAGGTCGTGTTTGCACACTTGTGTAGGAGTGTGTATTGTTCTATCAGATTACTCTTGATTATGTGTACCAATACCCATGAGTCTGCCGAATCTGGCTGTTACCGGATGAGGTTAACGGTAGAGAGGCACCACCAGTGTCTCTCAAGAATAAAATGTGTATGGAAGTCAGGCACTATGTGTAGGGTAGAGATCCTCAAATTAGTGTCGAGCAACTCATGCTCCAAGTATGTATGTACGTATGGATCCACATGATCCTGATGAATGTCTGGGTCTCCTGACCCATGGAGTTCTCCCCCGTTTAGTCCTGCTTATCCACCTTGGATTCCCTTCGGTCCGGGCAATCCCGTCTGCCACATCTCATGGTGAAAGTCTATTCGTTCGATCCGGCAACTCATGAATTAGAGTATTTATACCGCACATACGTCAGAAAGAAAGTTGCCTCCCCAGCTAGAGTAGTTGTCGGTGTGGTGCAGGTATAGGTACAAATTCTGGTACGGGTTCAGCCTGTTGTGATACCAAGATCGGTAACTAAAGGTTGCTGCCGTCGTCGCCCAAGCTCAGCTCGTAACTCGATCTTCTAAGGTTGCAGTATGCTGAGTACCCGTTATTCTTGACTCGTAATCCGAACAGTAACATGTCGTAAGTGTTTATTATTTCCACATTGTTGTATGTGCTTAAGTGTTCATTACATGTGCCAAGTAATTGTATTAGTGTAGCTAATGATACCCTAGTGTAACTCCATACACTAATAGTCTACACAAATTGTTTGGCAACGGTTGGAATTCCCATACTCAAGTCTTAGTTGTTCTTAGTGTGATGCAAGTCTTAGAAATATTGGTCCCTAAATGAGTCCGGTTAGAGCCTAGATGTCACCAAGGAAACCTAATTCGCAAAAACCATTGCTCTGATACCAATCTGTCACACCCCCAGATGTATTTAATTAATAAATAAATACAGGTTGCAACGATTGGTTCATTACACGATAGCGGAAGCTGTAATAGTGATTTCTAAGACTTGAATACTTACACAAATACTAAGACTAAGTAGTACAATGATCTAAGTCCTGCTAGTTCAATGGTCGACTTGAGACTTGATAATCTATGCACGTCCGGTTACTAGGACTTGTTCCAACATAGCTAGCCTATTCCAACCGCGCCATGGCTAAAGGTCACCTGAGAAACATACTTGAAAGTGTCAACACAAAGGTTGGTGAGTTCACAGAGTTTGTTCATTTAGTACAGTTAGTTTTCCCCGAAAACGTATACATGACTTAATCGTCATAAAATAAGTAGTTTTCCTTTAAAAACATGCCCGTGACTTCACCGTCATGAAATAAGTAGTTTTCATTTAAAAACATGCCCATGACTTCATCGTCATGAAATAAGTAGTTTTCCTTTGAAAAACATGTCCATGACTTACCGTCATAAAATAAGTAGTTTTCCTTTGAAAACATGTCCATGACTTAACCGTCATAAAATATGTAGTTTTCCTTTGAAAACATGTCCATAACTTAACCGTCATAAAATATGTAGTTTTCCTTCAAAAACATTCCCATGACTTTACCGTCATAAATCCAATGTTTAAACATGATCATTTTCCGATCAAAACTCTTTGTATGTATTGCCAATGAATCCGAATACTAATCCGATCAATTGACCCCATTTGTAAACTTGCAAGGAATACAAAACATTATGTAATGTACGAGACCGTAACCAAACTCCAACTTTCTGTGCCTCCCCTCGCCTTTCTGCGAGTTAAGACAATATGCGGTCATTCGGCCATTTGGACCCCTGATTAGCGTGACTAATCATGACCGGAGGCGTCACCCCCAATAGTACTATCCATAAAATCCTGGGCTAAGTCCATAGCTAATGGTTACTAATTTATTCCGAGGACTTTAAGCGCTTTATTTTTCCCTCAATACACACATACGGTCAGATCATTAGTTCATTCATTTACATACAAAAATTCTTTACAAGTATGTTTCCACCCCAAAATATTTCAAAAACTTAGAAAAAGGGGGTTTAGTGAAACTCACAAAGAGTTAAACCAGAATGTTCATATTGTCAAACGTGTAAGCAATTGTACTTCATGTTCTCAAAACATAACAAGTAAGTATGTTTCTCCCCCGCAGTTTACAAAACATTAAAAAGCGAAAGGGGGCCGTGAACTCACCTTGTGTCCGATGAAATCCTAGCAAATAACCCTGTGCTAATAGTTCCTGTCTATCCATACCCTAATCACGCAAGGGTACTAATGTGTTAAGACTACCCGTCTTAAACGCAAGTTGTTCACCCAACTTAACTATTCCTGTTAAGTTCGTCTTTGTTTATTTAAAACATTGTTTTCTCATGAAGACTCGTTGGTGATTATTATTCCAGTCTAGACGTTTACATATTTTCTCGAAAATATTATGTTTCCATATTGGTGACTTGTTACGTGTACCAAAAATATATATTATTTTTGTAATAACTTATACATATTCTTGTTGTTATACTTAATAATTCTTTCGAGCTAGTAAACTATAAACACACATATGCATATATATATATATATATATATATATAATATATTTCGATTTCTACATGTATGCATATGTGTTGTAGTATTTTTATCAGGTGTTAACCATACTTTAGACTACTAACCACACTTATCATCATATGTTGAAAACAACAAAAATATACATATATACATACAAAATTTTGGCCATTTATATATATATATATACATATATATATATATATACAAATCCTTAGTTTTTTTTTTAAACTTACTAAAGTTAAACTTTATAAAACTCTTTACTCTTTTAAATCCTTTATTTTCATGGTGAACAACGGGCTTCAAACTAGAAAATAAAAGATAAAGATAAGAAGTGGTGTCAGTTTCATACCGCTAGACAAGCTAGGAGAAGATTTACGAGTAGAAAGGGATGATGATTCGATACACTAGCAAAACCGACTCTTAAACCTTCAAGACTTCTTTGAATCTCCACTTCTCTAGTTAATTCCCTCTCAACTTGTGTTCTTGGATTTTGAAAGAGTAAATGTGTAGGTGTGTGCATATGTATCGATATATATAGAGACAGAAGGTGAGAGTTTGAGTGTTCTACACACTATCATCATGGCATAGAATGATGGATTTGATGGATGTAACTCATGGCTAGATTTTGGGTTGAATGGGTATGGTCCTAATGACACAAAGAGTGGCACATGAAAGATTTGATGGTTCAAGTGGGTGGCCCCACTTGTGTTCGGCCGAAAGAGGGGTTAGAGGGGTGGGGGGTTGGGTCTTGTCATTTCAAGTGTCATCATTCACATGTTTAGGTAGATGATATTTAGGTAGTGTATACCCGGTAAGTGATCCCATGATTTAATACACGGTAGAGGACTCTTAATGATCAATTAATTTTATATATTATTGTTGTCTGCCTAGTCTCAATAGTTTACTAGTCAAACCCGACGTAGTTATTATCCTAGCTATAAAATACACGTACACACATAAAAATATCTTATGACCATGTAATAAACATTTTTATGTTAACTTTTAAAAGTTTAGTCACCAATATTTATGTTTTTATATTAAATTGTGTCTCTAGACTTTACTTGAACAAAATCTTGTTAATCACCGACAACCATATATTACGGGTTATAATCGTTTATTTCCTAGTAATTCTTAAAATTACTAACATATAACATGGGTTCTTTTGCTAGATTCCTTGACAGTACCTTGTCAAAATTAAATTTCAGAAAATATAAAGTATGAACGTGCCATTATGAATATGGATCTTGACCTAAAATACTGGTGTCACAAAATTCCTCTGAATTGTACTTAGAATTCACGTGAATGCTTCCTGGTGACCCCACCATTAAGTTTGAATTGATATCACAATTCACGGGTGTTAACTCAAAGTCAATTTAATCATAGATATGAGATTCCTATTCACGGAATGGACCATGTGTCAAATGCATGGTAAGAGTGGTACAATTGGGAGGACACCTAACTTGATTGTTATAGGAATAGGGCTCAAGGAAGTGTTAGGTGTCTTTAGGCATTTAAGATGGTGGTCCCTTTTTTTTGTCCTAACCTTCACTACAAGAAGAGAGCACATTAAATCTACAAAAATAACATGACATCTTCAACATTATACAAGATTGATATGTCAATACAATTAATGTACAATTTTGGCTTTATAAAAATTACCGTCAAACACTTTTCATTATACAATATCTTAATATTTTAATTGCCAGAAAATATCTTTCAATCTTCTTTCTATCAACAAATCAAACTATCAAAATGAATTATAACTTGAACCCTGGTCCAATGATCAATGATGTCTTGTATCTAGAAAAAGAACATCATTCTAGGGTTTTGTTTCAGCATCTATAAATGGGGAATGAACCCTCCCTAAATTTAAGAAGTGGCGATCAAGCCTTTTGGTGTGATCTTAAAAAGGATCTTCAAATTACAAATAATGTTAGAGGATATGTTGAAATTGCGAGGTTCAGTGGAGTGCTTAACTGTGGGTCAAGGAGCCTTGACCGTGCATTAATCGAGGCGTTGGTCGAAAGGTGGCGGCAAGGGAAACACACGTTTCACCTGCCATTTGGTGAAACAACTGTAACTTTACAAGATGTTAATATTTTGTGGGGATTACTTACAGAGGGTGGGGTCATATTCAGAGAAGACCCATCACTAAATACAAGTGAACGTATGGAGAGGTGTCATAATTTATTAGGTTTTTCACCTCTAGAAAATGATATAAAATCTAATTTTTTAAAAATAACATCTATTCTAAATTTTATGAAATCCAATCTTCTAGCTGAAGATGCTACAGAATTTCAATGCATGTAATGTGCACACTGTGTTATTCTTATTTTGTGTGGTGGCACAATATTTGTAGATATGAAACATCCTATTTATTTCTTATTTTATCAGAGTATTATATTGCGGAAAACGGTCACAGATTAACAAAACCTTGCCATTAAATGGCTAAGGTAACTTTTTATTATAATATTGTTTTACATAAGATGATATGATTACATCATACTATATAGGGATTCTTTGATTCCGACCGCTCCGTCCTCAGGAAGCTTTATTCCACGTGCCTCTTTCCTGCAGTGTTTGAAAAACATTTTTGAATTAGCTTACGCAAAGTAAGTACACTGCATCATTCCTTTTATTATGAACCCTTTAGGTTCTTATTATTGTTCAAGTTTTCCAGGCTCTCGGTGCCCCTGTAACCATCTTCCGACGTACCTTCAGTCACGTCGTTCGTATATTTTATGGGTTTGCTAACCCCCTCACGACCATCTTTGGACGTACCTCCGGTCCGAGTTTTTAGTAGGGTTCTTATACTCGTCAGTATAGACCCCTTGCATTTTTCACGAAGACTCATACATTTCCTCTGCCCCGTAGGCTTTGAATCTTTTCCTCAGCCCCGTAGGCTTAGAATTTTTTCCTCAGCCTCATAGGCTTGGAATCTTTTTAGTTTTCTTCTTTATTATTGAGATCCACCTTATAGGCCGGGTATCTCATTTCATTTGAGACCTTGAATATCTTAGACTCACAGCCTCCCAAATGTTTCAAGCATTTGTTTTCATTTCATATATATGCATGACTTATTTCCTAACTAGTCCTCACCTTAAAACTTCATAACGGTTTCTCCACGAAGCATTAAAAGGGTTTATATATAGGAAGTACCAGCGGTGTATCCACCACCCCTTGGATACGTCGTGGTTACTCCATATTCCAGTTTAGTGTTTAGACTAACCCTTCATTACCCCGTACCCTCGTCATATACATATCACATAACACATATCATTTAAACACGTAATTCAGATATTCGTGTCTAGGGTACGGGTCCAGTGTACTTACTTTATCCTCAGGTAGTTCCTATGTTCGTTCCTTTCTTTAAACGTTTCTCCAAACTCGAACCGCACTCGCAGCGTATCGCACTCGAATTCAAACGCGTCACACCGAGACCCTTGCTCCTTCTAAAATTCGTGTGTATGTGTGGTGGTGGTTTTTGTGATGTTTTCAAATGAATGGCCAAAGCCATCTATTTATAGGGCTAAGATGTGACCCATGTCGGACCAATATAGTGATATCGGTCTGACATCTAGGTGAGGCGGTGTTAGGATTTGGCGAGCGCATATCGAACCGCTATGTATATGGATGTCGGTCCGCTATGGGCATATCGGACCACTATGGCTTTCATGTCGGTCCGATATCTGTTTGTACACGCGTCAGATCTCATGGCTAGTCACCCGACACGTGGCATCTCCTGATTGTTTCCTTGCACCCTACATGTCGGACCGCTATCCAATATGATGTCGGTCCAACATCCGCCCACTTTCACAAATTTTCATTTTCAGCCCCTATACTTTAAGTGAAATGCATTCTAACCCCTTAGGGTTTCATCCAATGACCATTTTAGTCCTCCAACTTGTATTTCTTTAGAAATTGGGGTGTTACAACTCTCCCCCCTTAATTTAGGTTTCGTCCTCGAAACTTGTTAATCTTTGAGTAATTGAGGATAACTTTTCCTTATTTTATCCTCCTTTCCCAGGTCATCTCCAATCCTTTTTTGTGCTTCCATTGTACTAATACTTGTTTGATCGTTTTATGACGTAGCTGCTTTTCTTTTGTGTCTAGAATCTTAATAAGTTCTTTAACATAGGTTAACTTATCATTAACTTCTATCTCTTTTATAGGAACGTGTGCAACTTCATCAGTTAAACATTTCCTTAAGTAAGATACATGGAACGTGTTGTATATCTTATTGAATTCTTCAGTTAGCTCTAACTGATAAGCTACCTTTCTGACTCGTTTGATGATTTTGAAAGGACCAATGAATCGTGGACTTAGCTTCCCATATTTCTTGAATCGGATTAGACATTTCCAAGGAGACACTTTCAACAAGACATAATCTCCTTCTTGGAATTCTATTGGTCTGCGTATGTGTTTTGCCTACCTTGTGTAGCTTTCAAACGTGCTTTGATTAAGTCAAGCTTTTCTGACGTGGCTTGAACTATTTCTTTGCTGCTAATTCTTTCTGACCAATTTCTCCCCAACATACAGGAGTCCTACATCTTCTACCATATAGCATCTCACATGGTGGTATACTAATACTGGAATGGTAGCTGTTATTGTATGAAAATTCTCCTAATTGTAGATGGCAATCCCAACTTCCACCGAAATCAATTATACAAGCACGCAACTTATCTTCAAGAGTTTGTATTGTCCTGTCACATTGTCCATCAGTTTGAGGATGATATGACATGCTGATTAGAAGTCTGGTTCCCATCTCTTCGTGGAACTTTTTCCAAAACCGTGAAGTGAAACAAGTGTCTCGGTTAGAGACTGGTACTCCATGTCTGGAAACAATCTCTTCTGAAGAGTATGTTTCACGTATTGCTAAGAAATGAACACTCTTAGTTAGTCGATCTACAACTACCCAAATGGTATCATAACCCCTAGCTGCCTTTGGTAGCTTGGTTATGAAATCCATAGAGAGATGTTCCCACTTCCATTCTGGGATTTCTAATTGTTGTAATCTTCTGTATGGCTTCTGATGTTCTGCTTTAACTTGTAAACAAGTTAAGCATTTAGCCACATATTTCATGACATCAAATTTCATTTTGGGACACTAATAATCTTTCTGCAGATCTTGGTACATTTTTGTAGTACCCGGATGAATAGAAGATCATGATTTATGAGCTTCATTGAGAATCTTAAGTCTAAACTCACCTGATCGTGGTATCCACATAAGACCAAATCGAGTCTTGACTTTATACTCATTCTCTTCTAAAAGCTTCTCATAACCAACTATTCTTTCTTAACATTCTCACCTTTTAATGCTTCGATTTGTGCATCTCGAAGTTGGCTCATGAAATCAAGAGTTATCACTAATTTTTTTCCTCAGCCTTGTAGGCTTGGAATCTTTTTAGTTTTCTTTTTTATTATTGAGATCCACCTTACAGGCCGGGTATCTCATTTCATTTGAGACCTTGAGTATCTTAGACTCATAGCTTCCCAAATGTATCAAGCATTTGTTTTCATTTCATATATATGCTTGATTTATCTCCATAAAGCATTAAAAGGGTTTATATATAGGAAGTACCAGCGGCATATCCACCACCCCTTGGATACGTCGTGGTTACTCCATTATTCCAGTATAGTGTTTAGACAAACCCTTCATTACCCCGTACCCTCGTCATATACATATCACATAACACATATCATTTAAACACGTAATTCAGATATTCGTGTCTAGGGTACGGGTCCAGTGTACTTACTTTATCCTCAGGTAGTTCCTAAGTTCGTTCCTTTCTTTAAACGTTTCTCCAAACTCGAACCGCACTCGCAGCGTATCGCACTCGTATTCAAACGCGTCACACCGAGACCCTTGCACCTTCCAAAATTCGTGTGTATGTGTGGTGGTGGTTTTTGTGATGTTTTCAAATTAATGGCCAAAGCCATCTATTTATAGGGCTGAGATGTGACCCATGTAGGACCGATATCCCTTGTGGTGTCGGCCCGACATCTAGGTGAGGCGGTGTTTGGATTTGGCGAGCGAATATCGGACCGCTATGTATATGGATGTCTGTCACACCCCGCCAGGGCGGAAACGCGAGGCACGACGTTCACTGGTTTCCAAAACATATGATTACCGCAAACACATACATGTAATTGGATACATAACTGAATTTAAAATATTTACATTACAAAATATCAACTTGAGTTTACAAATGTTTAAGATTTCGCAAATATGACTCAAGACCATGAGTTATACAAGAGAAATCCTCCCAAAAGCCGTATCCACATGCATGCATGTAACCTACATTGCTAACCTGATGACCACGTTCAATTTCCTGAAAACATACCTAAAACTGTCAACACGAGGTTGGTGAGTTCACAAGTTATTATAAAGAGTTATCATAAACCCAATGTTTAAATCTGATCTTTTTGCCGATCAAAACTCTTTGTTAAACCTGATCATTTTAACCTGATCAGTACTCTTTCGTTTAAACCTGATCACTTTAACCTGATCAGAATTCCTTTTGTTAAACCTAATCACTTTACCCTGATCAGAACTCTTTACTTTAAAACCTGATCACTTTATCCTGATCAGAACTCTTTACTTTAAAACCTGATCACTTTATCCTGATCAGAACTCTTTTGTTTAAAACCTGATCACTTTATCCTGATCAGAACTCTTTTGTTTAAAACCTGATCACTTTACCCGGATCAGAACTCTTTTGTATGTATTACCAATGAATATGATTACTAATCCGATCTATTGACCCCATTTGTAAGCTTGCAAGGAATACAAAATAGTATGTAATGTACGAGACCGTAACCAAACCCCAACTTTCTGTGCCTCCCCTCGCCTTTCTGCGAGTAAGACAATATGCGGTCATTCGGCCATTTTGACCCCTGGTTAGCGCGACTAACCATGACCGGAGGCGTCACCCTCAATAGTACTATTCATATAATCCCGAGCTAAATCCATAGCTAATGGTTACTAATTTATTATGAGGACTTTAAGCGCTTTATTGTTCCCTCAATACATACATACGGTCAGATCATTAGTTCCATTCATTGACATTCGAAAATTATTTACAAGTATGTTTTCACCCCAAATCATTTCAAAACTTAGAAAAAGGGGGATTAGTGAAACTCACCTCGACAGTATGAATGCTAGCAAATATTTGAATAACAGCAGATTCGCCTATCCGTATCCTAATTACACAAGGATAACATACACGTTAAGACTACCCGTCTTAAACGCAAATTGTTCACTTGACTTAGCCGATCTGATTACTTTTGTTTTAATTATCTTTTTAGTTTTTCCAACCTTGTTTTGTTATGAAAATAGTTCTGAGTTACTGCCTTATGGGGCTAATGAACAGGTATCGAAACTTTCTTAGTTTCGATTGAACAGAACAGATGTCGAAACTTCCTAGTTTCGACTGAGCAAAACAGGTATCGAAACTCCTAGTTTCGATTATGAAATAGGCATCGAAACTACCTAGTTTCGATTAAGCAATATGTATCGAAACTACCTAGTTTTGATTGAACAAATAGATATCGAAACTCCTAGTTTCGATAGAACAACCGGTATCGAAACTCCTAGTTTCGATTGAATAACTGGTATCGAAACTCCTAGTTTCGATTGAATAACTGGTATCGAAACTCCTAGTTTCGATCAATAGGTATCGAAACTCCCAGTTTCGATTGACCAACAGGTATCGAAACTATAGTTTCGATACCTGCACTTTGATTTACAGAATTCACTCTGTATATTTTTATGTTCAAATCTTGAATTTGACACACTTTTCTTGTTATCTTAGTTGCGTTTGAACGATTTACATGTTCAGCTACGGTTTTAAAGAAAATGAAATGGATAATATTGAGTTTTTACCTCAAACAGAGAATGGTTTCTGAGAAACAGAGAATGATCTTGAGCTCCTTAGCTCGATTCTTGAGAACACACTGGGAACTCTTCTTATAGCACCGAAATCTGATGAATTTTTCCTTGAACTGGACTTCGATTTGAAGGAGATATTGGGAATTTGCCGTAAGAAAATGAGATAAATGAAAGGGATTGTGGGATTTCGACTGAAGAGGTATGGTTCTTAATCTGAGATTGAGTGAACTTGCAAGTGGGAGAATGGCTCCCCTGACTCTCGGCCGAGAAAGTCAAGGAAGTGGTTTAGGGGTTAATGTTAACCAATTTTTAAATATTAATTTATTATGGTATTAGTATCAATTAGAGTTTTAAAGGGGTAATTTAATTCAGTTTCGATTCTTCACGGTATTATAATTTTTAACCATTTTATGGCTCGTTGAAGAAAATATTAGAATCTTGGCTCAACGTAAATTTTGTGTAATATATATATATATATATATATATATATAAATATTTTTTTTTCTGGTTATTTTATTTAACCATTTACGTTCGCATTAAGTCGGGTTATCCTGCTTACTTTTTCTAGTAACTCTTTACGGTTTACTAGACTTGGAACAAACTTCTTTGCTAGACTTCTTGACTTTACTTAGTCAAAATAAAATATCAGGAAATAATAATTATGAACGTGCGTTTATGAAATGTGGATATTGACCTGAAATGCTGGGTGTCACATTCTCCCCATGTTACAGAGAATTTCGTCCCGAAATTCAGTTCTTGTCACTCTGACTTGGTGTGTTTGTAAATAATGACGGGTACTTGGATTTCATTTTATCTTCCCGCTCCCACGTATACTCAGGGCCGCGCTTTGAATTCCAACGTACCTTGACCAGCTTAACACGGCTGCGCCTTGTTCTCTGAACCTTCCAATCTGTGACTTCCATAGGTTCCTCAATGAAGTGCAACTTGTCGTCTATGTGAATTTCATCAGGCGGTATAATTAATGTGTTGTCTGATAAGCACTTCTTGAGATTTGACACATGAAACGTATCATGTATATTGCTTAGTTCGTGTGGCAACTTGAGCTTGTAAGCTACAGGGCCAACCCTAGCCAATATTTCAAACGGTCCAACGTACCTAGGGTTAAGCTTGCCACGGTTGCCAAATCTTGCAACTCCTTTCCAAGGTGAGACCTTTAACATGACTTTGTCTGCTACTTGAAATTCTAAAGGTCTTCGTCTGTTATCCGCGTAACTCTTTTGTCTGTCACGGGCGGCTTTCAGACGATCCTTGATTTTGAAAATCTTGTCTGTGGTCTCTTGAATAACTTCAGGACCGGTTAAATGTTTGTCGCCAATCTCCGCCCAACATAGCGGTGAACGACATTTTCGACCATACAAAGCCTCAAACGGAGCGGCTTTGATGCTGGTGTGGTAACTATTATTGTATGAAAACTCAGCTAGTGGCAAATGAGTATCCCAATTTCCACCGAAGTCAATTGCACACGCACGGAGCATATCCTCTAAGGTTTGAATGGTTCTTTCACTTTGACCATCTGTTTGTGGGTGATATGCCGTGCTCATGTCAAGACGTGTGCCCATGGCTTCTTGTAATGATTTCCAGATTCTAGACATGAATCTGCTGTCTCTATCAGAGATAATAGAAATTGGTACTCCATGCCTAGCCACAATTTCCTTAATATAAAGTCTTGCAAGTTTCTCGGTTTTATCCGTTTCTTTGATGGGTAGAAAATGAGCTGATTTCGTCAAACGATCGACAATTACCCATATAGTGTCGTACCCGCTCGACGTCTTGGGTAACTTTGTAATGAAATCCATGGAAATCTGTTCCCATTTCCATTGAGGTATCTCGGGTTGTTGTAACAATCCCGACGGTTTCTGATGTTCTGCTTTTACTTTTGAACATGTCAGGCATTTACCGACATAAATAGCAATTTCTCCTTTCATGTTCGGCCACCAGTAGAATTCTTTCAGATCTTTATACATTTTATCCGAACCTGGGTGAATGGAGTACCTGGACTTGTGGGCTTCGTCCATAACCAACTCCCGTAAGTTACCAAAACATGGCACCCAAATTCTATTCATGAAGTATAAAGTGTCATCCGACTTTGGTTCCAACTGCTTTATCATTCCTCGTAAAGCTTCATTCCGAATGTTTTCTTCTTTGATTGCTTCTTGTTGTGCCATCCGAATTTGAGTCGTGAGACTCGTATGAATTGTCAATTCTAGGGCACGAACACGGAGTGTTTTAACTCGTTCTTTACGACTTAAGGCATCTGCTACGACGTTTGCCTTACCAGGGTGATACTTGATATCACAGTCGTAATCATTCAGTAGTTCTACCCAACGACGTTGCCTCATGTTGAGTTCTTTCTGATTAAAGATGTGCTGGAGACTCTTGTGGTCTGTAAAGATAGTACATTTTGTACCGTATAAGTAATGTCTCCAAATTTTGAGTGCAAACACGACAGCACCCAGTTCCAGATCGTGAGTCGTATAATTTTTCTCATGTACTTTTAGCTGTCTGGATGCATACGCTATGACTTTTTCTCTCTGCATCAATACACATCCCAAACCTTGGTGTGATGCGTCGCAGTACACGATGAAATTGTCAGTTCCTTCGGGAAGGGATAGGATTGGTGCACTGCAAAGTTTTTGCTTCAGCAATTGAAAAGCTGATTCTTGTTTATCCGTCCAATCAAACTTTTTATCCTTCTGAGTTAACGTTGTCAAAGGCAAGGCTATCTTTGAAAAATTCTCGATAAATCGCCTGTAATATCCTGCCAAACCCAGAAATTGGCGCACCTCAGTCGGAGTTCTTGGTGCTTCCCAGTTTTTGATAGCTTCAATCTTGGATGGATCCACATGGATACCATTCTTATTGATGACATGTCCGAGAAAGTGAACCTCTTGGATCCAAAACTCACACTTAGAGAATTTAGCATAAAGCTTCTCATTCCTGAGTAGTTCCAAGATTAATTTTAAATGATATTCATGTTCCTCTTTGGTTCGTGAATATATCAATATGTCATCGATAAACACAATCACGAATTTATCCAAGTACGACTTGCACACGCGGTTCATGAGATCCATGAAAACAGCTGGTGCATTAGTCAAGCCAAATGGCATAACTAGGAATTCGTAGTGACCGTAACGAGTCCTAAAAGCCGTTTTTGGTATATCTTCTTCCTGAATTTTCAGTTGATGATACCCTGATCGTAGATCAATTTTAGAATAGAAACTGGAACTTTGAAGTTGATCAAACAAATCGTCTATTCGAGGAAGAGGATACCGATTTTTGATTGTCAGTTTGTTCAACTCTCGATAATCAATGCACATTCTAAAGGTTCCATCCTTTTTCTTTACAAATAGGACCGGAGCTCCCCATGGTGAGAAACTCGGTCTTATGAAACCTTTGTCAAGTAATTCTTGTAGTTGACTCGACAGTTCCTGCATCTCGGAAGGGGCTAGACGATACGGAGATCGTGCAACTGGTGCGGCTCCTGGTACTAGGTCGATCCGAAACTCGACTTGTCTTGATGGTGGTATTCCTGGTAAGTCTTCGGGAAATACCTCCGAATAATCTCTGACGATTGGTATGTCCTCAAGTCGACGTTCTTCGGGTTTTCTTCTCGACGATGTGAGCCAGGAATGCACAATAACCCTTGCGTAGATACTTATAAGTTTTCATGCAGTTTATCGTTTTTAACATCGTTATACACCTTTCGCCTTGAATTGAAAGAATTTCTCCGCTTGGTAGGGGAATACGTACAATCTTCTCGAAGCATACTATCTCGGCACGATTCTTGGTTAATCAATCCATACCAATAACAATATCAAAACTCCCTAATTCGACGGGTAGAAGGTCTATACTGAATGTACGGTTTTCTAAACATAAAGTACAACCCCTAAAGACCTCTCTGGTTTCTATTAATTTCCCATTTGCTAATTCAATTGTATAACGTTGATCTAGTTTGCTGGCCTTAATACCGAGTAAGGATTTAAAATCATTCGACACAAAGCTCATATCCGCACCCGAATCAAAAAGTACAGAGGCATAGTGATTATTTATCGGGAACGTACCAGTGACGATGTTCGGGTCCTGGCGTGCGTCCCTTGCACCCATCACAAATGCCCTCCCTGGTGCCTGAGCGTTGTTCTGATTCTTCCACTTGGGACAATCCTTCTTGAGTGTTTTAGATCACCACATACAAAACATCCCGGTTTGATTTTCCCCAATCGGTTGTTAGTTCGACAAGCTTGAGTGGTGTGACCAAACTTGTCGCATTTTCCACACTTGATGCAAACACCGGCATGATGATTTCCACACCTGTTACATCTCGGTAGGCCCCCATCATACTCCTTTCTTTCCACTGTGTTGGCTGCAAAAGCCTTCACAGTCCCTTGTTTCTTAAACTCTTGTTTTCCAGATTTGTTACTTGAATTTCCCATCCATTTCCTTTTCTCCCCAGATCTACCTTCCTCATTCTCCTTCCTCACAAACAATTCATTACGTACCGCATCATCCTTTAGTTTGAATGCTAAAGTTATAGCACTCTTGGCATCTATTGGATTAGATGATGTTACCATGCTTCGAATTTGAGGCGCAAGGCCCCACAGATACCTTTCAACACGCTTATGTTCTGGTGTGACCATATGCGGTACCAGAAGTGCCAATTCATTGAAACGGTCGGTGTATCCCGTTACATCATCCCCTATCATCTGTAGGTTCCACATCTCAGTTTCAATCTTTTGCAATTCGTTCCGAGGACAGTATTCCTCAATCATCATGTTTTTCAAATCTTCCCAAGACAATTGATACGCTGTCTCTCTCCCCAAAGTCTTCATTTGAGTATTCCACCAAGTTAAAGCTTTATCAGTGAGCGTGCAGGTAGAATACTTCACTATGCAATCAGCGGTGCATTCACTTATATTAATCACCGACTCCATATGTTCTATCCATCTCATTAGTCCTACTGCACCCTCGGTGCCATTAAAACTGCGGGGTTTGCAGGATAGGAAGGCCTTGTAGGTACACTTCCTATTTGGAGCATCTGCAGGATCACAAGTCATAACGTCATTAATTCGGATCATGACTATGTGTTATGGCTTATTTATTTTTATTACCTCCGGAACCTCCTGCTGTACCGCTACCCCCTGCGGTACCGCTACCTCCTGCACCTCCTCCGCTATTTCGGTTTGCTTCATACTGCTCTATGGCGGTAGCTACTCGTTGTGCTATTAGTTGTTCCATGTTTGGGGAAATTGTCTCGTTGTTGTCACCAGTAGTGTTACGGGGTGTCCCACGCTTAGGTGCCATGACGTTCTTTCTAACATGTCAATTAAAAAGAAACAACATCATATATCAATAATGATAGATCATGACATAAGGATACCACAACATCAAACATGAACAACTATCATTACAACATAAACCATTACATACATAGTCAAAACATACATAGTACATTGTTCCCAAAAGACAAGGATACAAAAGAGATGGGTTCACATGACCTCATCAGTACTAACGTTTTAAACTACATAATGTACTACGGGCACAACCCGCCCGTAATAGGTTTAAAAGAAGAAGTGAGAGTACAACCCAATCATCATGGCAAGTCCTGCCATGACAAAGCTAGCTCTTGCCACAAATTCTGCAGCCAAAGTCCTCTCCTCCAGCGCCTCCACCATGTCTCGGACCGTGAGAGTGAACTACCAGTCCATATCAGCTCTTAACTCGAGGTAGTCAGTGGCACTCTGTATGTCTCGAGTGCTATCCTCCAGAGTCTGTACTCGAGATCCGAGCCCTTGACGTAAGCGCATGGCTGCATCCCCCTATGCCCGAATATCATCTAGGAGATCATCAAGACGCTCTTCGTGTGTATGAACACGAGCTACCAAGGTAGGCACGGTGAGCTCCATGACTTCCCCAGTGTGGGGTAGGGGTGTTGAAGAGTTGGAAAACTCTCCGAGCTCAAAGGTAGATGGGATGCTCTCCATCTCCCTCCATCGTGCCAGAGTACGAGGCATCCAACGGACAGTTCCCACAGTAGAGTGATAACAGGGTCGTTGCCTCGGTGGTTCCTCATCGGTCTCCAAGTCTTTCGGGTCACGGGCTGCCAGGTTTCTCTTGCGCGGAAGTCGAACCTTCTTCCTAGCACTTTGTACTTTAATTGGTCCTCCGCTTTTCTTTCGATAGACGATGGGCGGTTCCCCCAGGGCAACATTGGGTGGTGTCGAGCTGCGAACTTGTACTCGATTTTTGGGGCGTGAGGCGGAAAGTTCCTCGTTGGATTCAGGGTCAGAGACTGGGTCAGTGTGTGAATGTGACGACATGCTTGTGACTACAATATCCACATGACATGATGACTGGTTATGTAATGCTTATGCAATGAAAACATTTTAGTGAGTCATTCAAATTATAGACTAGGTTCCATTTTAGACACCTAGTTCGCTATAATCAATGGCTCTGATACCAAGTTCTGTCACACCCCGCCAGGGCGAAAACGCGAGGCACGACGTTCACTAGTTTCCAAAGCATATGATTACCGCAAACACATACATGTAATTGGATACATAACTGAATTTAAAATATTTACATTACAAAATATCAACTTGAGTTTACAAATGTTTAAGATTTCGCAAATATGACTCAAGACCATGATTTATACAAGAGAAATCCTCCCAAAAGCCGTATCCACGTGCATGCATGTAACCTACATTGCTAACCTGATGACCACGTTCAATTTCCTGAAAACATACTTAAAACTGTCAACACGAGGTTGGTGAGTTCACAAGTTATTATAAAGAGTTATCATAAACCCAATGTTTAAATCTGATCTTTTTGCCGATCAAAACTCTTTGTTAAACCTGATCATTTTAACCTGATCAGTACTCTTTCGTTTAAACCTGATCACTTTAACCTGATCAGAATTCTTTTTGTTAAACCTGATCACTTTACCCTGATCAGAACTCTTTACTTTAAAACCTGATCACTTTATCCTGATCAGAACTCTTTACTTTAAAACCTGATCACTTTATCCTGATCAGAACTCTTTTGTTTAAAACCTGATCACTTTATCCTGATCAGAACTCTTTTGTTTAAAACCTGATCACTTTACCAGGATCAGAACTCTTTTGTATGTATTACCAATGAATATGATTACTAATCCGATCTATTGACCCCATTTGTAAGCTTGCAAGGAATACAAAATAGTATGTAATGTACGAGACCGTAACCAAACCCCAACTTTCTGTGCCTCCCCTCGCCTTTCTGCGAGTAAGACAATATGCGGTCATTCGGCCATTTTGACCCCTGGTTAGCGCGACTAACCATGACCGGAGGCGTCACCCTCAATAGTACTATTCATATAATCCCGGGCTAAATCCATAGCTAATGGTTACTAATTTATTACGAGGACTTTAATAGCTTTATTGTTCCCTCAATACATACATACGGTCAGATCATTAGTTCCATTCATTGACATTCAAAAATTCTTTACAAGTATGTTTTCACCCCAAATCATTTCAAAACTTAGAAAAAGGGGGATTAGTGAAACTCACCTCGACAGTATGAATGCTAGCAAATATTTGAATAACAGCACATTCGCCTATCCGTATCCTAATTACACAAGGATAACATACACGTTAAGACTACCCGTCTTAAACGCAAATTGTTCACTTGACTTAGCCGATCTGATTACTTTTGTTTTAATTATCTTTTTAGTTTTTCCAACCTTGTTTTGTTATGAAAATAGTTCTAAGTTACTGCCTTATGGGGCTAATGAACAGGTATCGAAACTTTCTTAGTTTCGATTGAACAGAACAGATGTCGAAACTTCCTAGTTTCGACTGAGCAAAACAGGTATCGAAACTCCTAGTTTCGATTATGAAATAGGCATCGAAACTACCTAGTTTCGATTAAGCAATATGTATCGAAACTACCTAGTTTCGATTGAACAAATAGATATCGAAACTCCTAGTTTCGATAGAACAACCGGTATCGAAACTCCTAGTTTCGATTGAATAACTGGTATCGAAACTCCTAGTTTCGATCAATAGGTATCGAAACTCCCAGTTTCGATTGACCAACAGGTATCGAAACTATAGTTTCGATACCTGCACTTTGATTTACAGAATTCACTCTGTATATTTTTATGTTTAAATCTTGAATTTGACACACTTTTCTTGTTATCTTAGTTGCGTTTGAACGATTTACATGTTCAGCTACGGTTTTAAAGAAAATGAAATGGATAATATTGAGTTTTTACCTCAAACAGAGAATGGTTTCTGAGAAACAGAGAATGATCTTGAGCTCCTTAGCTCGATTCTTGATAGCACACTGGGAACTCTTCTTATAGCACCGAAATCTGATGAATTTTGCCTTGAACTGGACTTCGATTTGAAGGAGATATTGGGAATTTGCCGTAAGAAAATGAGATAAATGAAAGGGATTGTGGGATTTCGACTGAAGAGGTATGGTTCTTAATCTGAGATTGAGTGAACTTGCAAGTGGGAGAATGGCTCCCCTGACTCTCGGCCGAGAAAGTCAAGGAAGTGGTTTAGGGGTTAATGATAACCAATTTTTAAATATTAATTTATTATGGTATTAGTATCAATTAGAGTTTTAAAGGGGTAATTTAATTCAGTTTCGATTCTTCACGGTATTATAATTTTTAACCATTTTATGGCTCGTTGAAGAAAATATTAGAATCTTGGCTCAACGTAAATTTTGTGTAATATATATATATATATATATTTTTTTTTCTGGTTATTTTATTTAACCATTTACGTTCGCATTAAGTCGGGTTATCCTGCTTACTTTTTCTAGTAACTCTTTACGGTTTACTAGACTTGGAACAAACTTCTTTGCTAGACTTCTTGACTTAACTTAGTCAAAATAAAATATCAGGAAATAATAATTATGAACGTGCGTTTATGAAATGTGGATATTGACCTGAAATGCTGGGTGTCACAATGTCGGTCCGCTATGGGCATATCAGACCGCTATGGCTTTCATGTCGTCCGATATATGTTTGTACACGCGTCAGATCTCATGGCTACTCACCCGACACGTGGCATTTCCTGATTGTTTCCTTGCACCCTACATGTCGGACCACTATCCAATATGATGTCGGTCCGACATACGCCCACTTTCATAAATTTTCATTTTCAGCCCCTATACTTTATGTGAAATGCATTCTAACCCCTTAGGGTTTCATCCAATGACCATTTTAGTCCTCCAACTTGTATTTCTTTAGAAATTGGGGTGTTACAACTCTCCCCCCCTTTAATTTAGGTTTTGTCCTCGAAATCTGTTAATCTTTGAGTAATTGAGGATAACTTTTCCTTATTTTATCCTCCTTTCCCAGGTCATCTCCAATCCTTTTTTATGCTTCCATTGTACTAATACTTGTTTGATCGTTTTATGACGTAGCTGCTTTTCTTTTGTATCTAGAATCTTAATAGGTTCTTTAACATAGGTTAGCTTATCATTAACTTCTATCTCTTCTAAAGGAACGTGTGCAACTTCATCAGTTAAACATTTCCTTAAATAAGATACATGGAACGTGTTTTATATCTTATTGAATTCTTCAGGTAGCTCTAACTGATAAGCTACCTTTCTGACTCGTTTGATGATTTTGAAAGGACCAATGAATCATGGACTTAGCTTTCCACATTTCTTGAATCGGATTAGACATTTCCAAGGAGATACTCTCAACAAGACATAATCTCCTTCTTGGAATTCTATTGGTCTGCGTATGTGTTTTGCCTATCTTGTGTAGCTTTCAAACGTGCTTTGATTAAGTCAAGCTTTTTTGAAATGGCTTGAACTATTTCTTTGCTGCCAATTCTTTCTAACCAATTTCTCCCCAACATACAGGAGTCCTACATCTTCTACCATATAGCTTACATGGTGTATACCAATACTGGAATGGTAGCTGTTATTGTATGAAAATTCTGCTAATTGTAGATGACAATCCCAACTTCCACCGAAATCAATTATATAAGCACGCAGCATATCTTCAAGAATTTGTATTGTCCTCTCACATTGTCCGTCAGTTTGAGGATGATATGACGTGCTGATTAGAAGTCTGGTTCCCATCTCTTTGTGGAACTTTTTCCAAAACCGTGAAGTGAAACAAGTATCTCGATCAGAGACTGGTACTCCATGTCTGGAAACAATCTCTTCTGAAGAGTATGTTTCACGTATTGCTAAGAAATGAACACTCTTAGTTAGTCGATCTACAACTACCCAAATGGTATCATAACCCCTAGCTGCCTTTGGTAGCTTGGTTATGAAATCCATAGTGAGATGTTCCCACTTCCATTCTGGGATTCCTAATTGTTGTAATCTTCTGTATGGCTTCTGATGTTCTTCTTTAACTTGTAAACAAGTTAATCATTTAGCCACATATTTCATGACATCAAATTTCATTTTGGGACACTAATAATCTTTCCACAGATCTTGGTACATTTTCGTAGTACCCGGATGAATAGAATATCATGATTTATGAGCTTCATCGAGAATCTTAAGTCTAAACTCACCTGATCGTGGTATCCACATAAGACCAAATCGAGTCTTGACTTTATACTCATTCTCTTCTAAAAGCTTCTCATAACCAACCATTCTTTCTTAACATTCTCACCTTTTAATGCTTCGATTTGTGCGTCTCGAAGCTGGCTCATGAAATCAAGAGTTATCACTAATTTATATGCTTTTACCCGAATAGGATGATGCTCTTCCTTGCGGCTTAGAGCATCGGCTACCACGTTGGTCTTTCCAGGGTGATATAGAATTTCACAGTCATAATCCTTTACCAGTTCTAACCACCATCGTTGCCTCGTATTTAAGTCTTTCTGGTCAAAGAAATATTTGAGACTTTTGTGTTCTGTGTAAATCGTGCACTTCATTCCGTACAAGTAATACCTCCAGATTTTTAGTGCAAACACTACTGTAGCTAATTCAATATCATGGGTTGGATAGTTTACTTCATGTGTATTTATCTGTCAAGAGGCATAGGCTATCACCTTTCCTCTTTGCATCAGAACACATCCTAACCCAAGTTTTGAGGCATCAGAATATACCACAAAGTCTTCTACTCCTTTTGGTAATGCCAGAACCGGAGCTTGTGTCAATCTTTCTTTCAATATTTGGAATGCCTTCTCTTGTGCCGCATTCCATTCGTATTTCGAGTTCTTTTGAAGTTAGTTTAGTTAATGGGGTGGCTATCTTAGAGAAGTCCTGGCAGAACCTTTTATAATAGCCAGCTAATTCCAAGAAACTTCTAAATTCTGAGGGATTCTTAGGTGGAAACCATTTTATTACAGCCTCTACCTTTGCTGGGTCTACTGAGATACCTTCTGCGTTAATAACATGACCCAGAAATTGAACTTCCTTCAGCCAGAATGCACATTTTGAGAATTTGTCGTACAGTTTCTCCTTCCGTAAAGTACTAAGTACTTCCCAAAGGTGTTGTGCATGCTCTTCTTCATTCTTTGAATAAATCAGGATGTCATCAATGAAGATAATAGCGAATTTGTCTAACATTGGCCGGCATACTCTATTCATGAGGTCCATGAAGACTGCCGGAGCATTTGTCACTCCGAACAACATCACTACAAATTCATAGTGTCCGTAACGATTTCTGAATGCTGTCTTAGGTACATCTTCTTCCCGTACCTTAACCTGATGATAACCGGATCTTAAGTCAATCTTGGAAAACCATCTTGATCCTGGTAATTGATCAAACAGATCATCAATTCTAGGTAAAGGATACCTATTCTTGATAGTCATCTTGTTCAATTCACTGTAGTCTATACACATTCTCATACTACCGTCTTTCTTCTTTACGAATAGAATTGGTGCACCCCAAGGGGATACACTCGGACGTATAAATCCCTTATCCAATAACACTTGCAGTTTTGACATCAATTCCTTCATTTCTGTTGGAGCTAACTGGTATGGAGCTTTAGCTACCGGCTTAGCTTTAGGAATCAAATCGATTTTGAATTCGATTTCTCTTTCAGGTGGGGCACCTGGAAGATTGTCTGGAATACTTCTGGGAATTCTTTTACTACTGGAACTTGATCCAGTTGTTTCCCTTTTATCTTTACATTAGCTACGTAGGCTAAGAAGGCTTGATGGCCTTGTCTCACGTAGCTACTTATTTTGGCCATCGTACATAGCGTGATCTGGTTCTGTCATTCACCAATGACACTAACTTCCTTTCATGTAGGTGTCATGAAGCGTACAATCTTCTGATTGCATATATTAGTTGCAGCATGTGAAGATAACCAGTCCATTCCAATGATCATGTTGAATTCTTGCATCGGAATCAGAATTAAGTCGATGAGATATTCTTCTTTTTCTATCAGTAGTTAGCAATATCGGCATATTTCAGTTACTTTGCAGTTTCGATCACTCGTGATTTCGACTTCTAGTGCCTTAGCCAACTTACTTCTATTGAAGTTTCTAGCGTTTGCATACTTTAAAGAAATAAACGATCGACTAGCTCCTGTATCGAATAAAACACAAGCAGGTAGGGAATTCAAGAGGAATGTACCTGATATGACGTCAAGAACATCTTTTGCTTCGTCTGTAGTGATTTGAAAAGCCCTACCTCTTGGCTTTGGAGCTTCGATTCTCTTAACTTCATTTTCTGCCACTCTTGACCATTCTCTGGTCTTTTCCATCTGAAATCTTATCTCAGGACATTCTCTGCTAAAATGCCCTAGTTTATAACAGTTGTAGCACAATCTGGTTCCACACATACACTGCAATGCAGCGTGTCCAGTTCTTCCACATTTGTTGCAAGTCACAGACTTGAATCGGCACTCTCCTGGGTGCCTCTTTCCAAAAGTTTTACAATTTTGCACATTTTTCCTTTCGGAGGAACTGCCTCCCGGTTTACAGAATTTAAACCTCTTAAGAGGCATAGGAGAAGGATAACTTTCTCCTTTCCTCTTTCCGTCCCTCTCAGTCTGCCTTTTTGAGCTCAGTCTCATGTTCCCGAGCCCAATCAATCATCTCCTCCAAGTTTGCACACTTGGACGGATGGATAAACTCTCCAATCTCTGTTTTTAGAATGAGATGATATCTCGTCATCCACATCTCAAGGGTTGTTAACAAAGCCGGACAGAATCGAGCCTTGTCAAAGAAGATCCATGTGATTTCATCCATAGTTTCCATTGTTTGATGGAGTTGAAGAAAATCCTCAGTGATTCTTTCAATTGCCGCTCGAGGGCAATAGTGTTTCAAGAAAAGATCTGTAGAGAAAATAGACTGATGGCTACAAAAGTCTCCAAATGTAAATGATGCAGACTCCACAACTTTGGCACTGATGAAGTTGCCGCGGATAAGTGTTTATGCTGCGGATAGTTACTCTTTGCTGCTGATCAACAACTATGATGCGGATAGGCCTTATCTGCAGAAGTTCAAAGGTTGTTGCTCATAGGCTTCTCAGCAGTATCAAACATTGATGCTGCTGATAGGCAAATCATTCGCATCCTTGACTTTACTACTGACATCTCTTCTGCAACACTGACACACCTATCAGCAGAAGGAATGTTATTGGTGCAGATGACAAAAGACAATGCTCATATTCTGCTCTGTCCTGCAATTATTACTAAGAAGACCTTTGTTTTGTTGTTGTCTTTTCATTGCAGAAGTCTTTTCACTGCAGTTGTCTTTTTGGTACTTGTCTTTTTGTTGTAAAGCAATATTAGTGTAGCTTCTCATCAATTCAAGATCAACGACTTGTGTTTGATCTGATCCTTAGAATCAAGGGTCTGTCTTGATTCTAAGTCCCTTTATATGTATTATTTCTCTTTTTTTGTAAGCATGCTTGCTTAGAGTTTTCTCTGTAACTTGTAAACTTTGAAGAGTAATACATTTGCATTTATCAGTATTTTCATTGTTTCTTGTTACTTAGCATAGTTGTTATTGTTTCTGCCCATCTCAACTAAACAGAACCATCTTGTAAAACATCGATCCTACAAGTGGTATCATAGCCAGGTTAAGGAAAACATGAGAGACATTCTGAAGCAACAATATGAAAATTTTGTATACAAGGATGGTGAGTCCCTTACAACCCTGTACAACAGGTACACTTATCTTGTGGGTGAGTTGTAGTGCTCTAACATCAAGCTAGAGAATGAAGATATTCTCATAAAGTTCATCAGATCCCTTCCAAGTTGCTGGACACTCTCTACAGTGTCAATTAGAAGAACTGAAAACTTGAAGACTCTCACAATGACTGAGCTGTTTGGTATGTTAAAGACATATGAATTGGAAATGATTCAAGCCAGAGAAAGAAAATCAGGTTATTCTACACCCTTATCATCCACCACAGCCTCTGCATTACACTCTGACCATACACTACCAAGCTCAAGCAACTATTATCCTCCCTTTGTCACACATTCTCAAACACCCAACTCACAAGCAAACAACTCTCCAATCCTTCTTGAAGCTCTTCCTCAAAATCCAAACCCTGATGCCTTTGTTTCTGATACCCCAAGCAACATGTCTTTTATCGAAGAAGATCTGGAGTATTTTCATTTAGATGACTTAGAAGAAATGGACATACAACATTCTTATGCTATGTTGTCTCTCAGAGCAAAACGGTTCTACTCCTGAACTGGAAGAGATATCCCAAGCAACAGTCCAAACACCAGAGTTGGCTTGGACAAGAGCAAGTTAAGATGCTACAGCTGTAATCAACTTGGTTATTTTTCCAGAGAATGTAAAGCACCAAAGACACACCCAGCCACTGCACAACCAGGACAGACTTATGAAGGTCAAACAGGTCAAAACACTCAACCTACTCAAACTGCTGCTTATGCAACTCACCAAGTTGGAACAACTGACTTTGACTGGAGCTTTCAGTGTGAAGAAATATCTGCCAACAACCAAGCTCTCATGGCAGTCACCATAGAGATCCCACCTCAGGTATATGAACATCTTTGCCTCAAGCTTGCATTGATAACGTTTTAGGATATAGAAAGCATAACCAAAATCTAATAGATCAAAAGGAAGAGTTTCATCAAATGAAATCTGAGTTCAAAAAGGTTGAAAACAGTTATAAAGAAAAGATTAAATGTCTAAAGAAAGAAATTTCATCATTAAAACATGAACAAACAAATCTTGAAACTCAAATTGATGATCTGTTGGTTAAGTTAAAAGCTACAAGAGCTGATTTGACAGATCAAAAGGTTCATGTTGAAAAATATGAGTTTGCATCCAAAAAGCTGCAAAGATTATTGGATGCTCAAATCAATGAAAAAGTAACTGCTGGTCTTGGGTACCAAACTAAACAATACAAATCAGTACCACCACCCACTGATTATGTAGCCATTCATGAACCTAACTTCAACCTAACCAATCTTGACTATGCAAACCGAAACCTTGATCCTTCCAAGGAAGACATTGTTGTGCAAGAATGCAGTACCTCCACTGAGTCTGATTCCACATGCTCAGACTCCTCTGAAAACTGTGATGCCCCTTTACTTCCCATAAATGAAGTAATTATGAAAACCACCAAATCTGGAAAGTGATTCAAACAAACTTTCCAAGTCCTTTCATTCCATTCATACCAGTCACACAACCCACCAAACAAATCAAAATCAGCTATCCTCCTCAAAGAAGAGAATTGATCATTGAAAGGGCCAATCCTCAACATCCTCAATCTCCATCCCTACAAAGAAAGTGTTTGACATCAGTCATTCACCTGGAGAAAGAATGCCTTATGTTCAGAAGACACTGGAAGAAGCCACCTTTGAACACAACAAAAATCATCCCTGGAACTTCAAAGATCTATTCCAAAGAAAGGACTTTGTGTATTTTCAGAGGGACAAGATTGCAAAATCATGTTTTGTTTTTTGCAAATACAACCATACAGCAAGCACCTGTTTATACTACCTTCAGCTGCAAAGAAATCTCAAGCAATAAGGTTTTGAGAAAACAAACAAAAACAAGAAGGTAAGAAGCAAGATCAACTCAGTTCAGAAAGTCTATTTCTCCACCAAGACAGACTGCTACTGTAAAAACCCCAAAAGTAAACAATCTTGCATCATTTGTGGTGAATCAGGCCACTTTGCTATAAATTGTAAGTTTAATCCTTTCAACCAGTTCTCTCAATCATCATCCTCAGCATCAACAGTCAAAATCATCCCTAATAGACAAAAACCTGTCTATAGAAGAACCCCCATAGAAAAACCTATTTTTAATAGGAAAGTAAAGAAGGAGAAGTCAATGATTGTTGAACTAGGCCCTCCCCCTCGGGATACGTTAGGGGTGTATTTTCAGGAAAACTTCACGTTAAGCTTGTCTCGCGCGGTACGTGAGAGATGTCTTCTCTGGGCCTCGCGGTACGTGGGAGAACCCAGTTACGGGTTTTTTTAGCTATTTTCAAGGTATAAAAGGGTGAGTTCGATCCTAGGTTTTAGATTTCGATTCCAGACGTAAAGTTGAGAGCGTTTTGGTGATTCTAAGTGGGGGAAACCTTCAAGGATAAATCGGAGACTTGGATTGAAGTTGGAGATCATAGAGCGGGTCGATTTCATCTTCCGGTTCTTGTTTTCTTTCTTTGTTCTACTTTTTCAGATTTGAAACCATGAATTCTTTGTTTGATTATTCTGTTTTGATGTTATTAGACGTGATGATTGGCTAGACTTTCATTAGTGTGAATCCCACTTATCCGTGATAATCAAGCCTCTACTATTCAGCAACACTTCTGGAAAGGTGGAAACAATCCAGAATCCAATAACAACCGAACAATACGAATCAAACACCAACGAATACAGAAATCGCCATGTAAACGGGATATAACACCAAATCTTCTCTTGTATTTACTAAAGTTGATGAGTACAGACTCAATCTAATTACACTTAGAACAAAATACAAAAGATAGTGAATCTGATCAAAGTTCTAACCTTTACATCATTCAAAACAAGACATATTTATAGTGAAAAGTTCTCGTCCGAAAACTCTATTCGTCCAAAAACTATTTTGATCGAAAACAATTTTGATCGATAAAGTTTTCGACCAAAAACATTACACTTGTTTAATGTTAAACTAAGAACTTGAATTCGATGGACTACTAGGGTTCCAACAATCTCCCCCTAGTCTACTGAATTACAAGTTTTCGTTCTTGTCGGCATCATGCTTTTTCTCTATCTTCACTTTCTTGGCCTCCAGATCCTACAATCGTTTCTTTATCATTCTCGCTTCAGCTCTTAAAGATAAATATCTTAAAACAACTCTCATATACAGCTTAGCTTCATTCTTTATCATCAAGTCTCACACTAAATAGTATTGTAGTACAAAATCTTTAGATCTTCATCGGAAGAGCTGAAAATATCCATCAGATCAAAGACTCTAACTTCAGGATAGCCTTTCTGTTATATCACAGCTTCATATGTAATGGAATCATAGAACCATCTATCAAAATACTTTATGAAGCTCTCCTTCCTGTTAGGAATATACACAGTAGTCACCGTGTCAGCTGGTTTTACTATGTATCTATACTTCTTTTGTTCACTTGTTCTATATTTCTTCTTGATTCTTTCACATTTTGGAACTTGAGGTTAAAAAGATGTAAACTTGTCTTGCCCACACTGATTCCTTAGAAACACATCAAAGTCAGAAGCTCGTGTATTGTTTGATGCATTAATCAATTTCAAACAACTTAGATCTCTTATATCCCATCTTGGCAACGTTTGTAACTTGTGACATGTATCAAAGTACTGAATATCACCCTCAACCCTTTTTATCACACACATCTTCTTTTCATTGTTATACTTCCATCCTAGGATTAGTCCTATCAATGCTTTGCTTGGATTTCTTATCTTTTGAGTAATTCTTTCCACAATTGAAGGAGTTTCACTTGTTTCCACCACAAGCTCTTGTTCTTATCCTCTTTAGTTTTAGTTGACTCCTTTTGAGATTCATTGGTTTCACTTTCTTCAAATAATTCATCAAATGGAATTTTCTCATCAACCACCTTATCCAATTTTCCTATCACATTCCCATCACCTTCAACATAAGTCTGTTTTTCTTCATATTCATACTTTTCATAAACTTTGTTAGAATCTTCATCATCACTTTGCTCTATATCATTGGCTCCACCACCACGAATTCCAGACCCATCACTGCTACTGTCATCATCATTTGACGGATCTTTGTCATTCTTTTTAACTTCAGTGATAATCAAATCATCTTCCTCCTTATTCTCTTTCTCCTCTTCTTTTTCTTCTTCTTTCTCCTCATCATTGACTTCCATTCCTTCTCCTTGCTGATTAATAAAAGAATCAACATCAAACATGTCTTGTGAACCAAATAGATCAGCACCAATAATTGGAGATTCATTATGTTGAGTAAGATTGACTGTTGAAGGTCCTTGTTGTTCTACATTCTCTTACATAGGTTGAGTAGTAACATTCACACTAGTCACATACATTTCAAGATGTTTCATAAGTTCTTGTACAATACTTTGTAACTTGTTGATTTGAATATGTTGTTGATCAAATTGTTTTTGCTTTTTAGAATCACTTGTTTTCAAATCTCTAATCTCTCTTTCATTTGCAACTTCCAATCTTTGTAGATTTGCAACTTGAGTTTTCAACTGGCTTATTACATTTGTCGTTTCTTGTGTTGCAAAGTTCACAAACTCTTCATCCATCATCTTGTAATCTTTAGAAACTCTGTGCTTAACAGGATCTGGAACCTCTTTTCCTTTTCCTTTGCCTGTATACCTTTGTGCCATAGTTTTCAATCTTCTGTGCTCTGGTTCTTTAATCATGATACCCTTAGACGGAGGAAGTCTAGAAGGCACGATCTTTTCAGTCTCAATTTCCTTTCTCTTAAGTGAAGATTCTATTGTAGTTGCTGGAACCTCTTGTGTTTTGACATTTGAATCCTCTTTAACTTTTTCTGTTTCTTTCACTTGTTCATCTACAGTTTCATTCACAGTCACATTCTCTTCATTAACAACATTCTCTGTAATAACTTCAGGGTTACCTTGAACTGCACCGCCATCACCACCTTCACTATCATCACCTCTTTCATTATCATCATAAATGCCGTCATTATCTTCAACTCCACTGCTCATAATATCATTAACTTCATCTTCTATTTCAAAGTCAGGATCATGATTTTCTTCAGGCATATTTGGAAATAAAGGATTAACACGACCCAAGAATTTACTCTTTTTCCTGATAGTATTTATGCTGCTGAAAATTGTCTCAGACATATGTTCTAATGGCAATTCCACTCCATCATTTGGTAGATCTGGTAGTAGAGTGTTGATAATCATTTGTAAGAATCTCGGATAAAGTAAGAACTTGTTATTTTGCCTTGGTCCCACAAAGTTGTTGATCATTGCTCTGAATATCATTCTTGAGAAATTGAATCTACGGTGAGTCGCCAAACACACTAAAGCACGACTAAACAGTTCACCAATCTGATCAAAAGCCCCTGTTCTTGGTCCAAGACAATGAACAAAGACATGCACCAGGTACCTCCACTGTTTTCCTAACAAAGTCTTTGTAACTTGTCTTCGTGGAAAGTCACCTTCATAACCCATATTTCTAATTATTTTTCCAACCCATGTATAGCTTATTCCGTAAGGAAAGTTTGGAACATATCTAAAGTTCAACACTTCTCGGATAAGTTGTTCATCAACTTTGATCTTCTTCCCGCCAACAGTGCTTTCAATCCATATGTTCTTGTTAACATGATTGTATTCAACATTATGCCAAAACTCTCTAACATGAGCTTCATTAACCGTAACTTGAATAGATATGGTTGTCAGAATCCTTGATTTGTTCAGAAAACGAACAATTTCCTCATATCCTCTAGATTTCCTGGTTCTTGAAGTCAAATAGGCACATATGTTGTGTCGAGCATCAAACTTTAACCTATCCATGAATGCACAAACACAACAACATTAATCGAGAAATTTTTAAAATTTGCCAACTCCAAACATTTCGGACGAAAAGTCCTGTCCGAAAACTTTTTCGATCGAAAACTCACCTTTTCAGGAAAAATTCAAAGTCCAGAGATTTCGAATGAAAACCACATTAAGAACCTTGATCAAAAACAATTTCGATCGAAAACCTTTTCGGACAGATAAGATAGTGGCTTTTCATTTCCATCCAAGAAAGATTTCGAGCCATTCAAAGGAGATTTCTGACAATTCATACAAGATTTCGGACAGTTCAATCTGAAACATTTCTAAGTTCGTGGATCTAACTTATCTTATTCTATGGATCGAGAAAACATACCTCGATGTCAGAAATATTGATGCCGCAAACCAACAAACACTTGATTGGAGATTTCGCACGAAAACACAACACTTGATAAAACTCAGAGATTTAGCTCGAAAACTCAACAATAGTGGTAAAATTGATTTCGATCTAGAAGTAAGTATATATACATTTAGAAATTTCGGATGAAAAAAATCTCGGATCCGACTTTTCGATCGAGATCAATTTCGGATGAACATCATTTCGAACAAGATATTTCGAACGAAAACTTTTACCTTTGAAGAAAAAAATCAAACTTTTATTCTTTTAATCCAATTTCAATATCATTAAGACCTGTTCCAAAATGTTTTTGAGCAACTTTTAAAGATATTCCCAGCACATCTATATACAACACATATTACTTTTAAACATTTAAGCAAATATATACAGAATTTTTAGGAACTTTCTAGCATGAACAACTTTAAAAATAAACACATTAGTTCTAGAACACTTTATTCATAATACTATGAAACACACCTGCAACACTATGAAGATTACTTATTTAGATAACACAACTTTTATTCTTTTATCTTTTTGGTGAACTGAAATTGACATAGGATCATAAATGTACACTGTCTCATTACACTGTATATCAAATCAGGATCTAAACAGTTCAACATTGATTGCCAGTATATTTATCCACATAAACTCATGCATCATGTTTCAGCAAATACCAAGTGACAGTTAAGGTAATATTAATCAATACAATGTGTACTCCATAATCGAGATGGAAAGACTAAGAATCAACACAAAATTTCACTAAATCATGATCCAATCACCAGCATGAGGGTAGCGTTCTTAGCACAGGAAAAATAATCCAAGTGGATTTAATTGGAATCATATTGATTCAGAATCATTTTGATTCATTGTCTTGGTTTCTGAGATAGTGAGCATGGAATCATATTGATTCATATGAGATGTGGAGAGTATATATGAAGAATCATGAAAGATTAAGATGAATATGTTGTGAATCTGATTGATTCGGGTATGCGGATATCCGTAAGATATTGGATATGTCAATTGAAATCACGAATGATTCAAATGGCGAAACAGACTAACTTCCTAGTTTCCATCCTGGATTTTCACCAGAACCATCAACTGTTTAACTTAATAGAGAAAACAAATTGTGCTAAGAACTCATCAAGATCCTGGTCTCATGGTATGACTAGATTCACTTTGCATTCGAATGATGAAAGTACCGATATTCGATGTGGGTAAAACACAAAGATTGCAATTTAGTTAATCACACAAGTATCGCCTAATTTATACATGCAGAGCCTACCGACATATCAATAATTGTAACCGATGTCACCATCATATCCAATTCATGCGTAAGCTCAGTACACAAATATACTATCATTTCATATTTGTAAGTCAACCAGTCACATCATTTTTAGCACAAATTCAGCTTATTTCACTTCCAACATATTTTTCATTTTCTTTTATTCTCCCCCTAAATTTGTGATGCAATTTATTTATACTAAAACATATAATAAACCTATCATAACTACGACACAAACACAATTCAACACAATTTTATCACTAAAAGAAAATCGTTTTGAGGAACAATATGGTCTTTCAATCAAAATCAAACTTTTTTCTTTTCTTTTGTTTTTATTTTTTTTATTATTATTAAACCAGAATACCCAGAAAGATATCATCCCCAACATTTCTACCAGAGAGCTAAACCGATCAGTTGAAAATGCTTTTGTAAAAATATCGGCTTTTTGCTCTAAGATATCAACGTGGACCACCTTAATCAGACCATTATCAAAGCAATTGCGAATAAAATGTAACCTGATGATGATATGCTTTGTTTTCGAAAGATGAATTGGATTCTTTACTATGCCCAACACAGCCTCATTGTCACAGTAAATCGGGGTCTCCAAGAAGTTGATTCCAAAATCCATAAGTTGATGTTGAATCCAAATGACTTGTGAACAATATCTCGAAGCAGCTGTGTATTCTGCCTCAACAGTTGAAGTTGACACATTAGTTTGCTTCTTGCACTGCCACGACACTAACCACTCCCCCAAAAACTAACATCCACCATATGTGTAGTTCCTATCTAAATTGCAACCACCATAATCACTATCAGTATAAGCATAAAAGTTAAGATCAGAATCAGATGGATACCACAATCCAAGGTTAACATGACCCTTAAGATATCGAAAGATTCTCTTGACAACTGATTCATGGGATTCTTTGGGAGCAGACTGATAATGAGCACAAGAACAAACAACAAACATAATATCAGGCCTAGTTGTAGTCAAATACATCAATGAGCTAATCATGGAGCGATACAACTTTTGATTAACTTCAACACCGGACGGATCCACTTTGAGAGGTTCATGAGGAGAAATGGGGGTGGATACTGCTTTGCAATCACTCATATTAAACTTTGTTAGAATATGTTTGACATATTCTGCCTGATGAATAAGAGTTCCAGCATCAGATTGTTCCACCTGCAACCCTAGAAAGAATTGCATTTGACCCATCAAACTCCCTTCAAGTTTTAACTTCATGACCGTCTCAAACTCTCGATAATGTTTCTCATTTGTCGAGCCGTAGATGATATCATCAACATAAACTTGAATGATCAACAGATCAGAATAAATCTTCTTTAAGAATAAAGTCTTGTTAATGGTGCCACGAACAAAGCCGCTTGTTGTAAGATGTCTCGACAAGGTTTCATACCACGCACGAAGCGCTAGATGTAGACCATACAATGACTTATCGAGTTTGTACACCTGGAACGGATGATCAAGATCTTCAAAACTAGGTGGTTGATTGACATATACTTCTTTGTTGAAGCATGTTTTGGTGACAGGCACTCTGGATCATGATCAAGCTTTTGTTATTTATCTTTCAGTCTTATTTGTATGTATTAGTACTTGTTGTATTTGTCTTTGTTTATCGAGTTGTAATCTCTGAACTTGTATATGTAATCGTTTGCATGTTTTGGTTGTACTAAGAAAATACGCATGGAGATTGATTCCTACGTATTTGTCAAGTACACAAAGTGGTCATGCATACTTAGGCAAGTACGCATGAAGGATGTTCATGCGTACTTACAAGTACACATGACCCAGGTTCTATAATTATCTTGGTTTGTTTCACTTTTCAGACAGAGATGTAACCGCAATTGTCACACCCCGACCGATGGCGGAATCATCGGGGCGGGACATGTAAGACTGTTCATAGCACATGGTTGACTAAATTGAAATATATTAAAGTCAAATTTGCATTACAAATAATCCAAGTACAAAATCAAATTCAAACAAGAAACATAAAACAACTCATAAAATTCTTGATTTAAATTGCTAAGTCCAAATCCTATGTTGAACACGTCTTGAATCAATCTCACATATTGGGGCCTGAAACATGAATAAAATAAAGTCAACTAAAAAGTTGGTGAGTATAACACAGTTGTATATAGATAGCATATAGATGAAAACAAATCCTTTACATATCATGATAAATAAGGCATTTATGGGGAGCAGCTATTGTCTAACCATGTACAATCAAACCTTGTAACTAGCATGCAAAAATTGTATTGTCGGTTTCAATCACCGTGTACCATGGGTGGGTTTGTCAGACTTAATAGATCTATCATTGAAAACCGTCGGCTTGTATAGTTAATGATTGCACATAATCGCATACAAAGGTTAGCACACCTAGCACTCGGGCATAAAGCTCAAATTTGCACACATGAAAGTAAATAGGATTTGTACTTTGTGTTGTTTGTGTAAATGTAATGTGTAATGTGTATAGAGTTCATGTTCCACCCCAAAAGTGTAAAAGAGTAAAAAGGGGTTGTGAATACTCACTTGGTATGGAAGTGTAGCTAACAAAGATTATAGATAGCAAATATGATCCTCGAAATGCACAATTTAACCTAAAGAGTAATGTGTATCGAATCAAATAGATGCATAAAGTTTAAGTCTAAAATGAAAGTTGAATTTGTGTATAAAACTATTGATTTGTATTTAAAAGTATTGAATAAAATATATAGAGTTTGAAATAAAATATTTTTGAAACAATTTGATTAGGTTTGAATTGGATAATTGAATAACTATATAATTATAGTTTATGAAATAATGTAAATATTAATTGTAATTAAGTATAAATAAATAAATGATTTTGATTTAAAATGTAAATTAAATAAATAATCATTATCTTATTTATTTATAAATTTTGTAACTTAATTATTTAAAATATCATTTAAGTGTAAGATAATAAATATAAATTTAATTTTCATAAACTTTTAAATAAATTATATTTATGCCAAGATTAAACTTTTAATCCATTTTTAAATACAGAAAACATATTTTTATAAAATCGAAACATTTATTGATCGAAAAATATAAAATTATAATTCTGTTACAATTTCTGAGTCACACACGACCGTGCCTCGGAAGGGCACGATCGTGCTCAAGCCAGGGGGTCGCGCGGGGCACGACCGGGTTGATCAACAGAGGGCACAAACTAGACCAGTCAACAGGCACGACCGTGCCTTGGCCCGACACGGTCGTGTCTATGATCTTTAGACACAACAGAGACAAGCCCAGAGGGCATGACAAGGTCTGGACAGGAGGACACGACCGCGCTGCTAATCGGCACGACCGCGTTTCATGAGGCACGGCTGCGCTAGATGATTAGCGCGACCGTGTCTCTTCCAAATCAGACACGAATTGAACAATTCTTGTATTTATAGTGTTGGAATTGATAAGGCTTTTGATTACTGAGTCGATACGAGTCTATTAGTATAAATTAATTGTATGTAACTCGTGTTTAAGAGTGAAATCGATTAAATCCTTTTTATTAAAAATATAAGTTCTGATTCGGACGATTTCTGTAATGAAAGCCCAGATTGATAGGGGGCTTTTGATATATGGACCGAAACGAAAAGGAGGGATGATTCAATTACCTCAAACAGTAAGGAATTGATAGCGATCGGTAGGAGGGAGTTCCGGCGTCGGCGGTAGCGGCTTCCGACGACTTCGGTTGCAATTCCGGCTAGGCCAGAGAGTCCAGAGACTTGATGAGATTCAGGAGATGCGAATTCCTTTCTTGATTGGGAGGATTTGGGTTCAGAGGAGGATTCGAGTTTTTTTGCTTGAATTGCTTGAGAGAGATTTCGAGATTGATGGTATGAAACTGAGGCGTTTGTAAAATTTGAAAATGGTAATACATTCGTTAAGGGGAAAAGAAATGTATGGATATTACGGAATCGAACGATCGTGTAATTAAAGTTGCAGTTACGTTTCAGCTGTTTCACAGGCGCGACCGTGCCTAAATATGGCACGACCGTGCTTAGGCACCGGGCGCGATCGTTCCAGGACCAGTCGCGCGATCGTGCCGAGGCACTTGGCGCGACCGTGCCAGGACGAAGCACGACCGTGCGAGACTAGGGTTTCTTGACATTTTTCAACTTTAGTCCTTGACTTTTTCAGGTTTAATGTGTTTGAATTAAATAGTTCCTTGCATAGTGTTTAAATGTATATAATCGAGCAAAACTTGTAAATTTGTATATCATTGCATTTCGTTTAAGGTAAGCAAAATAATAAGGCAGTGCACGAACATTGAATTTGAAATTGCATTACATTGAATTGAAATATGAATACTAAATTCAGAGATGTTACAGTCTCCCCATGTTGAGAGAATTTCGTCTCGAAATTTAGCTAGAGGATACAACAATATTAGTAAAAAGATGAGGGTGCTTGAGCTTCATTTGGTCCTCTCGCTCCCAAGTGAACTCAGGACCACGCTTAGATTCCCAACGAACTTTGACAATAGGAATGCGACTTCGCTTGAGCTGTTTGACTTCGCGATCCATAATTTCCACCGGCTTCTCAACGAAGTGCATCGTTTCATCAATGCGCACGTCGTCAAGCGGTATATGGAGATTTTCATCAGCGAGACACTTCTTCAGTTTAGATATATGAAATGTAGGATGCACATTGCCAAGAGATGGAGGTAACTCGAGCTTGTAGGCCACCTTCCCAATCCTTTCAAGGATCTTGAATGGACCAACATAACGAGGTGCTAACTTGCCTTTCTTTCCAAAACGGATCACACCCTTCCACGGAGCACCTTAAGAAGAACAAGATCACCGACTTGGAATTCCAAGGGTTTTCGACGTTTATCGGCATAACTCTTTTGCCGACTCCTCGCTACTCGAATATTGTCACGGATTTGAATAATCTTGTCGGATGTTTCTTGAATTAACTCGGGACCGGTGATTTGTGCTTCACCAATCTCGTTCCAACAGATAGGAGAACGGCACTTGCGACCATAGAGAGCTTCGAATGGAGCCATGTTGATACTTGTGTGGTAGCTATTGTTGTACGAAAACTCAATAAGGGATAAATGTGAATCCCAATTACCACCAAAATCGATTACACAAGCTCTAAGCATGTCTTCAAGAGTTTGGATTGTTCGCTCGGTTTGACCATCAGTTTGAGGATGGTAAGCCGTGCTCAAATCCAATCGAGTACCAAAAGCCTTTTAGAGAGATTGCCAAAATTGAGAAGTGAACCGAGCGTCTCTATCGGATATTATGTTCACGGGAACACCATGACGGCTCATAATTTCATCAATGTAAATTCGGGCTAGTTTCTCAACCCGGTAGTCTTCACGAATAGGCAAGAAATGAGCAGATTTGGTGAGTCGATCAATGATCACCCAAGTACTATCATAACCACTCGAGGTGCGAGGGAGTTTGGTAATAAAATCCATAGCTAGATTCTCCCATTTCCACACGGGAATTTCTGGTTGTTCGAGTAAACCAGATGGACGTTGATGTTCGGCTTTGACTTTGGAACAGGTTAAGCATTTGGCCACATAAAGAGCAATGTCTTTCTTCATACCGGGCCACCAATAAAGTAGACGAAGATCTTGGTACATTTTATCCGCACCAGGAAGAATAGAATAACGAGTCTTATGAGCCTCGTTCATGAGAAATGTACGGAGATCGTCGCGATCGGGAACCCAAATACGGTTCAAGTAATAGAGTAAGCCATTGGGCTTTGATTCAAGAAGGAGTTCAACACCACATGACATTTCTTCGTACATATTACCCTCGGTTACCGAGACGTGTTGAGCTTCTAAGATATGGGTTTGAATATCGGTTTGAATACGGGCACAATGAAGCATAACATGGTCCTTTCGACTCAAAGCATCGGCTACAACATTCGCTTTGCCGGGATGGTAACGAATCTCGCAGTCGTAGTCGTTAAGGAGTTCGACCCAACGTCGTTGCCTCATATTAAGTTCTTTTTGGTTGAAAATATGTTGAAGGCTTTTGTGGTCGGTGAACACCACACATTTTGTGCCATATAGGTAATGTCTCCAAATCTTTAACGCGAATATGACCGCACCCAACTCGAGATCGTGCGTCGTATAATTCTTCTCATGAACTTTGAGTTGCCTAGATGCATAAGCGATTACTTTGCCTCGTTGCATGAGGACACAACCAAGACCTTGGTTAGAAGCATCACAATAGACAACTAAATCATCATTTCCATCAGGGAGAGTCAATATGGGAGCATTGCACAGCTTTTGCTTGAGGGTTTGAAAAGCTTCTTCTTGTTTCGGTCCCCATTCATAAGTCTTACCCTTATGGGTCAAAGCGGTAAGAGGGACAGCAATCTTAGAGAAGTTTGAGATGAAACGACGATAATAACCCGCAAGACCAAGAAACGAACGAACTTCGGTAGGAGTCTTCGGGGCATTCCAATTCTTAACTGTTTCAATCTTAGCAGGATCAACATGAATACCCTTGTCGTTGACGATGTGACCAAGAAATTGAACTTCTTTTAGCCAAAATTCGCATTTGGAGAATTTGGCATATAGTTGTTCTTTTCTCAAGAGATCCAAAACCAGTCTAAGATGTTCTTAATGGTCAGCTTTAGTCTTGGAATAGATTAAGATATCATCAATGAAAACGATCACGAATTTATCAAGGTACGGTTTGCACACACGATTCATGAGATCCATGAAAATTGCGGGTGCATTGGTTAACCCGAAAGGCATAACCATGAACTCGTAATGACCATACCTTGTTCGAAAAGCAGTCTTAGGAATGTCATCTTCTTGAACACGAAGCTGATGATAACCGGATAGAAGATCAATCTTTGAGAAACAAGTAGAACCTTGAAGTTGATCAAAGAGGTCATCGATTCTAGGCAAAGGATAACGGTTCTTGATAGTAAGCTTGTTAAGTTCGCGGTAGTCAATACACATGCGAAATGATCCATCATTCTTCTTAACAAATAAGACGGGTGCACCCCACGGTGAATGACTTGGGCGAATGAAACCTTTGTCGGAGAGCTCTTGAAGTTGACTTGCAAGCTCTTGCATTTCGGAAGGTGCAAGACGATAAGGAGCTCTAGCAACGGGGTTAGCTCCAGGTATAAGATCAATACGGAACTCTACTTGACGAACGGGAGGAAGACCGAATAAATCCTTAGGAAAAACTTCGGGGAAATCCCGAATGATCGGAATGTCTTGGATACTCTTCTCCTTGACATCCTTTTGAACAATATGAGCTAAGAAAGCAATGTACTTCTTACGTAAGTACTTTTGAGCGGTAGTGCATGACATCAACTTAAGTCCCTTGCAAGGCTTTTCACCAAAAACCCTTAAGATTTCTCCCGATGGTAGCGGAATTCGGATACACTTTTCAAAGAAAATGACTTCGGCATGATGATTTGATAGCCAATCCATACCTATGATAATATCAAAGCTTCCTAGTGGCATTGGAACTAGGTTGATTGGGAATGAATGATCATTTAGTTCTAAGGAGCAATCATAAATAATGGACTCAATGGTAAGGGAGTCACCATTTGCTATTTCAACGGTGAAGGTTTTCTCTAATTGGGATCGTGTCTTTGCAAGTAAAGACTCAAAATTAAGTGACACAAAACTTTTATCGGCACCGGTATCGAACAAAATGGAGGCATATTGACTATTAACAAGGAACGTACCACGTCGTTGTTGGCTTGAGCTTCGTTGGCGTTTATGTTGAACGCACGCCCACGAGCTCCACCTTGTCTAGCATTTGCAAGTCTTGGACATTGATTACGAAAATGGTTCGGGTCACCACACTCATAACAAGCACACCCATTAGCAATGGCGGGAGCACATTGGTTTGCCACTTGAGGTACGGTTCGGTTTGGAGGGTTGACTTGGCCCGTAAGAGCTTTGGTCCTACAAACACTAACCGTATGACCATATCTCCCACAACAAGTACAAAGGCGACATGGGATGTTTAGGGGATGATGGTAGTTGCAGGTGGCACAAAGTGGGTAAATTCCACCATATGGCTTTTTGACCGGCGCTTGAACCATAGGTGCAGCTTGGTTGACGGGAACAGCAGGAGTAACCACAGCAAAATTTCTAACTTTCCTCTTTCTATTATTGCGAGAGGGCTCGGTTGTGGCTTCTTTGTTGTGAGTAGGAGGGGTTACGGTTTCAGAAACTTTCTTAGAACCCTTTTTGGTAAGAGTTCCAGCTTTCACATGATTATCAGTTAAAGTAGCAGATAGACGAATAGCATCCTCCAGAGTAGCAGGATTTCTACCTAAGACAGTATCTTGGATTTGTCTTGGTAGCCCACCAATATACTTTTCGATACAACGGGACAAAGGAGTGACCATGTGGGGCACGAGAAGACTCAACTCATGGAACCGAGTTGTATATGCTAAGCTTTCCCCACTATCTTGGGCAAGATCCCAAAATTCAGCTTCTAACTTTTTCACTTCATTTCGAGGACAGAACTCCTCGGTCATAAGCCTTTTGACCTCATCCCAAGGTAAGGCCATAGCTATGTCAACACCCCTATTCCTTTTCTCCCCATTCCACCATGTAAGTGCCTGTTTTTGTAGGACACTTGTAGCATGACGAACACGGAGGTTGTCGGGACAGTCACTATTGAGAAAGGTATTCTCAATGCTTTCGAACCACTGAAGGAGTCCAGTAGCTCCTTCGGTACCATAGAACTTTAGGGGATTGCACGAGTTGAAGTGCTTGAAGGTGCATTGAGATGGATTATTACCACCATTTCCACCATTTCCACCATTATTACCACTATTGCTTCCATTTCCACCATTGTTGCCATTGGTGGTACCATTGGCTTGGGTGAGTTGTGTTACCAATTGGGTGAGAATAGCAGCAATGTCGGTGTTGGCTTTGGTTGCGGGAGCACGACGAGGAGGCATTCTACAGATTTTCACAAGACAAGAAAAATTGTAAGAACTTATGAGATTTGATAGGATTTAATAGAATGAGATAGCAAAATAAAATAGATATTCTTAGTTTGGATTGTACTCAAAAGTGACAAAATCACTTGAATACTATGGCACATTAAGGTTAATTAAACTTATATAATTTTCAAGGAGACATGCTTTAGCCTATAAGTAAACACTCATCTCGGGAATTCCCAGGAAAGCATACGGGTCCCTCGGTTGATTGGGATTTATGCGAAATGCTTTCCTAGACAGAAAACCCAAAATACAGGTGTCACCCTTCCAGATTGCACGTGTCCTCAAATAATTTAACAAGTTTAAAACCTTAACGAAGAAATAAAAATTTTAGAGATTTTTGCTTCAAGAATTTTCCACATGCTTAGAAAGGATAAAGATAGAAAAGAAGATAGAAATATTATGAGGTTTTAGAATATAGGAAAGGATATTATTTATTTAATTATTAAGAATATCCTAATAAGTCATGGATTTAAAACACATAAGTCATCATAATGCAATAAGTAATCATACTAAACATGTAACATATAACATATAGCACATAGCATGTAACACATAGCACAAAAATCATGAAGCATAGTATAAGTGGGTGTCCTAAAGTTATAGTCTAGGTCAAGGTGTCTAATAACCTAATTCCCTATAACCTGGCTCTGATACCAATCTGTCACACCCCGACCGATGGCGGAATCATTGGGGCGGGACATGTAAGACTGTTCATAGCACATGGTTGACTAAATTGAAATATATTAAAGTCAAATTTGCATTACAAATAATCCAAGTACAAAATCAAATTCAAACAAGAAACATAAAACAACTCATAAAATTCTTGATTTAAATTGCTAAGTCCAAATCCTATGTTGAGCACGTCTTGAATCAATCTCACATATTGGGGCCTGAAACATGAATAAAAGTTGGTGAGTATAACACAGTTGTATATAGATAACATATAGATGAAAACAAATCCTTTACATATCATGATAAATAAGGCATTTATGGGGAGCAGCTATTGTCTAACCATGTACAATCAAACCTTGTAACTAGCATGCAAAAATTGTATTGTAGGTTTCAATCACCGCATACCATGGGTGGGTTTGTCAGACTCAATAAATCTATCATTGAAAACCGTCGGCTTGTATAGTTAATGATTGCACATAATCGCATACAAAGATTAGCACACCTAGCACTCGGGCATAAAGCTCAAATTTGCACACATGAAAGTAAATAGGATTTGTACTTTGTGTTGTTTATGTAAATGTAATGTGTAATGTGTAATGTGTATAGAGTTCATGTTCCACCCCAAAAGTGTAAAAGAGTAAAAAGGGGTTGTGAATACTCACTTGGTATGGAAGTGTAGCTAACAAAGATTATAGATAGCAAATATGATCCTCGAAATGCACAATTTAACCTAAAGAGTAATGTGTATCGAATCAAATAGATGCATAAAGTTTAAGTCTAAAATGAAAGTTGAATTTGTGTATAAAACTATTGATTTGTATTTAAAAATATTGAATAAAATATATAGAGTTTGAAATAAAATATTTTTGAAACAATTTGATTAGGTTTGAATTGGATAATTGAATAACTATATAATTATAGTTTATGAAATAATGTAAATATTAATTGTAATTAAGTATAAATAAATAAATGATTTTGATTTAAAATGTAAATTAAATAAATAATCATTATCTTATTTATTTATAAATTTTGTAACTTAATTATTTAAAATATCATTTAAGTGTAAGATAATAAATATAAATTTAATTTTCATAAACTTTTAAATAAATTATATTTATGCCAAGATTAAACTTTTAATCCATTTTTAAATACAGAAAACATATTTTTATAAAATCGAAACATTTATTGATCGAAAAATATAAAATTATAATTCTGTTACAATTTCTGAGTCACACACGACCGTGCCTCGGAAGGGCACGATCGTGCTCAAGCCAGGGGCGCGACCGCGCTAGTCGGGGCACGACCGGGTTGATCAACAGAGGGCACAAACTAGACCAGTCAACAGGCACGACCGTGCCTTGGCCCGACACGGTCGTGTCTATGATCTTTAGATACAACAGAGACTAGCCCAGAGGGCATGACAAGGTCTAGACAGGAGGACACGACCGTGCTGCTAATCGGCACGACCGCGTTTCATGAGGAACGGCCGCGCTAGATGATTAGCGCGACCGTGTCTCTTCCAAATCAGACACGAATTAAACAATTCTTGTATTTATAGTGTTGGAATTGATAGGGCTTTTGATTACTGAGTCGATACGAGTCTATTACTATAAATTAATTGTATGTAACTCGTGTTTAAGAGTGAAATCGATTAAATCCTTTTTATTAAAAATATAAGTTCTGATTCGGACGATTTCTGTAATGAAAGCCCAGATTGATAGGGGGCTTTTGATATATGGACCGAAACGAAAAGGAGGGATGATTCAATTACCTCAAACAGTAAGGAATTGATAGCGATCGGTAGGAGGGAGTTCCGGCTTCGGCAGTAGCGGCTTCCGGCGACTTCGGTTGCAATTCCGGCTAGGCCAGAGAGTCCAGAGACTTGACGAGATTCAGGAGATGCGAATTCCTTTCTTGATTGGGAGGATTTGGGTTCAGAGGAGGATTCGAGTTTTTTTGCTTGAATTGCTTGAGAGAGATTTCGAGATTGATGATATGAAACTGAGGCGTTTGTAAAATTTGAAAATGGTAATACATTCGTTAAGGGGAAAAGAAACGTATGGATGTTACGGATTCGAACGATCGGGTAATTAAAGTTGCAGTTACGTTTCAGCTGTTTCACAGGCGCGACCGTGCCTAAATATGGCACGACCGTGCTTAGGCACCGGGCGCGATCGTTCCAGGACCAGTCGCGCGATCGTGCCGAGGCACTTGGCGCGACCGTGCCAGGACGAAGCACGACCGTGCGAGACTAGGGTTTCTTGACATTTTTCAACTTTAGTCCTTGACTTTTTCAGGTTTAATGTGTTTGAATTAAATAGTTCCTTGCATAGTGTTTAAATGTATATAATCGAGCAAAACTTGTAAATTTGTATATCATTGCATTTCGTTTAAGGTAAGCAAAATAATAAGGCAGTGCACGAACATTGAATTTGAAATTGCATTACATTGAATTGAAATATGAATACTAAATTCAGAGATGTTACAGCAATCATAAGTACGCACAAATCAGTTCTATAACAGTCTAGAAGTCATTTCCTTGTGTCTGTACTTGTGTTTGAAACACCTTGTTATAATAGAACGTGTATTTATAGTACGAGATTGTGTTGTTTGTCATGTTTACATTTGTCATTATACCTTGTTCCACCTAGTCACGGGAATTCCACACCTGGTGACTAGGTTACATACTCACACGATCCGACACACCCACCCGGAGGGACCTACAAGTGGTATCAGAGCATTTGCTCTTGTTTTCGACTGTTGTGAGCTTGTTAGGAACACTTTCCAACAAAATGTTGTTCTGATTTCATCTGCATTTGTGATTCTCAGAGTCTTGTTCCATACACTTGTTCATATTAGAGAATCCCTACATCCATCCTTGTGTTATTGCTGTTTGGATGATCCGTTCATCAAAAGCTTGTTAGAATCAAGAATCTGATTCATTGGTTATACAACATTGATGTAACATCCTAGATTTCCTCATTGTATTTACTCTAATGCAATAAACGTGATTTCAATTTCTATTCATTGTGTTATACAAACGTCTCAATTTCAATGTCCTCATCCTGGCAATTCCAAATTTTTGGTTTTCTTTTTCATACACACACACATATAATCTCTTTACATTATGTATATTCATATGAAAGATTTGAAATGTCTATTGTTTTACTCCAATATATATATGGCAAGCCATAAAGTTTTATAAATATATATACATATATAAGATCAAATTATATATATATATATATATATGTATTCATACATACACATGAACATTGATACAACTATAAGTTAATGGTTTGAAACCCCCCCCCTATCATTTGAACTCCCAAATTTGAACCTACATCCCTGAAATATCAACCCCTCATCTTGAATTTGAACTCTTTGACTTATATTGACCCCATATGGACTGTTTTGACTTCCAGAAGTCAAACAGCGCAAGAACCCCTCAATTTAGGGCTGCGATTGATCGAATCCATGTTGGAATGGACTGCACAGGGCCACTCCACCAATAATCGGTCCAATACTAGCCCAATTACCAGCTAAATTCAGTCGTTGCGCGGTTAATGTTGTGATTCAAACTGATTTGAACAATGTTGACCTTTCCAAGTCAAACCGTGTCAAATCCTTGCCAAAATTCAGAAATTAAACGCGTTCAATCCCGATAATCACGCGCACGCCAAGTCCATATGAATCCAGACCACATTCCCGATCCAATTCATTGGCAAATGGTCGAATTGACGCGAAATTCGCGTTGCCAGCTGTCACCTTCCAGTCTCTAATCGAATCATGCCTTAAGAATGAAATTGAACGAATCAAACTATCCTCACACCTTCGCTCAGACCAATTCAAACTCTCTCAACCTTCAATTGACTCGCATAGCTCCTCTGTACCCCCGTTTGAGCTTCAAGAACACCGCTTCTGTCATTCTAGCCGTTTACGCGCGATACTTCACCAAAGCAGGTAATGTTTGCGCCCTTAGTTTCGTATTGATCTGTAGATTAAAAGCCCCATGAAATTGGGACCGATTAATAGCAAGTCGGACTGAATTGGGGCTAGGGTTCAGGTTTCATATGGAAGACGGAAGGGGTGATTTGGGTTTGCTTATTTAAGGTTTTCGGGTGGGTAGACAGCCATGGCATACGCTCTGGTCTACCGGTAACCCCCACGCGTCACAAAGGCAAGGTCACGGGTTCGAACCTGCCCCTAACCCTGTCTTTTTAGCCTCAAACCCAGATTCCCTTCTTGCTATTGTTTAACACAAATCTGAATCCGATCAAATAACAATATTGTGCCCCTGGTCTAGTGGTTCTCCTGCTTACCACCTACCAAACAGACCCGGGTTCAAACCCAAGGGTCTGTTTATATTTTTAAATCATTTGTTTTACCCCAAATTAATTATATAAAAATTATTTTATGAAACTTACTACTAGTTGGATATAAGTGGTACTGAAATAATCAAAGTCTAAATTAAAACTAATATTATTTCATCATTTGAATAGTTCTAACACCACATTTTTTTTCAACTTAAATAAATCATGCTTATTAGATTGAATTTATGCTCTTACATTATCCATTTTTATAAAACTTTACTAAAAGTTTCTTTAAAAGTATATATATCTATATATATTTACTATTATTTCATAATTAAACTTTTATAAATAATTTTTCTATTAAATTATGCATAATAGGATTAAAACCCAAATTAAACAAATAAAACTTAAGATATATTTATAATTTTCACTCTTTTTAGAACATATCATTTTATGAATAGATAAATAAAAGAGATTTCATTATTTAAATTTATTATCTTTTTCTACAAAAAATACGTCTATGGAAAATTATAATTTTCTCAATATACATACATATTTATTTACACCACCTTTGACATACTATCTTATTATTAAAAGGAATAAATAAAAAGAATTTATTTAATTAAATTATTTAAACCTTAAGACAATTAATTTTCTCTTTGAAAGTTATTTGAACATTTTGAAACTTATATTTGTATATCAAACTTTTATTTAAATACAAATGACAAATTACATACATCCTTTACATATATTAACACAAACTCGTTGTACAAGACCCCACACTCACTCCTATTGAAACCCTAGACTTGCCTTAGGCGTTGTACATGATAATAACTCAAGTTCATACATTTGCACTCTAGGTTAATTTGTGTTTTACAAGAGTCACTTTGCTACCTATCGTCTAGTGCTACCTACATCATCAATACAAGTGAGTTTTACATAGCCCCTTTTTACATTTTGCACTTTTGGGGTGAAACATGATTACTCTTTGAAACTCTTTGCATTTACTTATATACAATTCAATAATATGATGTTATGTGTTATTTGTGCTTTATGCTTGAATGCTATGAGTTAAGACTACATATACATGACATTAGTACAATCATTAACTCAGTACAAGCCAACGGTTAACATTGATAGATCTATTGAGTCTGACAAACCCACCCGGTTTAGGTGTTTGTTACCGACTTTACATTAGGGTAACCTGCGTGTTATGCCTCAGTCACAAGGTTTGATTGTACAAACTTAGTTTAACTATAGATTCTCCATAAATGCCTTATACACGTGTATCGTATGAATTGTATAAAACACTTTAAACTTGGTTATGTGTCAAAACTTATGTATGCTCACCAACTTTTTAGTTGACCTCGTTTTCATCATGTTTCAGGTACTAATGCTTGAGAATAAGTACAAGATGCTTCACTTAGGACCGATGACCTAGAATTTAATTTAAAGAGACTATTTATGTATTTCCTTTTCCTTGTATTGTTGGATTTTGTTTATTTGTGACATGAAATTGGTTGGTTTAATTATTTAAAATTTAGTAAACCTTGAGCTTTTGAACAGTCTACATGTCCCACCCCGATGTATTCCGCCGTCGGTTGGGGTGTGATAGATTGGTATCAGAGTCTTGGTTATAGGGAATTAGGTTATTAGACACTTATGACCTAGACTATAACCTTAGGACACCCACAATAGGCCATACTACTATATGATTACATGATTAATACTTGTGTGAATATTTTTACATGTTATCCTAAGTAATTTCAATACATGCTACAATACTTAATAGTTTATGTGTCACACTACTTGATAACTCTTGTGCTTACATTCATTATTACCTACATGCTACCTATGTGTTTTATTAAGTGCTATCCTAAGTTTAACATACACACATACACACCAAATTCTTCATACACCTTTGAACTCACGTACATAATACCACCACCTCTTGTGAACAAAAAATTTAAACTTTTGGGCCTAATGTCCATCAATAATAAGCTAAGAAGCCCATCTATCCTCCAAGAAGAAGAAGCCACTAAAATGCATGAAACCTTACTTTTGGGCCTCAAAGCCCAGTCCACAACAAATTCTCATCATGACCATGAGCCCAACAATGGTGTTATTAATACATGATGGCTGGAAGAGTATGTAAGCCCATGAGGGATTCTGGCTAAGGAAAGACAGGGTACTTAAGTGTGTCTTAGTGACCCACCCCTCTTTCCTGGGAATTCTCCTCAGGGATGCATTGCTTATAGGTCAAGTGTATTTCTAAAATACTATTATGAAGACTCGGTGTTATGACTAGTGCAACTCTAAACCTATGAGAACTCTTATATTTAACACTCAATATTTTACTATCACTTACAACCTTTTCATTGTTTCCTACTAGACATGGACTTCTACTCTCCTTCCTCCCCGGTATACCGTCCCGGAGAAGAGTCTGATTGGGAAGAAGACATCGGGACACCCGTGTATCTGTCACCAACACCCCCAGCTGCCAGACCAAGGTTTGATGTAAGGGCAGATTGGATTAGGAACACCGGCCCAAGACTTCGAACACCTGGATCACCCCCACCCAGAAACCCGTATCAGACACCCCATCTCCACAATCAGTTACCACCCTCACTAAGAGACCCATATCTAATGCCCGACACGTACCATCCTAGCCCTTGGGTAAGGCATACCACAGCACCCACTAGTGTTATGGGAATTCCAACCAATGACATACACCAATATGTAAGGACCTCAGAATTTGAGAGGCATAGGATGGAGCAGGGGGTAATGTACGACTTGCAAGGACAAAGAATGGATAGCCTAGTAAACCAATTAGGGCACCAAAAGGAGTTAATCTCCATCCTCGAAAAAGAAATACTGGAGCATCGCACGGAGACAGCTAAAGCTGAAGCCAGATCGGCTACCCGAGTGACCATAGCGGTGCTCGTCTTGGGAATTATCCTCCTTCTAGTGGAAAGCTACAAGAGACGTTAACAAATTTTTTTTATTATTTATTGTCTTAAAATTTTCAGTTTAAGAACCATTTACCTATGTTTGGGTAATGTTTAACATTTCAACTTTTCAACTTTTAATCAATTTTAAATATTCCAAATCTAAAGTGATTATTCATTGATTTGACACGTTGGGTGTAAGTTACACCCATCATATTTTCATCAAGATTCTCCAAGTATCACCTTCTTCATTTACCACAATTTAGTACACTGCCGGCAATCTCCTTCGTAAACAATTCATACTATTATTTGATTTAAACAACCTCGCTATTTTGTTCAAACAAAAGAATTTATCAAGCTTTTAGATAATATCTGAGATATAAATTTTCTATAAACCTTTTCACCTTCTGAGAAAACTTAATACAACCTATTTTATAAAAACATTATTCCAAATTGATAAATATGACTTGTTCTCGTTAAATTAATTATTTCTGAATCTTGGCTAAATTAATATACATTTAATTGTTTAGCCATTAATGTCTCCTAAAATAAAAATATATATATATATTCTCCTTATAATAATTAAAAATTTTAATAAAAAGGTTTTCCTATAAATTGCCTAAGTATTTAGATTATCCAACTCATTAGTTTCACTACCTTATTTATCTACAAACAAGAACAAATTACAACCACCTACATACAAACAAAAATCAGTTATTTGCAAACACATTACTCGGAATATTTTCAGGACCTCCTCACTACCTTGCACCTTCGATAATGTATGAGTGAACTTGCCACTTTAAGAGACGACCCATTCCGCGTAGACATTAACCACCCCTACAAACCACAACGAGATTTAAGGAGCTAGAACCTAACTACCACATTTTACAAGATCGCCAACAACACGCTTCTCCGCAACACTCGATCACATACAAAACTCGTTAATATACATCACACATGAAGTTCAATAACTTACGTATGCATGTTCATAATATACCCAACACGATCACATAATACATGAAACCTAGTTATTTTCAATATATCCAATGCTACACTAATTACATATTATATGAAACTTGATTATTTGCAATACACGTTCTTCTGGATTGATTACAAAATACATAAAACATAGTTGTTTGTAATATACATATACTAAATTGATCACAGGATACATAATAATTGGTTGGTTGGTACATAATACTTGATTGACCGCATTGAATATGAAACTATTGAGTTACATGATGCCACGTTGTTCACGTTACACATGAAACCTATTTGATTACTAACTACATAACACTAGATCATACAAAAGACTTGTGTGTTTACATTATACATGAAACTAGGTTACTTACAATTGTTGCAATTGATTGATCACAATATACATGAAGCATGGTCATACATTTTGTTCACCAAACTTGAAAACCATAACACCTTGAAGCTACTCGGGGTTTGACGTATTCTTGTTCAAACACGAGGAAGCTATGAAACCCTAAATTATGCCACGTTATTACTCTTTAGTACCTGATTGGCTCTACTATCTATGGACATAGTTATTGTTAGCAACACATACGTGAAAGCAATAGTTACGAATTAAGTGTTTTTGTGTTACCCCTTCGACCCCACACACAATGGGATGAACTATGTGGACCATGCAACGATTTGGATAATTACGGGTGCACACGTAATTATAAAAACCAGCGCATGGAAGACATAGTGAAATCTGTCGTGTGTTATGAAATGAAACCTATCGTGGGATATAGTAACAAAACTAATGTGATATGATAAGGACATGGTGGATACGCCACTGGTACTTCCTATATATAAGTGTTCCTGTCATAAAATCAGAAGTAGCGTTATTCTTTCCACGTAAAGTTTTATGTTGTTTGACGGGCCAACGTTTGTGAAAATATCTTATCCACTGACATTCTTGAACATGTTAGAATACATCTTAAACAAACCCTGATCATCAAGTTCCCATCAAATCCATTCCAAGAAATGCTTTTCACCTTTAGAATCCAAATTATTATCCGACAGTTTTCTCCTTAAGTTCATTTCAAAACTAAATTCATTCATACCTGACCTTGGGAAACACACCTGAATCTTGTTATCAATCATACTACTCAACCCAACTTTCAAAGTTCATTGAGGATCCAAACGTGGTCCTAAGTTTACTTGGGAACGTGAGGATCAAATGAAACTCAATCCACACCTCTTTCCTTATTCAGTAGTCTCCACTAGCTAAATTTCGGGACGAAATTCCCTCAACATGGGGATAATGTAACATCCTAGATTTCCTCATTGTATTTACTCTAATGCAATAAACGTGATTTCAATTTCTATTCATTGTGTTATAAAAACGTCTCAATTTCATTGTCCTCATCCTCGCAATTCCAAATTTTTGGTTTTCTTTTTCATACACACACACATATAATCTCTTTACATTATGTATATTCATATGAAAGATTTGAAATGCCTATTGTTTTACTCCAATATATATATGGCAAGCCATAAAGTTTTATAAATATATATACATATGTAAGATCAAATTATATATATATATATATATATATATATGTATTCATACATCCACATGAACATTGATACAACTATAAGTTAATGGTTTGAACCCCCCCTATCATTTGAACTCCCAAATTTGAACCTACATCACTGAAATATGAACCCCTCATCTTGAATTTGAACTCTTTGACTTATATTGACCCCATATGGACTGTTTTGACTTCCAGAAGTCAAACAGCCCAAGAACCCCTCAATTTAGGGCTGCGATTGATCGAATCCATGTTGGAATGGACTCCACAGGGCCACTCCACCAATAATCGGTCCAATCCTAGCCCAATTACCAGCTAAATTCAGTCTTTGCGCGGTTAATTCTGTGATTCAAACTGATTTGAACAATGTTGACCTTTCCAAGTCAAACCGTGTCAAATTCTTACCAAAATTCAGAAATTAAACGCGTTCAATCCGGAGAATCATGCGCAGGCCAAGTCCATATGAATCCAGACCACATTCCCGATCCAATTCATTGCCAAATGGTCGAATTGACGCGAAATTTGCGTTGCCAGCTGTCACCTTCCAGTCTCTAATCGAATCATGCCTTAAGAATGAAATTGAACGAATCAAATTATCCTCACACCTTCGCTCAGACCAATTCAAACTCTCTCAACCTTCAATTGACTCGCATAGCTCCTCTGTACCCCCGTTCGAGCTTCAAGAACACCGCTTCTGTCATTCTAGCCGTCTACGCGCGATACTTCACCAAAACAGGTAATGTTTGCTCCCTTAGTTTTGTATTGATCTGTAGATTAAAAGCCCCATGAAATTGGGACCGATTAATAGCAAGTCGGACTGAATTGGGGCTAGGGTTCGGGTTTCATATGGAAGACGAAAGGGGTGATTTGGGTTAGCTTATTTAAGGTTTTCGGGTGGGTAGACAGCCATGGCATACGCCCTGGTCTACCGGTAACCCCCACACGTCACAAAGGCAAGGTCGCAGGTTCGAACCTGCCCCTAACCCTGTCTTTTTAGCCTCAAACCCAGATTCCCTTCTTGCTATTGTTTAACACAAATCTGAATCCGATCAAATAACAATATTGTGCCCCTCGTCTAGTGGTTCTCCTGCTTACCACCTACCAAACAGACCTCGGTTAAACCCAAGGGTCTGTTTATATTTTTAAATCATTTGTTTTACCCTAAATTAATTATAAAAAATTATTTTATGGAACTTACTACTATTTGGATATAAGTGGTACTGAAATAATCAAAGTCTAAATTAAAACTAATATTATTTCATCATTTGAATAGTTCTAACACCACATTTTTTTAACATAAATAAATCATGCTTATTAGATTGAATTTATGCTCTTACATTATCCATTTTTATAAAACTTTACTAAAAGTTTCTTTAAAAGTATATATATCTATATATATTTACTATTATTTCATAATTAAACTTTTATAAATAATTTTTCTATTAAATTATGCATAATAGGATTAAAACCCAAATTAAACAAATAAAACTTAAGATATATTTATAATTTCCACTCTTTTTAGAACATATCATTTTATAAATAGATAAATAAAAGAGATTTCATTATTTAAATTTATTATCTTTTTCTACTAAAAATACGTCTAGGGAAAATTATAATTTTCTCAATATACATACATATTTATTTACACCACCTTTGACACACTATCTTAATATTAAAAGGAATAAATAAAAAGAATTTATTTAATTAAATTATTTAAACCCTAAGACAATTAATTTTCTCTTTGAAAGTTATTTGAACATTTTGAAACTTATATTTGTATATCAAACTTTTATTTAAATACAAATGACAAATTACATACATCCTTTACATATATTAACACAAACTCGTTGTACAAGACCCCACACTCACTCCTATTGAAACACTAGACTTGCCTTAGGCGTTGTACATGATAATAACTCAAGTTCATACATTTGCACTCTAGGTTAATTTGTGTTTTACAAGAGTCACTTTGCTACCTATCGTCTAGTGCTACCTACATCATCAATACAAGTGAGTTTTATATAGCCCCTTTTTACATTTTGCACTTTTGGGGTGAAACATGATTACTCTTTGAAACTCTTTGCATTTACTTATATACAATTCAATAATATGATGTTATGTGTTATTTGTGCTTTATGCTTGAATGCTATGAGTTAAGACTACATATACATGACATTAGTACAATGATTAACTCAGTACAAGCCAATGGTTAACATTGATAGATCTATTGAGTCTGACAAACCCACCCGGTTTGGGTGTTTGTTACCGACTTTACATTAGGGTAACCTGCGTGTCATGCCTCAGTCACAAGGTTTGATTGTACACACTTAGTTTAACTATAGATTCTCCATAAATGCCTTATACACGTGTATCGTATGAATTGTATAAAACACTTTAAACTTGGTTATGTATCAAAACCTATATATGCTCACCAACTTTTTAGTTGACCTCGTTTTCATCATGTTTCAGGTACTAATGCTTGAGAATAAGTACAAGATGCTTCACTTAGGACCGATGACCTAGAATTTAATTTAAAGAGACTATTTATGTATTTCCTTTTCCTTGTATTGTTGGATTTTGTTTATTTGTGACATGAAATTGGTTGGTTTAATTATTTAAACTTTAGTAAACCTTGAGCTTTTGAACAGTCTACATGTCCCACCCCAACGTATTTCGCCGTTGGTTGGGGTGTGACAATTGATCATACACAACAACCAGTTCAGATCACTATTTGATCAGACAAGTCGATACTCTTGTTCAAAAAGTAACCCTGCATACTGATTGATGCGTACTTACGTTCCTGCATACTTACGTTCCTATGTACTTACATTCCTACGTACTTACCTTCATGCGTACTTAACTTCTTGTGTACTTACCTTCCTACATACTTATCCTCTCTTGCATACTTGTGTGTACTCAAGGAAAAAACCTTGTGCGTATTTTTTCATGCGCACTTGAAAGTACGCAAGACTAGTTTTGTGCATACGTACTTGATAAGTACACAAGACCAAAGTTGTGTGAATTTTTGAAGTCTTGCACAATGGCAAACCTCCAGAAACTTAGTAGTATGCTAAATTATGACAATGAAATAGGTACTCCACAGAAACCAACAAAATTGTTGAATGTAAATGACAATTCCAACCGGAAAGCACGTTTTGAACAATACGTTTCTTACACGGATTTGAACATGCGGATACCTATTTTAGAAGGGTATAAAAATCCAACACATGAATTCCTTGGCGAAAACCAACCCAAACCTATTTCTAGGCTTGATATAGAAGAGAAGAAAGCTTATGATTTAGAAAAAGAAGGCACATGGTTCCTTAACCATGGCATTGACACGTGACTTATTTCATAGCTTTAAGGGTTATGACACGTCAAAAGATCTATGGAGAGCATTACAGAAAAGGTTCGAAGGAAACATTGATGTGAAAAAGAGCAAGAGAGAACTATTAAGAAAACAGTATGAATGTTTTAGATATTTGGAGAATGAATCCATTGACGAACTAATCTCCAGATTCTATCATCTTAAGACTGAACTTAAGTCTTATGATTTGAAATATCCTGAAGATGAACTTGTTGAAAAATTTCTTGATGCATTACCACCAAAGTTTGATATGTACACAACCCTACTTAGAGAAAACCCTAAGTTTTACGAGATGACCATTGATGAAGCTATAGGCAAAGTTCAGGCACATGACATGAACTTAAGAAAGAAGGAAACCACTAGCAGACCTCTAGTGCAAGAGCCATCAATGTACTTTAGAACTTCTTCCATATCAAAAACCTCTGGCCCTGGAATTTCTTTATTCTCCTGGAATCCTACTTAGGAGGAAGAAAACTCAAAGGGTTGTAGTAGTTATACTTGTTTTGCTGTTTCAGGACAATGTTCATTTCATTAACATTCATCAAAGAACATTTCATCTGGTAATCAAAGTGCGATTGCCAAAATTGTAGAAGATCATGTTGCACTATTTTCTTTCTGCATGCTTGCCTATAAGAACTTCATAGGTGGAAAACTTATTGATCCGGAAACTATTGAAGAAGATTTCAATCAAGTGGATCCAGATGACACGGAAGACATGGACATACAATAGAATATGGCCATGATCCTGAGAAGGGCGAAACATTTCTTGAATAGAACCGATAGAAAGTTTATCGGTGGGCATTCAAATACGAAAGTTGTGTTAGACAAATCAAAGGCAAAATGCTACAAATGTATGAATTTTGTCCATTTTGCTAGAGAATGCCAAAAAGATAAAGCACCTGCCTCAGGGTTCACTCGATCAAGTCTAAGTAGCAATCAGAATTTCAACAACTAGAACTTCAACAACAACCGTAGTCAAAATCAAGGAGCATCATCCAATGCACTGGTAGCTCAACAAGATGACAGCTATAACTGGGGAGTTCATTTGGAAGACGCCATTGTCTCATGTAGGTCCCTTCGTGTGTGTCGGATCGTCACATGCAAGTGGTCTACTAGTCAAACCGGGTTGCGGAATGCCCGTGACTAGGTGGAGAGTCTTACTAAACAAAGTAAACCAAACACGAGAGTCACAATAAACGTTCTTTGTATTATAGACACTCGACGGTTACAGAGAGAATACAAGCTGCGTACTTAGCAGAACTGGGTTCGTCTAAACAAATGGTTATGCGTTCTTAGCTTCTGTGAACCTATCCTATTTATACAGACCTGATGCCTGCGCACTTACATATGCGCAGGACCAATTTCTCTTGCGTACTTAACAAGTACGCAGAGGTGTTCTTGCGTACTTGCTAAGTACGCAGGAGCTTTCTCCTGCGCACATGTAAGTGCGCAAAACACTTAGCAGAAAAACAACATACATTATGTAAAAGTAAATACAACTCGATAAACTATTACATAACGACTCTTACATACAAAGACAAATTACAGACATTAGACATACTAACTAAGACTCTATCCAGAGTGTTGTCACAGGAAAGTGCATCAACAAACTCCCCCTTGACAACAGCTCGGGATCTTCATCGTCTTCAGTCTTCACAGCACTTATTCCTTAGCTTCCATCTTCTTTTTGTAATCAAGACAGAACTTGATCAACTTGTCGTATTTGGTAGAGAGAAGCTTCGTCCATTCGTCAGTGTGGATGCAGTACTTGTCGGCTAGTACCTCCAGATCGTTCACAGAAAAGTTAATGAAGCAGACTTCATCAAATATCCTGATCACTTCCTTTGGCACCATGTTTCCACTTGCTGACTTACCTTTACTCATTTCCACAGCCTCGCCTGTTTTTGGATCAACGTACCAGTACCACATGTCACCAAGAATATCCTGAGGTAACTTGCTCAGAGGAATCTTAGTTTCACATCGTACTGGCTTGTATACCAATCTCTTTATGGGCTTCTTAGTCACAGGATGCACAGCGTGCTTATCCTTGACTCTTCTGGGCACCTGAGGCTTGAGGTATTCAAAGTTCCCTGATCTTGCTTCCCGCTGTAGTGTTACCCACAAACCCATTGCTACTGCATTATTCGAGTGACTTAGCAGATCGCGGTTTGCAAGGTTAACTAGGTCGTACTTGGGCAAAGAGTTGAACGCCTCACTGGTGGGTTTCAAGTATTGAACCCCCCCAGATCTTTTGATGGCGAACAGCTGCTTGTCCTCCTCGTACCTAACAGCCAATATCATACCTATCGCTCTGTGCTTGTCTGTGATAGACGTCTTTTGCCACATGGGAGCTGGACCCTTTGTAGATGCAGAAGGCATGTCTTTCTCTTTTTGTGCCTCGGGTTCCGCAGGTATAGGGTCGACCGGGGAGGCTTCAGTTGTGGCTTCAACATTACTTGCCATGTCAACTGAGCCTGTGTCGAGCAGAGATTCGAGCGATGGTACTTCAAAGATCTCACCATCCTCTAACTCGTACTCTCCTTCCCCGTCGCCCTTGGGAATCTCTATCACCACATCATCGTCATCCTCATTCCAGTCATCACCAGAGTCGATCTCTCCTTCTTCCAGATTAAGGAGAGCATCGATCTGTGCCTCTTTGGAATAGTCAGGCTCTAAATAGAGGATCTCATCATCAGATAAGTCATTGAGCACGTCAGCCGCTGACTTCCCTTTATCTCCGCCACCACCACCTGAGGTATCACCACCCTCTTGCTGAGTAGACTCCCCCTCAGCCAATAGAACAGAAGAGATGGGCACAATCGCCAAAGCTAGGTGCTCACCTCCACTAGGACCGACTTCAGGATCCTTGTCTTTATCATCATCCTTAGTCAGATCGACTGGATGACAAGACTCGGCACCGGTGGATTTCTTTTCTTTGTCTTTCTCTTTCTCTGTCTCCTTCTCCCCCTGAGCACCTAGCTTCGCGGTCAGTTCACCAACTAATTTGACCATCGCTGCGTGCTCTTTTCTCTGCAAGTCCATCCTCAGCTCAAGTGAAGTTCTGTGGCCTAGAATCATTTCGTTAGTCTTCATTAACAGTTCATTCTGTGCCAAGACATTCTTCAACTGTTCATCAGTCCCCGTTCTCTGGCTACGCAGAATCTTAACTTCATCTGCCAGAGAGTTTATATGTGCTTATTGAGCATCAGAATCCTCTTTTGACTTTTGAATAGTCTTCAACAAGCCAGCAACTTGGGTTTCTAGCACATCGATCCTATCTTCATTTGGATCCGGATGCCTAGATGATGAGGCTTCGGCGTTGTGGATGGGGGAAGAGAAGATTGTGTCAAAGTCGAACCCCTGTGAGAAATCACCGTAGTTAAAGGGTTGACCTGACGGCTCTTTGGTGGGTGTTGGGATGGGGGATGTAATGATGGGAGTTATGGTTGGGGTGATGGTGACTGACTCCGTGAGAAGTGGAGCAGTCACCGTCACCTGGACAGTTGGAGTAGGGAGGGTCACCGTCACAGGAATCACCTCTGTGACCGCCGTGACCGCCACATCTGCTTGTACCAGTGGCCTTCTCCTCCTTCTAAACAGTTGCCGTGCTGGCGTGGTAGATTCTGACTCTGGACGGGCAGCTTCAACTTGTACTGGCTGCACAGTCGGAATCTCTTCAACCCTGGGGATAGCAACCTCTTGCCTATCGCCCCTTTTCTTGTTGGCTTTCTCTCGCCTTCGTCTTTGTAGAGCAGCGTCAGAGTCGGAGGCCGGCTCATATTCGCTGCTCGAGCTTTGTCTTTTTCTTTTTGAAGACGACTCAGGCAGGGTTACCTGTGCCGACCTTCTCGGATGTGCCTGTGATGGTGCGTCATCGGAATCAGAAGAATCTGATTATGTTGCCTCCGAATCGGATTCCTCAGCACCACCAACACCACCTTCATCATCACCTTCATCATCCTCATTCTCTTCATCTTGTTCTTCGTCAGAGTGATCACTCATCTCTGGTCCCGAGTTGGGACTATACCAGTTCCAGTCCTCCGGAGCGACGTATGCTTCATTAATCAGGTGGCCGAAGAGTTCAGTATGCTCAGGGGTAGGTTCTACACTGCCTGGCTTTAGAAACTGTGCAAAGACTCTCTTGTCCACCCTTTTTACCTGCAGTCTCTCCCCGATAGCACGCAGATTTGGCAATGCATCATCGATCAGTAGTTGCACAAACCTCGGGTATAAAAGGAACCTAAACCTCTCTGTTGTATTTATCTGGTCATTAATTGCTTTGAAAATATAGCGAGAGAAGTTGTAGCCCCGATTGAGAGACAGGCCCACCATGGCCGCTGCAAGGTCATGACCCATGGCATCTTTCCCCGCATTCCTGGATGAGATGCACACGATCATGATGTGGGCAAAATAACGCCATTGATCCAATACCCACATCTTCTTGTAGGAAGCATAGTCCCTTGCCCCGACATATCCCATTCTGTGCCTCCAACACCCATCCACGTAGTAATCTGGATAGGATGTCGGGTCGGTGGCAAGGTCTCCGAACTGTAATACTCTTCTTATTGTATCCTCGGAGATAGCAATAGCCCGACCGTCAACGGTAGCCCTTATGACATTCGGGGATACCGTGCAATCGTGCTCTGCAGTCTCCCAGAATTGCTCCAGGTAAGGTCTTGAGACTGTTGGGTTTGCTAAGATTGCATAGCTTATTCTTGATCTGTTCAGAAAATCCACAATCTCCCTGTATTGCAAGGCTGCGCCTTTCCATTCTGGTTCGGTGTTAGCCACTAGGTTGAATTCGTCAGTGAATGCATGAGCCATAGCCTGCAAACACACAGAGAAAACATATCCAGAACAACTTATAACACTGGAAGTAGACACACATGACACAGTATAGTAGTTACACTTTGAAAAATTTTTCAGACTTAGAAAAAATTTCTAAGTGTTGGTCCTGCGCACTTAGCAAGTGTGCAGGGTTTTCCTCTTGCGTACTTAACAAGTACGCAAGAATTACTTCTTGCGTACTTGCTAAGTGCGCAAGAACAACCCTTAGCAAAAAATTCAGAATTTTAAAATCGTTCAAAGCGTGTGTTGATTAGGTCGCCACTAGGTCGGAATCAGGGATTCCAACCTATGGTACCATTATTAACACCACAAAACACTACACCACGAGCAATTTTGACCTAGGTCAGTCGAACGACCCACTGACTGTTCAACTTCAATCGACGGATCAGACGATGATTAAGAGAATAAATAGAGGATCGATTAGGCATGTATTAGCAAATTAATGTCAATAAGTTACCCATACAACCCCAGATTATCCCAATTTTTAGTCGGATTTAACAAAAAAAAATTCTAAGTCAGAAACACGGTCCAAATGTCATGAATCTACGGTTGGAATCGGTCTATAATCTTACCAAGGAGATGAAATAGGATGATGAAAATATTGACGGGATGAAAAGAGGGTTTTAACACACTTGATTTTTTAGAGTAAAGTTGCAAGGGGGGAACTTTGGGTCTGAAAGTGTAAGTCTGAGAAAAGTTCTAAGTGTCAGATTTATACCCCCACTCAATGTTCGTGCGTACTTGTTAAGTGCGCACGAGTTAACTCTTGCGTACTTAACAAGTGCGCAAGGCTTAACTCTTGCGTACTTGTTAAGTGCGCAAGTGTTACTTCGTGCGTACTTGATAGGTGCGCACAACCCTTAAGTGCGCAATTTACAACTCAGAATTTATGAAGATTTTCAAGTCAAATAACGAACAAGATAAAAATATTCAACCAAGAGGATTCAAATACAATTCATGAAGGTTAAACATAAAATATTTTTGGCTTTTTCTGATTAAACTTGAACAATGCATAAACTTAAAAACTTAAAATCTTTTTGTTCTTTTCAAGATAGATATATACAATCATTTACACATGCTATTTTTGATCAAAGACACGAGCAAAGGATCATATCAGGCTATCTTTTAGCAAAAACGATACAAAATAAACATCAAAGAATATGGGATCATGTCATGTATTACTCTTTATTCATACGTAATAAGCACATAAACAAGTAATTCAAGTTGACAATATTATAAGATTTGAAACTATACGCATCTTTGTATCATGTTCTTGTGTATTAAGGTATTAATTATAAGATATACAACGTGTACCCCACTGATATGCTATGATATTTTGCACTATCTTCAAGGCATCTAAGATTTTTCCAATGATTTTCTTAATTTTCAGAATGAAGTTACATCAATTAGCATAGAAAAATCAAGCAAAATCCATAAGGATTATCAGGAATCATAAGATTCCGAATCGAGTGATTCTTTTGTCTTGGTTTCATGTGATTTTCTTATTTGAATATCGGTATGATGATTCAGGATAATGAACATGGTGTTTGATTATAAGGTAAGGGGATCCAACTTTTATCTGGATTTGATTTCAATGAACCAGGAATGATTCAAGGGTGAATACATGCTCAACGGTTAATGTAGAGACATGTCTTGATTCAATCTCTCCTTGCATACTTGTGAGTATGGGCAGTGAGATGAACCGCATTAATTGTGCTAACAACATAACCCGAAACTGATCTCAAAAGAAAATTATTGTCAAAATCTAACATCCTTTATCTGATAGTGATCTTTTCTAATCTTTTACTCACACACGCTTGCAAACATGGGTTCAAATCACAGTTGTAATTTAGATTTAGTTTCCACACTACTAGTGATTCAAAGACGCATACAGCCTACTGACAATTCAAATTACTTGTAAATAAACAGATTAAAAACATAACAATTTTAAACAGATAAGTAAGCATGACGCAATCATTTCCTATTTGAGCAGTCTATGAAGTTTAGATCATTTCTGATGTACTATCATTTCCTCTTTTCTCAAGTTAACTTTGAAATTTTCTCCATTTTCTATTTTGTTTTTGATTTTTGTAAAATATTTTAAAAACTAAAAGAACTATACAGAAACTTTAAAGGAATTAAAAAATTAACTTCCATGAATTGAAATGATTTAAGAAAACTTAGTTTTCACACAGGATTGAACATTCCTATCAAGTTGACAAGATCCTCAAAACGGGATCGATCAAATGCCTTTGTGAAAAGGTCAGCAAGATTGTCATCCGTGTGAACTTTTACAAGTTCAATTAAATGCTTTTCAGCACAATCACGGATGAAATGATGGCGAATCTCTAAATGTTTAGTTTTGGAATGTTTCACCGGGTTATTTGTGATGGATATGGTGGCATTGTTGTCAATGAATAGAGGAGTTCCAGTGAAGTTTAAGCCGTAGTCTCTCAACTGCTGCTGAATCCACAGTATCTGAGAACAACCGCTCGCTGCAGCAATGTATTCTGCTTCACAAGTTGAGATAGAAACCATTAACTGCTTCTTGCACTGCCAGGAGACCAGCCCGTCTCCTAAAAATTGACATCCACCAGAAGTTGACTTTCTATCAAGGTTACAACCGCCATAATCTGAATCAGTGTAGGCTTTGAAGTCGAATGACTGCTGCTTAGAGTACCAAAGACCTAATCGGGGTTTCCCTTTTAGATATCTGAAAATTCTCTTCACAGCTATCATATGTGACTCCTTCGGTTGAGACTGAAACCTTGAGCACAAACATACAGCAAACATTATATCGGGTCTTGAAGCTGTGAGATACATAAGTGATCCGATCATCCCACGGTACAACCTGCTGTCCACATCCTTTCCATCTCTGTCGGGATGCAAACCATGATTGACTGGGATTGGTGTGCCATAAGTAGTGCTATCACTCATCTTGTATTTTGACAAGATGTCCTGCACGTACTTAGTTTGATGTAGATAAATACCATTCTTGCTTTGACTGACTTGCAGACCTAGAAAGAATGACGATTCACCCATATTTCTCATTTCAAACTTGGACTTCATCACCTTCTCGAATTCCCTACACATCCCTTCATTGGTCGACCCAAAGATAATGTCGTCGACATATACTTGCACAAGAAGAATGTCACCTCCTGCTTTCCCTATGAAGAGAGTCGAGTCAATCTGTCCACGGTCGAAACCATTAGACAGTAAATGCTTAGATAATGTCTCATACCATGCCCGCGGTGCTTGATGAAGACCATAAAGTGCTTTGTAGAGCTTGTACACTTTATTGATATTATGCGGATCTTCAAAACCGGGAGGTTGAGTGACATAGACTTCTTCATGCACCTTACCATAAAGGAAAGCACTCTTCACATCAAGTTGATAGACCTTGAAGCCGACATATGTGGCATAAGCCAAGAACAGTCGAATGGCCTCAATTCTAGCAACTGGGGCATATACTTCATTGTAATCCAAGCCCTCTTGTTGATAAAAACCCTGAACAACCAATCTTGCTTTGTTCTTCACAACTACATGACGATCATCCGTCTTGCATTTGAACACCCATCTGGTACCAACTGGCTGAAAGCCTTTTGGCAAGTCAACTAAATCCCACACGTGCAACTTTTGGAATTGAGACAGTTCATCTTGCATCGCCTCAATCCAGCAGTTGTCAGTGAGAGCCTCCTTCACATTCTTTGGCTCTAACTGGGACACAAATGCAGCATGCAAACATGTTTCCATGACACCAGTGTCAAATATCTCTGTGTAAAGACTGGTGTTCTCAGTGATGGTTCTATGACGAGTCTGAACACCGGCATAAGGATCACCAATAATGTTGTCGATTGGATGATTCCTATGCACCCTCGTCTCCAGTACAATCGGTTCTTGAATTTATAGATCTAGATTCGTGCTTAACTCCCCCATTTCCTGTGTTCCAGAGGAAGAAGATTCAATGTTTATTGGATCAGCTGGAGCTTCATTTGCTACAGTTGTGTTAGGATCAGCTGGAGATTCAATGTTGCCAATTCGCCCTGCAAGAGAGTGTACAACATAGGAACTCGTACTGTCGAGGAATGGTTTGAATCTTCTTCATGAAATTTAGCTTTATACTGTAGCAACAAGGAACAAGGACTACCAAAAGGAACTAGGTAATCAAGATTGGGAATTCGATTGTTGATCAACTCATAACATGTCTTGTTGTGCCTTTTCACAACCAGAACCCTGTTTAAGACGTGACAAGCTGTATTAACTGCTTCTGCCCAGAAAGTGATAGGAAGCTTTGCATCTGACAGCATAGTCCTTGCAGTCTCGATCAGTGTTCGGTTCTTCCGTTCAGCAACTCCATTCTGCTGAGGTGTGTACGGCGCGTTGAATTCGTGACGGATCCCTCTCTTGAGACAGAAAAGTTCCATCAAATTATTCTTGAACTCAGTTCCGTTGTCACTCCTTATTCTTCTAACTTTCAGCTTGCAAAGAGATTCCAAGCACAGGATCAGGTATTGAAGAATATTAGCAGTCTCTTCTTTTGTACCTAAAAAATGCACCCAAGAAAAACGTTAGCAATCATCAGTTACAACTAGACAGAACGACTTACCTCCAATACTCCTGATACTTATGGGGCCAAACAGATCCATGTGTAATAGCTCCAAAGGGGTATCGATAGAGTTTTGGAGCTTGGGCTTGTGAGATTTCCGTTGCTGTTTGCCCTTTTTACACGGCATACAGTCATCTGCAACGGTAAACCTCAACTTAGGAACCCCGGTTACCAAACCGTTTCGGACAAGATGATTCATTTTACGATAAGAAATATGTCTGAGTTTCCTATGCCACAAGATGGAGTCAAGTTCTGTCGCTTTTGTAAGCAAACAAGTAGCAATTGATGAGGTGGTTGTTGCCACGCTCATATCGATCTGATAAGTGTCGTTTGATCTTGGTGCTCTCATCAGAATCCAGTCTTCGGGAACCTCAAAACCGGGTTTGAGAATCAGACATTCTGACTTGTCAAACATCACCGAGTACTCCTTGTCACACATTTGGGAGACACTCAACAGGTTATGCTTCAGCTGCTCGTAGAAGTTGACATTGTCAAAGCTGACACAACCGTTCGAAACCACGCCTTGACACGTGATACTGCCGCCTTTTTCTCCGGCAAAGGCCACATAGCCGCCTCTAAATGGTTTAACGTCTTGAAGCAAGGCCATGTTTCCTGTCATGTGTCGGGAGCATCCACTATCTACATACCAACGATTAGAGTTAGTACCCTTCGGACGTCCCTGCACGAGTAACAAAAGAATTAGTTAGATTTGGAAACCCAAGCCATTGTGGTCTTGGGTCGTCCATCCTTCTCAAAATAAACTACTTCTTTCAACTCACAGTCATGATGACTGTTCAAAATTGGTGAATCTTTGGATGAATTTGGAACAGGAGATTGAGAACCTTTAACTTTCTTGTTCCAGGATCTCTTTTGATTCTTAACCAGAACAGTAGACTTTGGCTCAACCACAGCCGGTGAACTTGTGGAAGCTTCACTTGATTGAGTCTTAGTCAGCTGTTCCAGCTTTCTCAACCTCTTATTCCTTCTTCTTTGTGGCTTAGAGAGTCTACCCACAGATTTCTCACCAGTGCGTGTACTACCAGATGTAGACACACGAGGTACAGCAGGTTGCTTTACCTTTCTTGCAACAGATGGTTTGGCCTCAGATTTAATCTTAGGTTTTCCCATAGGTTGTACTGGTGGTTTCACCACATTCTGCTTTGGACTTTTGGGAGATGGTTTCACTGGTGGCGACCTGGGGATAACAGCAGGTTGTGAAACAACATGCCGTTTCCCTTGGTTCTTAGAAGGACAGTTCACAACAATGTGACCAACCAAGCCACAGTGAAAACAGTTCCTCTTGTCTACATAAGTTCTTTTGTAAGGCTCATTAGATCTGGCCTAAGATAACTCTCCATTATGAGCAGGAGGAGTTGGTTTATGAACAGAAGTCTGACCTTTTTCAGTTTGGTTTTTGGGGGTATAATACTTTTGCAAATTCTCTTTGTAACCATGCCCATAATGAGCTGAAAAAGCCTCTTTCTTAACTTGGTTAATATTTTTATAACCCCCGTAAAGCATTACCTTAAGTTTATCATTTGTTTCAATGATATCCGGTTCAATTAAAATGCAGTTATCACCATTAGTGATAATGTTTTTGTGGACTTTCTGTTCAGTCAACAACTCCTCAGAGACTACTCCTTCAGGGCAAGTGTCAACCGACCCATCTTCAGAAGCAGTAACACACTCCTCACTAGATGTGGAGTTTGCCTTACTTGAGGATTCATCTTTTTTAGGGGAATCATCCTTATCAGAGGACTCATCTAGACAGGTGAGATCAATGTCTATCAAGCTATTGACAAACTTCCCACTTATTGGTGGAGGAATGGCATTGGTACCAAGACCTGTACCCTTCATTTTCCTCACTACTGATTCGTAGTGCTCCACCACAAAGCGAGAGTTTTTCAACTTCTCATTTGTACATTTTAACTGCAGGATCTCATTTTGCAGTTTGTTGATTTCATTGTTCCGTTTTTCTAACCCCCTATACGCAATATCCAAGTGAACTTGTTGCTCACTTATTTGTAAAGAATATTCACATTTTTCTTTTTTCAACGTTTCAACAGACTCTTTAAAACGTTTTTCGTTTGCTTTGTAATTATGAGCTGCCATAGATAGGGGTTCGATTTTGTCTTGGAGCTTAGAAATTTCAAGCTTTAGCCCTAGACATTTAGAACAAGAAATAACAGAGAAAGGGTTAGAATCTACCTTAGATGATGAACTCTGTGCTTCTCCAATGGCCATGAGAGCAACGGCAGTGGTAGACTCCTTTTCAATAGCTACAGAAGCTTCCATCTCCTCAGCTTCTTTTCTCTCAGCCTCCAACAGCTCCATGATCTCAGCCATGAGACCAACCTGTGTTTGAGCAATGATGGCGTCCTCTAGGTGAACACCCCAATCAAAGTTTTCGTCATGCTGAGCTACCAGTGCATTTGACGAACCACCTTGATGTTGATTGTGGTGGCTAGTGTTGTTGTGGCCGTGGCTGTTTCCCTGGCTAGGTCTGGTGAAACCAGAGGCCGGTGCTCGGTCCTTTTGACACTCACGAGCAAAGTGTCCATAGTTCAGACACTTGTAGCATTTGGCCTTGGATTTATCAAATCCAACCTTGGCATTAGAATGTCCACCAATGAACTTTCTTCCTGTTCTGTTCGGGAAACGCTTGGCCCTCCTCAAAAGCATGGCCATATTCCATTGAATATCCATGTCCTCAATATCATGAGGATCCACTTGGTTAAAGTCTTCTTCAATAGTTTCGGGATCCGTTAGCTTGCCGCCTATGAAATTCTCATACGCAAGCATACGTGATGAAAACAATGCTACATGATCTTCAGCTATTTTGACTATTGCAGAATGGTTAGCTGATGACGTAGCTGGAGGATTTCTTAAGGTGTGTTGATGATTAGTTCTCAACCCTGATCCGGATGCATAACAAGCATGACCACCACACCCATTTGAGTGGTCTTCTTCATTGGAGTGTCCAGTAAAGAGGGCAATTCCAGAGCCCAATGATTTTGAAGTGGAAGTCGTCCCATGATACATGGAAGGGTCCTGTATCTGAGGTCTTCCCGAGCTCTCCTTCTTCATAAGATTCATGTTATGAGCTTGAATCTTACCAATAGCCTCATCTACTGTTAACTCATAGAATTTAGGATTTTCCCTCATCAGGGTTGTATACATCTCAAACTTTGGTGGCAAAGCATCAAGAAATTTTTCCACCAGTTCTTCATCGGGATATTTCAGTTCAAAAGCTTTCAACTCCTTTTGTAAATGATAGAATCTAGAGATGAGATCATCTAACGATTCATTTTCCATGAAATTGAAGCATTCATACTGCTTTCGGAGAAGATCCCGCTTACTCTTCTTAATGTCACTGTTCCCCTCAAATCTTTTCTGAAGTGCTTTCCAAAGATCCTTGGAGGTGTCATAGCCTCGGAAACTGTGAAACAATTCCCGAGTTAATGACATAGTGATTGAGCCAAGAGCATTCTTTTCCCGATCATAAGCTTTCTTTTGTTCTTCATCAAGCTTAGAGATGGGCTTTGGCACCTCTTCATCAAGATAGATGTGTGTGGGATGCTTATATCCCTCAAGGATTGGTATCCATAATGATGAGTCGGTGTATGAAATGTAGTGCTCAAAACGCGCCTTCCAATTGGAATAATCGTTTACATTTAATAGTTTAGGCGGTTTCTGAGGTGTACCGATCTCATTATCATAATTTAACATGTTTCCAAGTTTCTGAAGGTTCGACATAGTGAATTACTTGGTCAAAAATCAGAAAAATCAGACACTGTTGCGCACTTGGTTTTGGCCTTGCGCACTTGAGAAATGGTCTTGCGTAGTTAAGACTTACTCTTGCGTACTTGTCAAGTACGCAGGAGGAAATATTAAGTACGCAGGATATATCTTAAGTTCGCACAAGTTCAGTCTTGCGCACTTGTAAGTACGCAGGAGATAACTCTTGCGTAGTTAGTAAGTACGCAGAAAACTGTACTTTTTACCAAAAATGGTAAGTACACAGGACACCTTTTCAGCAACTCTCACCAACTTTTTCCGGTCACCTGAAAATCGCCGGAGATAGTGAAAAGTAGGCTGATGATCAATGCAATCGAGCCAAAGGATCAGAAACAAGTTTCTAACCAACCTTTGATGCTCAAAACACAAAAATACACAACAAAAATTGGTTTTTGAGAGATTTTTGCTTCTAAAAAAGTGCTCAAGAGCTACCCCTTTTTTATCACAAAAATCAACAAAACTACCTCTTCTTGCTTGTAAAACTCAGTAAAATGTCTCCAAACTCACTTACAACACTCGAATTCAAGAGCAATGCTCTGATACCACTTGTAGGTCCCTTCGTGTGTGTCGGATCGTCACATGCAAGTGGTCTACTAGTCAAACCGGGTTGCGGAATACCCGTGACTAGGTGGAGAGTCTTACTAAACAAAGTAAACCAAACACGAGAGTCACAATAAACGTTCTTTGTATTATAAACACTCGACGGTTACAGAGAGAATACAAGCTGCGTACTTAGCAGAACTGAGTTCGTCTAAACAAATGGTTCGGCGTTCTTAGCTTCTGTGAACCTATCCTATTTATACAGACCTGATGCCTGCGCACTTACATATGCGTAGGACCAATTGCTCTTGCGTACTTAACAAGTACGCAGAGGTGTTCCTGCGTACTTGCTAAGTACGCAGGAGCTTTTTCCTGCGCACATGTAAGTGCGCAAAACACTTAGCAGAAAAACAACATACATTATGTAAAAGTAAATACAACTCGATAAACTATTACATAACGACTCTTACATACAAAGACAAATTACAGACATTAGACATACTAACTAAGACTCTATCCAGAGTGTTGTCACAAGAAAGTGCATCAACATCTCACAAACCTAAATAGGGTTGATAGCAGAAATTGTTGAAATAATGAAAGCCGAAGGAAGGGAAGCAGCAGTTGCTGATCAACAGGAATCTGCATTTTAACTAATGGCTATCGGGGAGGCATCCAGTTCGTCAAATGTGGTAGATTCTAATTCTTTTATTGTTGTTTCTTGTACTAACTATTTAAACTTAAAAAATGAAAATAATAGAATTCATGATCAACTCGAACCTCTGCGTAGAGCAGCTCTAAGCTACAAGGAAAATGAAAAACGTTTTAACTATTCTATTAAAAATCTTAAAAAAGATAAACAAGATTTTTCAATTAAAAACAGCGAACAACAATTTCATTTAGACGTTGCCTACAGAGAATTAGAGAAAAAGAATGTCGAAATAACCAAACTACAGAATGAGATTCTAAAGTTAAGTGGCAAAATTGAAAAATTCTCGTTATGTGGTGGAACATTACGAGTCCTACATACTTATCCTCTCTTGCATACTTGTGTGTACTCAAGGAAAAAACCTTGTGCGTATTTGTTCATACGCACTTGAAAGTACACAAGACTAGTTTTGTGCATACGTACTTGATAAGTACACAAGACCAAATTTGTGTGAATTTTTGAAGTCTTGCACAATGGCAAACCTCTAGAAACTCAGTAGTATGCTAAATTATGACAATGAAATAGGTACTCCATAGAAACCAACAAAATTGTTGAATGTAAATGACAATTCCAACCGGAAAGCACGTTTTGAACAATACGTTTCTTACACGGATTCGAACATGTAGATACCTATTTTAGAAGGGTATAAAAATCCGACACATGAATTCCTTGGCGAAAACCAACCCAAACCTATTTCTAGGCTTGATAAAGAAGAGAAGAAAGCTTATGATTTAGAAAAAGAAGGCACATGGTTCCTTAACCATGGCATTGACACGTGACTTATTTCATAGCTTTAGAGGTTATGACACGTCAAAAGATCTATGGAGAGCATTATAGAAAAGGTTCAAAGGAAACCTTGATGTGAAAAAGAGCAAGAGAGAACTATTGAGAAAACAGTATGAATGTTTTAGATATTTGGAGAATGAATCCATTGACGAACTAATCTCCAGATTCTATCATCTTAAGACTGAACTTAAGTCTTATGATTTGAAATATCCTGAAGATGAACTTGTTGAAAAATTTATTGATGCATTACCACCAAAGTTTGATATGTACACAACCCTACTTAGAGAAAACCCTAAGTTTTACGAGATGACCATTGATGAAGCTATAGGCAAAGTTCAGGCACATGACATGAACTTAAGAAAGAAGGAAACCACTAGCAGACCTCTAGTGCAAGAGCCATCAATGTACTTTGGAACTTCTTTCGTATCAAAAACCTCTGGCCCTGGAATTTCTTTATACTCAAGGAATCCTACTCAGGAGGAAGAAAACTCAAAGGGTTGTAGTAGTTATACTTTTTTTGCTGCTTCAGGACAATGTTCATTTCATTAACTATCATCAAAGAACATTTCATCTGGTAATCAAAGTGCGATAGCCAAAATTGCAGAAGATCATGTTGCACTATTTTCTTTCTGCATGCTTGCCTATGAGAACTTCATAGGTGGAATAGTTATTGATCCGGAAACTATTGAAGAAGATTTCAATCAAGTGGATCCAGATGACATGGAAGACATGGACATACAATAGAATATGGCCATGATCCTGAGAAGGGCGAAACATTTCTTGAATAGAACATATAGAAAGTTTATCGGTAGGCATTCAAATACGAAAGTTGGGTTTGACAAATCAAAGGCAAAATGCTACAAATGTCTGAATTTTGGCCATTTTTCTAGAGAATGCCAAAAAGATAAAGCACCTGCCTCAGGGTTCACTCGACCAAATCTAAGTAGCAATCAGAATTTCAACAACTAGAACTTCAACAACAACCGTAGTCAAAATCAAGGAGCATCATCCAATGCACTGGTAGCTCAACAAGATGACAACTATAACTGGGGAGTTCATTTGGAAGACGCCATTGTCTCACAAACCTAAATAGGGTTGATAGAAGAAATTGTTGAAATAATGAAAGCCGAAGGAAGGGAAGCAGCAACTGCTGATCAACAGGAATCTGCATTTGAACTAATGGCTATCGGGAAGGCATCCAGTTCGTCAAATGCGGTAGATTCTAATTCTTTTATTGTTGTTTCTTGTACTAACTATTTAAACTTAAAAAATGAAAATAATAGAATTCATGATCAACTCGAACCTCTGCGTAGAGCAGCTCTAAGCTACAAGGAAAATGAAAAACGTTTTAACTATTCTATTAAAAATCTTAAAAAAGATAAACAAGATTTTTCAATTAAAATCAGCGAATAACAATTTCATTTAGACGTTGCCTACAAAGAATTAGAGAAAAAAAATGTCGAAATAGTCAAACTACAGAATGAGATTCTAAAGTTAAGTGGCAAAATTGAAAAATTCTCGTTTTATGGTGGAACATTACAAGTCCTACATACTTATCCTCTCTTGCATACTTGTGTGTACTCAAGGAAAAAACATTGTGCGTATTTGTTCATACGCACTTGAAAGTACGCAAGACTAGTTTTGTGCATACGTACTTGATAAGTACACAAGACCAAAGTTGTGTGAATTTTTGAAGTCTTGCACAATGGAAAACCTCCAGAAACTCAGTAGTATGCTAAATTATGACAATGAAATAGGTACTCCACAAAAACCAACAAAATTGTTGAATGTAAATGACAATTCCAACTGGAAAGCACGTTTTGAACAATACGTTTCTTACACGGATTCGAACATGTGGATTCCTATTTTAGAAGGGTATAGAAATCTGACACATGAATTCCTTGGCGAAAACCAACCCAAACCTATTTCTAGGCTTGATATAGAAGAGAAGAAAGCTTATGATTTAGAAAAAGATGGCACATGGTTCCTTAACCATGGAATTGACACGTGACTTATTTCATAGCTTTAGAGGTTATGACACGTCAAAAGATCTATGGAGAGCATTACAGAAAAGGTTAGAAGGAAACATTGATGTGAAAAAGAGCAAGAGAGAATTATTGAGAAAACAGTGTGAATGTGTTAGATATTTGGAGAATGAATCCATTGACGAACTAATCTCCAGATTCTATCATCTTAAGACTGGACTTAAGTCTTATGATTTGAAATATCCTGAAGATGAACTTGTTGAAAAATTTCTTGATGCATTACCACCAAAGTTTGATATGTACACAACCCTACTTAGAGAAAACCCTAAGTTTTACGAGATGACCATTGATGAAGCTATAGGCAAAGTTCAGGCACATGGCAAGAACTTAAGAAAGAAGGAATCCACTAGCAGACCTCTAGTGCAAGAGCCATCAATGTACTTTGGAACTTCTTCCGTATCAAAAACCTCTGGCCTTAGAATTTCTTTATTCTCATGGAATCCTACTCAGGAGGAAGAAAACTCAAAGGGTTGTAGTAGTTATACTTTTTTTGCTGCTTCAGGACAATGTTCATTTCATTAACATTCATCAAAGAACATTTCATCCGGTAATCAAAGTGCGATTGCCAAAATTGCAGAAGATCATGTTGCACTATTTTCTTTCTGCATGCTTGCCTATGAGAACTTCATAGGTGGAAAACTTATTGATCCGGAAACTATTGAAGAAGATTTCAATCAAGTGGATCCAGATGACATGGAAGACATAGACATACAATAGAATATGGCCACGATCCTGAGAAGGGTGAAACATTTCTTGAATAGAACCGATAGAAAGTTTATCGGTGGGCATTCAAATACGAAAGTTGGGTTTGACAAATCAAAGGCAAAATGCTACAAATGTCTGAAATTTGGCCATTTTGATAGAGAATGCCAAAAAGATAAAGCACCTGCCCCAGGGTCACTCGACCAAGTCTAAGTAGCAATCAGAATTTCAATAACTAGAACTTCAACAACAACCGTAGTCAAAATCAAGGAGCATCATCCAATGCACCGGTAGCTCAACAAGATGACATCTATAACTGGGGAGTTCGTTTGGAAGACGCCATTGTCTCACAAACCTAAATAGGGTTGATAGCAGAAATTGTTGAAATAATGAAAGCCGAAGGAAGGGAAGCAGTTGCTGCTGATCAACAGGAATCTGCATTTGAACTAATGGCTATCTAGGAGGCATCCAGTTCGTCAAATGCGGTAGATTCTAATTCTTTTATTGTTGTTTCTTGTACTAACTATTTAAACTTAAAAAATGAAAATAATAGAATTCATGATCAACTCGAACCTCTGCGTAGAGCAGCTCTAAGCTACAAGGAAAATGAAAAACGTTTTAACGATTCTATTAAAAATCTCAAAAAAGATAAACAAGATTTTTCAATTAAAATCAGCGAACAACAATTTCATTTAGACGTTGCCTACAGAGAATTAGAGAAAAAGAATGTCGAAATAGCCAAACTACAGAATGAGATTCTAAAGTTAAGTGGCAAAATTGTAAAATTCTCGTTTTGTGGTGGAACATTACGAGTCTGTCGTACGACAGGTGAATAGCAAAGGGTTGGGTACTAATGCCATTCCTCCACCTGCTAACGGGAAATTTGTCAATGGGCCAGTTGACATTTATCTGTCCTTTTTGGATGAGTCTTCTGGAAAAGCCAAATTATCATCTGATTAGGATTTTTATTCTGATGAATGTTTCGAGGAAAACAAAGTCGAAGGAGTTGTCTCAGAGGAATTGCTTGATGAACCTAAAATGAACAAAAACATTGTCAGTAACCATGACAATTGCATTTTAACAGAACCTGACTTGATTGAATTAAATGATAAATTGAAAATGATGCTTTATGGAGGTTTCAAAACCATAAAGCAAACTAAGAAAGAAACATTTGCTAACAAATTGGGAAAGAATTTTCAAGAAAAAATTGATAAACATTATACCCCCAAGAGTCAATCAACATCAGGTCAAGCACAACCTCCGATTCATCAAACCAGTCCTAATACCTCATCAGAATAAACCATCAACATCCAAAAGCAATGAGCCTTACAAAAGAAATTTTAAAGAAAGAAGGAATTGTTTTCACTATGGTACATTCAGTCACATTCTTGTGAATTGTCCATATAAGAATAAGGAGAAACAGCCGGCTGTCCCACAACAGGCTGTATCCCTGAAGACTTCATCAGTAAAACAATTCAAAAATCAACTTCCAAAACAACCAACCAAGCATATGGTTAAGCCAAGAAATGTGGCTGCACCGTCTGCTATAAAATGGAACAAGAAACCTGTTGTTCCTTGTGTATCTATCCCTGGTAGTACATAACCTGGTAAGAAGCATGTGGTGAATCTCTCAAGACCACAGAGAAGGAGACGGAATAAGAGATTAAGGAAACTTGAACAGCAAGCTAGCTGTCGACCTGGTGAATCTTCTTCTAGTTCACCTGTTCTTGACAAAAGCATTGTTCAAAGAAAACAAATTTGGAGAAAGAAACTCGATATTTCCCAAATCTCTAATTATGACTCTCCAAAAGAGTCACCCATTTTTTATCGTCATGATTGTGAGCTTATAGAAGTCGTTTATTTTGAGAAAAACGGACGACCCAAGACCACAATGGCTTGGGTCTCCAAATCTAACTAATTTCCGTTGACTCGTGCAGGGACATCCAAAGGGATCTATTACAAATCGTTGGTATGTTGATACTGGATGCTCCCGACACATGACAGGCAACATGGCCCTTCTTCTAGCCTTTGAGGAGAAAAAGGAGGAAGTATAACCTGTCAAGGCGTGGTTTCTAATGGTTGTATCAGTTTTGACAAAGTCAACTATTGTGAGCAGCTGAAGCATAATCTGTTGAATGTTTCTCATTTGTACAACAAAGAGTACTCGGTTATGTTTGATAACTTTGAATGCTTGGTTCTCAAGCCTGGTTTCGTGGTTCCTGAAGAGTGGATTTTGATGCGTGCACCAAGAACGAATGACACTTATCAGATCGATATGAGTGTGCCAACAACCACCTCATCAGGTGTTACCTGTTTACTTACCAAAGCAACAGAAATAGACTCAATCTTATGGAATAGGAAACTCGGACACGTTTCTTATAGAAAAATGAATCATCTTGTCCAAAACGGTTTGGTAACCGGGATTCCTAAGCTGAGATTTGCCATTGCAGATGATTGTATGCCTTGTAAAAAGGGCAAACAACAACGAAAATCCCACAAGCCAAAGATCCAAAACTCCATTGATACCCCTTTGGCGCTCTTACATATGGATTTGTTTGGGCCCATAAGTATCAGGAGTATGGGTGGTAAGTCATACTGTTTGGTAGTAACTGATGACTACTCACGTTTTTCTTGGGTGCATTTTTTAGGTACTAAAGATGAGACTGCTGAAATTCTTGAATACCTAATTCTAAGTCTAGAATGTATATACAAGCTGAAGGTTAGAAGGATAAGGAGTGACAACGGCATAGAATTCAAGTACAACATGATGGAGCTTTTCTGTCTAAAGAAGGGTATTCATCATGAATTTAGTGCACCGGATACACCTCAGAAGAACGGAGTTGCAGAAAGGAAGAACAAAACTTTAATTGAAACTGCAAGGACAATGCTGTCAGATGCAAAGCTTCCAATAACTTTCTGGGCAGAAGCAGTTAATACAGCGTGTCACGTTTTAAATAGAGTTCTGGTGGTGAAAAGACACAACAAAACATGTTATGAATTGATCAATAATAGACCTTCCAATCTTGACTACCTAATCCCATTCGGTAGTCCATGTTCATTATTGTTACAATATAAAGATCGTAAATCAAAATTTCATGCAAAAGCGGTGGAGGGCTTCTTCTTAGGATATGTTTCCAATTCACCATGCAAGAGAGTGTACAATATTGAACATTGTTCTGTCAAAGAATGGTTCGAAGTGGATTGCAGTAAACACACCACTCTACCAGAACCAACAGGTCCAGCTTGGGGATTCGATTATGATTCTCTCTTTAAGTCTTTCAACTTTCCTGATCTATCTGCTGAAGATGCTGCAAATTTGTATCAATACTGTAATGGCAGCGACAACTCTAATTTCTCAACAAGAGCAACAGTTCCTATTCCTACTCCTAATGTTGCATCTACAACCGTGACGCATTATAGTGACACTGAAGAGGTTACTAATCATGAAAGAAACGATGCTCGAGTTGATCCTAACACTTGTGTAGGAAATGAAGCTCCAGTTGATCCAATCAACATAGAATCTTCTTATGATATACTAGATTTGGGGGAGTTGAGCACAAACCTTGAAACAAATATCCAAGAACCGATTGTACCATAAACGAGATTTCATAGGAATCATCCGATTGACAACATCATTCGAGATCCTAATGCCGGTGTTCAAACTCGTCACAGAACTGTTACTGAAAATACAAGTCTTTATGATGCGATTCTTAGCACAGGAATCAGGGAAACATGCTTGCACGCTGCATTCATATCCTAGTTATAGCCAAAGAATGTGAAGGAAGCTCTAGCTGACAACTGTTGGATAGAGGCGATGCAAGAAGAGCTGTCTCAATTCCAAAAGTTGCATGTGTGGAATCTAGTTGACTTACCAAAAGGTGTATATCCAATAGGAACTAGATGGGTGTTCAAGTGCAATACAGATGATCGACACGTTGTGGTGAAAAATAAGGCAAGATTGGTTGTTCAAGGATTTTACCAACAAAAAGGCTTGGATTACACTGAAGGATATGCTCCAGTTGCTAGACTTGAAGCCATCCGACTATTTTTGGCATATGCCTCCTTTGTTGGTTTCAAAGTCTTTCAACTAGATGTGAAGAGTGCTTTCCTATACGGAAACATTCATGAAGAAGTCTATGTCACTCAACCACCTAGCGTTGAAGACCCACTTAATCCTCATAAAGTATACAAGCTCGACAAAGAACTTTATGGTCTTCATCAAGCACCAAGGGCGTGGTATGAAACCCTTTCAAAGCATTTACTGTCCAATGGTTTCGACCAAGGGAAAATTGACTTGACTCTCTTCATACAGAAAGCAGGAGGTGATATTCTACTAGTTTAAGTGTATGTTGATGACATCATCTTCGTGTCTACAAATGAAGAGATGTGTAAGGAATTTGAGTAGGTGATGAAGTCCAAGTTTGAGATGAGCAACATAGGTGAATTGCCATTCTTTCTAGGTTTGCAAGTCAGTCAATGGGAGAATGGAATTTATCTACATCAAACAAAGTATGTGTAGGAAATTTTGTCAAAATACAAAATGAATGATTGTTTATGGCACACCTATCCCAGTCAATCATGGTCTACATCCAGACAAAGATGGAAAGGATGTGGATTGTAAATTATAGTTGTACATGATCGGATCTCTTATGTATCTCACAGCTTCAAGACCTGACATAATGTTTGCAGTCTGCTTATGCTCAAGGTTTCAGTCATAACCAAAAGGAATCTCATTTGATCACTTTAAAAAATATATTCAGATACTTGAAAGGGAAACCCCGATTGGGTCTGTGGTACTCCAAGCAGCAGTCATTTGATCTCAAAGCCTATACTGATTCTGATTATGGAGGTTGTAACCTTGATAGAAAGTAAACCTCAGGTGGATGTCAGTTCTTAGGAGACGGCTGGTCTCCTGGCAGTGTAAGAAGCAGTCAATAGTTTCTGTGTCAACATGTGAAACATAGTACATTGCTGCTGCTAGCTGCTGTTCTAAGATACTTTGGATTCAACAACTGAGAGATTATGGCTTGAACTAAACTAGAACTCCACTGTTCATTGACAACAATGCCACCATGTCCATCACGAACAACCCGGTGAAACATTCCAAAACTAAGCATATTGAAATTCGCCACCATTTCATCCATGACTGTGCTGAAAAGCACCTCATTGAACTTGTAAAAGTTCACACGAATGACAACTTTGCTGACCTTTTCACCAAGGTGTTTGATCGTACTCGTTTTGAACATGTTGTCAACCTGATAGGAATGTTTAATCCTGAATGAAAATCATTTTTCTAAACAAAACCGTTTATTGGAAGTTACATTTATTTTCTTTTAACATTTTAAATTTAGTTTATTTTCTGAAAAAAAAATTTAAGAAAATCCAAACAAAATATAAAACTTAAAAAAAATTCAAAGTCATTTGAGGACAAGAGGAAATGATTGCACATCAGGAACTGATCTAAATTTCTTAGACTGCACAATTGGGAAATGACTGATTCATGACTACTTAAACTGTTTATAAATTATCATTTAATTTGAATTGTCAGTAGACTAGAAGCATTCATTATATCATTAGTAGTGTGAAAATCTTAATATATCTACTGCAACTGTGATTTGAACCCATGTTATGATGCGTGTGTGTGTAAAGGAGAAATTAAAAGATCATTATTAGAAATAGAATGTAAGATTTTGGCTAGTATTATCTTTTGAGACCAGTTTCGGGTTATGTCTTTAGCACAATTTTTCGGTTCACTTCACTGCCTACACTCACAAGTATGCAATATGAAGTTGTGCCAAGATATGTTTTGACAAACAACCATCAAGCATATACTACCCCCTTGGATCACATCTGTTCCATTGAAGACATCCAGATAATAGTTGGATCCCATTACCTGAATCTTCGGATTCCATATCTATTAGACTGAATCATTACAAAATATTCCCTAAAGATAAACCTCACGAACCAAGACAAATGAATCACTCGATTCGAATCTTATGATTCTTGATAATCCTTATGGATTCTGCTTGATTTTTCTGTGCTAAACGATGTAACTTCAAACTGGAGATTCAGATAATCCTTGAGAAAATCTTAGATGTTTTGAAGATAATGCATTTACCTTCTGTTCACATAACATTGGGGTACACATTGTAGAACTTTAAATGGTACCTTAACTCACATGAACCTGATCCAAAGATGCTTATAATTTCAAATCTTATAATACTGACAATTTGAATTAACATGATGTGCATTTCAAAATTGATTCTAAGTAAGTATGTCATAATATGATCCCAATTTCTTTGAAATTTATCTTGTATCATTATTGCTACATGTTTTAGCCTGATATGATCCTCTGCTCATGACTTGATCAAAAAGACGTTCACTGTAAGTATTCAATTATTCTGTATTCAGTTCATTCCCTTTGAAAGACAACAAAAAGATTTTCGGTGTGTTTTAGCTTAAACTTTACAAAAGACAAAAAGATTTCTTGCATTCACTTGGAAATATCTATCATGTACGTCTCAAAATACTTCATAATAAAAGGAAGTTGAGTTAAAATTTGAGGCAGTGAAAAGTCATGCGTACTTAAGCAAGTGCGCATAGCCTAAGCTATACGTACTTATAAATACGCATGAGAATAACCATGCGCACTTAGACAAGTGCGCACGACCTGAATGGCGGGGTATATATAACGGCACATAGCATTTACTCCTCATTCAAACATTCATCTTCTACACTACTCCACTGATCATTTAGCCTAAACAATTTCATTGTTACTAAACCTTTTTCAGCCACAAACTCAGTTGTAAAACCATCTCTAGATCATTTGGTGAGAATCTATAGGTCCCTCGGGTGTCTCGGATCGTCACATGCAAGTGTGTTCCTGGTCGAATCGGGTGCAGAATGCCCGTGACTAGGTGGAGTATCAATCAAAAAAAGTAAACCGACAACAAAGACACAAGATACTTTCAAACTTCGTCTATTGATAATCACAACCGGTTACAGAGAGAATGAGTGCGTACATACATTCTGTCACTAACAACTATATATACTAGACATGTTGCCTACGCACTTAGCAAGTGTGCATGGTTTAACTCATGCGTACTTAGCAAGTACGCAGACTTTGTTCCTGCGTACCTGCTAAGTACGCAGGATATACATCTTGCGCACAACACTTAACAAAAACAGACAAGACTAAGTACATACATATGTGATTACAACTCGATAATCAATACATACAGATACTTAAAGACAAGTACAAATACATAAGCTAAGACAACATCCAGAGTGTCTGTCACACAAACATGCTTCAACAAACTCCCCCTTGACAACATCTCTGGATTGTCTTCGGTCTTCAAACTCCACCAGCTTTAGCTTCCATCTTCAACTTGTAGTCCAGACAAAACTTGATCAACTTATCATATCTAGATGCTTGAAGATTTGTCCACTTGTCCGTGTAGATGCGGTATCTGTCATTTAGGACCATCAGATCTTTCACAGAGAAATTAATGAAAGTGATTTCATCAAAAACTCTGATCAGTTCCTTTGGTTCCAAGTTTCCACCTGCGGACCTTACTCTTCTAATCACCACTGCCTCGCCCATCTTTGGGTCCACGTACCAGTACCATATGTTACCAAGGATATCTTGAGATAACTTGCTAAGGGGAATCCTGGTTTCACACAGCACTGGCTTGTAAACCAGCTTCTTTAGACTACGGTTTTCACAGGATGTTTAATACTTTTATCCTGGACTTTCTTGGGTATCTAAGGCTTGAAGACTTCAAAGTTCCCTGACCTTCCCTCTCATTGTAGTGTCCTCCACAAACCCATTGCCACCGCTTGATGAGAATCACCAAACATCTCTCGGTTTGCAAGGTTCACCAGATCATACTTCGGCAGGGAGCTAAACGCTTCACTAGTAGGTTTCAAGTATTGAACCCCACCAGCCCATTTAATAGCGAACAACTTCTTGTCGTCATCAAACCTGACAGACAAGATCATACCTATAGCTCCATGTTTGTCTATGATGGATGTCTTCTGCCAGACAGGAGCTTGACCTTTTGTAAACCAACCAGGCGGATATTTACTTTTCCACGCCTCTGGATCAACAGGTTTAGGAACGGTGGGAGATGCTTTAGTCAAAGCCTCAGCAGTACTTTCAGGCTCGACTGAACCTGTGTTAAAATCAGCTTCAAAGGCTGGAGCTTCAAATATCTCTCCATCCTTAAGCTCGTAAACTCCTTCACCGTCCCCTTTGGGAAACTCTACCATGACATCCTCATCTTCTACATCCCATTCATCATCATACTCGATCTCTCCTTCCTCCAGATTGCTGAGGGCATCGATCTGAGCTTCTTTGGAATAGTCTGGCTCAATCAATAGAATGACCTCATCAGATAGGTCGTATAGCACCTCAGACGCAGACTTTCCTTTATCGCCTCCACTACCAGAAGCATCACCGCCTTCATGTTTAGTGGACTCCCCCTCAGCCATAGGCACGACAGAATAAGGAACAATCGCCCATGCTAACGATTGCTGCTCACTTCCACTGGGACCGGCTTCAGGATCCTTGTCCTGGTCGTTACCCTTAGACACGTCATCTAGGTGACAAGCCTCATCCCTACTTGGCTTTGTCGGTTTCTCATTCTCCTTCAGCAACTCCTTAATCTTCTCCCCCTGAGCAACACGAGTTTTGGTCATATCACAGACCAATTTGACCATCATGTCGTGCTCTTTACGTTGCAACTCATCAACCGCCCTTTCCTTTCTCAAAGCCGATACTTCATCAACCAAAGATTTAATCTGACCTTGTTGCTTGTTAGACTCCTCCCTTAATTTCCGTATCGTCCCTAGTAAACCAGCAACTTGAGAATCCAGGGTAGCAATCCTTGCATCCCGTGGATCTGGATCCCTAGATGTAGAGGCTCCGGTTGTACGAGTTGGAAAAGTGAAGTTGTCATCAAAGTCAAACCCATGGGTGAAATCACCATATGAAAAGGGTTCACTGATTGGTTGAATGATGGTAGTTGGAATAGTGGTTGGGTTGGAAGTTGGTATGGTAGATGTTGCAATGGTGGTTGGGGTGATAGTGACCGATTCAGTGAGGATTGGAGTCGTTACCGTCACCTGGACAGGTTGTAGTGGGAGGGACACTATCACACGAACCTCCTCCGTGACAGTAGCAGCAGTTACTTGACTTGTTACACGTGGCCGCCTCCCCGTTCTTTGATATAGCTGGGTGGAAGTTGACGTAGAGGTTGAAGCAGTGCTCACGGCCTTAGTGACTTGTCTCCGTGCAACACTAACTTCTACTTCTCTAGGGATACCCGCAGATGGCCTATCCCCCCAACGCTTGTTAATACTTTCTCGTAGGTCTTTGTATAGCAACATCTGAATCAGATTCGGGTTCATACTCACTGCTTGTACTTTCTTGTCTCTTTCTCTTAGAAGACGACTCGGGAAGGGTCACCGTTGTCATTCTTCTCGGGTGTGATTGGTCTGGTGCATCATCAGAATCAAATGAATCAGATTCTGTTGCTTCTGAGTCAGATTCTTCAGCAACAGCACTTCCTTCTTCTTCTTCATCTCCTTCATCTTCAAATTCATTACCACCTTCAACTTCCTCCTCTTCTTGCTCGTTAGAGTGTTCACTTAGTTCAGGCTCCGACTCGGGACTATACCATCTCAAATTATTTGGGGCCACATATGCTTCATTGATTAAGTGTCCGAAGAGAGGAGTATGGACAGGGGTAGGTGCTACACTGCCTGTTTATAAGAATTGAGCGAATACTCTCTTGTCCACTTGTTTCACTTGTAATCTTTCCCCAAATCTACTGTAGATTTGGCAACACATCATTGATCAAAAGTTGCATAAAACTGGGGTATAACAAGAACCTAAACCTCTCCGCTGTATTGATATGATCAGTTAAGGCTTTGTAGATGTATCTGGAGAAGTTATAACCCGTGTTTAGAGCCAGCCCAACTATAGCAGCTGCTAGATCATGACCCATGGCATCCTTACCTGCCTTCCTTGAAGAAATACACATGTTCATTATGTGGGCAAAGTACCTCCACTGATCTAGCACCCACATCTTCTTGTACGATGCATAATCCTGCACATCGACGTATCCCATTCGTTGCCTCCAACACCCATCCACAAAGTAATCAGGATACGAAGTTGGGTCGGTTGCAAGATCCCAGAACTGTAAAACTCTCCTGATAGCGTCCTCAAAGATGACAATGTCATGACCTGCCACAGTAGCCCGAATGACATTGGTAGTTACTGTGCAGTCATGTTCTGCCGTATCCCAGAACTGCTCCAAGTACGGTCTTGATACGACAGGGTCTGCTGAAATAGCGTAGCTAATCTTTGAGCAGTTCATGAAAACGATGATCTCCCGGTACTCAAGTGCAGCACCCTTCCATTCCGGTTGTGTTAGAGCTAGAAGATTGAATTCGCTTGTAAAAGCAAGAGCCATCACTGCAAAAACATACAATGAACACAATAAGAACAAGAATAATCACTGGAATTGAACAAACATGACCCGGTATAGCACATTCACAAGAAATAATTTTCTAGACTTAGAAAATTGCAATTTGCCTTCTTTCGTACTTAGCAAGTACGCAGGGTTTATACCTTGCGTTTATATCTTGTGTACTTACTAAGTGCACAAGGTCTAACACTTGAGCAAAAAGCATACTTTTCCAAATCAAAGAATGGTCGAATTTTGATGTTGCTCAAGGTCACCAAAACGTCGAAACACGCATTTAGAACTCATGGGACCAAGTCCAACACCAAAATCATGCTAAAACCAGGTCAATTTTGACCTAAACTTGTTCTGACCTCAACCGATGGCCAGACCAAGCCCAGAGTCAAAATCAAAGATCTTAAGGATGATCTTTGAGAGATTATTGATCGATTAAAGAACATAAACAAGATTTTAGTCTTAGTTTCATTAGAGATTATTCAAAAACTTGTCTCAATCTTGAAATCTAACCCTAGGCTCAAGAACAGTCAAGATTCAGTCCAAAACATGACGATTTGAGGATGAAATCGGCTACGATTCTCACCGAATGCTTGTTAAGTGAAGGTGAAACAATGAACGGGACGAAAAAATCGTTTGGAATCACACAAATTTTGAGGAAATAAGGATTTGAGGGAATTGCACAGTGGCTGCGTTTCAAATGAGATAAGGTCTGAGATTTTTTTTAATTTTTTTTAAGTCCACTATATATACCCACACATTCGGGTCTTGCGTACCTAACAAATGCGCAAGACTTAACTCTTGCATACTTAGCAAGTACACAAGACTTAAGTCTTGCGTACTTACAAGTACGCAAGGTTTAATTCCTACGCACTTGACAAGTACGTAGAAACCCTTGTGAAATCCAATTTCAACTCAAATTATGAAGATAGGCAAGTCAAATAATGAACCGGATATGAACATTCAATCAGGAGGTATCAAAACCAATTCAAGGAAGATAAACACAAATATTTTTGACATTTTTGATAAAAATTGAACTGTACATAAACTTAAAATCTTTTTGAGCTTTTCTGAATGAAGATAATATGCACAAGAATATATACACAAGCTATTTTTGGTTCAAAGTCATGAGCATAGGATCATATCAGGCTATTGTAAGCAAAAATGATACACAATAAACATAAAAGAATATGGGATCATGTCATGGATTACTACTTATTCATACGTAATATGCAATATAAACAAGTAAATTCAAGTTGTCAATATTATAAGATTTGAAACCATAAGCATCTTTGCATCATGTTCTTATGTGTTAAGGTACTTAATTATAAGATATACAATGTGTACCCCACAGTTATGCTACAGAAATTTAAATTGCACTATCTCAAGGCATCTAAGATTTTCCCAAAGATTTTCAAATCTCCAGAATGAAGTTACATCGTTTAGCACAGAAAAAATCAAGCAGAATCCAAAAGGATTAACAAGAATCAAAAGATTCAGAATCGAGTGATTCAGTTGTCTTGGTTTGATTGGTTTTTCTTATGTGAATATGATATGATGATTCAGGTTAATAGATATGGAGTCTGAGGATTTAGGTAAGGGGATCCAACTTTTATCTGGGTTTGATTTCAAAGAATCAGGTATGATTCAAGGGTGAATATAAGCTTAACGGTTGATGTTAATACATATCTTGACCCAACTTCCCATTGCATACTTGTGAGTATGGGCAGTGAAGTGAACCGAAATATTGTGCTAAAGACATAACCCAAAACTGGTCTCTTAAGAAAATATTTGCTAAAATCTTACATCCTTTATCTGATAATGATCTTTTTGTATTCTTTTACACACACACACATGCATACATGGGTTCAAATCACATTTGTAGTCTAGATTTAGTTTCCACACTACTAATGATTCAAAAATGCTTATAGCCTATTGACAATTCTAATTACTTGCAAATATTCAAATTAAGACTAAAACAACTTAAACATTCAAATAATCATGATGCAATCATTTCTCATATGTGCAGTCTAAGACGTTTAGATCATTACTGATGTTCTAACATTTCCTCTTTTCTTCAAATAACTTTGAAATTTTCTCCATTTTCTATTTTGTTTGGATTTGTGTAAAATATTTGAGAATTAAACAGAACTATACAGATGAAATTTAAAAGAAATAAAGATTAACTTCCATGAAATGATTTGATTTGAAAAACGAGTTTTCTCACTCAGGGTTGAACATTCCTATCAGGTTGACAAGATGTTCAAAACGGGTCCGATCAAGCGCCTTAGTGAAAAGGTCAGCAAAGTTGTCATCCGTGTGAACTTTGACAAGCTCAACCAAATGTTTTCGGCACAGTCACAGATGAAATGGTGGCAAATCTCTATATGCTTAGTTTTGGAATGTTTCACCAGGTTGTTCGTGATAGACATCGTGGCATTGTTGACAATGAACAGAGGAGTTCCAGTGTAGTTCAATCCATAATCTCTCATTTATTGCTCGATTCACAATATTTGAGAACAACAGCTCACGACAGCAATGTACTCTGCTTAACATGTTGAGACAGAAACCGTTGACTGCTTCTTGCACTACCAGAAGACCAGCCTGTCTCCCAAGAATTGACATCCACCTGAGTTTGATTTTCTATCAAAGTTACAACCACCATAATCAGAATCGGTATAGGCTTTGAAGTCGATTGACTGCTGCTTCAAGTACAAAAGACCCAATCGGGGTTTCCCCTTTAAGTATCTAAAGATTATCTTTACAGCTATCAGATGAGACCACTTTGGTTGTGACTGAAACCTTGAGCACAAGCATACAGCAAACATTATGTCGGCCTTTGAAGCTGTGAGATACATAAGAGATCCGATCATCCCAGAGTACAATTTGCAATCCACATCCTTTCCATCTTTGTCTGGATGCAGACCATGATTGACGGGGTTAGGTATGCCATAAGTACTGCTATCATTCATCTTGTATTTTGTCAAGATGTCCTGCACATACTTAGTTTGATGCAGATAAATGCCATCCTGCCTTTGACTGACTTGCAGACCTAGAAAGAACGCTAGTTCACCCATGTTGCTCATTTCAAACTTGGACTTCATCACCTGTTCGAATTCCCTACACATCCCTTCATTTGTAGACCCAAAGATAATGTCGTCGACATAGACTTGTACAAGAAGAATATCACCTCCTGCTTTCCTAATGAAGAGGGTCGAGTCAATTTGTTCACGGTTGAAACCATTGGAAAGAAGATGCTTTGATAAAGTCTCATACCATGCCCGATGTGCTTGATGAAGACCATAAAGTGCTTTGTCGAGCTTGTACACTTTATTGATATTATGCGGATCTTCAAAACCTGGTGGTTGAGTGACATATACCTCTTCAAGAACTTTTCCATACAGGAAAGCACTCTTCACATACGCGGGAGGCATAAGCCAGAAACAGTCGAATGGCCTCAAGTCTAGCAACTAGGGCATATACTTCTGTGTAATCCAAGCCCTCTTGTTGATAAAAACCCTGAACAACTAACCTTGCTTTATTCTTCACTACAACATGTCGATCGTCCGTCTTGCATTTGAACACCCATCTAGTTCCAATCGGATGCATTCCCTTTGGAAGGTCAACCAGATCCCACACGTGCAACTTTTGGAATTGAGATAATTCATCTTGCATCGCCTCTATCCAGCAGTTGTCAGCGAGAGCCTCTTTCACATTCTTCGGCTCCAATTGGGATACGAAAGGAGCATGCAGACATGTTTCCATGACACATGTGTCAAGTATCTCAGCGTACAGACTGGTGTTCTCAGTAATGGTTCTATGACGCGTTTGAACACCGGCATCAGGATCACAAATAATGTTCTCAATTGGATGATTCCGATACACTCTCGTCTCTTGTAATTGCGGTTCTTGAATTTCTGAATCGAGGTTCGTGCTCAACTCCCCCATATCCTGTGTTCCAGAAGAAGAATATTTAATGTTGATTGGATCAGCTGAAGCTTCATTTCGTACTTGAGTTTTAAGATCATCTTGAGCATCATTTCCGTCAACATGAACAACTTCAATGTTATCACTATCATGAGTTCCAGAGGAAGAAACAACATTTGAATCGGGAGTTACAATCGGTACAGTTGCACGGGTTGAGAAATTGGAGTCATGTACACATTGGCGGCATCATCTTCAGATAGATCAAGAAGATTGAACGACTTGAATAGAGCATCATAATCAAATCCCCAAGCAGGACCAGTTGGTTCTGGTGGAATGCTGTGTTTACTGTAGTCCACTTCGAACCATTCTTCCACAGACCTACTCTCAATATTGTACACTCTCTTGCAAGGCGAGTTGGCAACATATCCTAAGAAAATGCCTTCCACTGCTTTTGCATGAAATTTAGACTTGCGGTCTTTGTACTATAATAATAAAGAGCAGGGACTACCAAAAGGAACTAGGTAGTCAAGATTGGGAGGTTGATTTTTAATCAACTCATAACAAGTTTTATTATGCCTTTTAACCACTAGAACTCTGTTCAAGACGTGACACGCTGTGTTGACTACTTCTGCCCAGAAAGTGACAGGAAGCTTTGCATCTGACAGCATTGTCCTTGCAGTCTCAATTAGTGTTCTGTTCTTCCGTTCTGCAACTCCATTCTACTGAGGTGTGTACGGGGCACTAAATTCGTGACGAATACCCTTCTTGAAACAGAAACATTCCATCAAATTATTCTTGAACTCAGTTCCGTTATCACTCCTTATTTTTCTAACCTTCAACCTGCTTAAAGATTCCAAGCTCAAGATCAGGTATTGAAGAACGTCAGCAGTCTCATGCTTTGTACCTAAAAAATGCACCCAAGAAAATCGTGATAAATCATCAGTTACAACTAGATAGTATGACTTTCCTCCAATACTCCTGATACTTATGGACCCAAACAGACCCATATGTAAGAGCTCCAAAGGGGTATCGATGGTGTTTTGGAGCTTGGGCTTGTGAGACTTTCGTTGCTGTTTGCCCTTTTTACAAGGCATACAGTCATCTGAAACAGAGAATCTCAGCTTAGGAACCCCGGTAACTAAACCATTTCGGACAAGATGGTTAATTTTATGATAAGAAATATGTCCGAGTTTCCTATGCCACAAGATTGAGTCAAGCTCTATCGCTTTGGTAAGCAAACCAGTAGCAACTGAAAATGTGGTTTTCGCCACGCTCATGTTGATCTGATAGGTATCATTCGTTCTTGGCGCACGCATCAAAATCCAGTCTACAGGAACCTCAAACCCAGGTTTGAGAATCATGCATTCATATTTGTCAAACATGACTGAGTACTCCTTATCACACATATGAGAAACACTCAATAGGTTATGCTTTAGCTGCTCGCAGTAGTTGATGTTTTCGAAGCTAACACAACCATTTGAAACCACGCCTTGACAAGTAATACTGCCACCCTTCTCGCCTGCAAAGGTCACATAGCCGCCTCCGAATGGTTTTACATCTTGAAGCAGGGCCATATTGCCAGTCATGTGCCGAGAGCATCCACTATCTACGTACCAACGATTACAGATAGTTCCCTTCAGATGTCCCTGCATGAGTCAAAAGAAACTAATTAGATTTGGAGACCCAAGCCATGGTGGTCTTGGGTCGTCCGTCTTTCACAGAATAAACTACTTTAGTTAATTCACAGTCGTGACTGTCAAAAATGGGTAAATCTTTAGAAGACTTGGGACCAGGAGATTGAGAACTTTTAGATTTCTTGTTCCAGGACCTTTTCTTTTGTTTTACTGGAACAGTCGGCTTGCATTCAGAAGCACCAGGTGAACTAGTAGAAGCTTCACCTGATTGAATTCCTGCTAGCTGTTCCAGCTTCCTCAATCTCTTGTTCCTTCTTCTCCTCTGTGGCTTAGAAAGCTTAACCACAGGTTTCTCACCAGTTGGTGCACTATCAAAGGTAGACACACAGGGTTTAGCAGGTTGCTTTTCCCTTTTTGGAACAGATGGCTTAGCCTCAGATGTGATCTTTGGCTTCACCATAGGTTTCACTGGTGGTTTCACCACATCTGAATTAGGATTCTTGGGTTGCTTCACTGATGGTGACTTAGAGATAACAGCCGGTTGTGAAACAATTGGTCGTTTCCCTTGGTTCTTAGCAGGGCTGTTCACAAGGATGTGACCAACCATACCACAGTGAAAGCAAGCACGCTTTACTTATAAATCCTCCTGTAGGGCTCATTTGATTTGACGTTTGATGACTTAGCATGATGAACATGAGAAGGTGTTTGGTGAACATGAGTAATGGTTTTTGATGTACCTGACGTTGATTCATTTTTGGAAATGTAGTATTTTTTCTAAATTTGCTTTATAACCAAGCCCATAATGATTTGCAAAGGTTTCTTTCTTAACTTGGTTAATATTCTTATAACCCTCATAAAGCATCACTTTTAGTTTTTCAATTGTTTCAACGGTGTCAGGCTCAGTCAAAATGAAATTATCACAATCAGTGATAAGGTTTTTCACAACTTTGTGTTCACCAATCAACTCCTCTGAGACAGCACTATCAGGTATGGTGTTCTCAGAGCCTTCATCAGTGAAGAACTCCTAATCAGAAGCAGAGTCAGCCTTACTTGAGGAATCATCCTTGTTAGAGGAATCATCCTGACTTGAGGATTCATCAAGGCATGACAATTCAATATCAATTAAGCCATTGACAAATTTTCCACTTACTGGTGGAGGAATTGTATTAGTACCCAATCCTAAGCCATTCACTTGTCTCACTACTGATTCATAATGTTCCACCACAAAGCGAGAATTTTTCAACTTCTCAATTTTACCATTTAACTGCAAGACCTCATTCTGCGGCTTGGTAATTTCATTATTTCTCTTTTCTAACCCCTTGTATGCAACATCTAAATGAAACTGTTGTTCGATGATTTTAAGTGAAAAATCACGTTTTTCTTTCTTTAAAGTTTCAATTGAATCTTTTTAACGTTTTTCATTTTCTTTGTAACTTAAAGCTGCAATACGAAGGGGTTCGACTTTGTCCTGAAGCTTATAATTTTCTTCTTTCAAGACAATACATTTGGAACATGAAATGACAGCAAAAGAATTAGAGTCTACCTCAGTTGATGAACTTGATGCCTCCCGAATAGCCATGAGGGAAAATGCAGTTGTAGACTCCTCTTGCTCAGCTGCAGACACTTCCCGTTCTTCTGCTTCCATCATCTCTACTATCTCAGCAATTAGACCAACTTGTGTTTGAGCAATAAGGGTATCCTCCAAATGAACACCCCAATCAAAGCTTTCGTCATGTTGAGCTACCAAAGCATTGGACGTTCCACCTGGACCTTGATTGCGGTTGTTAGAATTGTTGTACCCTTGATTATTTCCTTGGTTGTTTCCCTGTCTTGGTCTAGTGAATCCTGAGGCAGGTGCTTTATTCTTCTGACATTCATGAGCAAAGTGTCCAAAGTTCTGACACTTGTAGCACTTGGCCTTGGATTTATCAAAACCTACCTTGGCATTTGAATGCCCACCAATAAACTTCCTGCCAGTTCTATTCAAGAAATGCTTGGCCCATCTCAAGATCATGGCCATATTCCATTGAATATCCATGCCCTCCATGTCATCTGGATCCACCTGATTAAAATCTTCTACAATTGTCTCAGGATCTGTGAGCTTGCCACCAATGAAGTTCTCATAGGCAAGCATACACGATGAAATTAATGCTACATGATCTTCAGCTATCTTGGTTATTGCAGTCTGGTTAGCTGAAGATGTGGAGGTAGGATTTCTTGAGGAATGTTGGTGGTGAGAACCAGATCCAGATGCTGTAAGCATGTATGACCCCCACAACCATTCGAGTTATCTTCTTTATGAGAGTTCCCTGAGAATAAGGCGATTCCTGAACCAAATGATTTAGTTGTGGAAGACGTCCCATAATACATAGAAGGGTCTTGGATTTGAGGTCTCCCTGAGCTTTCTTTTTCTCTTAAGGTTCATATCGTGTGCTTGAACCTTACCGATTGCTTCTTCAATCGTCATCTCATAGAACTTGGGGTTCTCTCTAAGCAGAGTGGTATACATCTCAAACTTTGGTGGTAACGCATCCAAAAACTTTTCAACTAATTCCTCATCAGGATACTTCAGCTCAAAAGCTTTTAACTCGGTTTACAGATGATAGAACCAAGATATAAGTTCATCTGTAGATTCATTCTCCAGGTATCTGAAGCACTCATACTGCTTTCTCAGGAGATCTATTTTGCTCTTCTTGATGTCACTGTTCCCCTCAAATCTTTTCTGCAATGCCTTCAAGAGATCCTTCGAATTATCATATCCTCTGAAGCTGTGAAAGAGTTCTCTAGTTAGGGCCATTGTGATAGATCCATGTGCTTTTTTTTCTCTGTCGTAAACTTTCTTTTCTTCTTCATCTAGCTTATATATAGGCTTGGGAACAATTTCATCAAGATATGTATAAGTAGGATGCTTATAACCTCAAGTATAGGTATCCACAAAGAGGAATCAGTGTATGAGATATAATGCTCAAAGCGTGCTTTCCAATTCAAATAATCATTAACATTAAGCAGCTTTGGCGGTTTTTGCGGAGTACCTATCTCGTTATCATAGTTAAGCAGGTTACCAAGATTCTGAAGATTTGCCATAGGGTTAACTTAATCAAAAACTCAGAAAGTCAATACAACTTGCGCACTTAAGAGACTGTTCTTGCGCACGATTTCCTCTTGTGCACTTAGTAAGTATGTAGGAGTAAATGTTAAGTACGCACGCGGCAAAGTTAAGTACGCACAAGAATGGTCTTGCGTACTTGTCAAATACGCACGAAGACTATCCCTTTAGCCAAAAAGGGTAAGTACGCAGGTCTTTTTTTCACCTGCTCTCACCAACTTTTTTCGATCGCCAGAAATACCTCAGATCTTCAAATTTTGAAGATATGAACAAATTGATCAAGCCAAAAGGTTAGAAATTGTTTCTAACAAACCCTTGATGATCAAAACACTCAAATAAATAAGAAAAAGGTCGGATTTTGAAGGATTTTTGCTTTTAAAATAACGCTCAAGAGCTACCTCTATTTTATCACAAAAATCACCAAAATCAGTCACTTTTCCTTGTAGAAAGGCTGTAGATTGTGTCGAAAATGCTCCTAGCACACTCACAACACTCGAAATCAAGAGAAAATGCTCTGATACCACTTGTAGGTCCCTCGAGTGTCTCAGATCGTCACATGCATGTGTGTTCCTGGTCGAACTGGGTGCGGAATGCGCGTGACTAGGTGGAGTATCAATCAACACAAAGTAAACCGACAACAAAGACACAAGATACTTTCAAACTTCATCTATTGATAATCACAGCCGGTTACAGAGAGAATGAGTGCGTACATACATTCTGTCACTAACAGCTATATATACTAGACGTGTTGCCTGCGCACTTATCAAGTGCACAGGGTTTAACTCATGCATACTTAGCAAGTACGCAGACTTTGTTCTTGCGTACTTGCTAAGTACGCAGGATATACATCCTGCGCACTTACTAAGTGCGCACAACACTTAACAGAAACAGACAAGACTAAGTACATACATATGTGATTACATACAGATACTTAAATACAAGTACAAATACATACAGACATGTGTTAAGCTAAGACAACATCCAGAGTGTCTGTCACACAAACGTGCTTCAAAAGAATCTCAACCAATTCCAACTGTTAAGACATTCAAAATTCAGTGATTTGTTATTCGTTAGACTAGGGTTTTTGATGATCCATTTTTGTGATCAAGATGATGTGTGCATGTAAATTTGGACAACCATTCATGTTTCTAATCATCAAATTGAGTCGTTTTACAAAAAATTCAACATTTTAACTTACAAATTTGGATTTTGATCTTGGTTTGGCCCGTAACCTTGCGTCGGCCCATGTTTGATCAAAATGAGTCTTGTGTTGTTCGATACTAGCTCTAACCAAAGTCACATTGCGTTTCATTGCCTATCTCGACACCCTTAGGATAAGAATTGCGGACATTAGACCTTAAATTAATGAAATCGGACTTACATGTAGGCATGAAGAATTTTTTTCATGCATACTTGATAAGTACGCATGACAAGTTCTGTCTATGAGTACTTACAGAAGTACGCATGAGGAAGTGTTGTGAAATTTTTTATAAGTCCAAGATTTTCATTAAATGTCTATTATATCTTAAATGTTAATATCATTAAACTGTTCTAATTTTGTTTTATTGTGTTTATTGCATATATGGCAAGAAGACCGTACACGGACGAGTTCAACCTATTAGCACTTATAGACCCCGAGTGGAAGGGTGCGGCGATTAACTATCAACAAATACTTACATTTCTGAATAGGTCAAAGATCTCCTATGCAATCTCTGCAAATCCTGTTGTCTCCCGTCCCTATCTTGAACAATTTTGGGACACAACCGAATTAGATTGCACACAAACTCCCAATGTGATTACAGCCACTGTAGCTAATCAAAGGATAGCAATATCTGAAAACACAATCCGTCTGGTGCTACAATTTCATGATCAACCGACAGATCCGACTAGTTATCAAGAGTATGTTATAGACGGATGTTGGAGGCAGCGGATGGGGTATGTTGGACGGAGAGACTACCCTTCCTACAAGAAGATGTGGCTGTTAGACCAATGGAGATACATTGCACACATTATGATAATGTGTATTTCAGCTCGTATGGCAGGTAAAGATGCCATGGGCCATGATTTGGCTTCTGCCATGGTTGGTCTATCACTCAACAAAGGTTATAACTTCTCACGCTATGTTTACAAAACAATATTGGATCAAATCAATGCAGCAGAGAGATTTAGGTTTCTGTTGTACCCACGCTTTATCCAATTGTTAATCAATCACTTTTTGCCAAATCTTCCACCAATTGGGCAGCAGTTACAGGTAAAGCATGTGGATAAGCGGGTTTTTGTATAATTCTTGAAAGGTGGAGCTGAAGAGCCAATACCCGTTCTCACACCTCTATTTGGGCATTTGATTGATGAAGCTTTTGTTGCCCCTGCCGATGAAAGATGGTACAGTGTAAATTCAGAACCAGAATTAAGTGAACATTCTGATGAAGAGGAGGTTGGATAAGACGGTAATAATGATGATGATTCTGATAATGATGGAGATGATGATTCTGATGGTAATGGTGATGATGGTGATAGTGATGATGGTGGTCACGGTGCAGAGGATAGTGACTCTGAAAGAACCTTAACCAAATATTCTGTTTCCGATGACACATCGGATCAAAGGCATCCAATGAGGAATATTCAAGAATCTCTTCCTGAATCCTCATCCAGACGTAGACGAAGAGAGGGTTCAGATACAGAGTTTCAACTCGAGGATGAAAGTTCTGAATGCGAGAATGAAGAGCCGCACATGATTGAAAGGAGAAAGAAGTTCCTGTGTGATCGTCCTTGGCATGTGGTGAGAGAGGAAATTAGTGCATGCGTACGAGCACAACAAACTCCAGAACAACCAAGACAATTCTATAGCAGGACAAGATGAAGAACAATCACACCAATAGTTGTTCCTACTATTCAGGAAACGACTCAACAAATAGTCTCTCCTCCCGCTACAGCAACCCAAATCACAGCTATAACTCTCCAACCTATAATGGCCGAGTCCATTGTAGTTTCCACAACAGTTGCACCAACAAAAATCCCAACAAGATCACTCCTAGTAACTGTTACGGCTGGTACTTTACCGTCCATGACTCACTCCATTGAGTTTGTGATATGGGCCACCATTTTGATTTGTCTGAGCTATTTGCTGATACGATAGACGAGACTAGTGAATCTTCTACCGCCAGGGAAGTGGATCCAAGGAATGCACGGATTTTAGCCTTAGACTCTCAAGTTGCAACCCCACAAGGACAGATTAACTCACTGGTCACCAGGCTCACACATCAATGGCAAAGCATGGAAGAGCAAATGAAAGCCTTCTTTGAACTTCAAACCATTCAGTTCAAGCTTAACGATACCGTTTTTGGTAGACAGAAGGCCATGGAAACTCAGATGTTAATACAAAGGGTTGAACATCAGATTATGGTTGACTTGGTTGCCAAATTGACAAACTAGTTTGCGTCTCAGGGGGAGACAAGCAAGAAAGCTGAGGAAGAAGCCTGCCACCACATTGACCTTATAGGAGAGAAGGATCAACACCAGGATCCTAGTGCCGGCCCCTCAGGTGCTGCTGGTGGTGAGACACAAGCTGCTTTTGCTAAACCACAAGTGACACATGCGGCATAGGGGGAGTCTACACAGAAGGAAGGTGGTGATGGAGGTGACAAAGGAAAATCAGTTACTGGGGTATTGGAAGAGTTATCTGCAAGCCCATATTTGAAAAACGAAGCAATGATTGGTGCGTTGGCAAAGTTAGAAGAATGAGAGATTGAATCAGGTGATGACTGGGATGAAGGAGGTGATGATGTGGTGAGTGAGTTCCCGAAAGGTTATGGTGAGGGGATCTATGAACTTGAAGATAGGGAGATTTTTCATGCTCCTACAATACCCGAACCAGCTGAAGATGCCTTTGAAAGTGTTGAGGCTACACTAGTTGAGGTTCCCCAATCTGACCCAATCCATGCTGCAGGTGAAAGTAGTAGCTCTTGGAGGAAGAATCCTCAGGAGTGGTTTAAAAAGACATTGCAAGCCCCGTGGTTCAAACCACAATACACTGACACATATGGTGCTGCAGGCATGATTCTCTCTGTTCGATTTAAAGACGATAAAGGATTGTTTGCAATCAAACGTTCTGGTGGGGTGCAATACCTAAAGCCAACAACAGAAGCATTCAACTCCTTACCCAAATATGACCTGATCATTCTAGCTAATCGCGAACTCTATGGCAATACGTCTTATGCGATAGCAAAAGGTCTTTGGCAGTTGCTACAGAGAGAGGGACGTTCAGGGAATTTTGAAATGTTTCAGCCTCAAGTACCGAGGCGTGTCAAAGATAAAACAAAGATACATCCAGTGACACGCAAGTCCTTGAAAATCTTGTCTACAATCCAGTACTCTGCGAGACTCACATATCTCTGAGGAGAATTCCTCAAGATGTGTTGGGAAACATGTGGTACCGGTATGTAGATCCTTTGACCGATGAGGCTGTAATGATTGACAAGATGAGTTTGCAGGAGATTGTCTGAGTGTTTGAAGAAATATGTTTCATCAATTTTTCTATAAAAGACTTAAAGGTGTTGTTGGACAAGTATTGTTTGCATACAGATGAGTGGACCAAGCTGCTAGCCACCCGTTACAACAAACTGGTGAAATTTTGCTATGACTACAAGCCAAGGCTAGGTGGCGGGAGTCAAGTTGAAAGCTCATGAGAAGACTGAAGACATCCAAAGGTGCCGCCAAGGGGGAGTCTGTTGAAGCATGTTTTGGTGACAAGCACTCTTGATTATGATCAAGCTTTTGTTATTTATCTTTCAGTCTTGTTTATATGTATTAGTACTTGTTGTATTTGTCTTTGTTTATCGAGTTGTAATCTCTGAATTTGTATTTGTAATCGTTTGCATGTTTTGGTTGTACTAAGCAAATACGCATGGAGATTGATTCCTGCGTATTTGTCAAGTACACAAAGTGGTCATGCGTACTTAGGCAAGTACGCATGAAGGATGTTCATGCGTACTTACAAGTACGTATGATCCCCCAGGTTCTATAAATAGCTTGGTTTGTTTCACTTTTCAGACAGAGATGTAACCATAATCATAAGTACGCACGAGTCAGTTCTATAACAGTCTAGAAGTCATTTCCTTGTGTATGTACTTGTGTTTGAAACACCTGGTTATAATAGAACGTGTATTTATAGTACGAGATTGTGTTGTTTGTCATGTTTACATTTTTCGTTGTACCTTGTTCCACCTATTCACGAGAATTCCGCAACTGGTGACTAGGCTACATACTCACAAGATCACGATTCGACACACCCACCCGGAGGGACTTACATTCTTCCTTGACAACCCCATAAAGAAATGCAATCTTCACATCCATTTGATAAACCTTAAACTTCATGTACGAAGCATAGGCTAAAATATACGAATGGCTTCGATCCTAGCAACAGGAACAAAAACATCTTCATAATCCAACCCTTCTTCCTGATAAAAACCTTGAACAACAAGCCGAGCCTTGTTCCGAACCACAATACCACGATCATCTTTCTTGTTACCGAAAACCCACTTAGTTCCAATCAGGTATTTACCGTCAGGAAGATCTACAAGGTGCCAAACATTAAGCTTTTTAAACTGAAGAAGCTCCTCCTGCATCGCTTCAATCCAGTTTGGATCCTGAAGAGCAATTGTAACGTTCTTTGGTTCCTCTTGGGATAAGAAACATGAAAACAAACAAACATTTATATTTCCTGATTGGATTCTTGTTTTAACACCGTCTTCAATTTGACCAATAATATTTTCAATTGGATGAGCTGAATGAATTCTAAGAGTCGGAATATCATCAACCTGAACTGATTCTGGCAAATTAGTGACATTTTCATCGGGGGATCAGACCTTATCTTTATTTTAGTTATTATTTAGTTTTATTAGATTGTTTTAGAGATTTTTTGATTTGTTATAATTAATTGTTTGTTGGCCCCATCAGTCAAATAAAATAGATCATTCCTTTGGGAAATAACCAATCAAAGAATTTCTTTATATCCCTTCTAAGCGTTTAATAGATTAGCATCCTCAACTGGCTCATTAGAACTCTCCTACTGATCTTCAGATACAACTGGTTCTTCATTAGTAACAGGAGCTTGTACCTCAAAATCAGCATTTATAACTGAAATTTCAAGATTCTTCTTGTGTCTGAGTTGAGGAAGTAACAACATGAGAACTTTCGTTTTGAACTATCACTTGTTGAGGACCAACCATGAAGTCGTGAACAGTTTGATCAAGTGTAGTTGAAGACTCATCACTTGAATTTGAAGAACTTGCACCAGCCAAGTCACATAAAGATTGTTGATCAAAAGTCTTGAAAATTACATCTGCATCAAAGAACCATTCTGGCCCACTTTGAACCGGATGAACAATCGATTCTTGTTATTCCACATCATAAGATTCTTGAACAATATTTGTTCTCTTGTTATAAACTCGAAACACTTTATGATATGAAGAATATCCCAATAAATAACATTCATCACCCACTACAGCAAACTTTAGCAATGAGTCCTGAGTGTTCAGAAGTGTACACGTGCGTCCAAAAGCTCTGAAAAACTTGATATATGGCTTCCTTTTAAAAAATAACTCATATGAAGTCTTCGTATGCTGCTTCACCATTAGAACTCTGTTCAACACATAGCACGCCGTGTTTAGTATCTCTGCCGAGAAAATAATGGGTAACTTTGAATCCACAAGCATTGTACGAGCAGCTTCAATTAAAGTTATGTTCTTTCTTTCAGCCACTCCATTTTGTTACGATGTCCTGGCTACACTGAATTGATGAGTTATGCCTTTTTCTACACGAAACAAATTTATTTTAAACTCAGTTCCATTATCACTGGGAATAATTGACACTTTGCTATCACATATGTTTTTAATACGTTTGACAAATTCAATTATTGTTTCAGGTGTCTCATCCTTTGTTGCAAGGAAAAACACCCAAGAAAATCTAGAAAAGTCATCCGTGATAACAAGACAGTAAGATTTCTTTGCAATACTCTTGACTCGAATAGGACCAAATAAATCCATATGAATAAGAAATAAAGGTCGAGTGAATGTTTTCATGGTCTTCCTCGGATGAGATTTCTTGTGCTGTTTTCCTTTTGCACAAGACATGCAACTCTCTTGAATAATGAATTCTTTTCTTGGCAATCTTCGCACCAGATCCTTATGAACCAAATTGTTCATGTTTTTTAAATTTACATGTCCCAATCTTCTATGCCACAGATAAGACTCTGAGCTAGTGGTCTTTGACAACAAACAAGATACACTTACTGATGTTGAATGGTCATTCATATCAACCACATAAGTGTTGAATTTTCTTGGAGCTCTCATCAAAATCATATCTTCAGGAATAACTAGTCCCGACTTTAAGAAAAAACACTCCTTTGCTGTAAAATGAACCGGTATATCCTTATCACACACTTACGACACACTAAATAGATTAAACTATAATTGTGACACATAGTTGACTTTTTCAAGAGTGATTAGATCATTTGAAACTGTTCCCTGACGAGTAATCTTCCCACCATTTTTATATCCAGCAAAAGCAACAAAACCACTATCAAAGGATCGAAAATCATTCAGAATATCTCTTTGTCCCGTCATATGCCTTGAGCAACCGCTATCAACATGCCAAGCATTATTAATAGTCCTCTCGGTTTGACTCTGCACATTTTAAGACAACTTAATGAGAAACAGGTACCAATATCATCTTTGACCCGGGCTGACTTTGACTTTTTACAGTCTTAGTCACCATGACTTGTTTCTTCAAATTCACGACATTCTTTGTTCCAACGATATGTGAAGTTTGTTCATTTTTAACTTTACAAAAACAACCAACATTATTCCCATATTTCTTAGTAAATTTTTCTTTAGCAAAATAACTTGGTTGGTTAGTTTTCTTCACATATCTCGAACTGTTTTGGACCCCTTTGTCCACAAACTTTGGTAACATATAATCACGTCATGCATTTGAATAAAATTCACTATGATCCCTAGAAAGCATGTAATCACGATTGTAACAACGAATCACTCCGGACTCTGAGACTTTGTCATTTTCAGACGCCTTCTTGTTGACATGACCTTTTGATCTTTCTTTGTACCCTTTGAACTTTGACTCACTTAACTTATGTTTGTAATTTCTGGTGAAATGTCCAACTTTGTAAAACAATTGTAACTTTTAGTCTTTGACTTTGACTGCGATTTAGAACACTTGCCTACTTCAAACACGCACTGTCCTTTATCACTCTTTGACGGACACACATTCTTTACTAACTTCCCTTTGCTTTGAGCATGCTTATCTTTGACATCAATGAACTTGTCTTTGACATCAACTGATTTGCCTTTGAAACTCACTTTATTTGACACTTTTATCTCACTTTGAATCTTTGTCGGTGCACTGATTTTAACTTGGACATACCTTTTACTCTCTTAATCACTCATAAGTATATGATTCTCAGGAGCTATGAAATCATCTTTCTTAGGCCTTTCGTGAGAGAGGTCATAGTCTTGAATCAATGGATTCCCAAATTTATCTAACATGACATCTTCAGCTAGAAATAAGTTTTTGTGAATTGGAATATATTCTCTAGCTGTGTGCACCACTTTGTCAAAGAAAGTAGATGTGGAAGAAACCTCAGATACACAATCGGAAACATCACACACTGAATTAGTAGAACATGTAGAAACATTAGAAGTATCAAATTCAGAACACTTTTCTAAATCATGATTGTCACAAGCATTTACATATTTTTTATGATCACACTTCAAACCTAAGTACTGTTTGCAATCCCTTATGAATTCTCTAGTACACTGTTTATTGAAAGCTGAAAAATTCTTACCACTATCAATGTCAATCTCATTCTCACCACAACCTGTATTCACATTTGCTCTTATATACATATCATGAAAATTAGAATCGCTCGCACTTATCAAATCATTTGATTTATGCGGTTCAGGAAATGGCACAAAATTATCAGGATGAGGTACTTTGTTATAACCTAAACCATCTTTGATGTTCAATTTTCTTTGTTTATTCACGCATTCATCCAAAACATTTCTTTGCATTTTTCACTTTGCAATTAATACTTGTTCTTTGAATAAATCAGTTTCAGAGGCAATAGGTCTTTGATTAAAACATCTTTTTTGTCAAGATATTCTTTAAATGTGACATTATCTTTTAGTAAAGCTTTGATTTTTTTGGTGTAGGTGACCTCATTCTGTTTTAATTCCTTGTTCACTCTTTTTAGTTTATCATTTTCAGCAATCAAGAATGTGTTTGTTGAATGATAATTTTTCATTTTATCAACACAATCAGGAGAACAAATAGAATACTCATCCTCAGAAGTTACGTCACTATCAGAAGAAGTCTCAACATCATCAGCAGCAGCTTTTCCTTTTCCTTTGTTATCAGTTTTCAAGGCACGTTCACTTTCACTTTCAGCTGCTCTTTCAGAAACTTCAATCTCAGCCATCAGAGCCTCATCAAATTCACCTTCAGAATCTTCAATTTCTGTTTCCCATTCACAGTTGCTCAATTATTTTGACATCAAAGTAGTTGGAGCTTTCTTGGATTTTTCATCCTCCTCAATCATTTCAATTAATTTTACTCCACTGCTATCATTTTTCTTCTTTTTATCCTTTGGACACTCGCGAGCAAAATGTCCAAGTTGTTGGCAGTTATAACATAAGCCTTATCAAACCCAAATTTCTTTCCAAACTATAGCTTGTCTTTTCCAACTTTCTGAATATACTTTTTGGCTCTCACAGCGATCATGGCCATTTGCCATTGCAAATCCATATATTCAAAATCATTAGGATTTATTTGCACAAGATCCCTAACATCATGAACAACTGGTTGTAGCTTTCCAGTCACTAAAGCATCATAACTACTCATGAAAGCTCCAAATAATGCAATTTGATCCTCAGGAATTTGACCAGTTGCTTTCCCTTTCTCTCTAGCAGAATGTTCTGAACCACAACAACTCTTACCTTTTTCAAATTTTGATCCACTGCTACCTTCACCATTTCCAGAAAACAATGTTGCATTTGTTGAACTTGTGCTATTAGGTTTGTCTGGATTATTCAGCTCCCTCTTCTTTGCATCAAGTTCATATGACTCTAACAAGCAAATTATATCATCAAGAGTTTTACTCTTCAAATCTGGAGTAGTGTTCTTTATCAGCATGCACAGTATGCTCCAGGTATCATGTAAAGAGTCAAGTAGCTTCTTACACAATTCATACTCCTCAAACTTAACACTCATCTTTCTCAACCTGTTGATCATTGTAGTAAATCTTGTAACTTTCTCACTCAGAGATTCATTTTTCTTGTAGTTGAACATATTGTAATATTTCAATAACAAATCCGTGGAACTCTCTTGCATTGCTGCATTTCCTTCAAATCTCTGACACAGTGCATTCCATAATCCTTGAGCTGTCTCATGCTGCTCGAAATTTAGATAAAGTTCAGTTGGAAAAGTTAAAATAATTGATCCCAATGCCATGTTGTCTCTTTCAATCAGCTTCTTATGCTCTTCTGAACACAAATCTGGATCAACATTTGTTACTAAACCATCAGCATTTGGAGTCTTTGGCACATGAGGACCTTTGACTATAGACTCCAACAGAGTATGCTCAGTAAACTTAAAGTAAGCCTTCATCATTTTCTAATTAGAGAACTCTTAAATGGATTTTAGCATTGGTGGCGATTTCCCCACAACACGCTTAGTATTATACACTTTTCCAGCCATTTTGCAAACCAAAGGAACACAAGTCAAATTCTGAAAAAATCCCAAGTTAAGAGATTTCGATCGAAAACTTTTTCGACCAGAAATGATTTCAAACAAACTTTTCGGTCGAAAAGTCAAGATTTCAAACACTAGAGATTTCGAACACTTCTGAGTTTTCGGACAACTTTTCGATCAAAAACTGCTGACCAAAAATACTTTTCGATCGAAAACAGATTTCGGTTCCTTCAACGAGAGATTTCGATCACTTCTTCCCAAGAACACCAAAAATCAACCTGCAACTTCCCGAATGCAAAATTAGATGTCCAAAACAATACTATACTTCATCTCCATCAAATTTGACTCAGAAAACACAATAATGGCGAGGAATTTCACCCTGATTCGATTGCAATTGATGAAACAACACTTGAATACCACAAGCTTTAACTGAAAGCCCTGATACCACTTGTGAATCCCATTGATCCGTGACAATCAAGCCTCTAATATTCAGTAACAATTCTTGAAAGTCGGAAACAATCCAGAATCCAATAACAACCGAACAATACAAATCAAACACCAACGAATACAGAAACCGCCATGTAAATGAGATATAACACCAAATCCTCTCTTGTATTTACTAAAGATGATGAGTATAGAATCAATCTAATTACACTTAGCACAAAATATAGAAGATAGTGAATCTGATCAAAGTTCTAACCTTTACATCATTCAAAACAAGACATATTTATAGTGAAAAGTTCTCGTCCGAAAACTCTATTCGTCCGAAAACTATTTCAATTGAAAACAATTTTGATCGATAAAGTTTTCGGCCAAAAACTTTACACTTGTTCAATGTTAAGCTAAGAACTTGAATTTGATGGACTACTAGGGTTCCAACAATTAGCTACCTAGATTTTGATGATTATGCGTTGTTATTTGGATTGATTTCAGATTTAAGTTTCTTGTTGTTGGATTAACATTAAAGTAAAGAACTTTGTTTTGTTTGACTGGATGTACATGCGTATTTGATCTTGATTTATGATTTGTTGAATATTCCATATGCTACTTTGTAAATGTCTTTCATGTATGGTTGCATATTAGGTCACTAGCTATGTGCATGTAATTTGTTTATTGTTCACTAACGTCGTATCCATAGGAACATCGATTGAGAGTCTATTAGGGTTAAGTATTCTGCCTACGTCAATTGCTGAAAGGTGCGAAGTTGTTGGGTAATCTTTGATGTTAGGGTTTTTAGGTTGACTGCTCTGAAAGGAGGGTTTCCTAGGGTTTCTTAACGTCATTGTTATTCCGTATCTTGTCAAGTGAATTCAAGATAGTCCTTGCACTGAAAGGTGTATTGAGATAGTGAGACTGAGAGGTAATCTGTTTAGCGAGTACTTTAGTGTTGTTGGAGATAGCTGAGAGGTGATCCGACTAAATGGTGAGTTTCACACGTTCTTTAGGGTTTCCTATTATGTCACACCCGGAGAATGATATGGGATCCATTAGGTATTCTGAGTGTGTTGTATTCCAAGAGCCCGGTTCCATCATAGTTTTTGTATCCGAGAGATTTCCAAGGTACATACATAGGATTCAGAGTCTAGGTAGTGCTTTCCGTATTTGTGAGTTGTCTAAAGTCTCTTGCTTTCTATTTGGTGTCGATAGTTAGAGAGTTCTATTTGTTATAATCAACACAAAACTCCCTGTATATAATTCAGTGTAGTTAGTTGAGTCAGAGTCTAGGTCGTTGTCACTAGTGTCTTGTGGGTTCGATATCCGGACTTCATTAAACTTTGCTACATTGGTCGGTACACTTGCCGGTTGTGTGGTATAGTATTAGGTTGAGTCTAGATTTATAAATTTAAAGCTACAGTGCCTAGGTTAGGTTTTATAGTTAGTTTTTATAGACCGTCTAGCACACATCAAGTTTTTGGCAAAAACTTGATGTCGCCCGGACGGTCTATATAAAAATTAACAAAAACCTAACCTAGACTCCTAAGTAATAAATGGAATACCTTCGACTAAACCGCACTGACAGGCAAGTGGACCTATCGAGTGTAGCATAACTTAATGGTAAACCGAGTTATCGAACCCTAAAGACACTGAATACTAATACTAGACTCTGACTCGGACTAAAGATTGATTGATTGGGGGTTGACTACACTAAAGATAAACTACTAATGCAGTAAACAAGGTCGACTCAAGCTATCAAGATGAAGAACTAAGGAAACAATCAGAGATGGGAAGAATACCACCTAGTTCGGAATCCTACTTGCAAAGCACAACTTTTACCGGTTCTGGAAAACTATGATGGATCTGGGTTTCTAAGGAAAACAGCTCTACACTACCTAGTGGATCCCTAATCACTCTCAGGGTGTCACCAACTAAGGAACCTAAAGATGTAATAACTCACCAGATAGTGGATTACCTTTTGGTCTCTCCAACAATGATAAAGTACCCGAAAGACAGATCACCTTTCAGTCTCATTGTCCATAATACATTTGAAGAATGCACAGGGTAATCTCAAGATAAGAACTATGATTCAGAATAACAACAATCACTAGACACCTAATACCAACTTCCTCTCAGACAGTTGACACTCGGATTCTTAATGACGAAGACTAAACGACTATCTCTCACTTTTCGGGTATTGAGACAGGATACACACTCAGATCTAATGACTCTCATCACAACTCCTATGGCTACTACTTCTAGCAAACCACACAACCAATCACAAACCCTAATGTCTATGACCTAGATACGCAAATCAAGCTGGAAGACATCCACAATCAATGTACGAAATTATAATCAACAATGAATCAAATCAAAGCATGCAATATTCATCATAATCATCAACATAAGATCTGTTTCAAAATCAATAAGCCAATATTAGAATCCAAAACCGATAAAAATCGTAACTTTATGAAGTAATCATCAAAAGACCTAGGCAGTATCAAAGATCTAGCCAACAATCATACTTAAAACGTTCAAACAGAAGTAATAAGAATAACACATGGTTCAATCACATAATTTAAACACAAAGATGGAATCTTGAAAACCGAATAAGCTAGAATTAACCAACCCGGATCCAAAGCTTTAACCTTTAGCTTCAAAATTGCTTCCTACACCGAAAATAGCCTATAAACTCTCTCTAGACGGCAAACAATCGAACTTCACTAATTGTGGCATTAGAAATCTAATATAATTCAATTTAGGATTTTTTTTTTCACGGAATACGAGTCTCTCGGGTACCGCGAGAGACTAGGCAAGTTTCCTCGCATACCACGAGGAACAAATTAGTCGCGGCCGGTTCTGAAGATCCTCGCGTACCGTGAAGTAAATGGAACAAGTGTCTCCTCTCTCGCGTACCACGAGAGCTCTATTTTCAACATTTTCTTCTTTTAAACTTTGGGCTTCACTTCATTGCTCGGTTTCTTCTGGTTTTCACTTATAATCTTCACGAGCACCTGTAAACAAGACAAAGACTCAATAGTATACAAAAACGACCCAAAACAAAGATAAAACTAATCAAAAACTAACTAAGACAATAGGAATAAAGATGTGTGCTTCGCACTACATCAACCATCTAAACCATCAGCAGCAACCAGGAATTTTGCTGATCATGTGAAGCCAAAGAAGATAAAGAACATATCCAAGACCTCAGTAGGAACCAAATCTGCTGCTAATCAGTCAATGCCCAGGAATATAAAAAATCAGACAGAACTATCAGCAGCTAAAGCTACATCTGTTGCTGATAATGTTAAAAGAACTGCAAAGGTGATTCAACAATGGCAAGCAAAATCCAAATCCTCATCATCTCAGAGTATCATCATTGGATCAATTGAATGCCAGCCTGCTGATGATTTTACTCTTAAGTAAAAAGTCCCACCCAAGTCTGTCCCCCTTTCTAACTAGAACTCTCTGATGTACAGGAACAACCAAGTAACAAAGATAACACCTGGATTGTAGACAGTGGTTGTTCCAGACACATGACAGGCAATAGGTCCATCTTCTCAGACTTCAGAAACTTTTATGGATGATATGTTGCCTTTGGGAGTAATTTAAAAGGAGGCTCTATCACCGGACAAGGAACTGTGTCTAATGAAAGGATGAGCATTGAAAGGGTGAATTATGTGAAAGAATTGAAGTTTATTCTCATGAGTGTATCACAAATCTGGGATCAAAAGCATTGGATGCTTTTCACAGACGAAGAATGTTTTGTGTTATCCCCTGGACTGAGCAAACCTCCTCTTGTGAAGATCCTGTTAACTGTTCAAAGAAAGGACAATCTATATGTGCTTGATATGAACAAGGTTACACCATCTGGAAGAGTATCTTGCTTTCTATCCAAGGCATCAGTCGATGAATATGCTCTATGGCATAGGAGATTGAGTCATGTCAATGTCAAAAACATCAACAAGTTAGTTAAAGGAAATCTAGTCAGAGGACTACTTGATAAAGAATTTCAACTTAAAGATCATTGCATAGCATGTCTGAAGGGGAAGCAACACAAGATTTCTCATAAGCCCAAGACGCTAAACTCAAATGACACTCTACTACAGCTGCTGCATATGGAGCTTTTTGGTCCTACAAATGTTATGTCTATGGGAAGGAAGTCATACTGTCTGGTGATAACTGATTACTATACCAGATTCTCATGGGTATACTTTTTGAGAACAAAAGATGAAACTGCTGAGATTCTCAAATCCTTCATTCTTAGGGTTGAGAATCAAAGCGATCAGAAAGTCAAGAAAATAAGGTGTGATCAAGGGACAGAGTTCAAAAATCAAACCTTGAAATGTTTTTGTGAGAACAAAGGCATTCAGAGACAATAAAGTGCTCCAAAAACCCCTGTAGGTCCACATGACTCATCTCAGATCGATCTCGTGACAGGACTTCTCGATAACACGGAGTGCGGAATCCTCGTGTTAACGTATGTATATCAATTGACAATAGAAACAACAGGTAAATAAACTTTCTCTTTTATATCACCAAACAAAGTTTACAGAATACTTGTTCGTTCAATCATCCTCTATTCTGCTTCTGTAAACTCCTATTTATAAACACCAGTTCTGTGGTTGGCGAACATAACAAGTTCGCCTCAAAGATAAGTTCGCCTCTAATAGGCTAGGCAAACTTATCAAGTTCGCCTCTAACAGAACTTGTACTAACACTTAGACAAAAACTATACAATTACATAAAAACATAAAGACAATAAGACCTAAACTATTACAAAGCTTTTCTCATGCAATCTATGTCCTAACAGACTCCCCCTTGACAATAGCTTGATCTTCTGTCTTCAGTCTTTATGACGAGCTCTTCCAGTTATCTGGTAATCTGCTTCCTGCATGCACTCCATATCTCTGACAGATCTCCAACACTCTTTTATACTGCAATCCTTATTCTCTCCATTCATCAGTATACATAATCTCATTCTTTCTAAACATCCTCTGATCTTTCTTTGAGAAGTTAATAAGATTCATTGCATCATAGAAACTAACAATGACCTTATTATCTTTATCATCAATCCTAGCTTCACCAGTTTTCACATCTACATACCACCATTTCATATTCCCCATAAAATCTTGTGGAATTTTCTTCAATGGTATCTTCTGTACAGCACGTACTGGCTTGAACTTATACTTCCAAGTCCCATTCTTAGTCTTTTGATCTACAATCTTCACTCTTTTTCCCTTCTGTGGTTTTAACCTTTCATACTTCCCTGGTCCACCTTCTTTTTTTATCAAATTTGCAATCACATCGGCTAATCCACACTTTGATCTATTAATCAATGGTTTCCTAGCTAGACCATTCATTTCACACCTTGGCATGGTATTGAAATACTTGATCCTAGGCTTTAAGTATTGAACACCATCAGATCTTTTAAGAGCAAACAACTTAGTGTCATCATCATAAAACCAACTTATGATCTTTCTAATACACCTCTTTTTATTCACATATCTTTCTTTCTGAGCAGGTTGTATAGGTGACTTTGGTAGTACTTTCACCCAACTGTTAACTACTTCTCTCCACTGTTCTCTAGTCATTCCTGTATTTCTATACATCACAGGTTCTTCATTCGGCTTAGGAGACACAGTATGAGTAGTATCAACATCAGAATCTATTTTGGATTGAGCAGTATCATCAGGTGTAGTGATATCTTCAACAGAGTCTATAGAATCTGTTACTCCATCATAAGAAAATTCAGGAATAACATCATCTTGGATGAAGTTATACGGTACATTCAGACCATCACTGCCTTCATATGTAACCTTAGATTTACTCTTTTCTATCTCAATCTCTACAATCTCTCCTTCTTCAACTTCATTATCCAACACATCCTCTTCAACATCATCAAATAATTCTTCAATATCATCCAGACACTCTAACTTCTCAGCTTCTTCTTCTTCTTCAGAATCTTGAAAGAATTCCAATAATAATATTTCTTCATTTAATCCAGAATCATTCTTGGTTCCTTCAATAGTATGTGATGTCGACTCCCCCTGATCTCATGATATTGGATTCACGTCAGCGTATTGACGATCACCCTCAACATTACCACTAGGATCATTGTCATCCTTATCTTTTCGTTGAATTGATTCAGCATAACAAGTATCATGTATCCTTAACTCCCCCTGAGCGTCAAGACGCTCAACAAGTTTGGACACCAATAACTGCATGTCAGCAATCTATGTAGCTTGAGCTTGAAGGACCAACTGTCTCTAAGTATCAGTGGACAAAAGAGTATCTACTTGAGTCTGCAAAGCTAGCACCTGTGATTCAAGGAAGGTAATTCTTTCAGAATCAGACGGCTTTGAAGGACCAGCTTCAGATGTGTGTGGAACATGTGGAGAAAGCACCGGAGAAGGATGTTTAGAAGTAGGAGGTGTAACCAGTAAGGAAGCAACAAAAGTAGCGTCCTCAACACCTTGAGATGAATGAGCAGCAGCAATAGAAGCAGACATAAGCTTCTGAGCCTTAGGAACTGGAATAACATCACTATCCGAGTCAGAACTCTCATCAATTAAAGTTCTCTTGTCAAGTACTGATCCAGAAGGAGTATTCTGAACAGACTTATGCCTCGGCTTTCTGGCTTTAGATTTAATGTGTTTCCCCACATTTTCCAATGGTAACGTAGCCAGCCTTGCATAATGATCTGAGCTAAAATCTCTAGACGAATCAGAATCAGTAGCTTCAGAATCAGGTAAGATAGTATCACCGAAACTCGTATCTACAACATTTTCATGAATAAGTGAGTTCACAGCTTCATGATCAAAATCATCCATATTCATACCCAAATCTCGTTCATTATCTTGAGCAATCTCTTCTTGAACTGGTTCATTAACATGAATGTGAACATGTTCTTGTGGAATAGGAACCTGTTGTTGTTGAATAGGAACTTGTTGTTGTACCTGAGCTTGAACTGGTTGTTGAATTGGAACTTGATTCTAGACTTGGCCTTGAATTAACTCCTCAGGATGAAACCAATTATCATTAGGTGGCTCAACATAATCAGGATTGATTAAGTGACCAAACAAAGGAGTTGGAACAGGAATTAAAGCATCATTTTGTTGTTTAACCTTAGTACAATCAGTAAAGATTCTCTTTGACATATGAGTCAAGGTCAAACGGATAGGATGCTGAGGTAAATCTGGAATTAAATGGTTCAGAATCATTTACACGAACCTAGGGTACATAAGAAACCCATGACCTTCTAGAGGATTGATTTGCATGACCAACTCATGGTATATATACAAGGCAAAGTTAAACCATTTGTTCAGGGTCAAAGCAACCATTGCAGCTTGTAATGCACTCTTCAAACCATCAGTACTAGCCTTTCTTGGAGAAAAACATTGTATGATGACGTGCATAAAATACCTCCATTCTCTAACCAAACCTCCTTTTCTTGCTTGAGTATCATTGGGTCTGCCTCTGTAACCCATCCTCTGAAAACACCCCATAACCAGTGTTCCAGGATAAGACATAGGATCATCAACAACACCTCCCAATGCCAAAGCAACACGAATAGTTTCCACTGAAATAGCTACCTCCGTATTATTCACTGTAGCATGAAGTACGTGAGGTTCAACATCAGTATCTTGATGTACAGTATCCCAGAGTTGTTGAATATACGGTAAACTGATGTACGGATTAGCAGATAAGGTGTGACAATCCGGACTTTTCAGTTAGTTTCGTTAGAAATCCCGTTAAGTTTTCTGTTAAAACCTAACCCGGTTAACTCAATATTAAACCCCAAGGACGGATTCTGTCACAAATTAAACTTAAAACTACAAGGGCTAGTTGTGTAAATATGCAAAATCAAATCAGTTGACTCCACAAAGTCAAAATTAGAAAGTTTTGATTTCTGTGGACTTTTTGAAGTCAAAATCGCAAGTTTTGACTTCAAATTCCAAGCCAAATCTGTTAATTAACTAAAGTTCGTAACGGATTCAATCTTTAATGCGTTAACCGACCCTCATCAAGCCTCTAATCATAGTCATTGATTTGCAATCAACACAATTATGATTTTTAATCTCATAACCGTCGACCCCTTTACAAGGCCAATCAAATCCGATGAATTATTACATTGTTTTCACAAATCAAGCATACACTCACCTAAATCGCATCAAGCTGAAACTATTACGTGCACCAATTCAATCGGAGAAGATGTGGGAGTCACCGGAGATCAACCTCATCATCGTCGGCGTCGGTTTTCGTCGATCACCTTCAATTCAAACCGCATTCTGGTAGTTAAACCTTCTCTCTGTTTCACTTTTACTCCTAGATCGAAAGCCCTATACCAATTAGGGCTTACAACATCAAATTGTTCACGATCTGAATCTAGGGTTTGTTCATAAGAATGATTTGGGGATTTTGATCGTAAACATTATTTTAATCAAATTAAACCATACCGTTAGCTTCGCAACTTGTCGCTCTTTGAAAACCCTATATCAATTGATTCAATCATCATCGAATTTTACTCGATCCGTAACCTAGGGTTTAATCATAATAGGAATTGGGGTTTTTGACTTTAAACTCGATCTCAATGAAATTAAAGTATATGGTCAGATTCGAAATGTTATAATGAGTAAAAGCCCCATGGTTTCAACAAGATTTATCATCAAATTTAGTCAAATCGATTCTGAGTTCATATCTAGGGTTTCGATTCTTATTTCTGTAATTAGACGATCCTAAACTTGTTAGATTTGCAATTAATTTAGTCTACAGAGTCGCCTATACACGATTAGCAAAACCCCTAGACTTTCTGGTTCGATCGTGGTCGGGATCTATGGATTTGGGGTGGAAGTTGGGTTCGGTCGCGATAGAGGAAGATAGACACAGTGGGTTGCGTGTTGAAACCTTATGATCTGGACTCCTATCACGATACAAAAGCGAGCAGAGATGGTTAAAACACTAGACTTATACGCAGGAGACCCGGGTTCGAGTCCGGTCTCCTGCAATTTTTATTTTGGGGACTTTTTCATAAATTTACACTTATACAATTAGTTCCTATATTATTATATTAATGTATTAACATGTTTTGAAACCCGGAAACAACCAAAGGCTCGGGATTTATTTTATAAAACATTTTTAGAGAATTTTAATGATATTAAAGATAATATATTTCACAAAATTAATATTTAATTTATGAAAACACACAATCAATGGTGTTTATATTAATGTTCGGGTTTAGTTGTATAACCGTTTTAATATGATTTTCAACTATTAAAAATAATATATTTTCGTCGCATTAACGAACATTGTGGAACGCTTCGAATTTATAAATAATATAATTAGTTATATTATTACCCCCGTAATTATATTATCAAGAAAATAAAAAAATATATATAAAAAATAAATAATAATACGTATATATTATTTTCAAACCGTGACCCGTATTACTAAATAATATATATTTATATTATTTCGAATCATTTTATAACATCGTATATCAATTGAGACTAAATAATAATATAATTGGTTGTATTATTTACTCGTATATATATTATTATTTTCTCAATTTTTTCGAATGACAAAACACCAGGTTATATTTATTATTATTTGTGTCATTCGTCACGTAAAGTAATTCCTAACTCCGTGGACACTTTCATCCACTCTTGAATATTATAGCGTTTCGTTAAGACGTTTCTCATTCCATGTCGCTGTCACAATTCTCATTTTTGTCCCTAATTTATGTGTTTATAATTTTAGGGCATTCGTAAGTCGTTTGAGACTTACACACGTGGTTCCAACTTATCCTTTGTGTGATACTACCTACAACACAACGCAGGTGAGTTTTCACGGCCCCTTTTTACTGTTTTAATCTGGGGGAGAAAACATGATTAAATTATTTTGAGATTTTGCAAATTCATATGTTATCAATGTTAAAGCTAAGCGTAACACGCTATTACAGAAAGTCCTCAACTTATATCGGACCGTTAATATGGATCTTAGCGAGGTAATATTTAGTAGTACTACTGGGTTCAACAAATTCCACCCTCGTTAGTCGCGCTAACTCGATTAGAGATCGAACGGGTGAAATGTTAGCCTACTCACACCGCCAGTGTTGATAGACCTGGCAGGAGGCAATAAACCAACAGTCAGCTTCGGTTGCGAGCGCTTGAGTTAAACATGAGCATAGGTTTGCTACCTATAGATACATACTGAATGAACATAAATCTGGTAAACGCTTATTTACATATATTGAAACCTGTGAACTCACCAACCTCGTGTTGATATATTTTCTTACATGTTTTCTCAGGTCGCTAAGATAAGACACAGGTGCACATTAGGGCATTCATGGGATTTAACTACTTTGATTATGACTTATTTATATTTGTTTGGATTATTTTATTGTACTTGGTTAGGTTGGACGCTTTGGACTTTTGGACTTTTGGACTTTGGTTTTGGGAGCGTGTGTTTTGCGCATTTACTTTCTTTACACTTCCGCATTGGAACTCTGATTAGTATGATATTTTCATTTCGAGTCCCATGTAGAGTCGTTCAAAGTAACTAATTTCTGAGATCCTGGTTCGTCACTTCCCAAACGGTAAAACTCCTTTAGTTGAAATTGGGGGTGTGACAGATTGGTATCAGAGCCAGGGGTCGGACTGGTGTGCCAGCGAGGTCGCTAGGCTCCGTAAGGGGGGTGGATTGTAATATCCCACATCGGTTGAGGGGGAGAACGATACGTTCCTTATACGGAGGTGGATACCTTCTCTATCGAGACGCGTTTTTCCTGGGCGAGCAACTCGTCGGGTAAAAACAAAACCGTGAGTTCCTAGATGGGCAACCCATCGGGGGCAAAGCAGAAAATATCTTGGTACGGTTTGCTTGGGCTGTTACAGATGGTATCAGAGCCACTGGTTATAGAGAACTAGGATTGCATACTAGACTATAACCTTACACATTAGTTACACGGCACAGACACTCATACCTGATACATATAACACCTATACATACATTGTAGTGCATGCATGTAACACCATCCGTATCACCCTCAGTTGGAAAGGAACACATCATTTGCATTGCATCATCATTCCCATTGGCAACACTCGGGGAATCACTAGAACATCATCCACTCCCGTCCGAGGGCAGCGAGACGGAGCCTTCGGAGGAGTCACTTACACCACCATCACATGTCGGGTATGGCGGGCTTTCTCGGGTCCATGTTATGAACGGCACTCAGCACTAACGCATATCTCTTTGGGAGTTGGGATCGTCGGAGGCGAGTCCCTACTGTAACCACTAGCAATAATACGCCAACTGAAGGCAGACCGTTGCACGCATTATTGGAGAATCCATTGACACGTAGATGTCATCACTTTCCCGAGCCATGGGCTCACGTCTTTGGTCGATATTCTGTTGGGAATAGATTGACCATAAATTTGAGAACACATTGCTCAATGCATACTCAAACCCTATCCCGACTCAGTGGGAAGAACACCTACTTTTCTTCTTCCAGGAACACATATCCATGAACTAGTTTCACTTCTTGAAGTCGCATTTCATGTACATGTTTGCTTCATGTGCATGTTACCATCTACAATCCACTGGATTAGACCATCATAGTGTATTTCAACTCGAGTGAATACTCAGATCAGACGATTCCTGACTACTCATCCTGATATGAGTCCTAGTTGATCAATTTATAGTTGATGACTAAGCTTCTCAATGACTTATCATATCGGACAACACTCTGTACTCATCAATAAAAATTGAGGGACATTTTGACACAGGATAGGGAAAACTAGGGTGAGCATGCAAAACAAGTTATCATTACGGGTGCACACGTAATAGTAATTTGAGGTGCATGTAAGTCCTGGTGAAACCTAGTGTGTGGATAAACGGTCCTATTCTATGATCTATCCATCGTGTTATTTTCACTCATGTAAGAGTCTTAGTGACCTTATGACTCTCATTCAAACTTAATCAATGCAACCACTTAGAGTGAAACTCTAGTAGAACCTCAGGGCAAAACCCACCGACTCCAACTATGTACACAGAATTTGAGGAATTCTTTTTAAGCTAACACGTTATTCCTTACACTCCAACAATAGATCCCATTTGACCTTGTTACCTCATCTTGTGACTAATCCTTGGTCTAATTTAAATTATACACCAGCATATCCAGTTATTTCAGTCACCTCACAAATTCTTACCGGCACGGTTTGCTTAGGATGTTACAGATAGTAGAAGCTAAATACTCCATAGAGATAGCTAATGGCCAAATAATTGAAGCAACTCACATTATCAAGGGATGTAAGTTTGAGCTAGCTAGGCATATACTTGATATCGACCTTATGCCGGTCACACTTGGTAGTTTTGATGTAATTGTCGACATGGATTGGTTATCTAAAAACCAAGCTGAAATCATTTGTCATGAGAAAATTGTTCGCATTCCTCTCCCGAATGGAGAAATCCTTTCCGTTCAGGGCGAAAGAGTTGGTGCAGTCATGGGCATCATATCTTTTATGAAAGCACAAAAATGCCTTCGAAAGGGGCATACGGCTATTTTGGCTCTCGTTGCTAAGCAGCCATCAGAAGAGAAGAAGATTGATGATATTCCCATCGTTCGTGAATTTTTGGAAGTATTTCCCGAGGATCTGCCTGGTCTGCCACCGCACCGTCAAGTTGAATTCCAAATCGATCTAGCACCCGAAGCAGCACCGATTGCTCGGGCACCTTATAGGTTAGCACCTAGTGAATTACAAGAGTTGTCCACTCAATTGCAAGATTTGTTGGATAAAGGTTTCATCCGACCTAGTTCATCACCGTGGGGAGCTCCGGTACTATTTTTCAAGAAGAAGGACGGGACTTTCCGTATGTGTATTGACTACCGGGAGCTGAATAAAGTCACAATCAAGAATCGCTACCCTTTACATCGCATAGATGACCTCTTTGATCAACTCCAAGGATCAAGTTTCTATTCCAAAATAGATCTTAGGTCCGGTTACCATCCGTTAAGAGTCTGAGAAGAAGATATCTTTAAGACTGCATTCAGGACAAGGTACAGCCATTACGAGTTTATGGTCATGCCTTTCGGATTAACCAACGCACCTGCGGTATTCATGGACCTCATGAACCGTGTGTGTAAACCGTATCTTGACCAATTTTCATCGTGTTCATCGACGACATCCTCATTTATTCCAAGAACAAGGAAGAATATGAGGAACATCTACGCCTAATTTTGGAATTACTTAAGAAAGAGCAACTGTATGCTAAGTTTTCCAAGTGTGAATTCTGGATCCAGGAAATTCGGTTTCTAGGGCATGTGGTTAACGAGAAAGGAATACATGTCGACCCATCAAAGATAGAAGCCATCAAGAATTAGGCAGCACCGACGACTCCGACTGAGGTGCGAAAATTTCTGGGATTGGCTGGTTACTACCGTCGATTCATTGAGGGATTTTCAAAAATTGCACAACCTCTCACGGCCTTAATTCAAAAGGGTAAAGCCTATAACTGGGGCGATATACAAGAGTCAGCATTCCAACACCTCAAATAGAAACTTTGCAGTGCATCTATTCTAGCTCTTCCGAAAGGAACCGATGATTTTGTGGTGTATTGTGATGCATCTATTCAGGGTCTAGGCTGTGTGTTAATGCAACGAGAAAAGGTGATCGCGTATGCTTCGCGTCAACTAAAGGTTCACGAGAAAAACTACACCACTCATGACCTAGAGTTGGGAGCCATAGTCTTCGCACTTAAGATATGGAGACATTACTTGTACGGTACCAAATGCACCATCTATACCGATCACAAGAGTCTTCAGCATAGCTTCGAGCAGAAAGAGTTGAACTTGCGACAACGTCGTTGGGTCGAGCTCTTAAATGATTATGCCTGTGCGATCCGGTATCATCCGGGTAAAGCTAACGTTGTAGCTGATGCCCTAAGTCGAAAAGAAACGAAAACCAAACGAGTTCGAGCATTACAGCTTACTATTCACCCTGGATTACCTGACAAAATCCGTAGTGCTCAACTCGAAGCCATGAAAGAGGAAAACCTATCGCTGGAAGGTACACACGGTATGGAAGCACAACTCGAAGTCAAATCTGACGGTATTCGCTACTTCACCGAGCGAATATGGATTCCAGTATTCAGAAATTTAAGAGAACTAGTCATGGATGAGGCTCATAAATCTCGTTACTCTATTCATCCATGTTCCGACAAGATGTACCATGATCTAAAGGTGCTATATTGGTGGCCGAAGATGAAGGCCGACATAGCCACCTATGTGAGTAAGTGTCTGACTTGCGCAAAGGTCAAAGTTGAATATCAAAAGCCATCCAGTCTTCTCCAACAACCAGAAATTCCCATGTGGAAATGGGAACAAATATCCATGGACTTCATCACCAAATTACCACGAACTCCTACCGGATGTGATACCATTTGGGTAATTTTCGACCGTTTAACAAAGTCCGCTCACTTCTTAGCAATCAAGGAAACCGACAAAATGGATAAGCTTACTCGTACATACTTGAAAGAAATAGTCTCTCGGCACGGGGTGCCAATCTCAATCATTTTGGATCGTGATGCACGATTCACTTCTCGTTTCTGGCAGTCATTACACAAAGCCATAGGCACGCGTCTAGATATGAGCATAGCATACCATCCTTAAACTGATGGCCAGACAGAACGTACTATCCAAACTCTGGAGGACATGCTACGAGCTTGTGTGATCGATTTCGGTAACACTTGGGAGTCTCACCTAACGTTGGTGGAGTTTTCCTACAACAACAGTTATCACACTAGCATCAAGGCAGCTCCATTTGAAGCACTTTATGGACGGAAATGCCGTTCTCCTATTTGCTGGGCCGAGGTTGGGGATAGTCAACTTACAGGTCCTGAACTCGTACTTGAAACTTCTGAGGACGAAAATTCTTTCAACTAGGGGATGATGTGATATCCCGGGAAATTTTTTTTATTTTTGGGACGAAAATTCTTTCAACTAAGGGATGATGTGACAATTCGGACTTTTCAGTTAGTTTCGTTAGAAATCCCGTTAAGTTTTCTATTAAAACCTAACCGAGTTAACTCAATATTAAACCCCAAGGACTGATTCTGTCACAAATTAAACTTAAAACTACAAGGGCTAGTTGTGTAAATATGCAAAATCAAATCAGTTGACTCCACAAAGTCAAAATCAGAAAGTTTTGATTTCTGTGGACTTTTTGAAGTCAAAATCGCAAGTTTTGACTTCAAATTCCAAGCTAAATCTGTTAATTAACTCAAGTTCGTAACGGATTCAATCTTTAATGCGTTAACCGACCCTCATCAAGCCTCTAATCATAGTCATTGATTTGCAATCAACCCAATTATGATTATTAATCTCATAACCGTCGACCCCTTTACAAGACCAATCAAATCCGACGAATTATTATATTGTTTTCACAAATCAAGCATACACTCACCTAAATCGCATCAAGCAGAAACTATTACGTGCACCAATTCAATAGGAGAAGCTGTGGGAGTCACCGGAGTTCAACCTCATCATCGTCGGCGTCGGTTTTAGTCGATCACCTTCAATTCAAACCACATTCTGGTAATTAAACCTTCTCTCTGTTTCACTTTTACTCCTAGATCGAAAGCCCTATACCAATTAGGTCTTACAACATCAAATTGTTCATGATCCGAATCTAGGATTTGTTCATAAGAACGATTTGGGGATTTTGATCGTAAACATTGTTTTAATCAAATTAAACCATACCGTTAGCTTCACAACTTGTCACTCTTTGAAAACCCTATATCAATTGATTCAATCATCATCAAATTTTACTCGATCCGTAACCTAGGGTTTAATCATAATAGGAATTGGGGTTTTTGACTCTAAACTCGATCTCAATGAAATTAAAGTATATGGTCAGATTCGAAATGTTATAATGAGTAAAAGCCACGTGGTTTCAACAAGATTTAACATCAAATTTAGTCAAATTGATTATGAGTTCATATCTAGGGTTTCGATTCTTATTTCTATAATTAGACGATCCTAAACTTGTTAGATTTGCAATTAAACTAGTCTACAGAGTCGCCTATACACGATTAGTAAAACCCCTGGACTTTCTGGTTTGATCGTGGCCAGGATCTATGGATTTGGGGTGGAAGTTGGGTTCGGTCGCGATAGAGGGAGATAGACACAGTGGGTTACGTGTTGAAACCTTATGATCTGGACTCCTATCACGATTCAATAGCGAGCAAAGATGGTTAAAACACTAGACTCATACGCAGGAGACCCGGGTTCGAGTCTGGTCTCCTGCAATTTTTATTTTGGGGACTTTTTCATAAATTTACACTTATACAATTAGTTCCTATATTATTATATTAATGTATTAACGTGTTTTGAAACCCGAAAACAACCAAAAGCTCGGGATTTATTTTATAAAATATTTTTAGAGAATTTTAATGATATTAAAGATAATATATTTCACAAAATTAATATTTAATTTATGAAAACACACAATCAATGGTGTTTATATTAATGTTCGGGTTTAGTTGTATAACCGTTTTAATATGATTTTCCACTATTAAAAATAATATATTTTCGTTGCATTAACGAACATTGTGGAATGCTTCGAATTTATAAATAATATAATTAGTTATATTATTACCCTCGTAATTATATTATCAAGAAAATAAAAAAAAATAAAAAAAAATAATAATATGTTTATATTATTTTCAAACCGTGACACGTATTAGTAAATAATATATATTTATATTATTTCGAATCATTTTATAACATCGTATATCAATTGAGACTAAATAAACGCCCGGTTATATTTATTATTATTTGTGTCATTCGTCGCGTAAAGTAATTCCTAACTCCGTGGACACTTTCGTCCACTCTTGATTATTAGAGCGTTTCGTTAAGACGTTTCTCATTCCGTGTCGCTGTCACAATTCTCATTTTTGTCCCTAATTTGTGTGTTTATAATTTTAGGGCATTCGTAAGTCGTTTGAGACTTACACACGTGGTTCCAACTTATCCTTTGTGTGATACTACCTACAACGCAACGCTAGTGAGTTTTCACGGCCTCTTTTTACTGTTTTAATCTGGGGGAGAAAACATGATTAAATTATTTTGAGATTTTGCAAATTCTTATGTTATCAATGTTAAAGCTAAGCGTAACACGCTATCACAGAAAGTCCTCAACTTATATCGGACCGTTAATATGGATCTTAGCGAGGTAATATTTAGTAGTACTACTGGGTTTGACAAATCCCACCCGCGTTAGTCGCGCTTACTCGATTAGAGATCGAACGGGTGAAATGTTAGCCTACTCACACCGCTAGTGTTGATAGACCTAGCAGGAGGCAATAAACAAACAGTCAGCTTCAGTTACGAGCGCTTGAGTTAAACATGAGCATAGGTTAGCTACCTATAGATACATACTGAATGAACATAAATCTGGTAAACGTTTATTTACATATATTGAAACTTGTGAACTCACCAACCTCGTGTTGACATATTTTTTTACATGTTTTCTCAGGTCGCTAAGATAAGACACATGTGCACATTAGGACATGCATGGGATTCAACTACTTTGATTATGACTTATTTATATTTGTTTGTATTATTTTATTGTACTTGGTTTGGTTGGACGCTTTGGACATTTGGACTTTTGGACTTTGGTTTTGGGCGCGTGTGTTTTGCGCATTTACTTTCTTTACGCTTCCGCATTGGAACTCTGATTAGTATGATATTTTCATTTTGAGTCCCATGTAGAATCGTTCAAAATAACTAATGTCTGAGATCCTGGTTCGTCACTTCCCAAACGGTAAAACTCCGTTAGTTGAAATTGGGGGTGTGACATAAGGCCACATGCAAACGTGAACGATTCAGAAAGTTGATAATTCCTTGAAAATTAACAGCTTCAGAGATATTCAGATCTAATAACGCCACTTGATTATGTTTGTACTCAACACGACGAGCCATGTGTAAATGTATTGGACAAAAACACACATTAGTCATTTAACAAACAAACAAAACAACAACAAAAATTAAAAAAATTTCAACACAAAAAAAAATCACAAGTCCAAACACTACTGAGCCCTTAGGCGAACTTAATAAGTTCGCTTAGTGTTGCAAGAGGCGAACATAATAAGTTCGCCTAAAAAAGTGCGTCTGAACAAGTTCGCCTGAACCAGTTTGTCGATACAACTTCTACAGCAGAATCTCAAAAATGTCTAAATCATCAATAAAAGCTCAATTCAAACATAACAACAGCATCAATTAACAACCACGACACAAGTTTAAGCATCAATTTCAAGATTTAATCCAGAAAATCTAGGTTGTCTCAGAAAACGTAAAAAATTTAAAAACCGACGAACACAGGGTAAAAAGTACAAATTCCCGTCTATTTAACAGATAAAAATCTTCGAAAGTACCTTAGAAAGATGGGCAATCCAAAACCGATCTAGAAACAAACACAAGAAGTTCAAATCAAAAACCCTAGATTAGAAAAACACAAGTTCGCTACACAACTCGTAAGTTCGCTCGATAAGTTCGCTCCCATAGTGAACAAGATAAAAATGAATAAGTTCGCCTGGACAAAATATTAAATCACAATTAAGTTCGCTTCATTAGGCGAACTTGTTAAGTTCGCTTAACAAGCCTCAAGCGAACATAGTAAGTTCGCTTAATCAGAACCAGGTGAACATATTAAGTTCGCTACAAACCTTTTCCTTTGAACAAAATTCTTCACTTTCAACACGAAACATTCTTGTGAACTTCCATCTGTAGCATGTATCCGATCCAATCCCGAATCATTTTAATTAAAAATAAAATTCCCATGGAAGATAGAAACAAAATATTTTTGGATTTTATCTGTACAAACGGAATCACATATTTTTGGTTTTTATCTAAGCAAACGGAAATCACATATTTTTTGGATTTTATATGAGCAAACTAAAATACATATTTTTGGATGAACATCATGAGTAAGAAGATCATATCAGTATATGAACAATTCATCACACAGTTTATTATCAACTATGGGTAACCTATGATATGAAACAATCAAACTCATACTTATGTAACTCAATACTTTTTCAATTTTATGTAACTTTTGCAATAAATTTGAATAATACTTGAAATGATACGCGATAAATTTCAATGTAAACAAGATCAGGTTATGAAATGCTCAATATTTCATTCCGAATTTGCAATACAAAGCATGAATTTTTAAATTGTCAATATTATATAATTTGAAACTATAAGCATTTTTCTTCCAAATTCATGTGAGTTGGTACCATTTAGATGAAAAACATCGTGTACCCAACATATATGCCAACAGAAATTAAATTTGCACTATCTTCAAGATATATACAGTTTATTGCAAGATTAGATCAATCTCCAAGATGTAATTATCTCTATTAGCACAAGTATAGGAAGATCCCAAAGGATATAAGAATCAGAATGATTCAGAATCAAAAGATTCTAATGAATTGGCTTTATAATGAGAATCAATTGATTCAGGTAGGAAGATCCAACTATTATCTGGATAAATTTAAATGAAATCAGAATAGATTATGTATCTAACTGATCCACGGGTGAATATATGTTCTAACAGATGTTGTCAGAAACATATCTTAGTTCAGCAGCACATTGCATGTTTTTCGGGTCATGGGCAGTGAAGTGAACTGAAAAAGATTGTGCTAAAGACATAATTCGATATTAGTCTCATGAAATTCTTAAAACCATATATTATATATTTGATAATGATCTTGTACACACACACAGGCATATAATGGATTCAAATCACAGATGTAATCATATCACATTTAATTTTCACACTACTATTGGTTCAAAAACGCTTCTAGTCTATTGACAATTCAAGTTTCAAACTCATATTCAAATTAAAAAATATTATCAAGATTACAGCATTCAAAACACTATCATTTCTCGTTTATGCAGACTTTGAAATTTAGATCAAATCAAATTACTTTAAACTATCAGATATCAAAGGTCTACTAAGGTCATGTGTAATGAACTATTCATTGATGTACTATCATTTCTTCTATAACTTCAAATGATATCAATTTTATATTTTTCATTTTGTTTTGAATTTTTATAAATAACAATTTTTGACTGAAATTTAAAATGCAGAAATGTAATAAAGCAATAAAAGAAATTTAAAACATAATCTCCCATGAAAATTATTTTGAAAATCTTTTATTCGGGATTGATCATACCGATCATTTTGATCAGAAATTCAAAATTGGTACGATCAAATGCCTTGGTAAAAAGATCAGCAAAATTATCATTTGTATGCACCTTTACCAGCTCAATCAACTTTTTATCTTCACAATCACGAATAAAATGATATATAATTTCAATGTGCTTAACAGGATTATTTGTGATAGACATTGTAGCATTATTATCAATAAACATAGGGGTTCCTGTAAAATTCAAACCGTAGTCTCTTAATTGTTGTTGGATCCATAAGATCTGTGAACAACAACTTACAGTTGCAATGTATTCTGCTTCACATGTTGAAATGGAGACCGTAGTTTGCTTTTTGCATTGCCAGGAAACTAGACGATTACCCAAGAACTGGAAACCACCTGTAGTAGATTTCCTGTCCAAACAACAACCACCAAAATCAGAATCAGTGTATGCATTGAATTCAAAGTTAGAACCATGTGGAAACCATAGTCTCAATCTTTGTTTTCCTTTCAGATAACGAAAGATTTTCTTTACTGCAATCAAATGAGATTCTTTTGGTTTTGCTTGGAACCTGGAACAAATACAAACAGCGAACATTATGCCTGGCCTTGAAGCGTTTAAGTACATGAGAGATCCAATCTTTTCACGGTAGAGTCGGCAATCAACTTCTTTTCCATCCAGGTCAGAATTCAATTTATGATTGACCGGAATCAGAGTATCATATGGGGTACAGTCCTCCATCTTGAACCGGCTCAAGATGTCCTTTACATACTTGGACTGATGAATAAAGATGTGACAACCCGACATTTCAGGTCAATATCCGTACACATTATAAACAAGTTTACATAATAATTATTTTTGTGATTTATTTAATTTCGCAAACAAGGACTTTAGAGTCTAACAAAAACCGAGCATTGTCTCAGTTCACATTTGGTAATTCTAGGAGTTACCGGATCACGTGTTATATACACCGACAAATTCGAACAATAGTGGATAAATTAAATATCCAGGCATATATATATTACACAAATTTTAAGTTGGTCAATAAATTATTTTTAGAATAAAATTATAATACTGTGGGGAAAATAAACCGAATTAAACTACCCCTTTAAAACTCTAATTGATATTAATACCATAAATAAAGTAGTGGTAAAATCTAATTATTACTAAAAAAAAAATTAACTTAATCCAACCCACTTACCCTTGACTTTCTCGGCCGAAGCCAGAGAAAAGCCATTCCACTCTCACGTCCCCATTTACCTCACATTCAAATTTTTATTCCAAAACCCATATCTCCTACTTGCGAGAATTCAGATATAACCCATACTCTTTTCAATCAAAAACTCTCACAATTTTCACTTTATCACTCATTTCATACGGCAAATTCTCCATTTCTCTTCAAACCGAAGCCGAGTTTTAAGGCGAAATCCTACCACAATCCAGTATTTTAAGAAGAATCTCAAGTGTTTCTGCAAAAGAGTCGAGATCATCTCTGTTTTATTTCATCATCTTCATCTCGGTTTTAAGGTAAAAACTCGACATTTTCACATTAGTTTCTTTAAAACCGTAGCTAAACTTACATCTTATTTAAACGCAAGAAAGATAACAAGAAGAGTGTGTCGAATTCAAGTTTAAAATATAAAAATATGCAGGACTGATTCTGTCAAACAGAAGTCCAGTAATCGAAACTAGGAGTTTCGATACCAGTTAACTCAATCGAAACTAGGAGTTTCGATACCTTTTACTCAATCGAAACTAGGTAGTTTCGATAGCAAATACTCAATCGAAACTAGGTAGTTTCGATACCTTTTACTCAATCGAAACTAGGTAGTTTCGATAGCAAATACTCAATCGAAACTAGGTAGTTTCGATACCTTTTACTCAATCGAAACTAGGTAGTTTCGATAGCAAATACTCAATCGAAACTAGGTAGTTTCGATACCTTTTCTCAATCGAAACTAGGTTGTTTCGACTCCTGACCACTCCATCGAAACTAAGTAGTTTCGACACACATATACTCCATCGAAACTAAGTAGTTTCGACACACATATGCCCAATCGAAACTAAGAAGTTTTGACACCGGTACAACAGTCCCAGTTGGGCAGTAACTCAAAACTATTTTATAACAAAACATGTGTTGGAAAACTAAAACGATATTTAAACAAACACAATCAGATTTACAAGGTCGGTGAACAATTTACAATTAAGACGTTGGTCTTAACAACAATTTACCCTTGGTATCTAGGGTACAAATAGTCAAGGTTGACTACAACAAGTATTATCACAAGTATATACACAAACTCAAGGTGAGTTTCACGGCCCCTTTCTTTTTACTGTTTTCTAATATTTGGGGGAAGAACATACTTCAACTATTTTATGGGATAACAAGAGAATAAGACACGACTTTATGTTTACATGGAATGAGAACAACACATTGGAGGCCGCTAAAGTCCCCTGGAACAACATAGTAACCATTAACTGTAGCCTAGGGTCCTATGAATAGTACTATGGAGAGTGACGTCTCCCGGTCATGGTTAGTCGCGCTAACCACAATCTGGAGGATTTATGGCCGCATAGAATCTGATAACGCTTAATAGGGGCTCACACATGTCATGGTTTGGTTACGCCTCATGTATGAACATATTATTTGTATTCCTAGCTAGTTTACAAATGGGTCAACAATTCTTATTCTGCTTATCTCATGCAACTGAATTATTTATGAACAAATGAAGTTTACAAAGAACAATTTGATTAAACCTGTGAACTCACCAACCTCGTGTTGACGATTTTAAGTATGTTTTTCAGGTAACTGAACGTGATTTCAAGGTTAGCAATGTAGATTACATGCATGCACGATGGATACTACTCAAGGAGGATTTCCCTTGTATAACTCATTGAATTGAGTCATATTTGTGAAATCTTAATGTTTTGTAAACTCAGATTATGTTTTGTAATGTAAAACATTAAACTTGTTAATGTATCCATTTATCATGTATGTGTTTGCGGTAATCATATGCTTTGGAAACCATGAACGTTGCGCCTCGCGTTTCCGCCTTGGCGGGGTGTGACAGAAACTGGTATCAGAGCCATTGATTATAGTGAACTAGGAATCTAAATTGGAACCTAGTCTATAATCTAAATGACTCACTAAAACGTTTTCATTTCATAAGCATTGTATAACCAGTCATTTTGTCATATGGATATTGTAGTCATAAGCATGTCGTCACATTCACATTCTGATCCCGTCTCTGACACTGAATCAAATGAGGAATTTTCCGCCTCACGTCCCAAAAATCAAGTACAAACCCGTAGCTCCACACCACCTAAAGTCGCCTTGGGAAAACCGCCTATCGTCTACCGAAAGAAAAGCGGAGGACCAGTTAAGGTGCAAAGCGCTAGGAAGAAGGTTCGACTTCCACGCAAAAGGAATCTAGCAGCCCGTGACCCAGAAGACTTGGTGGCTGGTGAAGAACCACCTAGGCAAAGACCCTGCTACCACCCTACTGTGGGAACCATCCGTTGGATGCCTCGTACCCTGGCACGTTGGAGGGAGATGGAGAGCATTCCATCTACCTTTGAGCTTGGAGAGTCTTCTAACTCCCCAACACCCCTACCCCACACTGGGGAAGCCATAGAGCTCACTGTGCCTACCTTGGTAGCTCGCGTTCGTACGCATGAGGAGCGTCTTGATGATCTCCTAGATGACATCCGGGCACAGGGGGATGCAGCCACGCGACTTCGTCAAGGACTCGGATCTCGAGTTCAGACTCTAGATGACCGCACCCGAAACATACAGGATGCCACTAACTATCTAGAGTTGAGAGCTGACATGGACTGGCAGTTCACAGTTACGGTCCGAGACATGGTGGAGGCGCTAGAAGAAAGGACGTTGGCTGCAGAATTTGTGGCTAGAGCAAGCTTTGTTATGGCAGGACTTGCCATGATGATTGGATTGTACTCTCACTTCTTCTTCTAAACCTAATATGGGCGGGTTGTGCCCATAGTACATTATGTAGTTTAAAACTTTAGTACTGATGAGGTCATGAGAACCCATCACTTTTGTATCCGTTTCTTTTGGGAACAATGTACTATGAATGTTTTAACTATGTATATAAGGGTTTATGTTTTGATGTTGTCGTATCCTTATGCCATGTGCTATCATTATTGTCATATAATGTTATTTCTTTTTAATTGATGTGTTAGAAAGAACGTCATGGCACCAAAGCGTAGCACACCCCGTAACACTACTGGAGACAACAATGAGACGATTTCTCCAAATGTAGAACAACTCATAGCACAGCGAGTAGCTGCTGCCATGCAACAGTATGAGGCAAACCAAAATAGTGGAGGAGGAAACGGCAGTGGTACCGGCGGAGGAGGTGCAGGAGGTAGCGGTACAGCTGGAGGTTCCGGAGGTTCCGGAGGTTCCGGAGGTAATAGAATAAATAAGTCGTAACACCTAGTCATGATCCGAATTAATGACGTTATGACTCGTAATTCTACAGATGCTCCAATTAGGAAGTGCTCCTACAAGACCTTTCTATCTTGCAAACCCCGTAACTTCAATGGCACCGAGGGTGCAGTTGGACTAATGAGATGGATAGAGAAGATGGAATCGGTGATTGATATTAGTGAATGCACCGCTGACTGCATGGTGAAGTATTCTACATGCTCACTCACTGATAAAGCTTTAACTTGGTGGAATTCACAAGTAAAGACTTTGGGAAGGCAGACAGCATATGAGTTGTCATGGGAAGACCTGAAGGCCATGATGATCGAGGAATATTGTCCTCGAAATGAGTTGCAAAAGATCGAATCTGAAATGTGGAACTTGCAAATGACAGGAGATGATGTTGCTGGCTACACTGACCGATTCAATGAGTTAGCAATCTTGGTTCCACACATGGTTACCCCGGAATACAAGAAGGTTGAAAGATATTTGTGGGGTCTCGCACCTCAAATCCGAAGTCTGGTGACTTCATCGAACCCTATGGATGCCAAGAGCGCCATAACTTTAGCTTTCAAGCTAAGGGATAATGCTGTACGTGATGGTTTGTTTGAGAAGAAGGAGACCAAAGGAGGGAAATCTGGAGAAAAGAGGAAATGGTTTGGAAAACCAATTAATCAAAACAAGAATCAAATTTACAAGAGACCTGAAACTATGAAAGCCTTTGTCGCCAACACTGTGGAACAAAAAGGATACCTTGGAGCACGACCAAGGTGTGACAATTGTGGATATCATCACAGTGGGAAGTGTACCCAATGTGGAAAATGTAAAAAGTATGGACATCTAGCCCTTGACTGTAGGAGCAATACGAACCCTAACAAGATAAATCAAGTAGCAGGAAAAGTCAACCCAGGAACAGAAAGGATGAATCAAGGATGCTTTGAGTGTGGAGATCCAAAGCACTTCAGAAAAGACTGTCCAAAGTTGAAGAACCGAAACGACAATCAGGCCCGTGGAAGAGCATTTGTGATGGGAGCTGGTGACGCACGACAAGATCCAAACATTGTCACTGGTACGTTCCCGATAAATAATCACTATGCCTCTATACTTTTCGATACGGGTGCTGATTTGAGTTTTGTGTCAAATGACTTTAAGTCCCTACTCGGTATTAAGCCCAGCAAACTAGAACAAAGGTATACAATTGAATTAGCGAACGGAAAATTAATTAATACCGGAGAGGTCATTCAAGGTTGTACCTTATATCTTAAAAATCACACATTTAGTATAGATCTGTTACCTGTTGACTTAGGAAGCTTTGACGTTGTTATTGGCATGGATTGGTTGTCAAAGAATCATGCAGAGATTGTTTGTTTTGAGAAGATTGTCCAAATTCCACTCCCAAACGGAGAAGTTCTTTCGATTCAAGGTGAGAAGAGTGGAGTAGCGTTAAGGATGATAAACTGCATGAAAACTCGTAAGTACCTACGCAAAGGCTATTACGTATTCCTGGCTCACGTCGTCGAGAAGAAACCCGAGGAACGTCGACTTGAGGATATACCAATCGTTAAGGAATATCCTGAAGTTTTTCCTGAAGACTTACCTGGTTTACCACCACCTAGGCAAGTCGAATTTCGAATCGATTTGGTACCAGGAGCCGCCCCGGTTGCGCGATCACCATATCGATTAGCACCTTCTGAAATGCAGGAATTATCAAATCAACTTCAAGAGTTGCTTGATAAAGGTTTCATAAGAGCGAGTTTCTCACCTTGGGGAGCTCCGGTCCTATTCGTAAAGAAAAAGGATGGAACCTTTAGGATGTGTATTGATTACCGAGAATTAAACAAGCTTACAATCAAAAACCGATACCCACTTCCTCGAATAGATGATTTGTTTGATCAACTACAAGGTTCTAGCTTCTACTCTAAGATCGACCTACGTTCGGGATATCACCAATTAAGAATCCAAGAAGAAGATGTACCAAAGACAGCATTTAGGACTCATTATGGTCACTACGAATTCCTAGTTATGCCATTTGGTTTGACAAACGCACCAGCTGTTTTCATGGATCTCATGAACCGCGTGTGCAAACCATACTTGGATAAATTCGTGATTGTGTTTATCGATGACATATTAATATATTCACGAACCAAGGAGGATCATGAACATCATCTTAAATTAATCTTAGAACTACTCAGAAACGAGAAACTTTACGCTAAATTCTCTAAGTGTGAGTTTTGGATCCAAGAAGTGCATTTTCTTGGACATGTCATCAACAAGGAAGGAATTCACGTTGATCCATCTAAAATTGAAGCGATCAAAAACTGGGAAGCACCAAAGACTCCGACAGAAGTACGTCAATTTTTAGGTTTGGCCGGCTATTACAGACGATTCATCGAGAATTTTTCAAAAATAGCCCTGCCTTTAACCAAATTAACCCAGAAAGAAAATAAGTATGATTGGAATGACAAGCAAGAGTCAGCTTTTCAAATACTAAAGCAGAAGCTGTGTAGTGCACCAATTCTATCCCTTCCTGAGGGAATCGACAATTTTGTCGTATACTGCGATGCATCACACCAAGGACTGGGTTGTGTGTTAATGCAAAGAGACAAAGTCATCGCATATGCCTCACGACAACTAAAAGTGCACGAAAAGAATTATACGACCCACGACTTGGAATTGGGTGCAGTTGTGTTTGCGCTCAAAATTTGGAGACATTACCTTTACGGTACAAGATGTACTATCTTTACTGATCACAAGAGTCTCCAGCATATCTTTGATCAAAAGGAACTTAACATGAGACAACGTCGTTGGGTAGAACTACTAAACGATTATGATTGTGATATCAAGTACCATCCCGGGAAAGCCAATGTCGTAGCGGACGCTTTAAGTCGCAAAGAACGAGTTAAAACTCTTCGTGTTCGTGCCTTAGGATTGACAATTCATACGAATCTTACTACTCAAATTCGGATGGCACAACATGAGGCAATCAAAGAAGAAAACATTCAGAATGAAGCTTTACGAGGAATGATAAAGCAATTGGAGCCAAAGTCAGATGACACTTTATACTTCATGAATAGAATTTGGGTGACACGTTTTGGTAACTTACGGGAGTTAGTTATGGACGAAGCCCACAAGTCCAGGTACTCCATTCACCCAGGTTCAGATAAGATGTATAAGGATCTAAAAGAATTATATTGGTGGCCCAATATGAAAGGAGATATTGCCACATATGTCAGTAAATGCCTAACGTGCTCAAAAGTAAAAGCCGAACATCAGAAACCGTCTGGTTTACTACAGCAACCTGAAATTCCCCAATGGAAATGGGAACAAATTTCTATGGATTTCATCACAAAATTACCCAAGACTTCCAGTGGTTATGATACCATATGGGTTATTGTCGACCGATTAACAAAATCTGCTCACTTTCTGCCAATGAAAGAAACTGACAAAACCGAGAAACTTGCAAAGCTTTATATCAAGGAAATTGTGGCTAGGCATGGAGTGCCAATTTCTATTATCTCGGATAGAGATAGCAGATTCGTGTCTAGAATCTGGAAATCATTACAAGAAGCCATGGGCACACGTCTTGACATGAGCACGGCATATCACCCACAAACAGATGGTCAAAGTGAACGGACTATCCAGACACTAGAAGATATGCTCCGTGCGTGTGTAATTGATTTCGGAGGAAATTGGGATACTCATTTACCGTTAGCGGAGTTTTCTTACAATAACAGTTACCATACGAGCATTAAGGCAGCTCCGTTTGAAGCTTTATATGGTCGTAAATGCCGCTCACCGTTATGTTGGGCGGAAGTTGGTGAAAAACATTTAACAGGCCCTGAGATTGTCCAGGAAACCACTGATAAGATTTTCAAAATTAAGGACCGTTTGAAAGCGGCCCGAGATAGACAAAAGAGCTACGCTGACAACAGACGAAAACCATTAGAATTTCAAATTGGTGACCGAGTAATGTTAAAAGTCTCACCATGGAAAGGCGTTGCAAGGTTTGGTAACCGTGGTAAGCTCAACCCTAGATACGTTGGTCCGTTCGAAATACTGGCTAGGGTTGGCCCTGTAGCTTACAAACTCAAGCTACCACAAGAACTAAACAATGTACACAATACATTTCATGTGTCAAATCTCAAAAAGTGTCTATCAGACGAGACTTTGATCATACCGCCTGATGAAATTCACATTGACGATAAACTTCATTTCATCGAGCAACCAATTGAGATATCAGATTGGAAGGTTCAAAAGCTGAGACGTAGTCGAATCAAACTGGTTAAAGTACGTTGGAACTCAAAGCGTGGTCCTGAGTATACATGGGAACGAGAGGACCAAATGAAAACAAAATACCCATCCTTGTTTGAGGATGCACCAGTTCAAGAGGACACGAATTGAATTTCGGGACGAAATTCTGTTAACATGGGGAGAATGTGACAACCCGACATTTCAGGTCAATATCCGTACACATTATAAACAAGTTTACATAATAATTATTTTTGTGATTTATTTAATTTCGCAAACAAGGACTTTAGAGTCTAACAAAAACCGAGCATTGTCTCAGTTCACATTTGGTAATTCTAGGAGTTACCGGATCACGTGTTATATACACCGACAAATTCGAACAATAGTGGATAAATTAAATATCTAGGCATATATATATTACACAAATTTTAAGTTGGTCAATAAATTATTTTTAGAATAAAATTATAATACTGTGGGGAAAATAAACCGAATTAAACTACCCCTTTAAAACTCTAATTGATATTAATACCATAAATAAAGTAGTGGTAAAATCTAATTATTACTAAAAAAAAATTAACTTAATCCAACCCACTTACCCTTGACTTTCTCGGCCGAAGCCAGAGAAAAGCCATTCCACTCTCACGTCCCCATTTACCTCACATTCAAATTTTTATTCCAAAACCCATATCTCCTACTTGCGAGAATTCAGATATAACCCATACTCTTTTCAATCAAAAACTCTCACAATTTTCACTTTATCACTCATTTCATACGGCAAATTCTCCATTTCTCTTCAAACCGAAGCCGAGTTTTAAGGCGAAATCCTACCACAATCCAGTATTTTAAGAAGAATCTCAAGTGTTTCTGCAAAAGAGTCGAGATCATCTCTGTTTTATTTCATCATCTTCATCTCGGTTTTAAGGTAAAAACTCGACATTTTCACATTAGTTTCTTTAAAACCGTAGCTAAACTTACATCTTATTTAAACGCAAGAAAGATAACAAGAAGAGTGTGTCGAATTCAAGTTTAAAATATAAAAATATGCAGGACTGATTCTGTCAAACAGAAGTCCAGTAATCGAAACTAGGAGTTTCGATACCAGTTAACTCAATCGAAACTAGGAGTTTCGATACCTTTTACTCAATCGAAACTAGGTAGTTTCGATAGCAAATACTCAATCGAAACTAGGTAGTTTCGATACCTTTTACTCAATCGAAACTAGGTAGTTTCGATAGCAAATACTCAATCGAAACTAGGTAGTTTCGATACCTTTTACTCAATCGAAACTAGGTAGTTTCGATAGCAAATACTCAATCGAAACTAGGTAGTTTCGATACCTTTTCTCAATCGAAACTAGGTTGTTTCGACTCCTGACCACTCCATCGAAACTAAGTAGTTTCGACACACATATACTCCATCGAAACTAAGTAGTTTCGACACACATATGCCCAATCGAAACTAAGAAGTTTCGACACCGGTACAACAGTCCCAGTTGGGCAGTAACTCAAAACTATTTTATAACAAAACATGTGTTGGAAAACTAAAACGATATTTAAACAAACACAATCAGATTTACAAGGTCGGTGAACAATTTACAATTAAGACGTTGGTCTTAACAACAATTTACCCTTGGTATCTAGGGTACAAATAGTCAAGGTTGACTACAACAAGTATTATCACAAGTATATACACAAACTCAAGGTGAGTTTCACGGCCCCTTTCTTTTTACTGTTTTCTAATATTTGAGGGAAGAACATACTTCAACTATTTTATGGGATAACAAGAGAATAAGACACGACTTTATGTTTACATGGGATGAGAACAACACATTGGAGGCCGCTAAAGTCCCCTGGAACAACATAGTAACCATTAACTGTAGCCTAGGGTCCTATGAATAGTACTATGGAGAGTGACGTCTCCCGGTCATGGTTAGTCGCGCTAACCACAATCTGGAGGATTTATGGCCGCATAGAATCTGATAACGCTTAATAGGGGCTCACACATGTCATGGTTTGGTTACGCCTCATGTATGAACATATTATTTGTATTCCTAGCTAGTTTACAAATGGGTCAACAATTCTTATTCTGCTTATCTCATGCAACTGAATTATTTATGAACAAATGAAGTTTACAAAGAACAATTTGATTAAACCTGTGAACTCACCAACCTCGTGTTGACGATTTTAAGTATGTTTTTCAGGTAACTGAACGTGATTTCAAGGTTAGCAATGTAGATTACATGCATGCACGATGGATACTACTCAAGGAGGATTTCCCTTGTATAACTCATTGAATTGAGTCATATTTGTGAAATCTTAATGTTTTGTAAACTCAGATTATGTTTTGTAATGTAAAACATTAAACTTGTTAATGTATCCATTTATCATGTATGTGTTTGCGGTAATCATATGCTTTGGAAACCATGAACGTTGCGCCTCGCGTTTCCGCCTTGGCAGGGTGTGACAAAAGAAACCATCTTCCTTTTGATTAACTTGAAGACCTAGGAAAAATGATAACTCTCCCATAGCTGACATCTCAAACTTTGATTTCATAATACTCTCAAACTCTTTGCACAACCCTTCATTTGTAGAGCCAAAAATAATATCATCTACATATATCTATACCAGTATATATTCTCCCCCTGCTTTCTTAATGAATAAAGTTGAGTCAATATGTCCACGAACAAAATTATTTTCCAAAAGATATGCAGACAACGTTTCATACCACGCTTGAGGAGCTTGATGAAGACCATAGAGAGCTTTATCAAGCATGAAAACTTTAGACGGATTAATTGGATCTTCAAACCCCGACGGCTGACACAAAAACTTCCTCCTTGTCTTTACCACATAAGAAAGCACTTTTTACATCTAATTGAAACACCTTAAATCCTTTGTATGAAAAAAAAGCAAGAAACAACCGTATAGCTTCAAGCCTAGCAGCAGGAGCATAAACCTCGGTGTAATCAATTCCCTCTTGTTGATTGAAACCTTGTACAACTAATCTTGCCTTATTTCGCACCACAACAGCTAGATCGTCTTTCTTGAATTTAAACACCCACTTCGTACCAATTAGATACACACCCTTTGGAAGATCAACAAGATTCCAAACTTTGACTTTGTCAATATGAGCAAGTTCTTCCTGCATGGCCTCTATCCAATTGTTATCACGTAACGCCATTTCGACATTCTTTGGTTCGACCTGAGAAATAAAACAGGAATGTCAGCATACATCAAAAACACCAGTATCCTTAAAACCTGTATACAAGCAAGTGTTGTCAAGAATAGAACGCGTTTACACTCCATCACGCAAATCCCCAATGATATTTGAAATTGGATGAGCTTTGAGTTCTTTGATTGATGTAACCTCGGGAACCGGCAACACATCAACTTGAGTTGCATCAGATTGATAAGACAGATCTTGAATAACGGGTATCTCCGAGTCCAGATTTGTAGGAATCTCCCCCTGAACCGGTGACAAATTAGAAGGTTCATCAACTATCAAAGGATCAGCAGAAGAATCTTGGAAAATAACACTTTCATCTTGTATAACTGGTATCTCCGAGTCCACTTCGTATCAAAGCTCTGATACCACTTGTAGGTCCACATGACTCATCTCAGATCGATCTCGTGACAATACATCTCGATAACCCGGAGTGCGGAATCCTTCGTGTTAACGTATGTATATCAATTGACAATAGAAACAACAGGTAAATAAACTCTCTCTTTTATATCACCAAACAAAGTTTACAGAATACTTGTTCGTTCAATCATCTTCACTATTAGACACTTGTGTTCCCGAACAAGAAGCGGCATTAGAATCTGGAGTAGATGTAGAAGGAACAGATGATTATGGAACCACAGTCGGTAGAAAACCACTATTCTGTGCATCCTGACATGAATCATATAATACAGCAGCTTCATGAGGAGAAATATCAGAAAATAAATGAAAAGACTTGAATAAATTCTCATAATCAAAAGCCCAGTCTGGTCCAATCGCCATTTGAGGTAAAGACCGATTAGAACATTCAATATGAAACCATTCTTCAACCTGGTGAGTCTCTTTGTTATAAACCCTCTTGGTAGTAGAATTAGCAACATACCCCAAAAAGATCCCTTCAATCGCCTTATCACTGAACTTAGTTGGGACATCTCGAACTTTCAAAAGGGTGCATGGATTACCAAAAGGTAGTAAATATTCCAGATTCGGCTTACAATTATTAAGCAACTCATAGCATGCCTTGTTGTGTCGCTTAACGGTCAAAACTCGGTTCAAGACGTGACACGCAGTATTCACAGCCTCAGCCCAAAATGTTACTCGAAGCTTAGAATCAGCAAGCATCGTACGTGTCGTTTCAACCAAAGTCATGTTCTTTCGTTCAGCAACTCCATTTTGTTGAGGTACATATGGCGCACTGAATTCATGATGAATTCCCTTTTTGAAGACAGAATAAAACCATCTTACTGTTCTTAAACTCCCTACCATTGCCACTCCTAATTCTTCTGACTTTCTGTTTGAACAAATTCTCTAAACCCAGGATTAAGAATTGTACCAACTCTGTGGTTTTGGCTTTAGAAGCAAGGAACTTAACCCATGAAAATCTAGAGAAATCATCTGTTACTACCAAACAATAAGATTTACCGCCAATGCTCCTGATACTAATCGGTCCAAACAAATCCATATGCAGTAGCTCCAAAGGAGTTACAATTGAATTCTTAGACTTAGATTTGTGAGACTTCTTGTGTTGTTTCCCCTTCTTGCAAGGAATACAGTCATCAGAAACTGAAAATTTCATTTTCGGAACACCAAAAACCAGATCACTCTTCACGAGATAATTCATTTTCCGATAATTTATGCGAGCAAGTTTCCTGTGCCACAAAATAGAATCCGACTCAGACGCCTTGGAGAGTAGACATGTAGGAATTGAATCCGTAGTAGTAGCAACACTCATGTCTAGGACATATGTGTCATTTCTCCTCGGAGCCTTCATTAGATTCCATTCGTCAGGAATCACAAAGCTCGGTTTCAAGATATAACACTCAGAATCAATGAAATGAAATGAAAATTTCTTGTCATACACTTGAGATACACTTAAAAGATTATGTTCAAGTTGCTCCACATAGTTTACTTTCTCAAATTTGACTTTTTCGTTCTTTAAAGTACCCTGACCAGTTATGTACCCGCCTTTATTTCCAGCAAAAACGACATAACCACCCTCAATATTAATCACATTTTCCAACAAACGAATATTCCCTGTCATATGTCGAGAACAACCACTATCCACATACCACGTATTGTTGATAGTCCTCCTTGGTTGTCCCTACATAAATAAAGAAAATCAGTTAGAAATTGGAACCCAATCCATTGTAGTCTTGGGTCGTCCAGATGGATCAAAATAAACAACTTCAAGTAATTCACAATCAACATTGTTATCAACCTTTGGAACATAAGATTTACAGTTAGACCTTCTCAAAGAAGACATTGTATGATTAATTGGAAAAACATTATTAGAATTATGATTATCAGATTCAGGTATTTCCAAAAATTTGCATAATTTGCATTGAATGGTGGAGGAACAAATCCAATTCCAGCAACCCTCTTAGTAGGATCAGCATTAGCATTAAAGTAATCCAATACCACAGATGAGTTTTCAAAATTTTCCAGCTTTCTATGTAATTTGATCACTTTAGATTCTTTATCAGAAATTTCTTTATTCTTCTGAGCGACAATTTCATTTCGCTTCTCAATCTCAGCATAAGTCATATCCAGATGATATGCTTGTTCCTTATATTTCAATCCCAAAGAGTTCAAATTTCTCAAAGACTCAATTCTATCTATACATAATTTATCATTATCTTTCAGTTTTTGATTAACTGAATGCATCGATTTAATATCACAAATTAAATTTGTGTTATCATCCATTACTTTTTGCATTTTATCTTTTTTACTGATGCAATTAGAACAATAAATGTGACAGACATGATCTTTTACCTTTGAAGGATCTGACATATCTGCCATGAAGACTTTTGCAATCGGAATATTTTCAGAATCAGCACCATCACTTGAATTTTGAGTTAAAATAATATCATCTTCAGATACACCAGATGCAACATCAGTCTCACCTTTTTGTACTTGATCACGATCTTCGTTAGCACTTGGCAAACTCACACCATCACTTGAGCTATCATCATCAGTTGACTCTTCACATTTTACAGAATGAATTTCAGCTACCAAAGCTTGACTTACCAAACCAACCAAATCTTCAAGATGAATACCCCATTCATAATTGTCATCATTCTGAGCAACCAAAGCAGATGATGCAGATGCATGATTAGAATTTCCAGAACCAGAGGAGCTATGTGACTGATTACGATTGTTCTGAAAGTTATTAGGCTTCTTCTAAGAATCAAATTCAACTTTTGGTTTCACACATTCTTTGGCAAATTGACTATACTCCTGACAATTATAGCAACGAACTTTGGTTTTATCAAATCCCATACGTGAACGACTGTTAGAACCGATATACTTTCTTCCAGTCTTCTTCAAAAAATCCTTTGTTTGTCGCATCAGCATAGCCATGTTCCATTGAATGTTCATCTCTTCCAGATCAACAGGATCAATCTGTCTGAAATCCTCCTCAATAACATCTGGATCATGAATCTTTCATCCAATAAAATTTTCATAAGAAGCCATAAAGGAAGAAAACATCGCTAAATAATCATCAGCAACTCTTTGATTCATATTATGTGTTCCAGATGATGAAGAAGTTGTATTTGCAGAGAAACTTGAATGACTTGGAACCCCAGAACAATGATCATGAGAAACATCTTGAGTATCACCAGAAAAGAACGCAACCCCTGCACCAGTTTTGCCAGAAGACTTAGCAAAATACATTGAAGGATCTTGAATATGCTCCATATTGGTTTCCTTCTTCTTCATATTTAAATCATGTGATTCAATCTTGCTAAGAACCTATTCAAGAGACATAGTTTTATACTTGACATTCTCTTTTATCAAAACTGTATACACTTCAAATTTAGATGGTAATGCCTCCAAAAACTTATCATTTATCTCTTCAGTCTCATAAACCACTGAAGCACTTGACAATTCACTCAGCAAATGATAGAATCTTGTTGCAAGATCATCTAAAGATTCATTTTGAAAGTGCTTGAATACTAAGAACTGCTTCTTCAGTAATTCTTTTCGGCTTTTCTTAACATCCAAACTACCTTCACACCGCTTTTGCAATGCTTCCCACAATTGTTGAGAAGTCCTGAATTGTTTAAAGTTGTGATAAATTTCTTTAGGAAGAGACATTGAAATACTAGCCATTGCCTTCTTTTCTCTATCAAACAATAATTTTTCTTCTGCGGTTAACGCAGATACTGATTTAGGAACATCATCCTTTCCTATCCAAGTATATGTCGGATGTGTATAGCCTTCCAAGATTGGAATCTATAAACTTGTATCAGTAAAAGACACGAACTGATCAAACCGATCTTTCTAGTTAGAATAATCTGCAAGACTTAACAATTTGGGCGGTTTCTGAGATGTACCAATCTCGTTGTCATAATTTAACATATTAGTCACTTGCACCATATTTCCATTTTTAGAAAAAATCTCCAAGTGTTAAACACAAACTCCCCTTAGGCGAAGATAATAAGTTCGCTTCAAAGCCAAACAAGCGAATTTGATATCAAACGAACTTGATAAGTATGCTTACCCAAGAAACTCCAGTAAGTTCGCCTGTTAAGTTCGCTTAAACTGAGAGAAGCGAACTTAATAAGTTCGCTTGCTAAGTTCGCCTGCAACAACTTTCAGCAAGTTCGCTTACTGTAGCTGAAACAAACTCAGCAAGAACTTTAACCCAAACACGAACAAATATCACCAAAAATCATCATTTCTCACAGATTAGAAGGAATTTGAAGAAATTGAACCGTAGGATTTAGTATTTTATGAATTAGAACACTTCTATCGGATTAATATCTCCAAAATCAACTTCAAATCCACGAATTCAGCAGTAAAATCAGCTTCAAGAACTTGAAAACTCCATGGATACAAAAACTTGTAAAAAGATCATTTTCTTGTCAAATAGTACACAAAAACGTCTCTAATCACCAACAATCAAACACAAATCACGAGCAAAAGCTCAGATACCACTTGTAGGTCCACATGACTCATCTCAGATCGATCTCGTGACCGGACGTCTCGATAACACGGAGTGCGGAATCATTCGTGTTAACGTATGCATATCAATTGACAATAGAAACAACAGGTAAATAAACTTTCTCTTTTATATCACCAAACAAAGTTTACAGAATACTTGTTCGTTCAATCATCCTCTATTCTGAATCTGTAACTCCTATTTATAAACACCAGTTCTGCAGTAGGCGAACATAACAAGTTCGCCTCAAAGATGCTTAGGCGAACTTAACAAGTTCTCCTCTAATATATGTTCGCCTCTAGCAGAACTTGTACTAACACTTAGACAAAATCTATACAATTACATAAAAACACAAAGACAATAAGACCAAAACTATTACAAAGCTTTTGTCATACAATCTATGTCCTAACAACCCCTCAACAAAATGGGGTTGCTGAAAGAAGAAACAGAAATCTAATTGAGTCTGTCAGATCCATGTTGGCTGACTCAAAGCTGCCTCTCACATTCTGGGCTGAGGGAGTTAGTACAGCTTGCTATGTACAAAATAGAGTTCTTATTGTTAAGCCTCCCAACAAAACACCTTATGAATTGTGGTTCAATAGAGTTCCCTATATTGGCTTCCTAAAACCCTTTGGATGACCATGTACTATTCTTATCATGAATGGTGTTTTTCCAAAATTTGGTGCCAAATCTGATGAAGGATACTTTGTGGGATATTCCTCTCAATCCAAAGCCTACAGAGTATTCAACTCTAGAACAAGAATAGTTGAAGAATCAGCAAATGTGGAATGTAAGGAACATATTCCATGTGAAAAGGGAAAAGGGCCAGACTGGTTGTTTGATATAGATTCCTTCTCTCAAATATTTGAGCCTCTCATCTTCTCAAATATGGAGTCTTCATCCTCACACGACCCAGCCACTTCATCAAATGATGACTACAGATTAGGCTTCAATGATCCATCTATAAGAATCGAAAGACCATCCATTGATCCTCCATCTGTTGTTGATGCTATTGAAGCCAGTCAAGCCAGAACAAGCAACTCAAATGTCACCGGCAACAATCTCTCTAACAATGAAGATCAAGATGAGAACATTAATCACTCTGCAGCTGACATAGAGGCTCCTACTGCAGATGAGGGTATTGCATCTGATGCTGCTGACAACTCACTTGAAGATGATGTTGCTGTTGAAGATAATTCTGTAAACAACCCTCTTGAAAATGTTCCTGATCAAAACCAAAGCAATCTTGACCAAGAAATCCGAATGGATGTTGTTCCAGCCTAAAGAATTAATAGAACACATCCTATAGAGAATGTCATTGGTTCAATTCAACAAGGAGTTCAGACAAGAAGAAAGTCACATGAAGCCAATATATGTATGTACTCCTGCTTTCTGTCTCAAGTTGAACCAAAGAAGATAGATGAAGCCCTACAGCACAGCAGCTGGATTGAATCAATGCAGGAAGAGCTTCTACAATGCAAGAAATAAGAAGTGTTGACCCTAGTTGATCTGCCACCTGGCCAAACTGCTATAAGGACAAGGTGGGTCTTTAGGAACAAACAAGATGAGAGAGGGATTGTAATCAAGAACAAAGCTAGACTTGTAGCTCATGGCTACACTCAGGAAGAGGGAATTGATTCTGATGACATATTTGCACCTGTTGCCAGGCTGGAGGCAATCAGAATCTTCCTAGCATATGTTGCATCCAAAAGATTTCATGTCTATCAGATGGATGTTAAGAGTGGTTTTCTATATGGGACGATTGGTGAGGAAGTCTATGTTAGACAGCCTCCTGGCTTTGTAGATCCTTCACATCCTGACAAAGTGTTTAAATTAGATAAAGATTTATATGGGTTACATCAAGCCCCAAGAGCCTGGTATGAAACCTTGTCAGGATATCTACTCAGCAACATCTTCAGAACAGGTGCTATTGATTAGACCTTGTTTATCAAAGATGAAGGGGAAGAGATTCTACTGGTGCAACTCTATGTAGATGACATCATCTTTGGATCAACAAAGAAGAAGCTATGCAAAGACTTTGAGACTCTAGTGCACTCAAAGTTTGAAATGAGTTCAATGGGTGAACTAAATTTATTTTGGGGTCTCTAAGTCAAACAAGTTCCAAATGGAATCTTCATCAGCCAATCCAAATATGTCAAAAGCATTTTTGAAAGATTCAAGCTAACAGATTGCACTGCTGCAAGGACACCAATCCAAGTCAATCATCAACTCTCCCCAGAAAAAAAAAGGGTCAAGATACTGATCAACATCAGTACAAAGCAATGATTGGATCACTCATGTATCTGACTGCTTCCAGACCAGATATCATGTTTGAAGTATGTCTATGTGCAAGATTTCAAGCAGCTCCAAAGACATCCCATCTCCAAGCTATCAAGAGAATTGTTAGATACCTGAAAGGAGCTCTAAAGCTGGGGCTATGGTATCCCAAAAATAAAAATTTCAATCTGTTTGCATACACTGACAATGATTATGGAAGCTGCAACTTGGACAAGAAATCCACATCAGGGGGATGTCAATTTATGGGAGGAAGACTTATCTCTTGGCAATGCAAGAAGCAGTCATGTGTGTCAACATCAACAGTAGAAGCAGAATACATTGCAGCTTCAAGTTGCTGTGCTCAAGTGATTTGGATTCAAAATCAGATGCTAGACTATGGACTGACATTCATGGAAACTCCCATTTATATTGACAACAAGAGTGCTATCTCAATCACCAACAATCCTGTGCAGCACTCCAAGACAAAACACATTGATATTAGTATCATTTCAATAGAGATCAAGCTGAGAAAAGGAGAATCAATTTAACCAAAGTTGTAGGATCGAGAAATTACAAGATGGTTCTATTCTTAGTTGAAATTGGCGGAAACAATAACAACTACACAAGTGTAATCGAGTAAGCAGAAAGAATACTTTTAAGAGCACTGTTGTATTAAGCTTTTGCAGATAAACGATTACAATTGAAAAACTCAATCAAAAGACATAAAACACACACTTACAATGAAGTGTTTACACATTATTTATACTCACTTAGAATCAAGACAGCCCCTTGATTCTAAGGATCAGATCTAACACAGACCGTTGATATGTTGTATGTAGCTAACTATTACACGTTTTGTCTAAAACTAGTTAACTTTATTGAAGCATCTTCTTTATGCATCATTACTTGCATGCTTGGAGAAGAGCATTGTTGTCCGTCATTGGTTGTACCATTGCGGTTCCTTCTGCTTTGAGTGTGTCAGTTGCTTTTGCAGAAAGTTGTCAATGACGCTTGGTATGGATAGTCAGCTGCAACGATTTGTCTTCAAGGCACAAGGATGTCAGCAACAAAGATGATGATCAGCAGCAAGATGTAACCATCCAAAGCTGCTGATGATTTGCCTGTCAGCAGCATCAAGTGTTGAAGCTGCTGAGAAGCCTATCCGCAGCAACTTTGGTCTTCAGCAGATAGGGCTATCCGCAGCAGATTTGTTCTTCAGTAGGAGAACAAGTATCTGCACCAGATAAGCTTGTCCGCAGCATTTTGTTGGTCAGCAGCAAACTCTGAGATCAACAACATTTGTACTTAGAGAATTTTGTAGCCATCAATCTTTGGTTCTACAAACTCCCCCTAGACTGATGCTACCAAAATTCTCTTAATGCCTTTGTTGCTGAAGCTTTTGCATATTTCTGACTATCCTTTCAACCTCATATCCTCTCTGGTCCATGCTGGGATTGTTAAGAGGAAGCTCAGATAGAGTCTTGATGTCTTTGCTTGCCATTTTAAAGATAGCTTTGCTTGAACACCTCATCTTCTGTCCTTTAACATATGTCAGAGTGAATTCATTCTTCTCAGCATTGTAGGACCAACTGATGAATGGAGTGTGGGATTGAATAGGTTTGGCATCATTGATTTCATCTTTGCTGGGGTTGAAGTAATGTCTGATTTCCAGCAAAAGATGTCTCCCACCTTCATTCTCAGGCTCAGAGGATTCACCCAGCTCCATCATTCTTCTTAGATCAGAATCTGGAAGCTGTAGTACCTCATCAACAGAAGTATAGATTGGTCTTTTAGCTTCTGTCTTCCCCCTGAACACTTCAAACCATTGGTCTTCAGGGCTGTATGACCATCTGATTATTTCTCTTGAGTCTTCAGGTTTGGAATTGGTTTATTTATCTTTTTGGGAGGTTGTTGATGAGTAGTAGCTGGGTGTGTGGATTTGGACTTTGAGGGAGGAGAGGAGGGAGGTCTAGGAAGGAGAGTGGAAGGTTGTTGGATTGAGGAAGTGGTGGGTTTCTTTGATTTCCTTTCTTCTTCTTGAATGTTTACCCTTTTCTTTGAGCTTTCTTCTCCAATCTTTCTTCCTCATCCTTCTTGACTTTAAAATAGAGGGCTTGCAGGTTCATGAAATTCATGGGACCTAGCATCTTTCCACTCTCTCCTCTAGCCTTAAGGTAGTCAATCATGACCTTCCTTTCTTCATGGGTCCGTTTATTAAAGGCAATGGTCTTTTTGGACTTTTGTTTGGCTTTTTCTTCTTCTTCAGCCTTTATCTTCTTCCTTTTTCTTCTTTGCTAATTGACCTTGCTGACCCATGAAGGCTCTGAAGATTTCTTTATTTGATAGTTTCTCAAGGTAGTCTGCATCCTCACCTTGAGAAACTAGAGCCTTTACCCACTCCTCTCTCATTTCTTTGGCTAGTTCAGAATCAGTTATTCTGAACTTAGCCTCTTCCTTCTTCTTCTTTTCTATTTCTTCTTCTTCTTTATCAAATTGTTCCTGCAGTTGAAGAGCAAGAGCTTCATCTTCTTCAATCTGATAAACTGTAGGAATCTTTACCTTCAGAGCATCCAACTGTTTTGCATACAGTTGGATCTGTTGTTCTCTGAGGAGAATGGCTGTGATTCTATCTTGAGCTTTCTTAGTTTCAGCCATCTCCTCTTCTTCTCTTCTTCTTCTTCTTCTTTCTTCTTTCTCTTTCCTTTCTCTTTGTAACATCTCTTCGTCTTCTTCGGTTATAATTCCCTTTCCCTTATCTTTGTTGGATACCTCTGCTTCATCTTCACTGATCACAGCAGCAGATGATTGTGCCACTGTGGGAATCTCAGCCTCAGCTTCATTGGAAATTTGAGAGGTTGATAAGGGAAGGTCATTAGCTTCATCTGTTTTGCACTCAGGACTTGTAAATTCTATCAGCATTTATTTGACAGTGGATCTTGATTCATATACAGCAGCAAAGATGTCTACTCGAAGGGAAGCTGAGTCAGAATCAGTGTCAGAATTTGACACATATACCGCTTCAGCAATCCTTCCTTCTTGTTCAAGATGGGCTCTGACAGTAGCCATCATTGCCTGGCTTTCGAGGGAGTTGACATTGCAGATATTTGCTCTGAGTTAAAAGATCTTGTAAAGAAAGTTTGTAGGCAGTAGCAGAATGTTCCTGGTGTTGATGGTGAGAGAGGAGCCATTGCTTAGCAGAAAGGTGTGGTCAAGAGACTTAGTGCTTACCCATCCCAGCATATCTAAGTCCTTGACAATGGAGTTGTACATAAATCTTATTAAGCACAGAACATATTCTTCAGTGAGAAGACTGCTCCGTATTATTTCAAGTCTTCTAGAAGTCAGTCTTCTTTCTGCTGCTGTTGGAGATTCAGGATAGGCTACCCTTTTTGCTGCTTGTATTTGTCTTTGAGAGTTGGGTAGATTATCCTCCATCAAGTCATAGAACCTGCCAATGGCAAGTTCTGCTGAGAGGTCCATTGAGTTGTTGATGCATTGTATATGGTATAGGTGAAGGACTTGGATGATGTTGAGAAAGTCCCAGTTTAGCTCTTCTACTCCGCCAAACTCCCAACCAATCCAGAACCTCTCAGATTTTCCATCATACCCCCAAGCTAGTATTGTATCAAACTCTAGCTGTGTTGAAGTCAGTGGAAATTGGGGGGCAGTGGAGTGACTTATGATGGCCGCTGCTTCAGGGATGATGCTGAAAGATTTATATGTTTGTTCTGTGTCTTCAGCATCATTCATCATCTCATCAACAGCCCTGCCGACTAACTTCCAGTCTTCAGATGTCTCTTCTTCTTCGTTATCTGAAGCTGGCAAGTCATGAACCTGTACAAAAGCTGGCTTAAAAAGTGTGCTTTGAAATACAGCCTGCTCTTGAATCCAGTCATCAAGACTGTCTGAGTCTTCCTCCATTGGGACCATCTCCCCCTTTTTGGTTGCATCAGCGGACAAATAAGCATCAGTTTGGGTGCCCACTGATACAAGAGAGGGAGAAGGTACAGTTGGGCATTGATGGGCTTCATGCATAGAGACTTGGTGTCTTAGTTTGGACACTTCAGCCTCTAGCATAGCCACCCTGGCCATCAATTCTAAGTTATGAAGTTTCAATCTGTCCTCATCCACAGTTGTGGAATCCTTGGATCCAGATGGGGCCTTAGGCCTAGCCTTTTCATCCCCATCAACCATGGTTTCTTGGCACCTGGGATTCCTCTAAGTTAGGGGAGTTTCCAAGGAAGCATCCTCACTTTAAGTTGCCGTGGTTGAGGTCTTAGCAATGTTTTCACTGTCCTCCTTGTTATTTGATGGACCAGCAGTAGTGACAGCCTCTTCCACATCCACTCTGTCATAACTCCTAGAGTGGACCTTCAGGGTAGAAGAACTTGGGTTGGGTGTGTTGGAAGCAAGATCAATCAGTACCTCCGAGATAGTGGTAGTTGGAGAAGGTACATCATCTTGATCAGGTTCCTCAACACTTAAGTTCAGAAGAGAAAGGAAAGGCTCAGGGGGTTGTTCTATGGATCCGGGAAGTGATCCTGATCCTAAGATAGAGACATCCAAAGGAGTCTCCCTAATAATGTGGTTGTCCCTTATGATATTCTCACCAGAATGTTGTGATTCTGAGTGAGGGCTGTTAGGTTGGGTTTGAGCCTTGGAGGCAATAGAAGAAGGAGTTCTCTTGCCCCTTTTCCTAGTATATGTCGTTGCAACCGGGGCCCTGTGTTCCGGTTGAACGATAACATCCAAAAGAGGTGTAGGTAATTTTTGTGCATGTGCATCCTTAGTAGTATGCACAGGGGTTCGAATGGTAGAAGCAGACTATTGTTCAGGATGTGGGGTGGAGGGTGTGGGATCAGTATCAGCTGGGATTGCTGAACTGTCACCCGGGGTACTCTGTATGTTCAGCATTGTAGATAACAATGGAACATTGACCCCTGAGAACATTTTGGAAACAGTTCTCATGCTTTGAAAAATATTATTTTTATGTCCCAACATGATGTAGATTCTTGTAGGTTTTGAAAGTTCTTTTAGTTCTTGATTGAAAACTTCCTGCAAGAATCTTGGGTACATAAAAAATTTCTGCTTTGCACCCTCTTGAAGGTTATATCTCAAACCCTCAAATATTTAGGTGTGCAAAGTTGATGCCTTGGTTAGTGACCATACCATGGAAGGCGGAGGCAAGTGCGGAGCTTACCTGATGCCATCCACTCCTCTTCTGAGATATGCATTGGAGAAGAGTGTGACAAAGATACTTCCTTGGAGGGCCCATCAGCGCCTTCTCGATCTTATACTCGGTCTGATTTCCAGTGTATCCAATAGATACAAAGGTCCTCATGTATTCGTCCTTCGAGTATGAGATGGCTGCTCCCTCATCTTGAAGCTTAAGATGTTTTCTGAGTGTGGCTTCCAAGATGGTGATATCCTTGCCGTCTACTTTGGCTTTAATTTAGGGAATTCCCTGTTCGGTTAAGTAGACGGCGGTATTCTAAAAATCCTCCATATGAGGGATATATATGGTAGGGTTGGTGGTGAGAGCAAAGTAGATCTTTGATCGACATAAGAAATCGATCATATCATTAAATCCTTCGGATTTCTATCCTTTGGTAAGATATGCTGTAAGGTTGTGGTATGGGGAGAACTTATCATCAGGGTTATTGATGTCTGCCATTTTTGTTTGATTTGGAGGGAAGGTTAGAATATGGGAGGCTTTGAATGTTTTAAAGATGAAGGGCTTGAATATGGTGGGGACTTAAAAGAAAATGATGTGGGTTTAGGGTGAAATTGAAGGTGAAGAGGTGGTAAGGAGATTTGATTCGTTCTTATAACGGCAGAAGAGAGAAAAAGCAAAATGACTTGTACAGTACAACCCAAATCACCTTTTATTGTTACAGTTGTAATACACCGAGGCAGTCATGGTAAAGACTGACGTTAATTTTTACAGCGGGTAAAAGTTAATTTGGACTTAAATTTACCCATCAGCAGCAAACTTGATTGTTGTGGATGAGTGAGCCTGTCCGCAGCAACCTTGGTTGATGCGGAAGATTAAGTCTGTCATTAGCAAACTCATTTGTTGCTGATGGATGCAATGATCTGCAACAAGGGTGTTGCTGCTGACAGGCTTAAAGCTATCCGTAGGAAACTTGTTCCTGCTGATAAGTTAAAGCAGTAGGGGCAAATTCTTTGCTGCTGAAGATCAGACCTGTCAGCAGCCAAAAAGGATGCTGCTTACTTATAACTTTTATTTACAACAAAGGGCAGACACATTTACAACAAAGGATAGACGCATTCAACTGAACCAATGATGATGCTTGGTGGTTTCTTTGCCTTCCATTTTTGAGTTGGTGGTTTTCCAACTCTCTTTGCCTTTTCAGCAGCAGAGGCTGTATCTGAGGACTTTGACTTATCAGTAGCAGATTTTGTTGCTGCTGATGGTTTTACTTGAGCAGCTCCAGACTTTGCTGCTGAAGGCTTTCCTTTTGGTTGCTTGGGCTTTACTAAATCAGCAGCAGTTTTGTTGGCTGCTGATGGTTTAAGAACAGACTTATGCCTATCCTTCTTCACCTTACTGATAGTCTTTTGTATAATTGGGGTTGAAAGAAGAATCTGATTGAAAGGATTAAACTTACAATTTGCAGCAAAGTGATCTTATTCACCACAGATGATGCAAGATTGTTGAGGTTTTGAAAACTGCTCCCTTGGTGGAGAAAGAGTGTTTCTGAATTGAATTGTCTTAGCTTCAAACCTTCTTACCTGTTTGTTCTTCTTTGTCTTCTCAAAAGCATGTTGCTTGAGGTTTTTTGCTGCTGAAGGTAGTAGAAGCAGGTGCTGGCAGTATGATTGTATTTCCCACACACAAAGAATGATTTCGCCAGTTTGTCCCTTTGACAGTACGTATAGTCCTTTCTCTTGAACAAGTCTTTGAAGTTCCAGGGGTGAGCTTTGTTATGCTCAAAGGTGGCTTCTTCCAATGTCTTTTGAACATATGGAACCCTCTCTCCAGGCGCATGACATATGTCAAACACCTTCCTTGGTTGGATTGAAGTTGAGGACTGACCCTTTTCAATTTTTAGCTTCCTACCTTCTGGAGGATAACTAACTTTGATTTGTTTGAATGGTGTAGGAACTTGTACTGAAATGGCTGGTACTGGTGCTGAATGGATAATGGGGACTTCATCTTTAGTCAGAATAACATGAGGGGCAGGAGGAGATGAAGCTTCACTTGTTTCAGTGGAGTCTGAGCAAGTTGATTCAAACTCTGATGAGGTAGTGCATTCTTGCACCAAAGGTTCATCCTTAGAGGGATTAAGATTTCTGTTGGCCATATCAAGATTTGCAAGATTGAAGCTTGGTTCATGGATGGCAACGTAGTCAGCAGGAGGTGCAACGGCTTGATATTGTTTAGCATGATACCCCAGACCAGTTTTTACCTTTTCATGAATTTGAGCATCCAAAAGTCTTTGCAGCTTTTTGGATGCAAATTCATATTTGTCGACATGAACTTTCTGTTCTGCCAATTCTGCTCTGGTAGCTTTTAATCTGGCCAGTAGATCATCAATCTGAGTTTCAAGATTGGTTTGTTCATGTCTTAATGATGAAATCTCTTTCTTTAGGCAGTTAATTTTTTCTTTGTAACTGTCTTCGACCTTTTTTAATTCAGATTTCATTTGATGAAACTCTTCATTTTGATCTATGAGGTTTTGATTATGCTTTCTGTAGCCTAAAACCTTATCAATACAGGCTTGGGAACATAGATGTTCATATACCTGAGGCAGTATTTCAGTTGTATCTGCCATAAGAGCTTGGTTGTTGATAGGCAGATCTTCATACTGAAAGCTCCAGTCAAAGTCAGAAGTTCCAACAGCTGCACAAGCTGCAGTTTGAGCTGGAGGAGTAGCTTGTTGCTCTTATTGTCTAGGTTGGCTTTGGTGAGCTTGTCTTGTTCGATCATCTGCCGGGTTTGCCCTAGGTGCCTTGCATTCTCTAGCAAAATGACCCAGTTGGTTACAGTTGTAACATCTCAATTTGCTTTTATCCAAGCCAACTCTGGTGTTAGAGTTGTTGCTTGGAATGGGTCTTCCGGTTCTAGAGTAGAACCTTTTTGCTCTTATAGAGAGCATGGCATACGAGTGATGTATATCCATTTCTTCTAGATCATCTGGATGGAAACATTCCAGATCCTCCTTGATAAAGTACATGTTGCTTGAGTTTTCAGAAACAAAAGCAGCAGAGGTTGAGGCTTGAGAAGGAGCTTCAAGAAGAAATGGTGATGTGTTTGTTTTAGAGGTAGGAGTTTGAGGATGTGTGACTATGGGAGGATAGTAGTTGCTAGTACTAGGACCTGAGTGCTCAGAGTGAAAAGCAGAAGAGGTGGTGGTGGATGTTGAAGCTGTTTGGTAGCTTGAGCTCCTTTCCTTGGCCTGAATCATTTCTAATTCATAGGTTTTGAGCATACCAAATAGCTCAGTCATCTGAAGAGTCTTCAAATTCTCAGTTCTTCTGATGGACACTGTGTAGAGTGTCCAGCAAATAGGTAGAGATCTGATGAATTTCTTAAGAATATCTTCTTTCTCCAACTTCACTTTTGAGCACTGCAACTCACCTACAAGATAAGTATATCTGTTATATAAAACAGTTAGAGACTCACCTTCCTTCCAGACGAAGTTTTCATACTGCTGCTTAAGGATGTCTCTTCTGTTTTCTTTGACTTCCTCAGAGCCAGCAAACATCTTCTCAAGAGCCTCCCAGAGCTCTTTAGCAGTTTTGTAACTTCTGAAGTTATGAAAAACTTCATTTGGAAGGCACATTTGGATAGCTCCTAGTGCCTTGAAGTCCACCTACATCTTTTTTATGTCCTCTTCTGAGTACGTGGAGGGCTCCTTTGGAACTGATGGTCCTCCAGAGTCAGCAGATGCCACCATGGGAGTGTAGGGCCCATCCCTGATGGATTTTCACATTCCGTACTCCTGATAGCAGAAAAAACTTTCCATGCGATTTTTCCACATGTCGTAGTCTTCCCGAGATACCAATCTTGGTGGTCGTTTACTGATGCCGATGTCTTCAAATCCGTTGCTCTGTGCCATCTTTGTTCTTGGTGACTTGATGAAAGAGAGAGAGTATAGCATAGAACCAGAAGTGATTAAACAAGTGTGAGTTTGTTTAACAAGTGCGATTTTTTTTTTACAGTAAAAAGTAAAGTGTTACTGTGGATGCCATACCTACGCTTCTTCTTGTTGTATGGTACAAGTGACTATTGCTCAAACCCCTAAACCTTTGCCGTTATAACAAAATCAAATTCCCTCATTCACCTCTTCACATTCAATTCTGACCTAACTCTCCATCTTTTCTCTCCCGCATTCAAGCATTCAAAGCTTCCTGCACCCATAACCAACTTTCAAAAGCTTCCACTTTCCCTCCACTCATCATCAAAATGGCAACCCCGGACATCGACAACCCTGATGACAAATTCTCAACATACCACAATCTCGTGGCATACCTAGTAAAGTGGAAGAAATATGAAGGATTTGATGACATGATCGACTTCCTGTGTCGATCAAAAATACACTCTGCTCTAACCGTAAACCCAAAAATTTACATCTCTCACATGGAATATTTCTAGAACTCCGCCTCCTACTCTATTGAACAGGGGATTCCCCAAATCACGGCCAAAGTAGACGGTAAGGACATCACTGTAACTGAAGCAACCCTCCGGAAACATCTAAAGCTTCAAGATGAAGGTGCTGCCAACTCCTACACCAAGGATAAATACATGAGGACCTTTATATCCATATGGAACACTGGAAATCAAGAGGAGTACACCATAGAAAAAGCACTGATGGGTCCTCCATGGAAGTACCTATGCCACAATCTTCTCCAATGCATATCTCAAAAGTGGAGTGGATGGCATCAACTTAACTCTAGACTTGCATCTACAGTCCAAGGACTAGTAACTGGCTTGCCCATCAATTTTTCTCACTTAATCTTTGAAGGTTTGAGATATAACCTTCAAAAGGGGGCAAAACAAGCCTTTTTCATATACCCCAGATTCTTCCAGAAAGTTTTCAATAATAAACTAAAAGATCTTTCAAAAACTGCAAGAATCTACATGACAGGGGCGCATAAAAATAACATCTTTAAAAGCATGAGAAAAGTTTCAGGGGAGCAAAAAAATAACATCTTTATATTCTTAAGCGTTTAGTTTTGTATTTTGAGTCGTTTTACGTGTGTTTTGTAGTTTTGGTTGTTACAGGTTAAAAGTGCTATTGAGCAGGAAATACGATTCATAAATAAGAAGCGTTTAGTTTTATGTATGAATTGTGTTCCTGATTGACAAACTTGAATACACACTCGTTTGATTAGTTTAAATTGTTTACTTTTGTTTAAGTTATTTGAGTTGCCAATTGTTTTTGGTTTTCTTGCATCGTGAGCTATTTGGTGGATTTGTATCTCTTTGCAATTGTGAATTCGTGATTGGGCGGACGAATGAATCCTAAAAGATTGTCCCACAATCATCACTTTAATTAAATTGTCAGTGTCACGTTTAGTGGACTCGAACCAATTGAACCTAACTTTTGTGAATCTGTTGAACTTGAACCCTAGAAGCGATTGCGTTTTTCTCCAACGGTTTTCTCAACTTCAAGTTAATTTCTTTTTTATAATTCGAAGTGTTAGTTAATAAAGTTTGAATCTTTAGTAGTAATTGAATCAACTTTCTAAATAGTGTTTTTCACGAGTTCCATGTGGATTCGACAACCCTACTTCCTATACTGCAGTCTAAGTAGCTAAGGAGTAGTTTTTAATATAGTTTTTTATTAGCCTTCGACACGCGATCAGATAGCCAACCGGAGGTCAATGGTATCACCAAATTACATGGACTGGTATATCCAACGTACTGTTCAGTACGTGACAGATCCGAGGTATAATCACGGTGCCATGCCAACAGGGTATCAAGATACAGGAAGAAGCTCTCAAATATTGGTTTGTAAATTTTTTTACTAAATTATCATTACGGTATATATTTTTTAAACTATAATTTTAAATAATGTTTGTTGTTGAAAGTGGATTGTTTCACCCAAAGTTACCAACAATCGGGCAGGTTTATGGAAATGGGCCGGTGACACTATTCCCAAAATATGCAGTCTGTTCAAAATATGGCTGTTGGGTTCATGGTAATGGTCAATGAAACGGAATGGTTATACCATCTGTCATATCTATAAACCAATCCTGTAAACTTTGCAACGGACAACACGGTGCCACAAGATTTAAGAAGACGGTAAAGGAGACGTGATCAAGGACGAGGTCGAGCAAACCACCGTCAAGAAGAACAAGTCACACACGAAGCTCAAAATAATATGCCTGTGTTTATGAACTTCGGAGCAGATACCTCGAATTTGGAAGCGGGTACATCAAATATCGGGAACATCAAATATGCCTTTACCAGACAATATGTTTGGCTCACAGGATATGTACAGCCTACACTTTAACCACTCGAATATTTCTATACCAGACTTGTTTGGCTCACAGGATATGTACACCCAGCAAGGGAACATGATTCCCCCTTTATCTCAAGATCAGTCCCCATCATTTAATAATTTCCCGATTTAAGCGAAAACCTACAACAGCAATACGAGCGGCCTCTATTACTACAAGAGTTAGATTTGGGACTACATATGACTCCTACGCAAAGACGGGTTCAACCGAGAAGAAATGCGCCATGGCGGCAATGTGGGACAGGACATCATTTATAGTTTTTATTTTAATATTGTATGTTTAATTATGAATTTCTAAACGTTAAAAATGTATGTTATAATATTGTATGTTTAAGTATGTTTATTTTGAATACGACGCCGTTTTTAATAAGAAAAAAAGTAAACAAACAGACAAAACTTATAAAAAGATTTGTGTTAAAATCTTATATAAACTGTTAAAATACTTTTAGGCAAGAAGCTTACAAGAATCAATAAGTGAATATATAATGCTTGCAACACCCATATTAAAATACTTTTAAAAAAATATATATTAAAATATACATGCTAGATATATTTTTTAACAGTATGTAAAATACTCTTAACAATTTCGTCCTATATATTTGAAATGTATATTTTTTAACTCATTTTTTTATTGGTGATATATATATATATATATCATATTTTTTAATCATATATTCTTCATAAACTGGTGATATATATCATATTTTTTAATCATATATTCTTTAATCATATATATATATCATATTCTTAGAAGATGCGTAATATTCTTTAATCATATAAATCATATTTTAATATATATTATATATACATCTCATATGGGATTTACATATTCTGGGATAATCATATATATATATATATATCATATTTTAACTAGTGATACTTCATGATTCACAACCCCACCGGCGGTAACGGCGAGAATTAGATCCGGCCATCCCATTCACGTAATCAGGAATCCGGGAATGAGAACAACGTAAAGCATACTTTCGACAATGGGATTCAAATATCTAGAGTAGGATGGCGCCACGTAGGATAGTTACGGGAACAGGATTCCCGGAAGACCCAAAAACCAAAATCTTTCAATGACAGCACCAAAAACCATTAAATTTTTCCTAAATAACCATTTCAAAAAAAAAAAAACAATTGCACCTCATCATGCCAAAAACCAAAAGCTTGCGTGCGTAGCGTCTTATGAGCCGGTAATGTAATGTAGCCTATGAACATAATGGTTTTACGAGCTGATAATGTAATCATCCGGCGTGTGAGAGACACGAGGTCTACGCATCTTACTGGAAATATAATTGTCATGTCAGACGCATAGTCGCGGGCTTACAGGTGAAGTAATCATCAAGCACGTGAGAGACACGAGGTCTACGCGTCTTATTGGAAATATAATCGTCATGTCGGACGCGTAGTCACGGGCTTACATGTGGAGTAATCATCAAGCGCGTGAGAGACACGAGGTCTACGTGTCTTACTGGAAACATAATCGTTAAGCGCGAGAGACACGAGTTCTCCGCTTCTTACCGGCAACATAAACGTCAAGCGCTAGAGACACGAGGTCTTCGTGTCTTACTGGTAACATCCAAAAAGTTTAGAAATTCTATGAGATTAAACACGAATTTATGAAGTAGTTAACTACGTTAAAAAAAATGTACTAACACGTAAACTATAGTGGCCAAGGTGACATTATGTTAAAGTAAAGGGGGCATGATGAAAGTTTTGTTTAACCTAGAATGAATCTTTATGTTGACAGCTGCCAACTCCAGGTAATTTGTTTCCTCCTTCTTCTTCGTCAGCTCCAACCATAGACAACCCCACAACCCCACCGAAAACCTAAATCTGTCCACCAATCCTTGGGTGTTGCTCGGTTCACATGGAGGCACCCAAAAACCAGGAAAATGAAGGAAGATGACACACCTTAACCCACGAGACCTTGGCGACCCCGAAGTGGTTGCAGGCATGGAGGAAACAGGAGAGAAAGAGACGGCAGTGTGGGTTCGGGATGACGAATTCACGGTAGAAATGCTTTCTTTGGTGACAGCGTAGTTGGAGGTGTTGGGTGGTAAGCTTCACGGCAGAATGGAAGTGGTAACCTTGACTGTAAGCGGTGGTCACTGTTGTTTCACAGCAGTCGGTTCCTGCAACGTGTTTTGATGGTGGTTAGCGGCGGTTGTACGGGTTTCACGGTGGAGGAAGGTGGTAGTCGTACGGGTTTAATAGTGGGAGGTAGTAGTGTCTGCGGTGCGACGGTGGTGGTGTTCAGCGGTTAGAGCAGGAGGTAGGGTGAAGAACAGTGGTGGGCGATGGTGGAGGAGCTCGATGGCGGCTAGGGTTCCACCACACCGAGCCGGCAACAACAACTATTCTTCCAACGTTAAAATGGTAAGGAACTCATCCCCAACTCAGTTTCCACGACAAGAATAGCTTCCTAACACTCAGATTTGATGTGTCATGTTGTTTTCCGGCGAAATACAAGGAATCCGGCCACTGCCGGTTTTTCGGTGACGTTGGCAGCGGCGGCCGGTGACGGCGACCAGTGGGGCTGGTGGAGCTCGATGAGACGGTTCCGTGGCCGCTTGAATCACCTTAATCGGAGTTTGTATGGTCAAGTTATGGGCAAAACAAGTTTCCTTCTCGCGTGGTGCTCAGCAGTTTCGTACAAACACGTTTAGTACAGACTGTACGCGAAGGTATAACTCGTAAAACTTATATATCTAGTGTTGGTTAGTGGCAAGGGACTCGGGAAAATTACCGGTGACGTATTTCAAGAACATTTTTCGGACACGTAAAAAATGGGTTATAATTATAATGGACGAATGAAAGTATAGTTTTGGTACTAGAATCTATAGTGTGGTTTATTGGAATATTGGTACAGTTTGATTATGGAATTAGACAATTGGAATTGTCGAGTTTAGACCAAAAATAAACGAGACTCTGTCCGATTTTCGTTAGAATTAAAGAAGTGTATTTTACCTAGACATCCCCATCACAGTTTAGGTTGTTTGGGGGAAAAGAACCAATTCAGGCGAACTTAGCATGTTCGCCTGAAGCAATGATGGCGAACTTAGCATGTTCGCCTAATGTAGAGGAGGCAAACTTATGTTAGCGAACTTATTAAGTTCGTTGGGCATTAACTAGGCGAACTTGGCCTATGTTCGCTAGGGTTATAAGGGGCAAACTTAGCCTTAAGTTCGCCTAAAACAGAACGAGTAAACCGTTAGAGTCGGGATTAGGTCTAATGTGTATTTAACTAATCAATTCAGATTAGAAGTGATGTTGTTGGACCTTTGTTTAGGGCAACCTAGATTAGCATACCAGGTGAGTTCTAGAGCCCTCTTTTAAATGATCTATTAACGTTTTGGACTGATGTGCATACTTACGAATTGATGTTTAACGAAATGATTTTTAATGAAATGATGTTTTACAAAATGATTTTTATAAAATGATGTTTACGAAAAGAAAGTTGAAATGTGTTTATGAAATGTTTTGCCAAATAAGTTTACGAATGGTTTACGAATGAAACTATAGGATCGGTGAATACAAGATGGTTCTATTCTAGTTGAGATTGGTGAAAACAATCACAACTAAGCAATGTAAACAAGAAGAATACTGATAAATACAATTTGTATTAAGCTTCAAAGATTACAAGATTACAGAGAAAACTCTTTTGTAAAAAGCACTCGTATACAATGACTGTAAGTACTACTTATATAGTAACTTAGAATCAAGACAGACCCTTGATTCTAAAGATCAGATCTAACACAAGCCGTTGATCTTGTATTGAAGCTATTCTACATGTAACGACAATAAAAAGTGCAAAAGTTATCTTTACTCAAACGTCTTCTTAGGCATCATTGCTTGAGTCCTTGGAAGAAGAGCGTCATTGTCTTTTATTGTCTTGCACTAGTAACATTCTTTCTGCGTGGAGTGTGTTAGTGTTGCAGCAGAAAGTTATCAGTGGTAATGGTTGCTTTATCGGAGCCAGTCAGCTGCAACGTTTGGTCTTCAGAGGGAATGGCTATCAACAGCAATGTTGTTGATCAGCAGCAAGACACAACTGTCCACAGCTGCTGATGATTTGCCTATCAGCAGCAACTTTGGTCTTCAGCAGATAAGGCTATCCGCAACAGATTTGTTTTTCAACAGAAGAACAAGTATCCGCTGCAGATAAGCTTATCTGCAGCAGTTTGTCGATCTACAGCAAACTCTGAGGTGCACAGCAGTTGTACTTAGAGAATTTTGTAGCCATCAGTCTTTATTTCTACAAACTCCCCCTAGACTGATGTTACCAAAACTCTCTTACTACTTTTGCTTCTGAAGCTTTTTCATGTTGCAGACTATACTTTCTACCTCATAGCCTCTTGGGTCCTGGCTGGCATTGTTTAGAGCAAGCTCAGATAGAGTCCTTATGTCTTTGCTTGGCATTTTGGAAATGGCCTTGCTTGAACATATCATCTATAGTCCTTTAACATCAATCAGGATAAACTCGTTGGTGTCAGCCTTGAAGGACCAACTGGTGAATAGAGAATGGGATTGAAAAGGTTTGGCATCAATGATTACATCTTTACAAGGGTTGAAGTGATGTTTGATCACTAGTAAAAGATGTCTCCCACCTTTATTCTCTGGCTCATGAGCTTCACCCAACTCCATCATTCTTCTTAGTTCTGAGTCTGGGAGTTGCAGTACCACATCAACAGATTTATAGATAGATCTTTTCAATTCTTCCTTTCCCCTGAAAACTTCAAACCATTTATCTTGACTGTTATAGAACCAGACAATTATTTCTCTTGAGTCTTCTGGTGTGATGGTAGGTTTGGTTTTCTTCTTGGAATGCTGCTGATGAGGTGGAGCTGGGTGGAAGGATTTGGACTTTGTGGGTGGAGAGGAGGGAGGTCTAGGATTGAGAGTGGAAGGTTGTTGAATAGAGGAAGTGGTGGATGAGGGAGAAGGCTTGGGTTTCTTTTATTTCCTTTCATCTTCTTGATTAATCACCCTCTTCTTTTAGCCTTTCTTCCCCAGTCTTTCTTCCTCTTCCTTCTTGACTTTAAAGTAAAGGGCTTGCAGGTTCATGAAACTCATGGGACCCAGCCTTTTTCCACTCCCTCCTCTAGCCTTTAAGAAGTCAATCATGACCTTCCTTTCTTCATGGGTTCTTCTGTTAAAGGCAATGGTCTTCTTGGATTTCTGTTTGGCTTTTTCTTCTTCTTCAGCCTTTTTCTTATTTGCTAATTGACCTTGCTGACCCATGAAGGCTCTGTAGATTTCTTTATTTAATAGTTTCTCAAGGTAGTCTGCATCCTCACCTTACGAAATCAGAGCCTCTATCCACTCCTCTCTCATTTCTTTGACTAGTTCAGAATCAGTTATTCTGAACTTAGCCTCTTCCTTTTTCTCCTTCTCTCTTTCTTCTTCTTCTTTATTGAATTGTTCCTGCAGTTGAAGAGCTAGAGCTTCATCTTCTTGAATTTGAGAAGCTACAGGAATCTTGACTTTCAGATCATCTAGCTGCTTAGCATAGAGCTGGATTTGTTGTTCTCTAAGGAGTATGGCAGTTTTTCTTTCTTGTGCTTTTCTTAATTCAATCGTCTCCTCTTCTTCTCTTCTTCTTCTTCTTTCCTCCCTTTCCTTCTTCTGGATTCTTCTGCTGTGTTTAATCTGACAGTTGGAGAGGAAAGAAAGGATAGGTCTGAGTCAGAGTTGGAGTCATCCATTGCAAGTCATCCTTCCTTTTAAAGCTTAGATTTGATGGTTTTTATCATTGCTTGACTCTCTAAGGATTTTACATTGCATATGTGTGTTCTGAGCTCGAAGACCTTGTGCAAGAAGTCTGAATTTAAGAGTAGGATCTCATTGATGTTGATTGAGAGAGATGATCCATTACTCAGGAAGAATGTGAAGTCAGAAGACCCAGTCTTTGACCATCCTAGCACTTCCAAGTCTCTGACCACTGTGTTGTACAAAAATCTTCTCCAGCAAACAGCTTTTTCTTTTGTTAAAGTATTGCTCCTGATCAGGTTAAGTCTTCTTGGAACTAGTTTTTGTTCCTTATATAATAAAACGTATGAATTCTTTAACTGAAATGATGTAAAGGCGGTAACGGTTTTTATAAAAAAGTCACAAAATGAACGAATCTGCCACGACTTCTTTCGGGAACTAAGATATGCATGTATGTTGTAGGCCTTAACTTTAGGGGCCTTTGTGGCTGGCCAACTGTTGTACTACTGGGTGGATAAAGGGGTGACGACGGTCACCATGGGGACCTATTGAAGGTACTATTCCCTGCGAGAGAACATTGCTTAAGGTGAAGGTACGTGCTATCCTTTGGGATGCTGTGATTAAGGTGAAGGTGCGTGTATCCCTGTGGTACCGTTCATAAGATTCTGGTGTTGAATGGCTTTGGGGTATCGGGCCCTAGGTTTCTCCACCTGTAGGTAATGTATGGTGTTGAAGGGCCTAGTGGTGGCATGCCTCGGGGGTTTCTCCGCGAGTATGCGATGTATGGAATTGACGGTTACGAGAAGGTGCAGATTTGTTTCATGTTGACTTATGTTTTGATGATATGATTATGAGGTTATGATGATGCTAAGTTATTGAATGTTTTTACATACGCTTTATTTGAACGAATGAATGTTATGTTTTTGGCAAATGTTAATGTTAAAGTTTTATGAAATGCTAGAACTCACCAGCGTAGCTGACCTTTTAGTATGTACATTCAGGTTAAGGACATGTATGGAAGTTGAACGGTGATGCTTGGCTGGCGAAAGGAGTTACCCGGTTGATCATGAAGACTGGCATCATGTTATGAGTTGATTATGTTATGTTATGTTTTACACAATGTTTACACTTTCGCATGTTGAACAATGTTTGATGTTGTGTTTGAATGAAAGTTTTCCACTGCGTTATTTGATATTCAAGTTTAAGAACTGTTTGAAAATGAGTAAATCCAATGCGTGAGACCTCCGGGTTTGGGGCCTTACAAGTTAGTATCAGAGCAATAGTTTGAGAGATTTGGACACTCCTAGTGTCTGAACTTAAACTGTGAATGAGACCGAAAACGGATGCCAGTACGGGTAACTCGAGTCACAGCATCAAGTATGAAGGTATTATATATATTTACATATAGTATGCCTTAGAAGTGTTAGGTTAGGACTGTGTTCTGATGGAATCACAAAGGTGGTCAAATAGAAATCGAGAGGTAGTGTAATGGTTAATTGCAGATGGCCAGTGCATATTAACATCTTACAATACTTGTTGAATTATATTTGTTAACTAGCGTGATGACATTAGATTCCTTCTCTTATACAACGAAATGGCGGGTAGAATAGGCGGAAGGCGTGGTGGGGGTCGTACCGGACAACACGGTAGGATGCCCACCCACCAAGTTTACAGCAAAGAGGTAAGTGTTCGTGCAGAACCGGAAGGTAGTGTGCATGAGATTGTACGAGTGTGTTCCGATTTGTCATCTATTGTGTGGACTTAGCACGGGAGTGGTAAGAGGTGTCGAGGAGAATACTGGGAAAAAATCTCAACTTTGAAGAGACGCGAGTATTATGAAATGTTATAAGAGGAACTAAAATGCTCGAGTAAGGTAAAATGGCAATTACGTTTGGATCCGCGAAATTGTGAATTTACAGGTGCACGTGCATGATAGTGAATCTTATGGTGTTGATTAATGCTTATGTGTCAGAGTTGATCCGATTACTCAACTATGACTAAGAGATACTAGTCACCCGAGTAATGAATTAAGTAGATTCATGAACACCAATTGGTGATGGTAGTAATGACAAAGATGGTGTACTTTACAAAGGTGAATGCTGTCAGCAAGTACGAGCCACAGGTAAGATAAGGAGGAATGAAACTCCGGTTTTACCTAAGTCAGACGAGCATACGTATGAAGAATGCCAAGGATGCTAGTGTGAACTACGCTTAGCACAAACACATTATGAGGAATAAAAAAAATCGGTCTACTGTCGAAGTATGCATGAGTATGAAGGAAATAACCACACAAGTGTATGTCCGAAGAATATACGAGTGCGGGAATGCATAAATGGCATCTCTCCGTGAAGAAGACGATCCCAGAAAACTAATATGAGTATCTCCTGAAACGAGAAGATAGATACACCAACAACAAGTAACGGGAAACGCGATGTTAATTAGGGCGTGCAGGCTAAACCAAATGAAACCAGATCCGGCCCAACGATTGTTTGTTCAAAATGAATGTGAAGGACAAGTTTTGATCAACAAAGTGAAGTAAGGTATTAGTACCAAGAAGAAATTCAAGACGACTTAAAGGACGCTCTACAATGGCTAAGTTCAAACAATAACATGTGAGGGTTGCTGAAGTTGGGGAGCCACTAATGGACCCAATGAAACCGGAAAGGACATGAATGAACCAGTGTGCGCACGTGTCATATACTCATAACGAAACCTATGAACGGGATTTTAAAAGAATCACATACAGAAAATGCTAACGATCACGAGAGGTTATAGAATTTATACTATTAGGTCGTGTGGGGATGCTAATCCCTAAGGCCATCTAGTGGTATAAAAGAAGAATGGGTACAACAAATCGATGATGTGAATTGTAAAACCCTGACAAGTATGCTTGAAAGAAAGACTAGAAGGAGATTGTATATAAAAATATGAATGTAAGGGTCGTATACCTAGTGTTCCGTCTGAAGAAATACTTTCCCGACAAGTTGAGAATGATGGGTAATACTTCATATGGTTCCTTCGGGAACAAAGCGATATGGTTCCTTCATGAATGAAGCGATATGGTTCATTCGGGGACGAGACAATGTGGTTCCTTCGGGAACGAGATGGTACGGTACCTTAAGAAACTTGATAGTAGGATTCATTCAGGAACGGGATGGTATGATTCATTCGAGAACGGCATGGTATGGTCCTTCGAGGATGAATACACCATGGATAGCTTATGAGGTATACACAACGATCCAAATGGTCGAGAGATGATGACAGAGAAGGCAAACTTAACAAGGAAATGAATTTATGGCAATGGAGTCTTTGGTGGACGACTCTGAGCTTGATAAGACGGTTCATGTAGAATGACGAGATGAGGACCTTAACGGTTAGCTGTAAAAGGTCAACTCGAAATGTACCTAGCCGAAAGATATAACGTTTATCAGGAATTAGAGAGGTGAAGTCAGGGTTACACAACAATCTAGCAATGGAAAAGCAAAGTCTGATTGATTCGGATGAAAGACGCTAAATTCAATGACATACTAAAGCTCCTAAGGGCCGCCCCAAATTGTTGAAAGGAATTTGTGGCTTACTTATTATGTCATACCCACATAAGTGTGCAGTGGATCCGAGTTAGGTCCACCCATGTGACACATATAAGAGTAAAGTAAGTTATACTATTCAATATATCTTCCAAAGTGTTTATTACCAAGAGGAAGAGGTAGTAGTGACAGGTAAAACCCTGACTTCATGCAGTCCATGAATGGCATCAATGATCACCCTTCAAATAACACGTGACTAACCAATTCAAAGGAACCAGAGAGGCAACCTAGTCATGAGATAGAATTTAGTTGTGTTATGAGAAGCGAAGAATTTCGAGGACGGAATTTTTATAAGGTGGGTAGACTTGTAACATCCCAAAAGTTTAGAAATTCTATGAGATTAAACACGTATTTATGATGTAGTTAACAAGGTTAAAAAAATGTACTAACATGTAAACAATAGGGACCAAGGTGACATTATGGTAAAGTACAAGGGGGCATGATGAAAGTTTTGTTAAACCTAGAATGAAGCTTTATGTTGACAGCCGCCAACTCCAGGTAATTCGTTTCCTCCTTCTTCGTCAGCTCCCACCTGAGACAACCCCACAACCCCACCGGAAACCTAAATCTGACCACAAATCCTTTGGTGTTGCTCGGTTCACATGGAGGCACCCAGAAACCAGGAAAAGGAAGGACGATGACACACCTTAACCCACGAGCGACCCCGAAGTGGTTGCAGGCATGTAGGAAACAGGAGAGAAAGAGACGGCAATGTGGGTTCGGGACGACGAATTCACGGCAGAAATGATTCCTTTGGTGGCGGCGTAGTTGGAGGTGGTGGGTGGTAAGCTACATGGCAGAATGGAGGTGGTAACCTTGACTGTAAGCGGTGGTCACTGTGGTTTCAAAGCAGTCGGTTCCTGCAACGTGTTATGATGGTGGTTAGCGACGGTTGTATGGGTTTCACGGTGGAGGAAGGTGGTGGTCGTACGGGTTTAACAGTGGGAGGTAGTAGTGTATGCGGTGCGATGGTGGTGGTGTTCAGCGGTTAGAGCAGGTGGTAGGGTGAAGAACGGTGGTGGGCGGTGGTAGATGAGCATGATGGCGGCTAGGGTTCGGCCGCACCGAGCCGGTGACAACAACTGTTCTTCCAACGTTAAAATGGTAAGGAACTCATCCCCAACTCAGTTTCCATGACGAGAATAGCCTCCTAACACTCAGATTTGATGTTTCATGTTGTTTTCCGGCGAAATACAAGGAATCCGACCACTTCCCGGTTTTCCGGCGATGTTGGCTGCGGCGGCCGTTGGCGGCAACTTGTGGGTCTGGTGGAGCTCCATGAGACGGTTCCGTGGCCGCTTGAATCACCTTAATCGGAGTTCGTATGTTCAAGTTATGGGCAAAACAAGTTTCCTTATCGCGTGGTGCTCAGCAGTTTCATACAAACACGTTTAGTACGGACTGTACGCGAAGGTATAACTCGTAAAACTTATATATCTAGTGTTGGTTAGTGACAAGGGACTCGGGAAAATTATCGGAGACGTATTTCGAGAACATTTTTCGGACACGTTAAAAATGGGTTATAATTATATAATCTTTATTATAATTATCAAGTAATGGACGAATGAAAGTATGGTTTTAGTACTAGAATCTATAGTGCGGTTTATTGGATTATTGGTACAGTTTGATGTTGGAATTAGACAATTGGAATTGTCGGGTTTAGACCAAAAACAAACAAGACTCTGTCCGGTTTAGACTAAACATCCCCATTACGGTTTAGGTTGTTTGGGGCAAAAGAACCAGTTCAGGAGAACTTAGCATGTTCGCCTGAAGCAAGGATGGCGAACTTAGCATGTTCGCCTAATGTAGAGGAGGTGAACTTATGGTAGCGAACTTATTAAGTTCGATGGGCATTAACTAGGCGAACTTGGCCTATGTTCGCCTATATGTTCGCTAGGGTTATAAGGGGTGAACTTAGCCTTAAGTTCACCTAAAACAGAACGAGTAAACCGTTAGAGTCAGGGTTAGGTCTGATGTGTATTTAACTAATCAATTCAGATCAGAAGTGACGTTGTTGGACCTTTGTTTATGGTAACTGAGATTAGCTTACCAGGTGAGTTCTAGAGCCATCCTTTAAATGTTCTATTAATGTTTTGGGCTGATGTGCATACTTACGAAATGATGTTTAAAGAAATGATGTTTAACGAAATGATGTTTTACGAAATGATGTTTAACGAAATGATGTTTAACGAAATGATGTTTTACGAAATGATGTTTTATGAAATGATGTTTACGAAAAGAAAGTTGAAATTTGTTTATGAAATGTTTTGCCAAAGAAGTTTACGAATGGTTTACGAACGGTTTACGAATGAAACGTTATATAACAAAACGTATGAATGCTTTAACTGAAATGATGTAAAGGCGGTAACGGTTTTTATAAAAAAGTCACGAAATGAACGAATCAGCCATGAGTTCTTTCGGGAACTAAGGTATGCATGTGTGTTATTGGACTTACCTTTTAGGGGCCTTTGTGGCAGGCCAACTGTTGTATAACTGGGTGGATAAAGGGGTGACGACGGTCACCATAGGGATTACCGGGATCCCTATTGAAGGTACTATTCCCTATCACGGAACAGTGCTTAAGGTGAAGGTACGTGCTATCCTTTGGACGTCGTGCTTAAGGTGAAGGTGCGTGTATCCTTGTGGTATCGTTCCTAAGGTTCTGGTGTTGAACGACTTTGGGGTATCGGGCCTTAGGGTTCTCCGCCTGCAGTTAATGTATGGTGTTGAAGGGCCTAGTGGTGGCGTGCCTCGGGGTTTCTCCGCCAGTATGTGATGTATGGAATTGACGGTTACGAGAAAGCGCATATTCGGTTCATGTTAACTTATGTTTTGATGATATGATTATGAGGTTATGATGATGCTAAGTTATTGAATGTTTTTACATACGCTTTATTTGAACGAATGAATGTTATAGTTTTGGCAAATGTTAATGTTAAAGTTTTATAAAATGCTAGAACTCATCAGCGTACCTGACATTTTAGTATGCACATTCAGGTTAAGGACATGTATGGAAGTTGAACGGTGATACTTGGCTGGCGAAAGGAGTTACCCGGTTGATCATGAAGACTGGCATCCCATTATGAGTTGATTATGTTATGTTTTAGATAATGTTTACGCTTTCGCATGTTGAACAATGTTTGATGTTTTGTTTGAATGAAAGTTTTTCGCTCCGTTATTTGATATTCAAATTTAAGAACTGTTTGTGAATGAGTAAATCCACCGCATGAGGCCTCCGGGTTTGGGGCCTTACAGTACTAGCGACATTGTGTGAGACTCGTATTGTCTGTCTAGCTATAATCCTGAAGAAAACAAGTTGTCACAAGCACTTTTGCAAAATACGAGTGTTAGTCACAAAGGGATGTTTCGGTTCACATATCAAAACATTTGATTTTGTTGTCCAAATCAATATGTGTGACTTAGATGTTTGGAAAACGTCCGTCATGCTTTGCGGTTCGATGGTTTTGCTTGCGTTGATAGCAAGGCTTCTAGGGTGGCGTGGCAATTAAAACATTTTCCAAGACACTCATAGTTACACGAAACGTTTCGGATTAGTCATGAGAAGTTTTGGTGTGAAACCAATCATGTGGATTAGCCATGAAAAAGTCCTTTACATGTTTATTGATCATAATTCATTAAGCATAATATGATAATGAAATTGTACATAACATAAAAGTTGTACCGAACCGAGTATGCGACTTTTGTCTTGACCAATGGTCTTTGGACGTTTTGTGCGCCCTGTATTGTGTTGTATATTTTGTGAGGGTGTCGTATCATCCATATACCCGACAAGTTAAGCGTTTCGCATGCACACGAAGGGTCGTATCACTTGTGCGTCTCACGGAGCATGCGTGTGAGGGCCATGCCGCTCGCGCGTCTTATAAGATAGTGTCGCACACGCGAGGGATCAAACCATTTGCACGTCTTACTGAGCATGTGCGTGAGGGCCATGCCGCTCGCGCGTCTTACAGGATAAGTTGCTTGTCATTGGTTGAAGATGTGATATTGATGTGGCGCGTCTAATGGTCTTGGTACGTCGTGTGGCCGGATCTGCATGTATCTCAATAAAATACGGGTGTATTATGAGGTGCCTAACCTTGTGTTAGTATTTTGAATTTGTAATAAGTTACAAAATAAATGGTAATGAATAATCATTTTTGTTATGTGTATTGTACCGAAATCTCGTCCTTGGGATGATTATCCAAAAGTATGAAAGGCATGCTCGACATACGCGGACGTTCGAGGTGTTAAAAATGGTCGTTGAAAGCATGTGACCATTCTGAGTTGTAATGGTGTAAACGATCTTCATAAGCGAGATAGTTGTAATGTTTCTATTTTGGCCATCCAGAGGCGGATATCCTAAACCGTCCGCCATGGGATGACGGGTATCACAAATCATCCGTCATGGCTCAACGGGTTTTGGCCTCTACCAGCCTGTCACGTTTAGAGCTTATCGCCGGTGATGTCGGGGTTGAAAAATACTACTGTAAGGCATCGCCGGTCTTTTCCAGGCTCGCATGAAGCTTCTTGCCGGTGATGGTGGGATGAAAAATACTTTCGCGAGTCATCGTCAGTCTCCACCGGGTTGACTTGGACCGTACAAGTAAATCATGCTCTACCACCACACAATGAATAAAGCTCATTTGACAGCAACTTTTAAATAGTGTTTTGTGCATCTCACACTTATGTCTCCCACTAATCAATTTGTGCATTTTGTCTCGAGAGTAATAGTCATTTTCCTTTTTTTTGAATAGCTTGTAACCGTGAACATCAAGTGTCATGATCTGTACCCCTTCCTTCACATTCACCATATCTGACAAAGATATATCGCGGCAACCAAATCCGGCCACGACACAAGAGATCTCACCACGGTATTGAAGCGAGGCCACCCCGCCAAGGTCACGCGGCGAAGTCTGACAGAGGAGCTCTTCGAGCGGGATCAGCACGACAATTTCGTTCGGTTCAGATTCCGTCTTCTTTGAGTTGGTCTCAATTCTCAAGAGTTCTTACGGCAGATTCGTTGAGGCAAAAGCTTGTGATTATATTCTAAAGTTGTCGGTGGTATTCTAGGCTTTAGGAGTTTTATCCTAGGCAAAATGAAGATATAGAGCACTGCTGGGTTGTAATTTATGTTTTAGAATTTGTATCTGATACTTGGCGTGATATATCCGAACGAGAGAAATTGGCCCACAGAAAACAAAAATTTGTTTGTAAAAATCAATGTTTTTAAACCGGATCGAACAATTTAAATATGAAATAAAATTACCGGTCCACTGGTCGGACCGGATAATTTATAAATATGAAATAAAATCTAGATGTACAAGTTAAAAAAACCATGTTATGGTTTAATTAACAATATATATAAAAGGTTAAAATCTAGTAAATTAAAACAAAAGAAAAATAAAAAAGGAAACAAAACCATGTACTAATACATGTGTGTCAGATTTGAAAAGGTAAAAATTCATTATGATCTCAGTTTTTAACCATTTTACTTTCTAGAGAAATGAGAAAGTTTTTCAATACAAGATCTGTGACTCATATCTTTTTTTAATGTCATATGTGACTCCATATCTGCAATTATCATCTTCAGAGTAACAAACCACTACACAGGTCCTACCTCCGGCGCAGCCATCATCGGCCACACCTCCGGCGTAGCCACTACACACCGGCCCTACCTCGTTTAAATCCTCTACCTCATGTTGTATCTTCATGTCCAGATCCATCTATATCTTCTCCATCACCTGTCTTCGTTTCCGTTCAACAGGCATCTGGGTCGCTGGTCCACTTTTTTGGTTCATTTCATCTCCGGCCGGTCCGACCACCGGTTTTCCGGTCCGACCGCCGGGTCGCTGCAGGACCGTTTCAACATGCATGACCGGACCGTATAGGCCACCGGTTCCCGGTCCGACGAGCCGGTTTTCAAAACACTAGTAAAAACCCATAAAATCCCATTCCTACCTTTGCTATGAGATAAACAACAATACCCCACGTACTCACGAATATTGAATATTATAATATAAGGTGTACGCAGATGTGATATGGGGTCAAGTGTAGATCTAAAAACTCGCACGGTAGGAGTGTAGTAACCAAATCGTAGTTTAGAGAAAATGCTAGATCTAGAACCTGTAACCGAGTTGCGAAAAACTCAAAGAAAACCCCAAATCTAGACGTTGTTTGATAAGAAAATGTGTATGAACCAGCCAAAGAAGTAGATCTAAAAGTTTAAATGGAGAAACATGAGATGCGATTGTTGTCACGTCCCACAGATGGCGTCAATGAAGAAACATAGATCGGAGCGTCGGGATTCGGGTGTATGTTCCAACAGTCAAGAGAAAGACAGCCTTATCTCTGTTCTTCCACGGCTTTGGTTCGTTCTTCTCTGGTCGTCGGGTTAGCTGCAACCACAGGTGAAATCTACGTTAGAGGGCCATGGGGTTTAGCCCCGAGTGCACTCCGACGCTCAAGTCAGTCTCGGATCCACCAATGATATATAAGTTATAGTATGTCGAGAGAGAGAGTGTGTGTGGGGTCCAGAACCTTTCCTTTTTTGTGGTGGTTCATCCTATTTATAAGAGAAGAAAAGTTAGCCCTAGTGGGCTTTTGTTCTTGGGCCAGATGAGGAGTGGGCTTTTTGAGGCTCCTTTGAACCCAACCTCCACAATGCTAAAAGTTTCCAAATCGAGACATCGTGTAACTAAAGAAGCAATCAATCTAGCGTATAAAAATAAGCGATTCATTATCCTCTTCAAATTATAACCTAAATTACTCCCGAAAACTACATTTTCGTACCTCTTAACGAATTAATTTTCAAACAAGTGTATTAACTTGTATCTGTACAAATCAAACACACAATAAACAATTATGTAATAAAAAATCAATCAATAAGATATATCTCGACCATAATCTATGATATCACAACGATGAACACCTTAATCATCGAGCACAGAACTCAGCATAATACAATTTCAGAAACAAATTTCAAAACAATCATAAACTAATTGCAGCAAACAAAATTACACATACGAGCTTCCTCTGCTATACGGGAATCCAAATCTAGTTCTCTCGATCGATTATCATGCTGTTGAAGAACGTCTTCCATCGCGTATGCCACCGAGAAGGATAACACGCCCTCCGTTACCATTATCAACCAAGTTCAATTTTAAAAATTAAATCTAGCAACATCAATTACTGTATTCAAAACCAAAATCTGAAGTCGCCATGATCGAATCGATAGACAAAAAGCGATACAACTTCAAAATACCAAAAACAGAAATCTGGGAAGAATTAAGAACAAACGACTTACAGAAATCGATGAGGGCTTATCTAATATTGGATTAAGGAGAACAACGATTGAGAGACGAAGAAGTCAAATCTTCTGAAGACATGATTTGAAACGGAAATTTTAATGGTGTAGAAAGAATGAAACAGTGGCGTATTAGGGTTAGATAAAATTAAGAATGGGTCATAACAGCGGGTCATAAAATCCGGGTGATTTACCGGCTTGCTTAAACAGGTTTAGGCGGTAAATCTTTGATGAAAATGAATATGGTGATGACAAGTGTTCTTAGATTTATTGGATGATTATTATACATATGTTATTTAATGTAAACAACAGTTAATTACATATGATGGGTTGGGTTAACGTACAAAGGGTACTTAGCGTACGAAGCGTATGAAGGCTTCCTACATGTACATTTGATTTAATCTAGGGCTTAAAAAAATACGGTGGCATAGATGTAAATAGAATAAAAAAAATAAACGAGCGTCTAGGTAAAAAAGGGTATTATGGTCAATTTCTAACAACATGCGTAAAAAACAATCTCTGTAAAAACTTCGTCGACGACTTGAAATCACGTTTACCCTTATGTAATAAAAGCGTATAAATGAAACCCTGAAATCACGTTCACTTTTATTTGGCGTATTCGACCTGAAATCACGTTCGCCTTTATGATTCAATTAATTGAATTGCATGTGAATTCTAATTTATATGCGTAATTAATATCATGCAAGATAATTGATTACAATTAATTGAATTACATAATCTAAACTAATAAAGCAATATCTTTTGTACCACGTGGCGTTCTCTAAGGGCATCCATTTCTTCATTTTCCCGCCAAAAAGAAGAGCCACAATCCATCTATTCCTTTTCCTTGATTTTCCCTAATTACTAAGAAAATGAGGAAAGTCTTCCAAAATTGAAACAACCAGTTTCAATGATAAACTCAAACAACGATGTCCACCTTTAAATCCTTTAATTATCATACATGCCTAAACCTCTTTCCTTATACACCCTTTTTTCTCTGAACCCTAAAATTGTCTTTCGATCCCTATCACGCCTTCTTACCTTCTATAATTTGCATCCGTTTCTTGATTCTTAATCGCAGGCTACTTTCTGGTGGTTTCGTGGATTTCGTTATGTTTCTTGATTCCAAATCGTATGGATTTCATTATGTTGCTCGATCTCGTGACCTACAGTTTTGTAAAGATCCAAGAAGATCAGGTCACTATTTAAGATTTTAGTTTGCCCTTTCCATCTAAGTCAAATTCCTATAAACCCTAATCTCTCTCTCTCTCTCTTAATTCCTTGATTTTTGAAAAAAATGGGTTCTATTCATAAATCATATGGAAGTTCAACCTAATCTAAACCTATTTTCATGCTATTCCACTTTTGATTACGAACAATGAAGTAATACTAAGCTATAAATCTAGAAGGGGAGTTATAATTTGGGGTTTCTTGTGGAAATATGAATATCAAATGGTAAGAAATCTTTATTGATGTTTTAATATGTATAAATTTCGAGATGATCAATTACGTTATTAAACATATGTATTGCTACACCTGTAAAATACAAAACCAAAATCATCTTTAAGCAAAAGATACTTTGTGTAATAACTAATAAATGTATTTCATAAGTGAAAACCAAAAGATCCCGAAAGTTTAAGTTCTTGATGCTTCATAAATTGATATTGTGAAAGGTATTTTTGACACAACAATATAGTATGAAGTTCTAACACATATACTATGAAGTTCTGAAAGATAATAATATGCATCTCAATTTGATTACCAACACATATAGTATGAAGTTCTGAAAGTTGCTCATTTTAAATGAATTTTTTGAAACTTGGATGGTTTTTCTGTCCCAAAACTGTCGGTTGCCCAATTTAGAAGTTTGACAAAGTTAGTTACGTTTTCATGTGGTTAGACATAAACATTGGGAATTATTATTTGTAATCTTTTTTCTTTAGAAAGACCCACGGTACCATGCTCGCTGGGCTAAAAATTTTGCCATCCTTCATGTGATTTATATTTTATATGTAACGGGTGAAACATGTAAAAAATATTAGCTAAAAAGGAAACAGGTTGAACAGTTTAAAAGTCCCACAAAGTATCAAGCGCTTTAAAGAAAAATTGGTTCATTGTTTTAATTATTTTAAGAATATATAATTAAAAAAAATGTTCGCAGGTCAAGCCAACATGAATATCTATTAATCTATTAACTATAATAAATAAAAATGTTATGGGACACGTGTCGCTCTCACATTTAACCTCAGCTTCTTTTTTCCGCCTAAACCCATTAACCCGAATAAAAGGGGATGTGTTCAGGCGGGTTGAAAACTTCACATATCATTTATTCACATATGCATGTTATTATTGTGCCAAGGTCACAGGCTGTTCCTCAGGTCGTTTAAGCTACTTCACATAAAAATCCTACATTATTATGTGTTATAACTTATGTTTATTCATGTTTATGTAGCTGCCTTTTGGAACTCAAAGTGTTGAAGAGGTCGCTTGATGTGTTGCAAAACACACATTGTTTTTCCTTGTATTTTGTAACGTTTTCATATAATTTTAGAGTCGTTTTGAGACATGTATATCTTGTACTTAGTTATGTTATGTTTTGTAGGTATTTCAGGAAGAATTAGAGCTTAAACGATCAAGACGTGTGAATAAAACGAGCAAACGAGACCACTGGATGAGAACGGGAAAAGTCGGGAAAGAGCTCAACCTTAGAAGAGGCATATCTCGGGGTAGAAAATTAGTTACGAGGCCCATAATATATCTATTTGGGGTATTTCGACGAGAAGAGTTCAAAATTTCAGTAATCTCTAGCCGTAAGCGAGAGGTTGGGCCCATTTCCATCGCGGTACGCGGGAGACCAGAATTCCTACGCGATTATTTTGGCTCTGGAGGTACGCGAGGGATTTTTCCTCTGAGCCTCGCGGTACGATAGAGACCCTAGATACGCGTTTTTTAACCTAATTTAAGGGTTTAATAGATGAGGACTCTCCCATTAGTTCCATTATCGATTTCCAGCCGTTTAAGGAGCATTCTAGGGTGATTTTGGGAGTAAGAAGGTCAATTCAAGTGCAAGATCAAAGCTTTTGGATTCCGGGTTCGTTGTAATAGCGTTCTAGGTTTTCAAGTTTGAATCTTTGTGTTTAAATTCTGTGTTTGAACCTATGTTTTGATGTGTTTGAGTATGATCTTAGGCTAAACATTAATATTGCGTAGGTCACATGATGAATATTTGTTAAAGTTGTGATTTTTACTGGTTTTTGGATTCAATTGATGGTTTTATGATTTTGTAAAGAATCTCTTGTTAATTATTTTGATGATATAGCATGTTTAGATATGATTTGTAATTGATTTTAACTCCGTATGCTTATTGTGGTTGTCTGCCAGTTTGATTTGCATATCTTGGTCATAGACTCTAGGGTTTGTGATTGTTGTGTGGTTTGCTAGACATAGTGACCATAGGAGTTGGGTTTGATTGCTGATTAGAATTGAATGTATGTCCTAGTTCAATGCCCGAGAGGTGAGAAGTAGTTGTCTAGTATTCACCATTAGGAATCCGAGTGTTAACAGTCTGAGAGGACGTTAGTATTAGGTGTCTAGTGATTGTCGCTAGGTTAAGTCATAGTTGTTATCCAGATATTACCCCGTTCATTCTTCGAATGTATTGTGGACAGTGAGACTAAGAGGTAATCTGTCCTGTGGGTACTTTATCATTGTTGGAAATACCCGAGAGGTGATCTAACCATCTGGTGAGTTTAGTACACTTTAGGTAGCTTAGTTGGTGACACCGTGAGAGTGATTAGGGACCCATTAGGTAGTCTTTAGTTGTCATATTTAGAAACCCAGATCCATCATAGTTTTCAGAACCAGTAGAAGTTGTGCTTTACAAGTAGGATTCTGACCTAGGTAGTATTCTTCCCATCTTCTGATTTCACCTTAGTACTTGTCTTGATAGTTGAGTCGACATTAGTTTTCTGCATTCTTAGTTATCCTTTAGTGTAGTCAACCCCCCCCAAACCAATTAAATCTTTAGTCTGAGTCTAGTATTATTATCATAGTGCCTTTAGGGTTCTATATTCCGGTTTACCATTAAGCTGTGCTACACTCGATAGGTACACTTGCCTGTCAGTGTGGTCTAGTTCATTGGTTTTCCATTTATTACTTAGGAGTCTAGGTTAGGTTTAGTAGTTTATTTTATAGACCGTCTGGACGAGATCAAGTTTTTGGCGCCGTTGTCGGGGACACTTGGCAATAGCAATATTGACTTTGACTAGTTGTTTGTTTGATTTTTGGTTTATTTTATTTTCTTTTTCTTTTGAGTCTTGTGAGTTTGCTTGTCTTCTGTGCTTGTCCTACGTGCTATTTGAGTGTCTAATATAGGATCGAGTCTTTCTGTCTTGAGTCTTTATTTGTTTTCTTTTATTCTTGTGTCAGTTTATGCACCACTCGTTCATAGGGATCACCACCATATTCTGCTTCATTAGAGCCTGAACGAGAGCTGCACGAGCGCACCCGCAACTTTCGAGAGCGTTTGAAAGCATTTTACAGCAACCAGGTACGTTCTCCTAACCCAATTCCATTTCCTACCATGGGTGACGCTGACCCACCAGCGAGGCGTATGGTACACCAGAGGGCCAGTGACGTGGTAACTGGGGCGAGATCTTCGATCACACGCCCCGCCATTCCTAACACCAATACATGGCAGATCCCGTCACATTTCATGAGCACGATCACTCATGTCACTCAATTTCATGGCCTTAAGGATGAGGATGCACCCGGACATTTGTCCCGCTTCGCGCACATATGTGATACTTTCAATATCACGGGTGTGTCTAACGACGTGATCTACTTGCGTCTTTTCCCATTCTCGCTCTCTGGGAGTGCATATACTTGGCTTGATACCCTTCTCGACAATTCTATCACCACATGGGAGGATCTTCAAGCCAAATTCTACAACAAGTACTATCCATCTTCCGGGGCCGCTCGCCTTCGGGACCAAATCCATTCGTTCCGGATAGACCCTGATGAGCCTTATCACATGGCCTGGGAGCGGTTCAACACGCTATTGAGCCGATGTTCCTAGAATGGTCTTTCTGACTGGGCGATAGTGGAGAAGTTCTACAATGATCTCACCTTCGAGAAGCAGCAAATGTTCAACACAGCTGCGGGAGGCCATATCATGGATAGACTCAAGCCTGATGAGTGTGAGGAGATGTTCAAGAGCTTCGCTAAAGCCGAACAATAACATCCATCTGCTAGGACTTCCATTCCTAGTGCTAGATCACCCGCCTCTTCTCCTAGAGGTGTGTATCATGTCACTCCTGATTCTAGCGTGGCTGCGGCCCTCGCCTCAATGGCTAACGAGATCAAGGAGCTGAAGCTTAGTGCTTAGCGGTGTCAAGTGTGCAGGGGAGGACACGACACCAGGGATTGCCCCGTTAATCATCAGGAGCGGGTGAGCTTTGCTGGAAATTAGAACCAGAACCGAGGGTACAACAATTATAACAATACTTATGGCTCGGGATGGAGATCTGGAAACAACCCGCGTGGGTTTAATGGTCGCCAGCAGCAGTATGGAGGAGCAGAAGTTGGAGCGAGCTCGGGAAGCAGTGTCAATACAAGGAAGATTGAAGAGATGCTCGAGAATCAGACACAATTGCTTGCCCACTTAGTCCAGCAAGACAAGGACACGAGGCAAAGACTGGATAGCCACGACACTCTATTAAAGAATCAGCAGTCGGCATTCCAGGATTTGCAACGCACGGTAGGAGACATCTCTCAGAGCCTGAAGGGTAGACAAGGAGGTCCATCTTCGGGCCCAAATGCTTCAGTAATGGCCGTGTCAGTTAGGAGTGTGGAGAAGAAAAAGGTTGTAGAGGATGACTCCCACTCCATTGAGTATGGCGTACCTTCGGTAGAGGAAGTGAAGAAGGTAGACTGGAGAGCTTGATTTGCTGAGATCGATGCTAGGATGCTAGAGGAGTCTGAGTCGAATGCTTTGTCGTCTAGGAGCAAGAGAGCAGAAGAGGATGAGAACCCACCGGTTGTAGAAGAGGAAGAACCGGTGGAGGAAGAGATAGTTATGGAGAAGCAAGCCGAGAAGGAAGAGGAGAAGAAGAAGGGGGTGGAGATGAAGTCCCCTAAGATTGACTTGAGTTGTGTTCCCTGTCCAGATCGTTTGTTGCCACATAAACACACTAGGGAATACAGTCACTTCCTTGATATGTTTAAACAACTCAAGGCCAATCTCCCATTTATAGAGGTCCTCCAACATATGCCAAAGTATGGCAAGTTCCTCATAGATCTTCTTTCCAACAAGAAGAAGTAGGAGTAGATCTCTAAAGTCTCACTTAGTGAGCAATGTTCTGTGGTGGTTCAGAACCACTTACCTGAGAAGCTGCCGGATTCGGGTTGTTTCACGATACCGTGTCTGCTAGGCAGTTTACCGTTAAACCACGAATTGGCTGATCTAGGTGGTGGCATCAATCTGATGCCATATTCTATCTATAAGCAGTTAGACCTAGGTGAACCGCAGCCAACGCGCATGAGCATTTCCTTGGCTGACCGCTCAGTCAAGTATCCACGGGGAATTGTAGAGAATCTGTTAGTGAAAGTAGGTAAATTTGTCTTCCCCGTGGATTTCGTCATATAGGAGATGGAAGTGGATGATAAAGTCCCGCTCATCCTAGGACGCCCGTTCCTACGTACAGCCAAAGCAATGATAGATGTCTTTGATGGGAAACTCACACTTCATGTGGGGGATGAGTCGATCACATTTGATGCTATGAAACCCGTGAAGGATGTTGGCGAGCATAGCCACTCCGTGTGCATGCTTGAATCATAGGTGAATTTCAGGACTCTAATCCAGTAGAGGATGTTATTGATGGAGATGGAGGGGAAATGATTGAGGACCGGCCAGATTGGTTAGCTGAATTTGAAAGGAATTTGATAGGGTCCGCGTTTTTAGGTGCTGATAGTGATGACTGCAGTTTGAGTGAGATATTAGCACAATTTGGGTCATTAATCTGTGAGACGCCCATGGTGGAGAGTTTAGAGGATCATGATGATCCAGGCGAGAGGTTATAGGCTACACCTTTAGTGATGTCACATATTAAGCCTTTAACATGTACTTATGTGCATGCTGAGGGGATAAACGCCAAGTCATCCCCTAAATCTAGGCTGCCCCGTAAGAAACTTCGAGAGTTGAGTGAGGTTATTGATCTAGAGAGAGTGAAGGCCCCAAGTGTGGGGAGGTTTACGAGTGATAAGCTACTTGGTTATTTGAATCATATTATCTTTGGACTGGGTAGGTATAAGCTGTGGTGGAAGGATTTGATTGCTACATGTAATATGAGTTCAATGTTTTATAGGAGTTTGAAGGTGATGAGATTTTTAAGGATTTGGAGGACTGGTGGACCGCGTAGGATGGAGGCGGTAACGGTTAGGATCAAGGAGAAGCCTCCTGATAGGTTTATCTGAGTCTAAGGGCAAGTGCCCGGGATGGAGAGTTTGTGTGCACTACATGGTTTGAGTCTGTGTCCATTTTTTTGTGTGTTTTAAGTATGTGTTTTGTTTGTTTCATGTTCTGCAGGGATCCGTGCTTGATCTGGTGAGGAAAATCATCAGGAATGAAGTTCGAGGTATTTTTACATGTGTTTTTATGCTTGAAATAGGTTTTTAAGGAATTTGGGTGAAACAAATTTTAAATGATCAAAAATTTTCTAAGTATAAAAGTTAGAAAAATTTCAAAACTTTCTATTACCAACAAGTCCCCACGGTACGCGAAGCATTTGGGGAATCCTCTCGTGGTACGCAAAGTACAAACCAATCGGCCGGCTTAATTTCTGCCTCCTCGCGGTACTCGAGGAGTGCTGTCGGTTCTCTCGCGGTACGTGGGGCCATGCTGGATTCACCTTTCTTCCTTGTTTTCCCGTGGTTTTCAATAACCGTTCACCCGCATCGACCACAACTATCATTCATACCTCTATCCTCTATCCACCATCCATTATCACCACTGTCATCATACCACATATCATCCGTTATCCATCATTCATTATCATTCATTATTGACACCTTCAACATCCATTCACACCACGACCATGGGAGAAGTTGAAACCATTTGTGACCGATGACCGACCTTGCTGTGGCTTTCATTTCTATGTGTTGCCACACATTGAGTATATTTCTCTGCATGCTATCTATCTTAAGTCTTTAAGTTCTTAGTGAGTCTTAGTGAGTCAGTCGAGTATTTAATTTTTACTTTGAGTCTGTAACTTGTGTCATTTAATGGTGCGGGTTTGTTTGAGTTTTATTGTGCAGGTTTTGATGGCTCCGTCCGTACTCAATCTCCATTCGGGCGGGTTTGATTCTCATCTTATCTATCTTGTAAAGGCAACCCCCGACAGTCGTTTGTGCAACCGCGACCGAAATGCTATACGGTGCACACGTGAAAGAGTAATGCTGGACCATTCATGCTACATTACCAGCTAAGTCGATTCCTTTTATTTTTAGTTGTGTCTTGGTTCACATTTAGGACAATGTGTCTTTCAATTGTGGGGATGTGAGTGTCTAGTTTAGCTAGTTTGTCTTGTTTATAAAAATTCAAAAATACAAAAAAATTATTTTTTTTTTTGAAAAATGTCCATGGAAATAATCGCATATAAATGGAAAATGATAGTACAACTGGATCTACTTATGAGTTTAAATGATTAAATAATTGAAAACATTTTTAATTAGTGATGTTTTGGTAGACCAGCTAGCTAGTAAAGCTTAAATATCCTGTTTGTGTTGTTTAGGAATTAATTAGATTTAAAATCATTATATCTTGTGGGTATTCATCTTAGGGTGTCGGTAATACTGAAACTGTCAATATAGGGTTATAAGTACCACATTAAGTTAAAATTTAGAGGTTTTTAAAATTTCATGGCACACCACTCTCTTTTTATAAGAATAAATCTGAGTTTCGGTGGCGCCCGCATCCATAAATCCATAATTCTTGAGCTTATTTAATTGAAATCTAAGTTTCGCCTACGTGTCACACGTCGGGTTCCAGCCTGATTGAAACACCACTGAGTTGATTCTTATATGCTTCGTTGTTTAGACTATAGTTTATGTGTTACCTTCCGGGATAGTGACATGGTTGAAACGCCTCTAGACGAAAGTTAATTTGCTTAATAATGCTCATATTTCATCCATTCATTCATTGATCATCATTATTTCTAAAAACCTGTAAATCCTAGTTTAACGTGGTAGGGTAAAATCTATATGGTTTAATTCGGGCCTAGACATGACCGTGAGACGGGATTAGGTAGAGCTGTAACTTTTAAGTGTGAGTCACATAGATTAATTGATAACTGTATAAATTGGAATTTAGAACACATTACGGGGGCTAGAAAGTTGGTGCTTGGGATTAATCGGACGGAAATACTAATTATTACTTTTTAATGTGTGAGTATATTTTGCTAATTGGTAAATTGATGTTTGTTAAAGTAGATCTGAGTTATGATTCCATTGCAGACTTTTTCGAAGACGAAAAAAGGTTAAGTGTGGGGATATTTGATGTGTTGCAAAACACACCTTGTTTTCCCTTGTATTTCGTTGCGTTTTCGTATAGTTTTAGAGTCGTTTTGACTCATGTATAGCGTGTACTTAGTTATGTTATGTTTTGTAGGTATTTCGGGAAGAATTGGAGCATAAACGATCAATACGTGTGAATGAAACGAGCACACGAGACCACGGGATGAGAACGGGAAAAGTCGGGAAAGAGCCCAACCTTAGAAGAGGCATATCGCGGGCTAGAAAATTAGTTATGGGGCCCATAATATATCGATTTGGGGTATTTCGACGAGAAGAGCTCAAAATTTCATTAATCTCTTGCGGTACGCGTGAGGTTGGGCCCATTTCCCTCGCGGTACGCGGGAGACCAAAATTCCTACGCGACTATTTTGGCTCTGGAGATACATGAGGGATTTGTCCTCTGGGCCTCGTGGTACGTGGGAGACCCCAGATACATGTTTTTTAACCTAATTTAAGGGTTTAATAGATGAGGACTCACCCATTAGTTCCATTATCGATTTACAGCGTTTAAGGAGCATTCTAGGGCGATTTTGGGATTAAGAAGGTCAATTCAAGTGCAAGATCAAATCTTTTGGATTACGGGTTCATTGTAATAGTGTTCTAGGTTTTCAAGTTTGAATCTTTGTGTTTAATTTCTGTATTTGAACCTACGTTTTGCTTGATTACTTTTGTTTTGATGTGTTTGAGTATGATCATAGGCTAAACATTAATATTACCTAGGTCACATGATGAATATTTGTTAAAGTTGTGATTTTTACTTGTTTTTGGATTCAATTGATGGTTTTTGATTTTGTAAAGAATCTCTTGTTAATTATTATGATGATATAGCATGTTTAGATATGATTTGTAATTGATTTTAACTCCGTATGCTTATTGTGGTTGTCTGCCAGTTTGATTTGCATATCTTGGTCATAGACTCTAGGGTTTGTGATTGTTGTGTGGTTTGCTAGACATACTGACCATAGGAGTTGGGTTTGATTCTTGATTAGAATTGAATGTGTGTCCTAGTTCAATACCCGAGAGCTGAGAAGTAGTTGTCTAGTATTCATCATTAGGAATCTGAGTGTTAACAGTCTGAGAGGATGTTAGTATTAGGTGTCTAGTGATTGTTGCTAGGTTAAATCATAGTTATTGTCCAGATATTACCCCATGCATTCTTCGAATGTATTGTGGACAGTGAGACTGAGAGGTAATCTGTCCTGTGGGTACTTTATCATTGTTGGAAATACCCGAGAGGTGATCTAACCATCTGGTAAGTTTAGTACACTTTAGGTAGCTTAGTTGGTGACACCCTGAGAGTGATTAGGGATCCACTAGGTAGTCTTTAGTTGTCATCTTTAGAAACCCAGATCCATCATAGTTTCCAGAACCGGTAGAAGTTGTGCTTTGCAAGTACGATTCCGACCTAGGTAGTATTCTTCCCATCTTCTGATTTCACCTTAGTACTTGTCTTGATAGTTGAGTCGACATTAGTTTGCTGCATTCTTAGTTAACATTTAGTGTAGTCAACCCCCCAAACCAATTGAATCTTTAGACTGAGTCAGAGTCTAGTATTATTATCGTAGTGTCTCTAGGGTTTGGTATTCCGGTTTACCATTAAGTTGTGCTACAATCGATAGGTACACTTGCCTGTCAGTGCGGTATAGTTCATAAGTTTTTCATTTATTACTTAGGAGTTTAGGTTAGGTTTAGTAGTTTATTTTATAGACTGTCTGGACGACATCATCGCTCTTAAGCAATTGATTCCCATGACTCCTTCCATGCCTAAAGCTTTGGTAGGACTGTTTTTAGACCTCCTTTTGTTTCTTGCTTAACTCATCACTTGTATAGTTATATATGTGGCTTTTAGTAATTTTAATTTATGGTTTCATAGCTTTCTATTAGGCTTTAATCCATACTGTTTCTAAACTCTTTTTTGTAGATTGTCTTTTTTATTGAACACCCACATCTAGGGTTTGGCCAGATGATCAGTGTGTCAAACGGTAATTTGTTTTTTCTGTTTGAAAGATTTTTGTCTCTTTTTTTTATAGTACTGGATGAGTTTTGGTAAAGTTGCACATGATCTGTTAATGCTTATGTAAAAAATAGAGTGAGATAACTATCTTGAGGTGCTAACTTTGATTCCTTTTATTAAGATTAATTTTTGTTCACGTATGTACTGTTTTTGATCCTTTTTTTTAATTTTTGGTTAATTATACTTAACATCAGATGTTCATTGTTAATGCTGGTAATGGGTTCAAATTCGTATGGAATACAATGAAAGGGTTTCTTGATCCAAGAACGACATCAAAGATACACGTAAAGATTACCAAAATTCGTTTTTTGTGTGTCATGTAATTTTAATCTTGTCTGACTCGATCTTGATTTATTTATGATAATTTATAGGTTCTTGGCAACAAGGATCAAATTGTTGGAAGTTATCTATTCAAGGTTTTTTTCTTTCTTTTCTTTAATTTTTTGTACTTTAAGCCTAAAATTATTAATGGATTGACATAGTGAAGTAAGATGAGATGTTACTTTCTATACTGTTCCACATGAACACAATTTCACTTTCCACTTATTGCATTTTGCTTTAAGAGTAACATCTCATCAGAATATGTTTTCTTTGTGAAGTTTAAGAAGGAACAATATGTTAAGTATGAATCAAACTGTAGGTCCCGATTCTTAGCAGAATCACTAAAACAGATCGATTACACACACACACACATGCGAAATGGGTGTGTATGGTGGTGAAACAGAGGTAAGAACAGAAGAATGGTGAAGATAACATGCTAACCACACTTGAATAACAATGCAAAATGATATGACATTGCAAGAACATAATGAATAACTCAAAGTTTGTATTGATTCAGGGAAAACTCTTGAAATAGAGAATGTAAGGGTTACAGGCGCTATCCACACCCTAAATATTCTCTAACTAGGCTATTTATAGGAAGCTGACAGGCATCGAAACTATGCTCATTGAAACTACTAGTTTCGGTTGAGCATTTACATGATTGAACCTCCAATCAAAACTTCCCATCTATCGAAACTACTAGTTTCGGTTGAACAGACTCAACCGAAAGTAGGTAGTTTCGATGGCCCCGACTTAGCTAAAAACAAACAAAATACATCAATCAGAAATAACATAAATACAAGGAAATAAACAAAGTACATATTGTTCAAAAGTTACATTGATGACACCAGCTTACAAAAGACAATACCCTACAATCTCCCCCTAATCTGTTGCATCAATGTCTTCAACTCCTCAAATAGTTGGTGCATCACTTGTTTTTCGAAAGAAGGGCTTCACATTCACAGTCACAATTTTTTGATATGCCTTAGCATCTGCCTCATCATCTTCATGAGAAATCTGGATGGGGTGGTTGAACAAAACCTCCAGATCTTCAGGTTGAAATTTTAAAAGATCCATGGGCTCAAAGATGTGGATGTCCTCCTTGCCTTCACACTCAATCACAGCACTCCTAATTGTTGAATTGTAAAACCATCTTCTAAATGTCTGGAGCTGAACTGGTACAGACCTTGGCAGTTGAATAAATTTGACAGTTTCTGCCGGTTTGTACCGCAGACTTACCCATGGTCTCTAAGTTTGTGGGTGAATCATGGTCTTGGATAGAACTCTCCTTGGATTTGCTATGGTCATTGACCTAAAATCATTGAAGGTCTAGTCCGTATGAAAGTTTCAAAATCTCTAGCAATCCCTACATTTCCAAGGTTTTGGAGAGGCAGTTTGGCTAGGGCTCTCAGGTCATATTTAGGGAGAGAGCCGAAGTCATGTGGAGTCTTGAAGTGTTCCACTCCTCCCTTGTATCTCCTGACAATGAATAAAGATCTTTCCTTGTCTTATTTCCAGCCGACTGGTGGTCTTTTCAACTCTTGATACACAACAAACCACTCATAATGTTTTGGTGGTTCTTCAGGCTCCATTTTCTTAAACCAAGATCTCGTACGATCTGAGGCTTGGTGAGAGTGTGTAGTTTCTTGTGGTGTTTTAGTTAGTGCTGTAGTTGTTGGTGTTGCTGTTGTTGTAGTCTGAGGAGCTTCTTCAGGTGTACTTGTTGGCCCATCAGTGGTTACAGGCTCAACAAAGGCAACTTTTACATTAGGATCCTCTATCTCAGTATCAGACAAAGCCTCTATCTCATCTTCTTCTTCGGTGAAGTACCTGACCTTTTCTCCATGCTCTTCTCCCAAAGTTACCATCTCAGGAAATTCATCAACAGTTCCAAAAGTCAATTTGTTTCAAGAGTTCATCCGGCTCGTGGTCAAAGCTAACCACTTCTTCATCTAGTATTACCACATCAATATCAATCTATTTGGCCTTTCCTTTGCCCCTATCAGCTATTCTTTGACTCAGGGAAGGTAAGTCATATTCTTGTTCTTCCTCCTTTACTTCCATTGCGTCCTTTGGATTTTCAGCTTCACCTGAATAAATGATCACAGCAGATTCGGGATTAGATGTAGGTCCCCATGGCGCGTCTACGGATCGATCTCGTGATAAGACGTGACGTTTACTCGGAGTGCGGAATCCAACGAATCAACGTTTATACGCATAAAAGACAATTCAAACAAGCAAGTAAATAACCTTCTCAATTCGTATTTCAAATCACAATGATGTTTACAGACTCAATCGGACTTCTCTAATCTGATCACTCTGATTCGTTCTAGTTCGTTATAACTGACTCTGTAAACACACATATATATAACCAACTGACCTGATATAAGCGAACTTATTAAGTTCGCCTCTAACAGCTTAAGCGAACTTAACAAGTTCGTCTCAGTTAGACCTAAGCGAACTTATTAAGTTCACCTCTGATAGACCAGGCGAACTTAACAAGTTCGCCTCTAGGCTATACTTGTAAAACACTTAGTGACATTTGACATTTACATAACAAAAACATAAAGACATAAAATCTAACTAATACAAGCTTTTTTCATTACAAACTATGTCCTAACGGACTCCCCCTTGACAATAGCGTGATCTTCAGTCTTCAGTCTTTATCTTGAACTCTTCCAGTTATCCGGTAGTCTGCTGCCAGCATGCACTCCATATCTTCTGCATATCTCCAAAACTCTTTTGTACTGTAGACCTTGTTCTCTCCAAACATCAGTGAACATTATTTCATTCTTTCGCAACGTCCTCTGATCTTTCTTTGAGAAATTGATAAGATTCATTGCATCATAGAAACATACAATGACCTTATTGTCTTTATCTTCAATCTTTGCTTCACCAGTATTAACATCAACATACCACCATTTCATATTCCCAAGAAAGTCTTGAGGAATCTTCTTTAACGGTATCTTGTGAATAGCACGCACTGGTTTATACTTGTATCTCCAGGTCACTTTCCCAGTCTTTGGATCTGTGTTCTTCACTCTCTTTCCTTTTTGTGGTTTCAGCCGATCATACTTTCCTGAACTACCTTCTTTCTTGATCAAGTTTGCTATCACATCAGCCAAACCATTCTTCGATCTATTAATGAGTGGCTTTGAAGATAAACCATTTATTTCACACCTTGGCAAGGTATTGAAATATTTGATCCTCGGCTTTAAGTATTGAACACTGTCAGATCGTTTAATTGCAAATAATTTTGATTCATCATCATAGAACCAACTTATGATCCTTCCTACACACTGCTCTTTATTCACATATTTCTCTTTCTAAGCAGGTTGTGCTGGAGACTTGGGTAGCACCTTCATCCAACTATTTACAACTTCTCTCCACTGTTCTCGTGTCATCCCTGTATCTCTGTACGTCACAGGTTCTTCATTAACCTTCGGAGACTCAGTGTGAGTAGTTTCAGTTTCAGCATCTTTATTGGATTGAATATTTTCATCATCAGTATCCATCTTTGAATCAGCTGTATCATCAGGCAGTGTGACATCTTCAACAGAGTCCATAGAATCTGTTACTCCTTCATAAGTGAATTCAGGAATAACATCATCCTGGATGAAGTTATACGACACTTTAAGACCATCACAACCTTCATAAGTAACACTATCTTTATCTTTCTCTATCTCAATCTCTACTATTTCTCCTTCTTCTATCTCATTATCCGACATATCATCTTCCATGTCATTGAACAAATCATCAATGTCATCAAGACATGCAATCTTTTCAGCTTCATCTTCTTCTGAATCTTGAAAGAACTCCAATAATAGAATTTCTTCTCCATTAGTACCAGAAGTATCTTTGTTTCCTTTAAGTGATTGTGATGTCGACTCCCCCTGAACCCTAGATATAGGATTAGCGTCAGTGTATTGACGATCACCCTCAATATTTCCAGCAGGATCATTGTCTTCATCATCACGTCTTTGAATAGACTCTGTGTGACAAGTATCAGGTATCCTCAACTCCCCCTGAGCGTCAAGACGCTGAACGAGTTTGGACACTAATGCTTGCATGTCAACAATATGTTGTTCTTGAATCTGAATCACCAGCTGCCGTTGTGAATCAGTAGACACAAGAGTGTTTACTTGGGTTTGTAAAGAAAGCACTTGAGATTCAAGGAAAGTAATCCATTCAGAATCAGAAGACTTTGACGGACCAGCTGACGATTGTGGAATAGAAGGACTTGCAGTAGTAGGAATGACTGGAGGAACAGGAGTTCTAACCGGAGATGGATCCTTAGATCTTGGAGGAGTAATTATCAATGAAGCAACAAAATTAGCATCCTCAACTCCCTGTGAAAAATGTGCAGCAGCAATTGAAGCAGACATTAACTTTTGAGTCTTAGGATCTGGAGTAAAGTTACTATCAGACTCAGTACTTTCATCAACCAAGGATCTTTTTCCAAGTACTGAACCGGAAGGAGGATCCCGAACAGACTTTCTTCTTGGTCGTATGGCTTGAGATTTAATGCGTTTTCCAGCATTAGCCAGTGGAAATATAGCCAACCGTTCATAATAACCTGAGGAAAAATCCCTAGATTCATCAGAATCGGTGCTTTCATTAACAGGTAATATCGTATCACTTGAGCTTGAACTAGATTCATCATCTGTCACCACATTCCCTTCATCTTCATGAATGGGCGAGTTCACAGCATCATCAACGAAATCATCCATGTTCATTCCTAAATCATGTTCATGTACATGAACGACCTCCTCTTGAATAGGTTCATGAATAGATATTTCAACCTCAGCTTGTGGAATAGGAACTTGTTCAGGAATAGGAATTTGTGGTGGTACGGGAACTTGTACTTGTTGAATTGGTATCTGTTGTTGTGGAACTTGTTGTTGTGCTGGTTGTTGTGGTTGTTGCTGTTGTTGTTGTTGAACATTGAAGCCTTGAGCTTGAGAAATTTCATCAGGATGAAACCAGTTGTCATTAGGTGGAGCAACATAATCAGGATTGATTAAGTGACCAAATAATGGAGTATTGACTGGTATCAATGCAGCATTCTGCTGTTTCACCTTCGTACAGTCGGTAAAAATACGCTTTGACATTGGAGTCAAATTTAATCTTATTGGATGTTGTGGAAGATCTGGAATAAGGTGATTCAAAATCATTTGAATAAAGCGAGGATACATCAAGAATCCTTGACTTTCAGCCGGATTAATCTGCATGACCATCTCCCGATAGAAGTAAAGTGGAAAATTGAATCGCTTGTTCAACATTAAAGCCACCATAGCCGTTTGAAGAGCCATCTTTAAACCATCGGTTCCAGCTTTACGAGGAGAAATGCATTGAATAATCACATGCATGAAATACCTCCATTCACCGACTAAGCCACCTTTACGTGCTTGGGTATCATTCTGTCTCCCACGATATCCCATTCGTTGAAAACAACCCAGAATAAGAGTTCCTGGATAAGATAACGGATCTTCAGCATTTCCACCCAACTCAAGAGCAGCACGAATCGTCTCTTCAGAAATGGCAATCTCGGTATTATTAACAGTGGCACGAAGAACATGAGGTTCAACGTCCGTATCTTAATGCACAGTGTCCCAAAATTGTTGTATGTACACGAGACTTATGTAAGGATCAGCAGATAAAGCAACTTGAAGACGTGATCTGTTCAAAAATCCTATAATGCCTTGAAAATTCATAGCCTCGGACATGTTAGGATCTAACAATGCCAGTTGATTATGTTTATATTCGACACGTCGAGCCATCTGAAAAAGTTGGACAACAAACATATTAGCAAAAAATAACAAACACGAACAAACAACAAAACAAAACAAAGTTTTTAAAAAAAATTTAAAACAAAAAAAAAATTGAACACAAAAAAAAATTACAAGTTCAAATCTTCACTGACCCCTAGGCGAACTTAATAAGTTCGCTTAGTAGTGCAAGAGGCGAACTACAAGTTCGCTTCGAACAAGTTTGCTTGGAACAAGTTCGCCTGAACCTGTGACAATTCAAATTCATACACAGTCGATCAAAGATCAACAAATCGAGATGAAATCATGGAATAAGCAATGAATATCAGTCGAATATCAATTAACAACCAAATAGGATGATCAGTTTTATAAATCCGGTCAAAATTAGGTTAAAAACTATCCGTTTCAAGGTTCGACGGAAACCGAGATGAAAAGTACCAAATTCTCACAATTTAACAAATGAAATTCAATGAAAATACCTTGGTTGAGTTCGCAATTCAAATTGGAATATAACAGAACTGATAAACAACACCAACAACAACAGATTAAAATTTTGAAAAATTTCAGTTAAGTTCGCCTAAAATGAAGAAGACGATGAATCTGATAAGTTCGCTTGATCTAGAACTTTAAACACATTAAGTTCGCTTAGTTAGGAGAACTTGTTAAGTTCGCTTAACAAGCCTTCGGCGAACATGATAAGTTCGCTTCACCCCATATAGTCAGATTAAGTTCGCTTCACTACAGACAACCAGATTAAGTTCGCTTCACTGTACGCAAGCGAACTTAATAGCTTTTCAACCTTTTTGCCTTGAACAAAAATTTTATCAACTTCAACCTGTCAAATCTTGAACTTCCGTCAGCAACACGTATCCGATCCAATCCCGAACAATTTTAATAAAAGTTTAGAATTTTCATGGAAAATAAAAATCGAAATCTTTTTGAGTTTTATCTATACGAACGGAATCACATATTTTTGGATTTTATCTGTAAAAACAGAAACACATATTTTTTGGATTTTATCTGTACAAACAGAAACACATATTTTTGGATTTTATCTGTACAAACAGAAACACATATTTTTGGATTTTATCTGTACAAACAGAAACACATATTTTTGAATTTTATCTGTACAAACAGAAACACATATTTTTGAATGATCATCATGAGCAAGAAGATCATATCAGTATCCAATTAATTCATCACACATTTTAGCAATAACCAAGGGTAACCTATAGTATGAAACCATTCAACTTAGTTTTGTGCACTTTGCATCTTTTTCATTTTGAAACTCATTCAATTTGAATAATATTTGAAATGATACGCGATAAATTTCAAAGTAAATAAGATCATGTTATAAAATGCTCTTTTATTTATACCGAATTTGAAATATAAAGCATGAATTCTTAAATTTGTCAATATTATATTATTTGAAACTATAAGCGTTTATTCTCCAAATTCATGTGATTTAGTACCATTTAAATGAAAAACATCGTGTACCCCACATATATGCCAAACAGAAATATAAATTGCACTATCTTCAAGACATATACAGTTAATGTTAAGATTAGATCAATTTCCAAGATGAAATTATCTCTTTTAGCACAAGTATAAAAGCAGATCCCAAAGGATATAAGAATCATGATGATTCAGAATCAGAAGATTCTAATGAATAGGCTGAATAGTGAGAATCAACAGATTCAGGTATGAGGATCCAACTATTATCTGGATAAAATTCAATGAAATCAGACTAGATGAAGTATCTAACTGATCCAAGGGTGAATATATGTTTCAACATATTTTGAAAGCATATCTTAATTCAACAACACCTTGCATGTTTTTCGGGGCATGGCCAGTGAAGTGAACTGAAATAGATTTGTGCTAAAGATATAATTCGATATTGGTCTCATGAAGGTCTTTATAACCATATATTCTTTATCTGATAATGATCTTTTACACACACATCCAGGCATATAATGGATTTAAATCACAGATGTAATCATATTATATTTAATTTTCACACTACTATTAGTTTCAAAACGCTTTTAGCCTATTGACAATACAAGTTTCAAATTTTATACAAAAATTTTTAAACAAATTATCAAGAATAGAGCATTCACAACACTATCATTTCTTATTTATGCAGACTTTGAAATTTAGATCAAATCAACTTATTTTAATCAATCATATATTAAGGTCTACTAAGGTCGTGTGAAATGAACTAATCACTAATGTACTATCATTTCTTCTCTAACCTCAAATGATGTCAAATTTTATATTTTTCAATTTGTTTTGACTTTTTATAAATTAAACTTTTTGACTGAAAATGTAAATGCAAAAATGTAATAAAGCAAAAAAAAAAAACTTAAAAACAAAATTTTCCATGAAATTCTGATTTTGAAAAGCTTTTATTCGGGATTGATCATACCAATCATTTTAATTAGGAATTCAAACCTGGTACGATCAAATGCCTTGGTAAACAAATCAGCAAAATTATCTTCAGTATGTACCTTGACCAGCTCAATCAACCTTTTTTCTGCACAATCACGTATAAAATGATATCGAATTTCGATGTGCTTAGTTTTACTATGTTTAACAGGATTATTAGTTATGGACATAGTAGCATTATTATCGATAAGCATGGGGGTTCCTGTGAAATTCAAACCGTAATCTCTTGATTGTTGTTGTATCCACAGAATCTGTGAACAACAACTCGCAGCAGCGATATATTCTGCTTCGCATGTAGAAATCGAGACTGTGGTTTGCTTTTTGCATTGCCAGGACACAAGTCGATTACCTAAGAACTGGCAAACACCTGTTGTAGATTTCCTGTCCAGACAACAACCACCAAAATCAGAATCAGTATAAGCATTGAAATCAAAGTTAGAACCATGAGGATACCATAGCCCCAAACGTTGTTTTCCTTTTAAATACCGAAAGATTCTTTTCACAGGGATTAAGTGAGATTCTTTTGGCTTTGCCTGAAATCTGGAACAGATGCACACGACGAACATTATATCCGGCCTTGAAGCGGTTAAATACATGAGGGATCCAATCATAGCTCTGTAAAGTCGACAATCCACATCCTTTCCTTCCGGGTCAGAATTCAACTTATGATTGACCGGAATTGGAGTATCATATGGGGTACAGTCCTCCATCTTGAACCGGCTCAAGATGTCTTTGACATATTTGGACTGATGAATAAAGAAACCATCTTCCTTTTGATTTACTTGTAAACCTAAGAAAAACGATAACTCTCCCATAGCAGACATTTCAAATTTCGACTTCATAACACCCTCAAAGTCTTTGCATAACCCTTCGTTTGTCGAGCCAAAAATAATATCATCCACATAAATCTGCACCAGTAGGTAATCTCCCCCTGGTTTCTTTATGAATAAGGTCGAGTCTATCTTTCCACGAACAAAGTCATTCGCCAAAAGATGTGTGGATAAAGTCTCATACCACGCACGAGGAGCCTGATGAAGACCATAGAGGGCCTTATCAAGCTTGAAAACCATATTCGGATTCAGTGGATCTTCAAACCCCGGCGGCTGACAAACATAGACTTCCTCCATGACCTTTCCATATAAAAACGCACTTTTGACGTCTAATTGAAACACCTTAAAACCTTTAAAAGAAGCAAAAGCTAGAAACAACCTTATAGCTTCGAGCCTCGCAACCAGCGCATAAACCTCGATGTAATCAATTCCTTCCTGTTGATTAAAGCCATGAACAGCTAATCTTGCCTTGTTGCGTACCACGACACCTCGATTATCTTTTCTACATTTAAACACCCATTTTGTTCCTATCGGATACGCACCCTTCGGAAGATCAACAAGATTCCAAACCTTAAGTTTGTCAAATTGAGCAAGTTCTTCCTGCACAGCTTCTATCCAATTGTTGTCATTTAAAGCCATCTCAACATTCTTGGGTTCAACCTACGAAATAAAGCATGAATGTGAGCAAACATCAAGAACACCAGAATCTTTAATGCAGGTATACAAACAAGTATTGTCAACAAGAGAATGTGTTTTCACTCCATCCTGTAAATTCCCAATTATATTCGTCACCGGATGATCTTTGAGTTCCTTGATGGATGCAACCTCTGGAACCGGCAACACGTCAACTTGAGTAGAGTCTAAATTTGTAGGAATCTCCCCCTGAGCCTGTGTCGAAGGTAATGAATCATCACCCAAAAATGGATCAGCAGAAGAATCTTGAAAAATAGCATTATCTTCTTCACTCTCTGAATCTTGTGGACCTGAACAAGAAGCAACATTAGGATCGGGAGCAGAAGTAGTGGGAATCGATGAATTTGGAATTACATTTGGTAGAAATCCATTGTGATGTGCATCCTGACAAGAATCATAAAGAACAGCAGCATCTTCATCAAAAATATCAGAAGGTAAATGAAAAGACTTGAATAAGTTTTCAAAATCAAATGCCCAATCCGGACCAATCGCCATTTGTGGTAAAGACCGATTTGAACAGTCAATATGGAACCATTCTTCAAATTGGCGTGTCTCTTTGTTATAAACCCTCTTGGTTGTTGAATTAGCCACATACCCCGGAAAAATCCCTTCAATAGCCTTCGCACTGAATTTTGTTGGGACATCTCGAACTTTCAATAGGGTGCAAGGATTACCAAAAGGTAGTAAATAATCCAGATTCGGCTTTCGATTATTCAGCAATTCATAGCAAGTCTTGTTATGTCGCTTGACGGTCAAGACCCTGTTCAAAACATGACACGCAGTATTCACAGCTTCAGCCCAAGAGGTGACTGGAAGCTTAGAATCTGCAAGCATCGTGCGAGCCGTTTCGACCAAAGTCCTGTTCTTTCGTTCAGCGACACCATTTTGTTGAGGAACATATGGCGCACTGAATTCATGATGAATTCCCTTTTGAAGACAGAATAAGCCCATTTTTCTATTCTTAAATTCGCTGCCATTGTCACTCCTGATTCGTCTGACTTTCAGATTGAATAAATTCTCCAAACCCAGGATTAAGTATTGCACCAACTCAGTGGTTTCCGCTTTAGAAGAAAGAAACTTAACCCATGAAAATCTGGAGTAATCATCAGTTACTACAAAATAATATGATTTCCCACCAATGCTCTTGATACTGATAGGACCGAACAAATCCATATGCAGCAACTCCAAAGGAGTTACGATAGAATTCGTCGATTTAGATTTATGAGATTTCTTTCTTTGCTTCCCCTTCTTGCAAGGAATACAATCATCAGGAACTGAGAATTTCATCTTCGGAATACCAAGAACCAAATCATTCCTAACAGTGTAGTTCATCTTCCGGTAGTTAATGTGAGCTAGCTTCTTGTGCCACAATATTGAATCAGATTCAGACGCTTTGGAGAGTAAACATGTAGGAATTGAATCCGTTGTAGTGGCGACACTCATGTCAAGGACATACGTGTCATTTCTCCTCGGAGCCTTCATAAGAATCCATTCATCAGGAATCATGAAGCCCGGTTTCAAAATATAGCATTCAGCATCGTTAAAATGGAACGAAAACTTCTTGTCACAGACTTGTGATACGCTTAAAAGATTGTGTTCCAGCTGCTCAACATAATTCACCTTTTCAAATTTGACTTTGTCATTCTTTAACGTACCCTAGCCAGTTATGTACCCGCCTTTATTGCCCGCAAAAGCGACATAACCTCCATCAATTTGTTTTACATCCTCAAGCAATCTAACATTCCCTGTCATATGTCGAGAGCAACCACTATCCACATACCATGTATTGTTGATAGTCGTCCTTGGTTGTCCCTACATACACAACGAGAATCAGTTAGAAATAGGAACCCAAGCCATCGTGGTCTTGGGTCGTCCAGTTTGATCAAAATAAACAACTTCTTGTAATGTACAATCAACCTTATCATTCACTTTTGGAACAGAAGTTTGACAATCAGACTTTTTCAAAGAAGATCCATTTTTATTAATTTGAAAAACATTATTTGATATATTATTGTCAGATTCAGATGTTTCCAAAATTTTCTTTAATTTTCTGTTTCTTCTTCTCCTTTGAGGTCTAGACAGTTTAACTTCCTGATGAGAATCTTTTGAAATTCCAACATTAGGAATCTCAAGCTTCTCTTTGCATACGAAAGATTTAGCATTCAATTTATCCTGTTGTTTAAATCCAGAGGATTTAACAAAAGATTGAGCAGGCAATTTTTTCTCCAAGCTAGATGACGACTTTCCCTCATCTTTTCTTTTCAGAATTTTCACCACTTTCGGTTGTGAAGGAACAGTCTTCATTTTACCCTGGTTCTTGTAAGGACAATTGATCAAAATGTGATCAGCCTCATTGCAATGAAAACACACTCTTCTTTCTTGATAACTTCTGAAATAAGAGGTTTTCTTTGAATTTGAGGATCCATCAGAGGCATAAACTTCAGAGGAATGTCCAGAACAATTTATCGGCTTCTTTGGAACATAAGTCTGTTTTGGCACCTTTGAAGAATTCACTTTTTGATAACCGGCCGCAACAAACCCACTTGACTGTAAGATTGAAGAAAGTTTAGTTGGAACAGCTTTCACCTCTTCGGGTTCAGTCATAATGCATCTATCTCGGGTAACAGTTTTAACAACTGTTGGGTCATCAATTTTCACTTCTTTTGGAATGCCCTCGACTTTCTTTTCATCGAACATCTCATCTTCAGAATCAGACTCATACACCATATCCTCCCCAGTTACCGAATTAACCTTTAACACAGTTTTTGGATCTATCTCCTCTTCATTTATGATTTCAGGTTCCACCACATAATTTGCATTAAACGGTGGAGGAATAAATCCAATACCATCAACACGCTTAGTAGGATCAGCATTTGAATTAAAATAATCCAAAACAACTGAAGAACTTTCAAATTGTTCCAACTTTTGATGAAGTTTGATCACCTCAGACTCTTTGTCAGATATTTCTTTATTCTTTTGGGCAACAACTTCATTACGTTTTTCTATTTCAGCATAAGCCATATCTAGATGATAACCCTGCTCTTTGTATTTTAGCCCAAGAGAATTTAAGTCTCTTTTCAAAGACTCAATTCTATCAATGCACAGCTTATCATTATCTTTCAGTTTCTGATTAACTGAATGCATTGATTTCATGTCACAAATAAAGTTTGTGTTATCATCCATGACCTTTTGCAGTTTATCTTTAACAGAAATGCAGGTAGAACAGTAAATATGACAAACAGAGTCTTTTACCTTAGACGGATCAGACATGTCTGCCATGAATACTTTGGCAATGGGAATATTCTCTGAATCATCACCAACTGAAGCATTTTCTGTAAGAACAATATCCTCCACAGCAACCCCTGATACAGCATCAGAATCAATATTCTGCACTTGTTCTACTTCTTCATCCACACTTGGAACACTGTCACCATCACAAGAATCATCACTAGAACTTTCATCATCGGTCGACTCCTCTGGTTTTTCAGAATGAATTTCTGCAACAAAAGCCTGACTCACAGCACCCACCAAGTCTTCCAGATGAATGCCCCAGACATAGTTTTCGTCATTTTGAGCAACCAATGCTGATGATGCAGATGCATGATTTGTATTACCAGAAGAACCATGTGATTGATTCCTATTATGCTGAAAGTTAGGCTGATTGTTTTGAAAATTATTCTGCTTCTTTTGAGAATCAAATTCTACCTTCGGCTTTACACACTCCTTAGCAAAGTGACCATACTCTTGGCAGATTTAACAACGAACTTTGCTCATATCAAAACCCATACGAGATCGACTATTTGAACCAATATATTTTCTGCCTGTTTTCTTCAAGAAATCTTTAGCTTGACGCATCAACATGGCCATATTCCACTGGATATTCATTTCTTCCAGATCAATAGGGTCAATCTGTCTGAAATCTTCTTCTATAACCTCAGGATCATGTATTTTCCCTCCAATAAAATTCTCATATGATGCCATGAAAGATGAAAACATAGCAAGATAATCATCAGCAACTTTCTGATTCAAATGAGATCCAGATGATGTTGAAGCTGTTGTCACAGAAAATCCAGAATGGCTTGAATGACCAGAATAAATTGGAACTCCAGAACACTGATCATTTGAAGACTCTTGAGCATCACCAGAAAAGAATGCCACTCCAATACCAGATTTGGTAAAATACATTGAGGGATCCTGGATATGCTCCATATTAGTCTCTTTCTTTTTCATATTCATGTCATGCGACTGAATCTTCCATAGAACCTCTTCAAGAGACATGGTTTTGTACTTAATATTCTCTTTGATTAAAACCGTATACACATCAAATTTTGATGGTAAAGCCTCCAAGAATTTATCATTGATTTCCTCAGTCTCATACACCACAGACGCACTAGCCAGTTCACTAAGAAGATGATAGAATCTTGTAGCAAGATCATCCAAGGATTTGTTTTGAAAATGTTTAAAGACCAGAAACTGCTTCTTTAGTAACTCCTTTCTACTCTTCTTCACATCCAAACTTCCTTCACACCTTTTCTGTAATGCTTCCCACAGTTGTTGAGAAGACTTGAACTGTTTAAAACTGTGATATATTTCCTTCGAAAGAGACATCGAAATACTAGCCATCGCTTTCTTTTCCCTATCAAATAACAACTTCTCTTCAGTAGTTAACGCTGACACCGGCTTTGGAACATCATCCTTTCCTATCCACGAATAAGTAGGATGCGTATATCCTTCCAAAATTGGAATCCACAAACTAGTATCGGTAAAAGATACGAACTGGTCAAACCGATCTTTCCAATTTGAATAATCAGCTAGATTCAACAACTTCGGAGGTTTTTGAGATGTACCGATCTCATTGTCATAATTGAACATATTCGTGACTTGAACCATATTTGCCATTTTTTTTTAAAAAAATTTCTGAAATTTTCTAAGTGCTGAACAATCTTACCCTCAGGCGAAGATAATAAGTTCGCCTCTGATACACCCAAGCGAACTTAATGAGAAGCGAACTTAATAAGTTCGCTTAATCCAGAATTCAAAAATCTGATCAAGTTCGCCTAAAATAAGTTCGCTTAACCCTGTGAGAAGCGAACTTGACAAGTTCGTTCGCCTGCTGCTAAGTTCGCCTGCACAAGAAATCAGCAAGTTCGCTTGCCATAACAGAATCTTGATCAAGAACTTCTTCAGCCCAAACTCGCGAACCAGGAACATTCAAAAATCATCATTAATCACTGAATTGAAGGAATTAAACAAAATTGGACCGTAGGATTGTGTAATTTGTCAATTAGAAGCTTTTTATCGGATCAATTTCATCATAATCCTCTTCAAAAACACCAAATCAGATCAAAATCAGTCTTGAAAACTCCATTGAAATGAAAAACTCAAAAATGATGAATTTGATGTCAATTTGCATATAAAATCGTCTAGAATCAACAAGAATCACGAGCAATATCTCTGATACCACTTGTAGGTTCCATTGCGCGTCTACGGATCGATCTCGTGATAAGACGTGACGTTTACTCGGAGTGCGGAATCCAATGAGTCAACGTTTATACGCATAAAAGACAATTCAAACAAGCAAGTAAATAACCTTCTCAATTCGTATTTCAAATCCCAATGAAGTTTACAGACTCAATCGGACTTCTCTAATCTGATCACTCTGATTCGTTCTATTTCGTTGTAACTGACTCTGTAAACACACATATGTATAACCAACTGGCCTGATATAAGCGAACTTATTAAGTTCGTGTCTAACAGCTTAAGCGAACTTAACAAGTTCGCCTCTAGACTATACTTGTAAAACACTTAGTGACATTTAACATTTACATAACAAAAACATAAAGACATAAAATCTAACTATTATAAGCTTTTGTCATTACAAACTATGTCCTAACATTAGACACACAGGTAGTAGAGAAGGGACCACCGGTTGCTATAAGTGGTGAATCATGAGACTCCCCCTGAGTAGTGGAAGCAGGTTCATTTTGTATATCAGCTTGCTTTGAAATTTGAACCACGGAAGCTTTGATCTGATTTTCAAGATAGGTAACAACTAGAAAATCTTACGGTTGTTTAAGCAGTTGCTCTTGTTGTACATCCAGTTGTGATTGCTGTATCTCCAGTTGAATCTTCAGTGTAACAACCTCTACCTTCAAGTCCTTGACTTCCTCTTTTTGTTATGCAAGATTGGACTTTAGAAGCTTGATTTCTTCATCCTTTTGGGACAGTTGTGTCACACCCTCAAAAATCCACCATCGGGGTTTTACCGCGAGGCGTGTGACACACCAGGATCTCAGTCATTAGTTACACGGAACGACTCTATATGAATTTGAATAAAATAACATTGCTGCTCATAGTCACAAGACAATAATCTTTAAGTTTGAAAATGTTGCGGAAGCGTAAATAAAATCCAATGCAAGTAAAAATCCAATGCGCAAAACAAGGCGCCCAAACCATGTAGTTTAAATAATTCAAGATAAATTCAGTGCTTGAAAATGATGGGACTCCATGCATGTCCTATGCTTGTGCTGAATACCTTAGTGACCTGAGAAAAACATGCTAAAAGTGTCAACACAATGGTTGGTGAGTTCACAAGTTTGAATGTAAGTAAAAGTTTGATGTTTTCCAGAAAGTGTAAATAATGTATACCGATAGATAGCTAGTCTATGTCATGCTACTACAAGTGTTTTGAAACCGAAGCTGACTGTTTGTGTTTGTTTGCCTCCCGCCATGTCTACCGAACAATGGTAAATGTTTAGGTCAATATTACACCCGTTCGACCTCCAGTCGTGTTAGCGCGACTAACACGGGTGGGGCAAAACCCAGTAGAACTACTCAAGATTACCTCGCTATGTTCCAATACTAACGGTTCGAGAAGGTAAGGACGTATGTGGTATGTTTGCACTTTAGTAAGCAAGCGATAACACAATAATACAAGATCCAAAAGGTTTACGAGCATGTTTTCTCCCCCAAAAGGAAAGTAACTAAAAGAGAGGGGTAGTGAAACTCACCTTAATATTCGTGCAGATGAAAGTAAGTAAAAACTGTTGGACCTATAACTGCCACCTAAAACCATAGGTCTATAAGTGTGTGTTCGTGCAGGTTGACATGAACCCTAAGTATCCAAACAATACCATTGTTTAAGTGTTTAGAAAAGATTTACAAGTTTGACTCAAGTTTGACCTGACGACCCGTTGGTGACCCGTTAGTGATGTTGAAGCACTTTCCTGTGACAAACACTCTGGATAGAGTCTTAGTTTGTATTTTCTTGTTTGTAATTGTCTTTGTATGTAAGAGTCTTTATGTATTAGTTTATCGAGTTGTATTTACTTTTACATATTGAATGTTGCATTTTTCTCTAAGTGTTTTGCGCACCGCAGGAGAAAGCTCCTGCGGACTTAGCAAGTACGCATGAATACCTTTACATACTTGCTAAGTACGCAAGAGCATTTTGCCCTGCGCACTTGCTAAGTGCGCAGGCATCAGGTCTTGTATAAATAGGATAGGTTGACAGAAGTTAAGAACGCAGACATAGGCAGTCACAGTAGCAAATACGCAAATTGTAATCTCAGTACTTCTCTCTATAACCTTCAAGTGTTTATAATAGAAAGAACGTTTAAAGTGATTCTCTTGTTGGTTTACTTTGTGTTGTTTGACTCTCCACCTAGTCACGGGCATTCCGCACCCGGTCCGAATAGTAGACCCACTTGCATGTGACGATCCGCTACACCTGAGGGACTTACAAGTTGTATCAGAGCATTGCTCCTGATTTAGAGTGTTGTGAGTGAGTTTGTAGAGTTTCTACCGAGTTTTTACAAGCAAAAAGATGTATTTTTTGTTGATTTTTGTGATAAAATAGGGGTAGCTCTTGAGCACTATTTTAGAAGCAAAAATCACTCAAAAAACTGATTTTGTTGTGTATTTGAGTGTTTTGAGAATCAAAGGTTGGTTAGAAACAAGTTTCTGACTCTTTGGCTCATTTGCATTGTTCATCAGTCCAACTTTTACCATCTCCGACGATTTTCCAGTGACCGGAATAGTTTGGTGAGAGTTGCTGAAAAGGTGTTGTGCGTACTTACCATTTATGGCAAAAAGTACAGTTCTGTTGCGTACTTACTAAATACGCAAGACTTATCTCCTGCGTACTTATAAGTGCGCAAAACTGATCTTGTGCGAACTTAAGTTATATCCTGCGTACTTATCATTTACTCATGCGTACTTATCAAGTACGCAAGAGCAAGTATTAAATACGCAAGACCATTTCTCAAGTATGCAAGGCCAAAATCAAGTGCGCAACTGTGTCTGATTTTTCTGAAATTTGACTAAGTGTTCACTATGTCGAATCTTCAAAATCTAGGAAACCTTTTAAACTATGATAATGAGATCGGTACACCACACAAACCGCCAAAGTTGCTGAACGTAAACGATTATTCTAATTGGAAAGCACGTTTTGAGCACTACATTTCTTATACCGACTCATCGCTATGGATACCAATCCTTGAGGGATATAAGCATCCCACACACATCTATCTTGATGAAACCATGCCCAAACCTATCTCTAAACTTTCTGACGAAGAAAAGAAAGCGTATGATCGAGAAAAGAAGGCACTTGGTTCGGTCACTATGGCATTAACTCGGGAATTGTTCCACTGTTTCCGAGGTTATGACATGTCTAAGGATCTTTGGAAAGCTTTACAGAAAAGATTCGAAGGAAATAGTGATATCAAGAAGAGTAAGCGGGATCTACTCCGGAAGCAGTATGAATGCTTCAGATTTTTAGAGAACGAATCTTTAGATGACCTCATCTCTAGATTCTATCATCTATAGACTGAGTTGAAGCCTTTTGAACTCAGGTATCCAAATGAAGAGATGGTGGAAAAGTTTTTGGAAGCTTTGCCACCCAAATTTGAGATGTACACAACCCTGATGAGGGAAAATCCAAAATTCTATGAGTTGACAGTAGAGGAGGCAATAGGAAAGGTTCAAGCTCATGACATGAACCTAAAAAGAAAGGAGAGCTCAGGAAGACCTCAGATACAAGACCCTTCTATGTATCATGGGACGATTTCTACATCCAAGTCATCGGGCTCTGGAATTGCCCTTTTCACTGGAAACCTACTAAAGAAGACCACTCAAATGGTTGTGGTGTATCTAGATCAGGGTTGGGGTCTCATCATCAACATACCTCAAGAAATCCTCCCGCTACAACTTCAGCTAATCAATCAGCTATAGCCAAAATAGCTGAAGATCATGTAGCATTATTCTCATCTTGTATGGTTGCGTATGAGAATTTCATAGGTGGCAAGCTTACGGATCCCGAGATGATTGAAGAAGATTTTAATCAAGTGGATCCTGATGACATATAGTACATGGATATTCAATGGAATATGGCCATGCTATTGAGGAGAGCCAAGCGTTTCCTGAACAGAACAGGAAGAAAGTTCATTGGCGGGCATTCTAATGCCAAGGTCGGGTTTGACAAATCTAAGGCCAAATGCTATAAGTGTCTAAACTATGGACACTTTGCTCGTGAGTATCAAAAAGACAAAGCACCAGCCTCTGGTTTTACCAGACCTAGCCAAGGAAACAGCCATGGCCACAACAACCCAAACCACCACAATCATAGCCAAAGTGGAACGTCCAATGCGCTGGTAGCCCAACAGGACGAAAGCTTTGATTGGGGTGTTCATCTGGAGGATACCATCATCGCACAAACTCAGGTTGGTCTCATGGCTGAGATCATGGAGATGATGGAAGCAGAGAAAAAGGAAGCTTCTATGGCTGACCTAGAAGAATCTACTACTACTGCTACAGAGGAGGTGAAGGAAGCTGAAGAAAAGGAAGCTTCTGTAGCTGATAAAGAGGAAACGACTACTGCTGTTGCTCTCATGGCCATTGGAGAAGCAACAAGTTCATCTTCTGAGGTAGATTCTAATCCTTTTTCTGTTATTTCATGTTCCAAATGTCTAGGGCTAAAACTTGAAAATTCTAGGCTTCAAGACAAAATCGAACCCCTAAGTATGGCAGCTCTAAACTATAAAGAAAATGAAAAACGTTTTAAAGATTATATGGAAACGTTGAAAAAAGAAAAATGTGAATATTCTCTAAAAATAAGCGATCAACAGCTTCACTTAGATGTTGCATACAAGGGGTTGGAAAACGGAACAATGAAATCAACAAACTGCAAAATGAGATCTTGCAGTTAAAATGTACTAATGAGAAGTTGAAAAACTCTCGTTTTGTGGTGGAACACTACGAATCTGTAGTGAGACAAATGAATGGGTTAGGGCTGGGTACTAATGCCATTCCTCCACCAGTAAGCGGGAAGTTTGTCAATAGCTTAATAGACATTGATCTCACTTGTCTAGATGAGTCCTCTGATAAGGATGATTCCCCTAAAAAGGATGAATCCTCAAGTAAGGCTAACTCAACATCTAGTGAGGAGTTCATTACTGCTTCTGAAGATGGGTCGATTAACACTTGCCCTGAAGGAGTAGTATCTGAGGAGTTGTTGACTGAACAGAAAGTAAAGAAAAACATTATCACTAATTGTGATAATTGCATTTTAACTGAACCCGATATCATTGAAACAAATGATAAACTAAAGGTAATGCTTTATGGGGGTTATAAAAGTCTTAACCAAGTAAAGAAAGAAGCTTTTTCAGCTCATTATGGGCTTGGGTATAAAGAAAATTTGCAAAAATATTATACTCCCAAAAATCAAACTATAAAGGTTCAGACTCCTATTCATAAACCAACTCCTCCTGCTCATAATGCTGAGTTATCTAAGGCTATGTCTAATGAGCCTTACAAGAGAACTTATATAGACAAGAGGAATTGTTTTCGCTGTCGCTTGGTTGGTCACATTCTTGTGAACTGTCCTTCAAAGAACCAAGGGAAACAGCCTGTTGTTTCACAACCAGTTGTTATCCCTAAGTCGCCATCAGTGAAACCTCCCAAAAATCCAAAACAAAATGTGGTGAAACCCCAAGCTGGACCTGTTAGTTCGGGTGGAATGTTGTGTTTACTACATTCCACTTCGAACCATTCCTCAACAGTACGAGTTCCTATGTTGTACACTCTCTTGCAAGGCGAGTTGGCAACGTATCCTAAGAAGATGCCTTCCACCTCTTTTGCATGAAACTTAGACTGGCGGTCTTTATACTGTAGCAACAAGGAACAGGGACTACCAAAAGGAACTAGGTAATCAAGATTGGGAAGTCGATTGTTGATCAACTCGTAACAAGTCTTGTTGTGCCTCTTCACAACCAGAACTCTGTTTAAGACGTGACAAGCTGTATTAACGGCTTCTGCCCAGAAAGTGACAGGAAGCTTTGAATCCGACAGCATAGTCCTTGCAGTCTCAATCAGTGTTCTGTTCTTCCGTACAACAACTCCATTCTGCTGAAGCGTGTACGGCGCGCTAAATTCGTGACGGATCCCTTTCTTGAGACAGAAAAGCTCCATCAAATTATTCTTGAACTCAGTTCCGTTGTCACTCCTTATTCTTCTAACTTTCAGCTTTCAAAGAGATTCCAAGCTCAGAATCAAGTATTGAAGAATATCAGCAGTCTCGTCCTAAGTACCTAGAAAATGCACCCAAGAAAAACGTGAGAAATCAGGAAAATTATCCAGAGCTGTTGTCAAGGGGGATTTTGTTGAAGCACTTTCCTGTGACAAACACTCTGGATAGAGTCTTAGTTTGTATTTTCTTGTATGTAATTGTCTTTGTATGTAAGAGTCTTTATGTATTAGTTTATCGAGTTGTATTTACTTTTACATATCGAATGTTGCATTTTTCTCTAAGTGTTTTGCGCACTTGTATGTGTGCAGGAGAAAGCTCCTGCGGACTTAGCAAGTACGCAAGAATACCTTTGCATACTTGCTAAGTACGCAAGAGCATTTTGCCCTGCGCACTTGCTAAGTGCGTAGGCATCAGGTCTTGTATAAATAGGATAGATTGACAGAAGTTAAGTACGCAGACATAGGCAGTCATAGTTGCAAATATGAAAATTGTAATCTTAGTGCTTCTCTCTGTAACCTTCAAGTGTTTATAATAGAAAGAACGTTTAAAGTGTTTTTCTTGTCGGTTTACTTTGTTTAGTCAGACTCTCCGACTAGTCACGGGTATTCCGCACCCGGTCCGACTAGTAGACCCACTTTCATGTGACGATCTGCCACACCCGAGGGACCTACAAGTGATTTAATGTTTGATTTGAATACTAAAACATAGTACACAAGTAATTCAAGTTTCATGCTTACACAACTCAAAACTATCTTAGCATAGCAAGTTATGTCTACACAGTGCTCGATCAACAAGTTTCTACTTTTATATAATGTATGAACATAAAGTTTGGTTTCCATATGATACTCATTTATAACACGTTTGCATGATCAATATGTTCATAGCATAAATCTTACTTGCCCTAGACAGTCATAGCACATAACACTTGCCTTGAACTTAACATGTAAATCATACTTCAATTAAAGTTTCCAAGTATAGTAAGTTATGAATATCATGCGTGTTTTGAGACATCTAACAACATGGTATTATCTCCAAACTATCTTGCAGCTATCATTAAACCATATCATACATGTCTAAATAGCAAGCTATGAAAACTTTAGACAATTAAAGTTTCCTCTTTTAGAAAGTTTGCAAAACCGAGCTATGTTTTAGAAATCTAATTTCACAAATCGTTTATACATGAATCAAATAGCATATAAACATCATCATATCATCCAAATCATGTCTAGTATGCAAGATAGAATTCTTAAAAAGTTTCCATTATAAGTAAGTTATGATTTCTAGCTTGTTTAATGAGATTCAAAGTACCAAACCAATTGCATACAACCTATCTAGTATGATTATAACCATAACAAGCATTAAACATCTCTAACATGCAATCCTACAACATCACATAATCAAAAAGTTTCATCTTTTAATAAGTTATCAATCATATGCAACTAGGGTTTTCCAAATAACCATAAAATTATCAAATAAATGCAAAACAATAATAAAGTCACCATCTTTATTGTAAAAATTCATGTTTGGATGAACTAGGGTTTCAATCTAAAATCTTGGAATAAAAAAGTAACGAAATCAGATGAAATGACTTACGTAGTAGTGTTAGGAACGCCTAGGGGAGTCCGAATACGTGTTCAATTGCAAGATCCAATATCGATTCGATGGTGTTTGGGTGGTGTCTTGTTCTCGGCGTAAGAAGGGAGGGAGAGGGGGGGTTGGGGCGACGATTATAGAGAGAAATAGGATTAGGGTTTTTAATTTTTATAAAATTCCTTTTATAATATATTCCATGGGTTTTAAATTTGGATAAGGATAATCATGGGCTAATTTAAATGGGTTTTCAAATTATTTTATTTAATCCCCTAGATAAAATTGTTTTAAAGATTGGTATCAGAGCCAGGTTTCTAGTGAATTAGGTTTGCATTAGTAGTAGACTTAGACTAAAACCACACACACATGCATTAGTTACACAACACTTACACTCATACATGTCACTTACACATCACACTACAGGAAATGTCTTCTTCACCAAGGTCACCTACATCCCCAGTCGATCAGGAACCCGAGGTTCCCACAGTACCTTTACCAGAGCCTAAGAGGCAGAGATTGATACCTACTGATGACACCATAGTATATGACGAGCTTTTCCACGTGTGTGTCAGTTGTAGCACACATGATTGGGATTGGTACCCAGACAGGATCATGAGTTGGGTCTGTCAGGAGCGGGTCCCGCCCCCACACCTTGAAGCTAGCACTTCTTCTGTGGAGACTCTACCACCTCTGCAGTACCCACTAGAGCATGCCTTTGCCTCCCTAGTGGCGAGGATGGATAGAGAGATAGGTAACATGCGTGAAGCTGAAGGTGAGATCACTGGACTGTTGCAGCGTGGACATCAGACTGATCAGAGGGCAGAGAAACTGACTAAGAGTCAGGCAAGAGCAAACACAATACACGATAACCTAGTGACAACATTCCATGAGCTACAGGCACAAGTGAACGTGCAACATCTTAACCTCTAGGCAGCGGGAGCTAGGATCGAGGAGCTGGAGGGGCAGCTCGAGGCTGCCAACGCTGCAGGAGTTGTACATGAGGATGAGCTCGAGGAGGAGCCGGATGAGGATGATGATGTTGTTTCTGATGTGACCTCAGTTGGCAGCGACGATTGACAGTCTATCATTTTACTTATTTGCTTTTATTTAACCTAGATGGGCAGGGTTGTTCCCATCGAACATATATTTCTGGATTTTGATGTTTGATTGAAATTACTTTGTAGCCTTTACAATTTATTTTATCAAGGATTATTTTAGAAATGTTAGATGTTGTGGGTTAATTTTCTTTTATTTACTTGTACTTGTATGATGATAATATGCGACATTTTTTTCTCATTATTGTATATTTGTGAATGTAAAGATCATGTCTGGACGAAGAGGTGGACGTAATGGTGGTCGTGGCAACATCAATCTGACCGCAGCCAAACTCACGGCCCTGATAAATGAGCGTGTGGCTGAAGCTTTAGCAGCCAACTCGGTTGGAGGTAAATCTATCATTTGTCGACTATAGTGAGTCAACACTCATTCTAAACTCATTACTGAATCCAATATCCCTAAACATATTCTTTGTCTTTAATCCAGGTCCGCACAACAATCAGCAGGTCTGCACTTACAAGACCTTTATGGACTGCAAGCCCCACACTTTTAGTGGAGCTGAGGGAGAAGTAGGTCTACTCCGGTGGATGGAGAAAACTGATTTGGTCTTTGCCATGTGTAATTGCCCAGAAAACAACCAGGTGAAATATGTATCTGGCACATTGGAGGGTCCAGCCCTTACCTGGTGGAACTCCCAAGTATAGATGCTAACTTTGGAAATGGCAAACGCTTTGCCATGGGAGGAATTCAAGACCATGCTGAAAGAAGAATACCGCCCTCGCGACGAGGTGCAGAAACTAGAGGTCGAGTTCTGGAACCTCAAAATGGAAGGGTCTAAGATTGAAACTTACACCACCCGCTCTCACGAGCTACCTACTTTATACCCTCAGATGGTGACCCCAGTTTACAAGCGTATCGAGAGGTATATCGAGGGCCTGGTCCCTCAAATTCAGAGTATGGTGACCTCATCAAACCCCACCACCGTCCAACAGACTATCCATTTAGCTCACAGGTTGACTGACCAGGCAGTCGCTCAGGGCAAACTACCTCCCAGAAAAGCGGTTTCTAAGCTGATTGACAACAAGCGTAAGTTCGACAGTACGTACTTAAAATCTTCTCAGTCCAACCTACCCCAACATCAACAGCAGCAGCGAAAGTTCGAGCCTGCTAAAAACCTCTCACTGTCTAGCTCTACTCAGGAAAACCAGGGTTCATACGCGGGTAAGTACCCAAAGTGTAACAAATGTAATTTTCATCACAATGGGGCATGTGACAGGTACCATTTCCAGCGGTGCGGAAAAATGTGCCATTCGGCTAAGGATTGTCGAGGAGATCTGCAGAATAAACAAACACCAACCGACGATGCACCCAAGGGATGTTTTGAGTGTGGTAAAGAGGGCCACTTCAAAAGGGACTGCCCTCAGCTGAAGAAAGCTAGCATTGGGAATGGTAATGGCAATAATCAGGGTGGAAATGCTAACAATAATGGGAATGGTGCAAATAGTCGGGCCTTCATGATCGTCTCAGGAGAAGCTAGAAAGGACCACAGTGTTGTTACCGGTATGTTTCCTTTAAATGATCATTTTGCTTATGTACTATTTGATACCGGTGCCGATACGAGTTCTATTTCTTAGAACTTTAGTAAACAGATAAGGATGACCACAATCCCGTTAGAGCACAAATATTCCATAGAAATAGCTGACGGTAAGTTAATTGAGACAACTCATATCCTCAAAGGATGTAAGTTAGGATTATCTGGTCGCAAACTCGGCATCGATCTCATGCCAGTTACACTTGGCAGTTTTGACATAATCGTTGGCATGGATTGGTTATCTAAAAACCAAGCTGAGATCATCTGTAAAGATAAGATTATTCGTATTCCCCTAGGTAGTGGAGAGATCCTTTCTGTAAAAGGCGAGAAGAGTGGTGCCGTCGTGGGCATCATATCTTATATGAAGGCGTAGAAATGTCAACGCAAGGGTTATACCGCGATACTTACCCTTGTCGCTGACAAACCTTCCGAGGAGAAGAAATTTATAGATATCCCTATTGTTCACGATTTCCCAGAAGTTTTTCCTGAAGACTTACCCGGTCTTCCACCCCACCGACAGGTCGAATTCCAAATCGACCTAATACCCGGAGCAGCACCTATTGCCAGAGCACCTTATAGACTTGCACCAAGTGAGCTGCAAGATTTATCCACACAGTTGCAAGAACTGTTGGATAAGGGTTTTATCTGACCCAGTTCATCACCATGGGGAGCCCTAGTCCTATTTGTAAAAAAGAAAGATGGGACTTTTCGTATGTGTATTGATTACCGAGAGCTGAACAAGGTAACTATCAAGAACTGCTACCCACTTCCCTGCATCGACGATTTATTCAACCAACTTCAAGGGTCGAGTGTTTACTCAAAAATCGATTTAAGATCTGGATATCATCAGCTGCGAGTTCGTGAAGAAGATACATCTAAAACCGCCTTCAGAACCCGGTACGGCCATTACGAGTTTTTGATCATGCCATTCGGATTAACCAACACACCCACGGTGTTCATGGACCTCATGAACCGTGTGTGTAAACCCTACCTAGACCAATTCGTCATCGTATTCTTTGACGATATCCTTATCTATTCTAAGAGTAAGGAAGAACATGAAGAGCACTTGCCCTTAATTCTTGAACTGCTGAGACAGGAGCAGCTATACACCAAGTTTTCCAAATGCGATTTTTGGATTCGCGAGGTTCAATTTCTTGGACATGTAGTCAATGAGAAGGGAATACATGTCAATCCATCCAAAGTGGAAGCCATTAAGAATTGGGCAGCGCCATTGACTCTGACAGAGGTGCGACAATTTTTGGGATTAGCTGGCTACTACCGTCAGTTTATCGAGGGATTTTCTAAGATCGCACAACCTCTCACTGCCCTAACTCAAAAAGGTAAACCGTATACCTCGAGCGATACTCAAGATTCAGCATTCCAACTTTTGAAGCAGAGACTCTGTAGCGCACCCATCCTATCTCTGTCAGAGGGAACAGATGACTTCATAGTATATTGTGATGCTTCTATCCAGGGTTTCGGTTATGTGCTAATGCAACGCGAGAAAGTTATCGCATATGCTTCTTGTCAATTGAAAGTCCACGAGAAAAACTACAAGACTCATGACTTGGAGTTGGGAGCCGTGGTATTAGCATTGAAAATCTGAAGACATTACTTGTACGGTACCAAGTGCACCATTTACATTGATCACAAGAGTCTCCGGCACATATTTGAACACAAAGAGTTGAACATGCGACAGCGTCGCTGGATCGAACTCTTAAATGATTATGATTGTGCCATCAAGTTCCATCCAGGCAAAGCTAACATGGTAGCCGATGCTCTGAGTAGAAAGGAAACCAAACCCTGACGAGTTCGAGCGTTGCAACTCACTATTCATACATGATTACCCAAACAGATCCGTAATGCTCACCTTGAAGCCCTAAAAGAAGAGAACTTAACGTTTGAAGCCACACGTGGTATGGAGAAACAACTAGAAGTTAAATCTGATGGTATTCGCTATTTCACAGAGTGAATATGGATTCCAGTATATGGGAACCTGAGAGAGCTTGTTATGGATGAAGCTCACAAATCCCGATACTCTATTCATCCGCGATCTGACAAAATGTACCACGATCTAAAGGTGTTGTATTGGTGGCCGAACATGAAATCCGACATAGCCACCTATGTGAGCAAGTGTCTAACTTGTTCAAAGGTCAAGGTGGAGTACCAAAAGCCATCCGGATTGCTCCAACAACTGGAAATCCTGATGTGGAAATGGGAATAGATTTCCATGGATTTTATCACCAAATTACCCCGAACCCCTACTGGATGTGATACAATCTGGGTGATAGTGGATCTCCTAACCAAATTCGCTCATTTCCTTGCTATCAAAGAAACTGAAAAAATGGAGAAGCTAACCCGCATCTATTTAAAAGAAGTAGTCTCTCGGCATGGAGTGTCAGTTTCAATCATTTCAAATAAAGACGCTCAATTCACTTCACGCTTCTTGCAATCCCTACAAAAATCTGTGGGTACGCGTCTGGATATGAGCACAGCATACCATCCCCAAACTGCTGGCCAGAGTGAGCGACAATTCAAACCCTAGAGGACATGCTACGGGCTTGCGTAACCGATTTCGGAAATAGTTAGGAGACTCACCTACCCTTGGTGGAGTTCTCTTATAACAATAGCTACCATACTAGCATCCAGGTAGCACCGTTTGAGGCATTATATGGACGGAAATGCCGATCACTTCTCTGTTGGGCTGAAGTTGGAGATAGCCAAATTACAGGCCCTGAACTTGGGTACCATCTTATCATCTCTTATAGGTTAACCAGGGTACCATCTCCGTAAGTCAAATTCACCACCAAAAATAAAATAAGATCCAACTGGATATAAGTAGATGTAAAAAGAAAAATATCCAAGTGGATTTTAAAAGGAACGAACATTCTATATCTTTGCATAAGCAAAACAAAAGAAGCCGTAAAATTATCCAAGTGGATAGGAAAAGGTTGAACATCCGAGATCATTGCGTAAGAAAAACAGACGGGGTCAAATCATCCAAGTGGATGGGAAAAGGATGATCACCCGAGATCTTTAGGTAAGCAAAATAGAAGGGTTCATCAGCGGTAACTTTCGTTACTTTGACGGTCATCTGGCGCATGAACCAGAATCCAACACGTAAGCGTATATTTGATTGAATCAGTTTTCTTAGCAGAAAATGGGTTAGATGTTTCAAAAATGGTTTCAAACACACGTGTACGATTTGAGATTTAGATTTTCACATTACTAAAGATTTGTAACCATATGTCGGGCCTACCGGCTATACCTCATTAAGCACCATCGCTTAGGGTCCATTCCATGCTCCAAGAGATATGATCAGACTTAATCACTTCTCAAAGGGTCGGATCAGATTTTCCTGAAACAAAATTGATAATATCAGTGAGATCGAGGATAAGAACTTTTCATAAGCAAACAACTATATACAAAGCAATTCTTTTCTAATAAAATTCCAATTTCTCCTCCAAAAGATTTTCTTTCAAACACAGATAAAAGGAAATAACTATATAAGAAAATATGTTTGAAAATCTTCTCGGTTAACAAGTTTAAACAGATAAGACAATATGCACAAGGGTTACAGAAAGTTGAGCATTTTGAGCATTTCCACCAATTTCTCAAATCTAGCATAATCGAATGTTTTTGTGAAGATGTCAGCGGTTTGCTTGTCGGTTTTGACCTCAACAATCTTGATGTGTTTCTTTTCGACACAGTCACGGATGAAATGATGTTTGATCTCGATGTGTTTGGTTTTGGAGTGCTGGACGGGATTTTTGGTGATATGAGGAACTGCGGTGTTGTCACAAAGGATGGGGGTTTCATGAAAAGTGATGCCATAATCAGGCATCTGATGGTGTATCCAATGCACTTGGGAACAACAAAGGGCTACAACAATGTATTCAGCTTCAGCTGTGAATTGAGAAACGGTGGTCTGTTTCTTACATTTCGAGGACACGAGTCGATTGCCAAGAAATTGACAACCCCCAAAAGTGGATTTAAGGTCTAAGTTGCATCCCCCATAGTCTGAATCTGAGTAAGACACAAGATCAAACCAGTTATTTTTAGGATACCAAAGCCCAAGTTTTGGCTTATAATTCAAATATATTAATTTACATTTGACAGCAGTTAAATGAGAGAGTTTAGGATTAGCCTGAAAGCATGCAAACAAGCACACTGCAAACATGATGTCTGGTCTGCTGGCAGTGAGTGTAACGAACCAAAATCCGGGTTTCGTTATAAATAATTAAATATTCTAATAAATATTATGGTGAAAATAATATTTTAGAAAATAAGTTGAAACAAGTGGGTTTCAAGTTAGTGTTGGGGGTTATATTAGTTTTTCACTAATTTTAGAATAAAATGGGTGAAATGGAAGATGAGGGGCTAAACTTGTAAATACGGCAAATCTGCCATATTTGACTTGGTGAAGTCAAAATTGGGTCATTGTTGGTGAAAGGGTCGTTCTTTTCAAGAGAGAAAAAGGGAGAAAGTGAAATTGAAGCAAAATCGTGCATTTGAAGCTTGTTTTGTGAAGGTTTTGTCTCACACATCACTCATCTCAGATCGATCTCGTGACAGGACGTATCGTTAACACGGAGTGCGGAATCCTACCGTATTAACGTTCGTATACTAATTGACAATAGAAACAACATGTAAATAAACTTTCTCTTTGTATTTACCAAACACAGAGTTTACAGCATATACTTTTTCGATTCATTCGTACTCTACATTCTGAATATGTAAACTCCTATTTATAAACACTAGTTCTGCAGTAGGCGAACATAACAAGTTCGCCTCAAAGATGCTTAGGCGAACTTAACAAGTTCGCCTCTATTAGACTAGGCGAACTTATCAAGTTCGCCTCTAGCAGAACTTGTTCTAATACTTAGACAAAAACTAAACAATTTCATAAAAACATAAAGACAATAAGACCTAAACTATTACAAATCTTTTGTCATACAATCTATGTCCTAACAGAAGTTGGTAAAAAAAGATTTAGAGAAATTTTTAAAAGGATATACTTTCAATTGAAAAGTGTCATGTACTTACCTGAAGGTGTTAGTTGTTATGTTCATTACTTAAACTTTATGATTTCAAATGATCGTTTGGTCATTTAGTGCAATATGCACGTGTGGCTATAATCAACAAACTAATCACCCTAATATCACTCTCCTTTTTTTTCAGCGGCAACGGAATTTAATAAAAGAATACCAACTAGCAAGACACTAGAAGGAAACAAAAAACCAAATTACATGAAGTTCATAGGGTTTTGTAACCACTTTATCCAAGAAATCTTACAATTACTATTTCTATTACCATACCACCACTTCATCAAAAACCAACGACTTTTTACTCCGATTCTTCAAGAACACCGCATCATTCCTAAGCTTCCAAACCGCCCATCAAACCACAAAAATAATCGAGCCAATAAGATCCTTCTTATCCCTCATGAGATGAATAATAACGAGCCATTCCATTAAATCAGACAGAAACCTAATCGCCGAAAATGAGACATTCAACCAAGCAGTCACTAACTCCCAAATCCTCCCCATGGTAGTACACTCACCCACAATATGATTAACCGTCTCGGTAGCATCATTACAAATCGGACAAATAACTCTTTTCTTATTTCTAACTATTAGACATCTCCTTAAACCTATATGTATGCTTCTATATGATTCAAGTTTTGAAATAAGAGTGTTGCCCACTTTTGGCCAATCAGCAAAACCATTTCCAAGTTTTATTCTAAAAGTTACATCCTTTTATCTTTGTAATAGTTTCAACGATGCTTTAAACACCTTCCAAATCACTAGATGATCAATAGACCAACATCACTGCTTTCACTTTTAGAAGTCAAATCAGACAAATCAACAATTTTGAGAATAGTGTTTACTTGCACAATGATAGGATTTTCATCCTGTTGCTACAACAAATAAATGGATGCCAACTTGTCGCTACAACAAATATATGACAGGAGAGGGAATGAACGTTCCTGGGTGCCAGCCCCCGAACCTTCTACATCTGGCTGCTAAGATGAAGGAACTCGTTAGAAGGGGTCCGAGACCGAGGTCTCGGAACCACCCTCAGATGCTCAACATTAGTGTTTATCCAAACTGAAGAAGTATATATAACATGTAAATATATATAAGTAGATAAGTTTATGTAAATATATAAGTGCATAAGTAGCAGAGAGTATAGACGGTGGTGGTTGAGATCCGAAGACCTAGCTGCAAGCAGCTATAGTGGTGCCTCAGCAGCATGAAGCTGCTTCCTTGGTAGTCGGGTGCTGTAGAAGCTCAAGGGCTTCTTGCACAATAGATCGGGGAATAAGGGAGAGAGTTATATGCTTTGGTTTTTGCCAAGCAAATGAGATGAATGTGAAGAGGAGATGGCCCTTAATTTATAGGTTAGAGTCATGGAGCCTAATAGGCTTTGGGCCTGGACCAGATCCTCCCAACTGATTATTATGTAGGCCTTATTAGTTTAGCCCAATAGCTAATATGTGAGGATCCGCTTCTTGCGATCAGCCGTGCTTCATGCACGTACCCACGTTATCAGCCCCCCAGTCAGAAGTGTTTATTGCGTAGTAGTGAACGCTTCTGACTTATTTTGCTTTTTCTTTGCTCGGTAACTACATCGTACTAGACTATAAATCTTCATCATCCTTCTTTCTCCCTATACTGTTTTGGTGATTTGTCAACTTGTTGGCAATGTCTTTATTGTGTGAAAACATTTTGAAGACAAGGTTAGTTCGCCAAATAGTGATTGTACTCGTAATGTTTGACGCATCGTCGTAGTAACCGGGTGCTATCGAAAGATCATAGCTAGATGGAATGGTGAACATTCTTGCTCACCCAATAATAGGTGATTTATTGTATACTGGTTGCGTGGATAAGGTCAAACAAGGCAGGCAATGTGCTTCTTGCTGCAGAAGGGGAAGCTTTCTCCGAAAGGAGATAATTAGCTTCTTGCTGCAAGTGATTAGCTTCTTACAGAAGATATGATGCAACCGTCGAGGTTCCCATCATCCTACTGATTCAAATGTTTATGCCTTGATATTATCACATTTATCAAAATAGAATTACTCTATTTCCATGTAAAAACATGTGGCGTGTTAGAATGTTGATATAATGGTCGTTTACTTTGGTCCGGACATTCCTAAGTGTTTTACGGGTATTGTGTCAAACGACCATTACGTAACCGTTCTAAGTGTCAATCTCTTGCTGAGTAGGAGCCTGCGGATGTCATTCATCAAATGGATCGGTCTTACTAACCCAAAAAATCTTTGGGTGTTCGCGTTGTGGTGATAAACTTTTTTTTATTATATTGGCGGCAGAACTAAACAAGCAGAAGCTTACGCCGTAAAAGAGCATTTTTGGTTCACGAAGGTTAGAAGGTGCGCTTACCTTGTATGAATGTGAGCATGTGCGCTTATTCCATGCGAATGTGAGCTTCTTTCAATGCTTATTTAAGAGGCCATAGATAACTGCTTTTGTCATATTGTGAAACTATGTATTTATCTTCTTGCTTCCTTTATGTAGGTCCCCCTGGGCTCGGATCTATCACATACAGGTGGTGTAAATAGTCAAACAGAGTGCGGAATCCCCGTGACTAGGTGAACAAACACGACTAAGGGAACGATAACAAACACGAGTAAAACAAACTTTGTCTATTAGCATTCAACAACCGATTACAAATTGGCTTTCTGAATGATCTGCGTAGAAGGTATAATGAAAGAGTACTTAGATAATACATGAACCGGATATTTATACTACGCAGGAGCAATTCTCCTTGCGTACTAGAAAACAACTGAGTACAAAACATGTTCTAATACAAATGATTACAACTCAATATAATGAATACATCAGAGACTGAATTACATAGACATACAAAATACATAAACAATTACAACACAATCTTCAGACTGCCTGTCACCAGGAATTGCCTCTACAGACTCCCCCTTGACAGCAGCTCCGGAGATATCTTCATTTTCACAGATCTCGAGCTTGAAAGTCGCTTCCCATCCACTTCTTGTAGTCAAAGCAGAACTTGACTAGCTTGTCATACTTGAATTCCAGAAGCTTCGTACATTCATCAGTGCTGACGCGGTACTTGTCTTGCAAAACCTTCAAATCTTTCAATGAGAAATGGATAAGGCTGATTTCATCAGATACCCTAATCAATTCCTTTGGTTCCACTCCCATCATCATGGGATCAGTCTTCTCCACCATCACCTCCTCGCCTGTAATTGGATCCACATACCAGTGACTCATATTCTCAAGAATATCCTATGGAATCTTCTTCAAAGGAATATTTGTCTCACACAAAACCGACTTGTAGACCAATTTCTTCACAAACTTGTTGGTCACGGGATCTCTCCTTGTCTTATCCCGACTCTCTTTGTCATTCGAGGCTTAAACACATCAAAGTTTCTAGAAACTCATTCTCAATGTAGAACTACCCACAAACCTCTAACAACTGCATTAGTAGGTTCAATTTTGAAGATCCGTGTGTGCAAGATTCACCATGTCGTACTTGGGCAAGGAATTGAATGCTTCACCGGTAGGTTTCAAGTATTGAACACCTCCTGCTCTTTTTATTGCAAACAATCCCATATCCTCTTCAAACAGTAGCTCCATACTTGTCAACATAATGAGATTTCTGCCAATCAGGAGCTTGATCCTTTTTAAACCACTCTTCTGGAAGCTTTCTTTTCCAGGTTTTAGTAGGATCAACAATGGGAATTGGTTTAAAGAGGGGAGCAACAGTTGAGATTGCTGCTACACTATCCTCACCAATCTTCTCTGGTTCATCAACTATGCTATCAACCACTGATAGGTCAGGAGCTTGAAATATCTCCCCATCCTCAAGTTCGTAAACACCCTCTCCCGAACCTTTTGGAAACTCTATCAAAACATCCTCATCCTCCACACTCCAATCATCACCATCATCATCAATCTCACATTCTTCAATCTCATCTAAACAATCAATTATTTCAGCTTTGGAGTAATCAGGCTCTAGTTGAAGAATAGAATCAACAAGTTCTACTAGTTCAGCTGCCTATTTATCCTTCTCTTCACCAAACCTCTGACCACCATCGCCTGAAGACTCCCCCTGAGACATAGCTACCACTAATAATGGTACAATAGCTAAAGAAGCTTGATGCTCATTACCACCACTACTAGCATCGCGATCCTTGTCTTCCTCGTCACCCTTAGTCAGATCCACTTGGTGACAGGCATCCTTGGTGTCAGGTCTCCTTTTCTCCCCCTGAGCATCGAGCTTCTTTTTCAGCTCCTCAACTAAGGCAACTATCTTCTGGTGTTGTACATCGTGAAGCTCAAATCTTACTTCAACTGTTTTCATGTGAGTTAGTCGAGTAGTGATAAGCTGTATGTGAATTTCATTATGCTCCTTCAAAATTTGAAACTGCTCTAGCCACTGGTACCTTAGCAGAGTTGTCTCGTAATAAGAGAAGTAATCTGAGCTTGCTGAGCCTCAGATTCGCTTCTAGAAGTACTAACAGAGTCGAGCAAAGACGCAACTTGTGCCTCTACATAAGCAATCCTAGCATCACGAGGATCAGGATCCCTAGATGTGGATGCTTCAGCAGCTCCATGGGTAGGAGAAGTAAAGATATCAGCAAAGTCGAATCCTTGAGAGAATTCTTCATATGAGATAGCCTGTGATGTGACATGAGTTGTGGAAGAGGGAACTGTTGTGACTTGGTGTGTAGTGATGGGAGTTAAAATCACTGACTCAGTCAAGATGGGTACAGTACACACTGGGACATCAACTGTATTCAAAGAAAGAGAAACTATCTCAGGCACCTCCTTTGAGACAGTTGACACAACAACAGTTGTCAACCTTGGTTTGGGAAGGACTTGATGCAACTCCCTGAGCTTCAAGGCGAACATTGAGATCTCTCATGATAGTCTCAAAGGGTCTGTCAGACTTGGACTTCCTTCTTTGTTCAGTCTCCCTTTGTCTTCTAGCTTCACTCTCTGAATCGTCCTCATCATGATTATATTCATCATCAGAACTGTCTTCCCTCTGTCATTTTGAAGACGATTCACGAGGGGGACCCCGAAATTGCCTTCTAGGGTATGCTTGATCTGGTGCATAATCTGAATCAGAGTCTGACTCAGTCCTTTCAAATTCAGTTTCTTCAACACCCGGCCCTCACCCTGTTCTTCTTTTTCACCTCCTTCATGTTCACTATTTCCTTCACATTCACTAACATGTTCTTCTTCTGGTTGTTGCTGTTCTTGCTGTTTATCTGAATGTTCTTCACTGTCTTTGGGTTCAGACTCAAGATTATACCAAGAATCACCAGGTGGAGCCACATAGTTGACATTAATAAGGTGACCAAATAGAGGTGTGTGCACATGAATGGGTTCTTCGGTCCCCGCATTCATGAAATGAGAAAACACTCGTTTATCAACCCTTTTCACTTGTAATTGTTGTCCAACTTGTGGTAGATTCGGGAGAAAATGATTTATCAACAGCTGAAAAAATCTTTGATACAAAAGAAATTTGAACTTCTCTGCAACATTGATTTGGTCTACCATGTATCTGTAGGCATATTTGGAGAAGTTGTATCTTTTGTTCAGATATAAACCCACCATTGTCGATGCCAAATCACGTCCCATAGCATCTTTACCAGCTTTCCTTACAGAAATACACATAATCATGACGTGTGTAAAGTACCGCCATTGATCAAGTAACCACTTCTTCATGTAGGATGAATAGTCTTCTCTTCTAACATACCCCATCCTCTGTCTCTAACAACCTGCTACCATGAAATCTGGATACGCAACCGGATCATCCACTTGGTCTTGAAATTGCAAAACTAGCCTGATGATGTCCTCTGAGATCGTAAAATCTTAACCTGCAACAGTTGCTCGTATGACATTGGGATCAACTATGCAATCATGATTTGTTGTCTCCCAAACTGTTCCAAGTACGGTCCGGAAACAATAGGATTGGCTAAAATAGCATAAGCAATCTTCGATTTGTTGATAAAAGTGACTATCTCTTGGTAATTTTCTACTGAACCTTTCCATTCAGGATCAACAAGGGCCATTAAGTTGAATTCACTGGTGAATACACGAGCCACAACTACAAGAACAAACATAGAACAATCATAAGAACAGAAACAATCATTAGAATAGAACATACATCATTTTGAATGGTAAGAAACACATGAATCAATATCCCAGACATAGAACATTTTCATAAACATGTGCATTGTGTACTTAGTAAGTACGCATGAATTACCACCTGTGTACTAGCAAGTACGCAGGGACTAGGTCTTGTGTACTTAGTAAGTACGTAGGAACTGATACTTGTGCAATTTCAAATTCCCTAAAATCCTAGATTTAGCGTTGTTGTTCAAGATCATGCCTCACAAACCAGCGAAAAAGGTTTGTAACCATTTTGTGCCATTTCCAAGAGCAAAAACAAGACCAACAATGTCAAATGTGACCATAACCTCAGTCGACGTAACTACGAACCACGTGAAGGTCAAATTCTCAAAAACTCAACAAATTTAACACAGATTATGAAGCTATTAGGGTCGATTGAAGTTTATAAACATCTTTTGAGCATCAATTTATCATTTTAACACCCAAACTTCAACAAATTTTTTTCAAGAACGATAATCAAAACCCTAGTCTCCATCGGTCTTAAAAATGAGAATTTCATGGATGGATGTTGTCTAAATGCTCAGCAAATGATGTTAGAGTGAATCTGAAACAAGATCAAAAAGAAGTTGGTAACACACAAGATTCGAGTAGAATGTGAAATGGCGAAGTCTTAGGAGTACGAACAAACAAGGAATTGGTTTGAAATGTGAGAAATAAGTTAACCCCTGTTTATATAGCCGCTGAAACTATACCATGCGAACTTAGGTAAGTTCGCAGACTTTGGTTCCTGCATACTAACAAGTACGTAAGGCATATTATGCGTACAAGGCTAAGTACGCAGAGATTCCTTCTTGCGTACTTAGCTAAGTACGCAGAAGACTTAGCCAATTTCACAATGTGAACCCAATTTATGGTTTTCAAATCCAAAGCCATTTCAGATAAGACGGATCAATCCCAAGCTATACAAATATGTTCCATGGAATTTAAAATTAAAATCTTTTTGGTCTTTTCTAAAAATAAGGTAAAACTGTACGAGAATCATTTTGAGTTTTTCATATTTTTAGAAAGATAAACAGAAAATCTTTTTGTTCTTTTTGAATAACAGAGAATTAACTAAGAGAGAGATTAGAATGTACAGGAAAATATTTACAGGGAAATATTTACAGAACCAACATTCTTTTTGTCCAAAGTCATGAGCCAGAAGATCATATTAGACTAACATATAGCATAAAGTAATACGTGATAAACTTCAAAGAGAATGGGATGAGGTCATGACATACTACTTATTCAAACATCAAATTTGCAATACACAACATGTCAATTTAAGTTGTCAATATTATAGGATTTGAAACTACAAACATTTTTGTCCCACGTTGTTGTGAGTTAAGGTACCATTAGTATGAAATACAACGTGTACCCCACGATTATGCCAACATAAAGTAATTGCAATTATCTCAAGACATTAAGGATTATCCTAATTTCCAGAATGAAGAGACATCATTTATCACAAGAAAAAATCAAGCAGAATCCATAAGGATTATCAAGAATCATAAGATTCAGAATCGATTGATTCATTTGTCTTGGTTTAGGAAGTATTTCACAGTGAATATCATGTTGATTCAGGTTAATAGGTATGGAATCTGTGGATTCGGTAATGGGATCCATCTTTTATCTAGATTGTCCTCAATGGAATCAGATGAAAGTCAAGTGATTTGATCCAAGGGGTAGCATATGAAGTTAAGTGATTTGATCCAAGGGGTAGCATTTGACAGATGTTATCAAGACATATCTTAGTTCAACTTCAAATTACAGGCTTTTCGGGACATGGGCAATGAAGTGAACTGAAAAATTGTGCTAAAGACATAACCCAAAACTGGTCTCATAGGATAATACTAGCCAAAATCTTACATTCTTTATCTGATAAAGATCTTATATACACACGCACCCAGCATAATATGTATTCAAATCACAGTTTTAACATAAGACATTATGATTTCACACTACTAATGGTCTAAAAATGCTTCCAATCTACTGACAAGTCAAATTACATGCAAATATTCAAATTAAAACTAGATTATAGAATTTTTTTAAACTTACGTAGTCATGACGCAATCATTTCTCATTCGTGCAGTCTAAGAAGTTTAGATCACTTACTGATGTATTATCATTTCTTCTATTTCTCAAATGACCTTGGTTTTTTTTAAATTTTTTTAATTTGTTTGGATTTTTGGTATTTTTCAAAGAGAAAGAACTGTACAAAAATAAGGGTTAAGAATAAAAAACTTCTATGAAACACTAGTTGTGAAAACAATTTTCACTCGGGATTGAACATTCCTATCATATTGACAAGGAGTTCAAAGCGAGTACGATCAAATGTTTTAGTGTAAAGGTCGGAAAGTTGTCATCCGTGTAAACCTTGACAAGTTCAATCAATCACTTTTCAGCACAATCACGGATCAAATGGTGACGAATTTCAATGTGTTTAGTTTTGGAATGTTTCACCGGGTTATTTGTGATGGACATGGTGGCATTGTTGTCAATGAACATTGGAGTTCTAGTGTAGTTCAAGCCGTAGTCTCTCAGTTGTTGCTGGATCCACAAGATCTAAGAACAACAGCTTGCAGCAGATGTATTCCGCTTCACATGTTGAAATAGAAACCGTTGACTGCTTCTTACACTACGAGGAGACTAGCCTATCTCCCAAGAACTGACATCCACCTGAGGTCGACTTCCTATAAAGGTTACAACCTCTATAATCTGAATCTGTGTATGCTTTGAAATCAAACGACTGCTGATTGGAATACCAAAGACCTAACTCGGGATTCCCTTTTAGGTGTCTGAATATCCTCTTTACAGCTATCAAGTGTGATTCCTTTGGTTGTGAATGACCTTGAGCAAAGGAAAATGGCAAACATAATATCAAGCCTTGAAGTAATAAGATACATTAGACATCCAATCATCCCACTATATAATTTGCAATCTATATCCTTGCCATCTTTGTCTGGATGAAGTTTGTGATTGACTGGGATCGGTGTGTCGAAAGCAGAACAGTCATTCATTTTGAATTTCAAAAAAAATGTCATGTACATACTTAGTTTTATGAATATAAATGCCATCTTTTCTTTGATTGACTTGAAGTACCAGAAAAAATGACAATTCGCCCATGTTACTCATCTCAAACTTTGACTTCATCACCGCTTCGAATTCTCTACACATATCTTCATTTGTAGACCCAAATATAATGTCGTCCATGTACGCCTGTACTAATAAAATATCCCCCCTGCTTTCCTGATGAAAAGAGTCGAGTCTATTTGCCCACGATCGAAACTATTAGCCAAAAGATGCTTTGATGAAGACGATAGAGTGCCTTATCCAGCTAGTACACTATATTTGGGTAGTGTGGGTCTTCAAAGCCAGGTGGTTGAGAAAGATAGACCTCCTTGTGTACTTTTCCATACATGAAAGCACTTTTCACATCAAGCTGATAGACCTTGAAATCAACAAATGAAGCATAAGCCAAGAACAATCTGATGGCTTCAAGTCTATCAACTAGGGCATGCACCCCTGTGTAATCCAAGCCCCCTTGTTGATAAAACCCTTGAACAACTAGTCATGCCTTGTTTCTTACTATATAACATGTTGATCATCCGTCTTGCATTTGAACACCCATTTCGTACCTACATTATGTACAACCTATGGAAAATCAACCAGATCCCAGACATGCAACTTGCTGAACTGACACAACTCTTCTTGCATTACCTCTATCCAACAATTGTCTGCTAGAGCCTCTTTCACATTCTTCGGCTCTATTTGGGATATAAAACCAACATGCAAGCATGTTTCCATAATTCCATTGTCAAGTATCTCTGCATACAGACTAGTATTCTCAATGATGATTCTGTGACGAGTCTAAACACATGCATCAGGATCACCAATGATGTTGTCTATCGGATGATTCTTATACACTCGAGTCTCTTGCATGACATGTTCCTGAATGTCTGGATCAAGATTTGTACTCACCTCCCCCACATCATGTGTACCAGAAGAAGAGTCAACATTGATAGGATCAATGTGTTCAGCCTCCTCTTTGACATCTTCATCTTCTTCAGTGTCACTTTTGTGAGTGCTCGATGCAGATGAGGCATTCGGGTCAGGGGTAGGAATCGGTACAGTGGACCTTGTAGAGAAAATGGATTCATCGCCACCGCTACAGTACTAATATAGCTTGGCGGCATCCTCAGCAGATAGATCAGGAGGAAGATTGAAAGACTTGAATAGAGTATCATAATCAAAACCCCAACATGGACCTGTTAGTTCTTGTGGAATGTTGTGCTTACTGCAATCTACTTCGAACCACTCCTCAACTTGTCGAGTCTCTTTATTGTACACCCGTTTGCAGTGTGAGTTGGAAACATATCCAAAGAAGATGCTTTCAATCGCCTTTGCATGAAACTTAGATTTGCGATCCTTGGATTGTAACAACAAAAAACAGGGACTACTGAAGGGAAGTAGGTAGTCTATGTTTGGAGGTCGATTGTTGTTCAGCTCATAATAAGTCTTGTTGTGACGCTTCACCACTAGAACCCGATTCAAAACATGACATGTTGTGTTCACTGCCTCAACCCATAAGGTAATCGATAGCTTTGCATCTGACAGCATAGTCCTTTCCATTTCAATCAGCGTTTTATTCTTCTTTTATGCTACTCCATTTTGCTATGGTGTATACGATGCACTGAACTCATGACGAATACCCTTCTTCAAACATAATAGCTCCATCATGTTGTTCTTGAATTATGTGTCGTTGTCACTCCTGATTCTTCTAAAGTTCTAACCTTCAACTTGTATAATGTTTCCAAATTCAGGATCAGGTATTGAAGAATCTCAGCAGTCTCATCTTTTGAACCTAAAAAATGCACCCAAGAAAAACGTGAGTAGTCATCAGTTACAACCAAACAGTATGACTTACCTCCAATACTCATGATACTTATGGGCCCAAACAAATCCATGTGCAAGAGCTCTAAAGGGGTATCAATAGAGTTTTGGTTCTTGGGCTTGTGAGATTTTCGATGCTATTTTCCCTTTTTACAAGGCACACAGTCATCTGCCACCGAAAACCTCATCTTAGGAACACCGGTTACTAAGCCGTGAAGGACAAGATGGTTCATTTTTTGGTAAGAAATGTGTCCGAGTTTCCTATGTCACAAGATTGATTCAATCTCTGTGATGTTGTGGTTTTTGCCACACTCATATCAATATGATATGTATCGTTTGTTCTTGGTGCTCTCATCAGAATCCATTCCTCAGGAACTACAAATCCAGGCTTGAGAACTAGGCATTCTGACTTGTCAAACATCACCGAGTACTCCTTGTCACACATCTGAGAGATACTTAACAGGTTGTGCTTTAGCTTCTCACAGTAGTTGACTTTGTCAAAGCTAATACTTCCATTAGATAGCACGCCTGGCCTATGATGTTTCCACCCTTCTCTCCTGCAAAGGCTACATACCCGCCTCTAAATGGTGTAACATCTTGAAGCAGAGCCATGTTGCCTGTCATATGCCGGGAGTATCCACTATCTACATACTAGCAGTTCGTGATAGCCCCCCTTGGATGTCCCTGCACAAGTTAAATGAATTAGTTAGATTTGGAGACCCAAGCCATGGTGGTCTTGGGTTGTCAGAAATCCTACGTGGATAAACGACGAAGGCCTATTGAGTTTGATGTTGGGGACAAAGTAATGTTGAAAGTGTCACCTTGGAAGGGAATCATACAATTTAGAAATAGAGGAAAGTTAAGTCCGAGGTTTGGCATGGGTTGGTGAAGTCGCTTACTGGTTGGAGTTTCCTGATGAGTTAAGTGGGATTCATCCTACGTTCCACATGTCGCACTTGCGAAAGTGTTTGGCAGATGAATCAACTCACGTACCATTTACTGACATCGAGGTCGACAACAGCCATAACTACATGGAAGAACCCATGGCCATCTTAGACTGAAAAGAGAAGCATTTACGAAATAAAGTCATTCAATTGGTTAAGGTACAGTGGAAGCACCGGAAGCTACTTGGGAAACAGAGACAGAAATGAGGGAGTCGTACCCTCAACTATTTGACTTATGATAGGTTTCGGGGACGAAACCTATTATAAGGGGGCTAGACTTGTAACATCACAAAAATAAAATGATAATTATAATAACGGGTTAAATACGAGCCGAACGGAATAAACAAATGAGGCGTGATGGGCCGGGCCGGGATGGGCCCGACGAACTGGTAGGCGAACTTGGAGGGGGGAGTGATGTGTCGTTTTTAATATATAAAAATATAATAAATGTATTTTTAGGATAGTCTTACGAGATCAGGTTTTAAATTTATAAAATGATAATTACTTTAACTTAAAAACGCACACAATAGCCAAGTGTACCTATCGCAGCGTAATATAATTTAGGTAAGAACCAAGTATCGAACCAATGGACACGGTGGAATTCAAATACTCAACTTTTGTTAACGTTTAGCCGGATTAATTAATGAGTGAGTTTTGTGTGCTTGTGGAACAGAAAAGTAAATGACAGAAAAGTAAATGGCGGTAAAGTAAATAGCAGAAAAGTAAAAACGTGCATGAAGTGTGTAACAGAAGTGTGACGAACAAAATAGTAAATAACAGGAAAGTAAATAGGTCGGAAATAAACAGGTTACTAATAGTATTGCTTTGGGTTTCGAATCCGCTAGGTACGTGTTAATGTTAAGTTGACTAATCCAGTGATATGACTACTACAAATGTGTGACCTGGGTCACCGCTAGAGCCTCGTCCTCACGACATTTGATTTGTAAATTTAAAAGCTTTAACAAGTGGTAGTGCCTCCTGTTAAGGACAACAATTACCCTCAACCCTTCGAACGGTCATTTACGGGTTGGTTTAAGACATCGAACGTAAAATGCTTTATATTAGAGTTAAATAGGTGATTATATGTTGCTCACTGGGAGGCGGTGTAACAATGGGACCAAGTATAAAGACGTATCGTTCCCAACATGAGTTCACCAATTCTTGGTTGCATAATAAGTTCGTATAAAGACGTACGACCTTAATAGTGTTAACCAATCCTTGGCTTATCAATCTCCACTTGTATAAAGACGTACAAGCTTCAAGAGAAGTTTGATTAAAAAGGTTTTACACTTTAAAAATCAAGAACACTAATAAATATAAAGACGGATTTAGACAATAATAAAAGCCCACCAAAATGTTGGTTTTAATGACGAATAGTTAAAGACATAAACACATCACTTGGATTAATACGTTAAACATTAACATGCACCAAACTTCATCTTCACCCTAGCAATACAAAGAGTCTAGCCACGAATGGCCATACTAACTAGCATAACGCTGAGTTTCGTAGGCTCCCCTATTGCGGAACAAGGAGGAAGAGCATCTCTACTCACTACTACTACACTCTAACTACGAAATAAGCTTTCACTGGTGTGTTCTTGGGTGTGTAAGGGATGATTCAATGAAAAACTCAAGACATCTATTTATATGCCTCAAAATGAGCAATGCACGGGAGTGCAGACACCTTGGGAATCAAACAGAGTACACAGGACAGTGTGCTGGACCCTTGGAGAGCAAGATAGGGTTTGCACGGCCGTGCATGGCATTGCACGGCTGTGCATTGCCCTACTGCTCTCCAGGTTTGTCTTTTAGTTGTTGGTTTGACTTGTGTTGACCTGATTTGACTTCTTGGGGGTCAATGCTCGGGTTTGGTCCTCCAAAAGCTTGATTTCTTCATGTTTTAAGCTGGTTTTTGCTTTGTTTATCTTGGAGCACCGAGTAACATGCAGTTGTGAAATATTAACGTTTTAAGTATCAATTGCAAGGTTATTAATCAATTTGTACCATAATATGGGGATTATTATGCATGCAAAACATGTATAATTTAGGACATATCATAATACCCCACACTTAGACTTTGCTTGTCCTCAAGCAAACTCATGCATGATCATATCCATAACTAAAAACTTTACAAGGGAAATGGAACTCCAAGTAGTTGGAAATTCCGGATAACTCTTGAGTTGCTTATTCTATTTTTGTATTTTTCTATGATGGAATCCATGACAAGCCTACTAGAACTTCAATTATGCATAAACTTTCACTCCTCACAATGTTCACTCAACTCTAGGGTTATATATGATTGGATAATATAAGTTAAGTGGACACTCAAGTTCGAATCTAATTATGCAATGATCATAAGCTTGTATGCAAATCAAGTCTCCACCAATTAACTAAGTTGTATGCATGAATCAAGAGGACTTTAAAAGGTTTGTAATGTGGCTAAAATAAAAATAAAGGGGTGAAGATGAAAATCTTTTTGGGTTTTTAGGGATTTAAAAGGTTTGAAGGGCTGCAGCTATCATGAAACACACAGCTACGGCTTCATGGCTTAAAATGGAAAATACTAACAGGTCCCTTTACAGTACTCGGATCATGAGGGTATAACTAATCCAAGGGCTCGTTTATTGTCAAATTGCCAAGACCAAGATCTCTCATTAGTGCCAACTCTTTCCTTACTACGTAGTAAACATTGCTGCCTCCCCGTATGGAACTTTCGGCTTGTAGCCTAACAGCTCCAGCTTTGATCAGATGTGTATACTCACTTTGGGAATGAGTTTGATTCTTGCTACATTTTCCATCGTGGCTCCAGTTGCCACACTTCACACATTTTTCGTATATTTTGGCTCTTTTATTAGCGGCACTTTTTGACAGACCACAGAATGGTGGCAGTTGTTCTTGCTTGCGCCACCATATTCTTACATCACTAGTTGCTTTGAAAACTTTCTCTCGGAGTTCGGGCGGTAATTCAGGCTTTGCGAAATGAAAGCAGAAAAGCAAATTGAAATCAAAAGAATGCATATTCAGCTCTTTAAAGTCTAACCGGTAAAAGACCACCTTCTTTTTTTTTGTATCAAGACAAATTCTTCAATAACTTTTTTTCCTCAATTTCCTTGAAATAATATTTCCATAAATTCCATGTATATAGTTCGGTTGTTTCTTCCTAATACATCCACCTTCTTGTGTATTCCAATTCCTTTGAGTAGAACAGATTCTTTCCGAAGTTGCCTCAACGGTAATAAAGTTGAAATAACAACATAGGATAATTTTTTCATTTTGAAGACAGTTAGCCAATAACCGGTGTTTACGAGAATCTGGTTGGGTGATAATTGTAGCTAGTAGAAAAGAAAATGCTAAGGCTCAAAGGGCTATCTAAGCGTATTATATTTTTGGGATTTTTGGATTTAAGGATAAGGGTAATAAAGTCCTAGGTGCCTCAATCACTTTCATACTTCTACTAGTTCATCGTCTTGATATGTATAAGTCACACAAGTTCTAATTATGCATAAAATTCAATCGAAAAACACTCAGTAATGCCAAACGCAAGAGCATGCGAATAATTATATACTGCACCAAAAATCTGATGTTGTGTAATAGGCTTGATTTTCCTCACATGAAAACGGATGGAATAGGGTTTAGCGAATCGTTATGCATAATATTCATTTGCTACTACATGCCATGTATTCATTTTATTTAATTAGGTGCGAACTCAAAGAGGTTTTAATGTTTAAAATTTTGAAAATTTTTCGGGTTTTGCAAAAGGTAGGTTTTTGTAATGTTTTAGTCAAATGGGTAGAAAATCACAAGTTGAATTTTTACTGCTTTGAGGTTACAAGTAGTCCTGAATCTCTTGATTTCCCACCCCACACTTAAAACTGTGAATTTTCCTCAATGTACAAATGTATGTAATGAAATGCTATGCAGGAATTTAAATGCATTAAGTTTTAAGAGAAAAGAAACTGGTACTCCCCCGGTCAATTCGGTGTATAATCTAAGGCCAAAACTTATTGGTGCTGTCAATACTTTGCTTCAAAGACTTCATCGAATTTCATAGAAATTTGATGTGGTTTCCGATTCCTCAGGTTGTAGAGATGGAGTGTGATTCCTCAAAGAAGTAGAGAAACTATCTGGTGATGCTATTATACCTGACACATAAGAAAAAACATAAAAGCAGACAAGGAAAATAAAAGTAAGTAGTTAAGCTACTAAGGTCCTAGTATTGAGAGGGCATACCTGGGGCTAAAGTATGAGAAATTTAAATTTTAAAGGTCAAACATGAGATCCATGATTCTGCCATATGCACCAACCTCTCAATTTATTCATGGTCATCGGGTTACCTCCCGGAAGCGCTATGTTTATTTAAGGGTCTTTAGCCCGACCCATAAGTGCTTCATCAGTCTTTCTTCGGATGGGATAATCAGTCAAATGGGTGGCTTGTAATATGGAGAGGTTCATCCAACCCATTTGATAACCATGCGTACAATGATAATAAACTAATCCAGGAATTAGTGGAGTCCATCCTGGACCAGCTAGACAGAGAAAAACAGGGTAAAAAGTGTTCAAACTTGAAACGGTCATAACTTGAGCTACGTCTGGAGTTAGAGGGCCCCCGACCAAGGGACGGAAAGGTTTCGATGAGCCGGGTCATGTGGCAAACAACCATAGGTGGTTTGTCCCAGTGGTCCGAGCAAATTTCCCCCATTAAGTGGCCCAATTTCACAAATCAACAATTTTCCCCAATTTTCTATTTTTAATACTTTCAACTTTTTTGTGCTAAAACGGGTGAATCATTGATTTATGTATTTCAAAAGTCTTTTTATAGTTTTAGTTTTAGTTTGGATGGATTAGTTTGAAATTTTGAAAATTTTTATAAACCTGCCAAATTTAGAATGCTTTATAGAAGAGCACCTAAAGAAAATAGTGTAAGTAAATCTCGCCACCACCATTTGAAAATTCCAGGACCAAACTTCAAGAAACCCATGTAGTGAAGGAGACGGTCACCCCGGTATGATAATTTTGTCACGTAGTTTTTGTTGGTTGAACGTTGCTTCTTCCATGAGAAATGGTCCTCAGAGTGATATGCCCTATCCTGTGGCTTATGTGATTCATGGAATGATTCACTGATATGCTTGGTCACAGGCCAGCTATCATTGTTGCAAGGAAAAGGTGCCACAATTTTCATTTGTTTGTTGGTGATTACATGCTCTTGTGCTTCCATATTTAGGATTCCCAGCAGTTCTTCTTTAGATCTTCGCTCTTCTGGCTCCTTTGATTGTTTAGCTTCAAGCTTCTTAGAGAAGTCAGGATGTGATTGTAAAGTTGCAGTAGCCCTCTCTTCTGAATCCTCCGGTCTCACCTCCGACTGATCCATGCTTGTGAAGTTGGAAGGTTCTTGCTCCTTAGAGTCACTTGACCCTACTAAAGATGTTGAAACTATAACTTCCAATTATTGGACGTTGAACGAATCATCTTGTATTTCTGTTGGAAAGCCCTTTATGAGTTGATCCTTAATTTCTTCCAAATGACGAAACTGATTTCCCGGGGTCCATGAGTCGGAATCTAGAGCTGAGTGTTGAATATATTGGGGTGGTGTGGTTTCCTCATATGGTTGCCAGTAGGGTTGCTGGAAATCTGTACAATACCCTTGATAGTGATAACAATCTTGGGTGTAGTGTGGTTCCCCACAAATCTCACACCAAACCTCTGAATAGTGGTACTCATAGTCGTTTTGGTATCCTCCATAACAACTCTCGTAGTTGTCATCCATGAAAGTTGTTGTAAAGAACAATCAAACAAACCATAAAAATGAAATGTTAAGGTTAAAAAGGCTAATTCGTTAACTCGAATTTTTCTTGAAATCACCGTGTCCCCGGCAACGGCGCCAAAAACTTGATGTGTCGTTTTTAATATATAAAAATATAATAAATATATTTTTAGGATAGTCTTACGAGATCAGGTTTTAAATTTATAAAATGATAATTACTTTAACTTAAAAACACACACAATAGGCAAGTGTACCTATCGCAGCGTAATATAGTTTAGGTAATAACCAAGTATCGAACCAATGGACACGGTCGAATTCCAATACTCAAATTTTGTTAAATTTTAGCAGGTTTAATTATTGAGTGAGTTTTGTGTGCTTGTGGAATAGGAAAGTAAATGACAGAAAAGTAAATGGCGGTAAAGTAAATAGCAGAAAAGTAAAAACGTGCGTGAAGTGTGTAACAGAAATGTGGCAAACAGAATAGTAAATAACATGAAAGTAAATAGGTCAGAAATGATCAGGTTACGAATAGTATTTCTTTAGGTTTCTAATCCGCTTGGTACGTGATATGTTAAGTTGACTAATCCAGTGATATGACTACTACAAATGTGTGACCCGGGTCACTGCTAGAGCCTCGTCCTCACGACATTTGATTTGCAAATTTAAAAGCTTTAACAAGTGGTAGTGCCTCCCAATAAGGACAAAAATTACCCTCAACCCTTCGAATGGTCATCTCCGGGTTGGTTTAATACATCGAACGTAAAATGATTTATATTACAGTTAAATAGGTGATTATATTTTGCTGATCGGGAGCCGGTGTAACAATGGGACCAAGTATAAAGACGTACCGTTCCCAACATAAGTTCACCAATTCTTGGTTGCATAATAAGTTCTTATAAAGACGTACAACCTTAATAGTGTTAACCAAGCCTTGGCTTATCAATCTCCACTTGTATAAAGACGTACAAGCTTCAAGAGAAGTTTGATTAAAAAGGTTTTATGCTTTAAAAATCAAGAACACTCATAAATATAAAGGCGGATTTAGACAATAATAAAAGCCCGCCAAAATGGTGGTTTTAGGGACGAATAGTTAAAGACATAAACACATAACTTGGATTAATACGTTAAACATTAGCATGCACCAAACTTCCTCTTCACCCTAGCAATACAAAGAGTCTAGCCACGAATGGCCATACTAACTAGCATAACGCTGAGTTTTGTAGGCTACCCTATTGCGGAACAAGGAGGAAGAGCCTCTCTAATCACTACTACTACACTCTAACTACGAAATAAGCTTTCTCTAGTGTGTTCTTGGGGTGTGTAAGGGATGCTTCAATGAAGAACTCAATCCATCTATTTATAGGCCTCAAAATGAGCAATGCACGGACGTGCATTGGATTGCACGGGCATGCAAACACCTCGGGAATCAAACAGGGTACACGGGACAGTGTACTGGACCCTTGGAGAGCAAGATAGGGTTTGCATGCATTGCCCTAATGCTCTCCAGTTTTGTCTTTTCGCTGCTGGTTTGACTTGTGTTGACCTGATTTGACTTCTTAGGGGTCAATGCTCGGGTTTGGTCCTCCAAAAGCTTGATTTCTTCATGTTTTAAGCTGGTTTTTGCTTTATTTATTTTGGAGCACCGAATAAACTGCAATTGTGAAATATTAACGTTTTAAGTATCAATTGCAAGGTTATTAATCAATTAGTACCATAATATGGGGATTATTATGCATGCAAAACATATATAATTTAGGACATATCAGGGAGTCTCCCCTTTAAATATCCAAACCTATCCATCTTTCTCTCATTTTGCAAGTTCTAGAGAGAAACCATAGAGAGAGAAAGTGTCGGATCAACCCGTGAAGCAAGTATCTCTTTCCTCCACTACTCGTGATAAGACCCCCCGCTTTAGAAGCTCGTTTCAGGTAACGAATCAACATAGATATGAGTTTTTGTTTATTTTGGGGTTTTCAGGTTTTGGATAAAAATGTAACATTTTTACGTATGAAACATGGAAATAAACATAGATCTAGCATCTAGAATGAAAAACGAACGTGTTGAACATAGAAAGTTAAGATCTTGACACGATCAGATACGCATGCAACAAATTAGGGTTCTTGAGGAGGAAGACAGCCCCGCAGGGGGCTAAGCGAACTTGGCCATCCTATGGCTGGTGAACTTGATCAAACTCGCTTGGTATGTTTGCTGGAGTTTTGGTTTAAGCGAACTTGGTAAGTTCGCCAGGGCATATTCGCCTGATGGCAAGTAGAAGCGAACTTGGTAAGTTCGCTTGGTTCTATGAGGCGAACTTAGCCTTAATTTTGGCTAAATCAGTAAGGTTAAACCGTTAGAGTCAGGATTTGGTATGATTTGTATTTAACTAATCTATTCAGATCGTGCGTGACGTTGTTGGACCTTAGTTTATGACAACCGAGACTAGCTTATCAGGTGAGTTCTAGAAGCCCTTCTTTAAATGTTTTAATAATTTTTTCGGGCCGGTGTGCATACATGATAATGTGAATGTTTTATGAAACGATGTTTATGAATGATGTATGTGACGTTTTATAAAACAATGTTTATGAACGATGTTTTGAAATGAATGGTTATGGAAGATGTGTTTACGAAATATTTTGCCAAAATAAGTTTATGAAGTGTTTACGAACGAATAAATGATTTTTAATATAACATACGAATACTTTAACTGAAGTTTTAAAGTAAAAAGAAGTGAATGTTTATGAAAGTCACAAGGAACGAATATGCCATAATTCCTTAGGGAATCGAGGTTATGGGTATGGGATGTATGTTATGGGCCTTACCTTTATAGGGGCCTTTTTGGCTGGCCAACTGTTCTACAACTAGGGTGATGACGATCACCAAGGGGATTATCGTGATCCTTAAAGTTTGGTATTTGTTTCCTGCGGAGTACGGTACTTGAAGTTTGGTACGACTACTCCACGGAGTATCGTGCTTGAAGTTTGGTACGTGTCATCTTTGTGATGACGTGCTTGAAGTTTGGTACGTGTCATCCTTGTGATGCCGTGCTTGAAGTTTGGTAAGTGTGCTCTATGAAGCACCGTGCTTGAAGTTAGAATTGACGGTTACTAGAAGGCGCAGATTCGATGTATTCGTTTGACTTATGTGTTATGTTTTTTATTGTATGTTTACGTACGCTTTTATTAATGAAGTTAAATGTTATGTTTTTGGCAAATATTTGAAGTTAACATTTTATGTTAAAACTAGAACTCACCAGCGTAGCTGACTTTTTAGTATACACATTCACGTTAAGGGCAGGTACGAAGGTTGAACGTGATGCTTGGCTGGCGAAAGGAGTTACCCGATTGATCATGAAGACTGGCATCCCGTTATGACTTTTGTTTATGTTATGTTATGTTGAGACAATTGTTTTTTTAATTATGTACGAAAATGAATGATTCCACTGTGTTAATGATATTCAAGTTTAAGAACTGTATGTTTATGAGTAATTCCAACAAGTGAGGCCTCCCGGGTTTGGGGCCTTACATTTAAGCATTATAAGTAAATAGAAAAGAGTAGGGATATTAGGTTGCTGCCATTTTAAAATACCCTTTTTATAAAAGTATTAAAAAGGAAAAAGTGACAACACAACTTTTACACTTTTGTTTTGTTTTTCATTTGATGAAAGTTGTCAATGGTAGACGTAAATAGCTTTATTAAATAATAAATATATATATATATATATATATATATATATATAGGATGGTACAACTATTGAAGGTTGGATATAACCGTTTAAATAAGTAGTACGACTGTTTAAGGCTAAAAAAAGAGCTAATATAGATATTAATATAACCAATCCAAAATGCAAAAAGATGCTCTTTAAATTTAAAGACAAGTAGATGTACATGTGCCAATTTTAGAGATCACTAATATGTGATTTATTAACCCAGCAAGAGAGGTAAAGACTTTTAAGAAAACAAGCCACCATAAAACTTATTTTACCGTCAAACAACGGGTGAGACCCTTTAAAACGTAATTTTGTATAACGAGAAAGGGTTTAAAGTAGATTACGGTGGAGAAAGCATGAGGTTTTAAAACTTGGTAACCAAAGTTACGAGCATAGATCCAGATATTGCATAAGGAAATATGAATGGGTGTACGAGGTGTAGAAGCGACCTCCTCGGAACGTTCTCTTCTGACAAGGAAAGAACTTAGGAACAGATGGAGCTCAACTACAAAGGTTTTCTGTTCTAAGTAGTCAAGCCCCACAGTGGGCGCCAACTTGTTGCTACAATAAAAATATGGATGCCAACTTGTCGCTATAACAAATATATGACAGGAGAGGGTGTGAACGTTCCTGGGATGCCATCCTCCGAACCTTCTACACCTAGCTGCTAAGATGAAGGAACTCGTTAGAAGGGGTCCGAGACAGGGGTCTCGGAACCACCCTCCGACGCTCAACATTAGTGTTTATCGAAAGTGAAGAAGTATATATAACATGTAAATATATATATATATATATATGTATGTATATAAGTTTATGTAAATATATAAGTGCATAAGGAGCAGAGAGTATAGATGGTGGTGGTTGAGATCTGACAGCCTAGCTGCAAGCAGCTATAGTGATGCCTCAGCAGCATGAAGCTTCTTCCTTGCTAGTCGGGTGTTGTAGAAGCTCAAGGGCTTCTACAGCAGATTAGACAATGAGGGAGAGAGTTAGATGCTCTGGTTTTTGCCAAGCAAATGAGATAATTGTGAAGAGGAGATGGCCCCCTATTTATAGGACTGGAGTCATGGAGCCTGATGGGCTTTGGGCCTGAGGTGGGTCTTGCGTGATGTGGGCTGCAAGGAGCCCAACAGATCCTCCCAACTGATTATTAAGTAGGCCTTATTGGTTTAACCCAGCAGCTAATATGTGAGGACCCGCTTCATGCGGTCAGCCGTGCTTCATGCACATACCCACGTCATCACATCCAAACACAATGTGTTAATAATTATTATCTCATGTGAAGTTTAGCTGAAGTTTAAAACATCATTTTGCTCCAAAACCCAACTTAGGTTACAATTGACTGTTTATAACCAAAATCATTCACATGCATGAACTCTTATGAGTTGTATAAATGAAATAAAACACTTGAGGTGTGTTGGGAACATTTAAAACAGTATATTGAAGCTTATAGATGCACAAATGTGAATTTAAAACGGACTTTCACTAGCTGGTTCACATATCCACTTAAAACTCGTGAACTAGGTGAAAAGTGAGATCGTTCTTATGAAACGGGTTCAGTCAGTCTTCACCGATACTTGAAACGAGTTAGAATTAAGTAACTCGTCACCATTATGCCTTTAATTTTGTAAATCTTCAGATATATACGTCTCCATCTCTATAATTTTCTCGAGGTTTAAGACCAAAAGAGCTAGACTCAAATCTCAAATGTTAACAAAGTCCAGCAAAAAAAAGTTTGTCTTAAAAACAAAAGGCCCTCAACTATAATTCTCACATTTTTAACCCCAAACTTAGGTTTCGTTACCTTAGACTTCTTTTAGTCAACTATAGATACAAAATATTTAAATGCAACCTTTTTGTTACAGATGCAACTTTTTTTTTTCCAGATGCAACCCTTTTAATATAATTAATACAAAGAATCAAAAACAACAAAAAATTTTGTAATCCATATCATGCAATCAGAAAGATCCAAGTCACTTACAATGTGAAACTGCAATCTACTGTAAGATGTGACAATTGATGAAATTGTTTACAGAAAACTTTACTCCTTCCCTGGCCAAATGAAGCATGTTATTCACATGATAAATTTGCAAATTAATTTCAAAGCAAAGAACAAAGAACAGACAATGAACAAAGTATATTCAAAATAAGAACATAAGGCAAATAAAAGGCTTTTACCACATGAACCATTGTTTAGTAGTTATTATAAAGAAAAAAATTGACAAAGGCTATTGCCGGAGTCATTGTGTAATTGCAAATTAACTGGGAAAAGATTAACATTTTTGAGGTTACAACTTTCAGTTCTCATGATAGTGTGACCTTAGGAACATAAAATCTAATATAGAACTGCTCTCGGCAGTTTCCATTGCAACAAAGTTTAGGCCTAAAAAAATTGAAGGAAACCCATCAATATATATAGGTTTTTTCTGTAAATGAAGAACTCAATGTTGAGAAAAATCTAAAATTCTGCCGGATGAAACAAATGGAAGGCGTCCAGATTGTATTCGGACACTACACCGCCGAACGAACACTAAACTAGTGTAGATAATGAGCAAATCGACATATCAACTTTTTTTTAAGGCAAATTTCTTTATTATTGTTTGCCACCAACCCCAATGGCAATTGACATATCAACTGAATGAGCGATGTTGATGACGTAAAACTTACCGATCCGTCTCCACCATTGGGAACAGTGGAAACTGCATGACCCTTGAGTTTCTTTCCCTGTTCTAAATCTTCTAACCCAATTTTCACGTGGGAGTCAAAACGAGAATGACGTTCACGCTCATGAGCCGCTCTAATCTCCATAGTCCATATTTTCCTTTTCATTAATTCATTCATCCCACTGTCCTAGGCTCAGGATCGGTTTAATAAAAATTATATTTTTCTACGAAATTGTTCTAACCCATTGGGCCGGCCCTGCATACATGCATGAGATACTCGAGATCAATGGCGTACCCACCCTTTGTGGGTTGGGTCGTCCAACACCCATGAAAAAAAATTTGTTTGTTATATATACGATATAATCTCGAGCGACCCCATGAAATTTTTACGCCGACACCCATGAATTATTTTTGAGTAAACTGCAATTTGCGTCCCTGTGGTTTACCCCAATCTACACATTGCGTCCTTACATTTGAAATTCGTCCTCTGAGTCCCGGTGGTTTCAATTTTTCACCAATTGATTCCCTGATGCTAACGCCCATCAAGGATCTGTTAGTAAACAAGTGAAATGACCATAATACCCCCAATTTTTCCCCTCTATTACTTCATCTTCTACAATCTTTTCCCAGTTAAATCCATCTATTACTTCATCTTCTACAAGGGATCTGCTAACGAGTGCTGATGCAAACCCAAATGTGATTAACGGGTGCATTGCAGCTTTGTTTGTAGTAAGCATTACCCATTGGGTTTCTAGATGGAGGAACCCTAAATACAATGGAAACCTTCCTCCTGGTTCAATGAGTAGGCCGCTATTCGGCGTAACTCTACAGTTCTTCACTCCAAATCAAACTTGGGATACTCCTCCTTTCATCAAGAACAAAATAAAAAGGTGAATCGTTTTAGCTAAAAGTATATATTGATCATAAATATTCCCAAATGTGTTTGCAAGCCGGCAGTACACAACAAATTTGCAAGCCGGCAGTGCAAACCCAAATGTTACAACAGTCAGCAGTGCAAACACAAACCCAAATGTTACAATAGTCGGCAAGGAAAATGCAAACCCGGGACTGATACAATTAATGAGGGATTAAACAGTGCAAACACAAATTTGAAAAGCCAGTCCTATTTAGGGGTGAAATGCAGACTGTTGTAATCAAAACAGAGGCAATGCCAGTTCTTTGCAACTAATACACTCAACGAGGGATTAAACATAGGCAATGCCAGTTCTTTGCAACTGATGCAATGCCAGTTCTGAGCAAACCTGATCAAAAACAGAGGAAAAGGTTGATCATTACATAGATCATTACATACATACATTTATGGGTAAAATTAATCACCAAAAACCCCTAAAAAACACTGATCATTAACCCAAAAAGCCCTAAAAACACTGATCACTAACTTACTCTAATCTAGCCTATCAGTGTTGCCACATTCAAACTCAAAGTGGAGTTTCCAGTTGAATAGGTGTCACACCCCCAAAATCCACTAACGGAGTTTTACCGTTTAACGTGTGACCAACGAGGATCTTAGTCATTAGTTACATCAAATGACTCTATATGAGTTTGAAATAAAACCATAAATGTTCAGAGTTAATGCAGAAGCGATAAACAAAGTAATAAATACGCAAAACAAACGCGCAAAACAAACGCGCCCAAGTCAAAGCAAATAGAAAGCAGATAAATAGTTTAATTGTTTGATAAATGTTGGAAATGATAATGAGACTCCATGCATGTCCTAGGTGTGTACCTGTGCCTTAGCGAGCTGAAGAAAAGTGTCAACACGAGGTTGGTGAGTTCACAGGTTTTAGTTTGTAATAGCGTTTTCCAGATTATGTACATTCAATATATATATATCAATAGGTAGCTAATCTATGTTCATGTTTACTAAAGCGCTCGAAACCGAAGCTGACTGATTGTTTGTGTTTGAATGCCTCCCACCATGTCTATCAATAATGGTGCCGTGTTTAGGTCAATATTACACCCGTTCGACCTCCAATCAAGTTAGCGCGACTAACACGGGTGGGGTTTGTCAAACCCAGTAGTACTACTTAAGATTACCTCGCTATGCTCATATTAAACGGTTCGATGTGTAAGGACTTTCAGGATAGAGTGTTACGCTTAGCCTTAACAAGTGATAACATATGAATTACAATAATCAAAAATGTTTGCGTCATGTTTTCTCCCCCAAATTTAAAAACAGTAAAGGGGCTGCGAAACTCACCTGAGTTGTGTAAGCGTAGTAGTTAGCACCACACAAGGATGAAATAAGAAACCACATATGGATTGCCTGTGAACAGTCTACGAATGTCCTAGAATGATTTACAATAGTTAGGAACACGTGGGATTTTGTGACAATGACACGGAAAGGATCGGATGTCCTAAAACATACTAATGATTATCGAGTAGACAAACGTGTCATCGGGTTAATAGAATCCTTGGTTTAATAATAAAATTAGATGTGGTACGTTCCAAATGTCACCCACACGAGCTAATAATAATATATATACTCGTGTGTTTGCGTGAATTAAATAATAGCTTTATGTAATAATACAATTAATTATATTATTATAAATGTGGGGATAATAGTTAAAAAAACGAGTTATAAATCGAAACCCAAGCCTAGGGTGTTTTCCGGGGGTTAAAACGAATTTATATATTAATATCATAATATAGGAAATAGTTTTATAAAAAGGATTTAAATGAAAAAGTCCGAAAAAAAATAATCGCAACCGGTTTTGAACCCGGGTCTCCTGTGTGCATGCACTAAGCTTTGAACCCAGCTCGCTAGGGTATCGCAAAAAAAGCCAAGCTAGAAAGCTTTTAACACACAAATCACTTGTGTTCTTCCCCTTATCGAACCCGTATCAAGAATTAGTCCCAAATCTAACAATTCTGATCGCGAAAGACCTTGGATTCAAAGGGATTTTGTTAATCGGTTCCTTGCAAACCTGTGGACGGGTTTAACTTCAAAACCATTAAGTTTAGAATCGTTTAATTCCAGATTTAATGGCAAAAACCCTAGGTTAAGAACACCAAATTGAATTGATTAAGCCTTAGAGTAAAAGTTGTTGAATTCATGGGGCTTTCAATAAGCAGAGGATTCGGATTCTAACCATACCAATTAATTGGATTGAGGTGGTGTTTGTATCAGGGTTCTATTAAACCCGAATGGGTATGAACCCTAGAATCTAATCGTGATTAAATCGATGATATAAGCCCGAATTAACATGGGGCTTTTGATCTAGGCATGAAAACGAAGCTGAGGGTGTAATTAGTTACCAGAATTGGATTCGAATTGATAATGCATGGCTATAACTCAGTTCCGACGATGCGTGCTTGCTCTCCGGTGACTCCTGCTGTGACTCTAGTGAAATGGATGTGGGGAAAATGATCAGAGTGGTTCGATTATTGTGCGAAGGGTGTTTGCTTGTGAATTGGTAATTGGAATTTGTCGAATTCAATGATGTTTGACAATGGGTCGACGGTTATGGTTTGAATCCCCATAATTGGGATTATTTCGATTCAATAATGTTGTTTAATGCTCCAATGATGAATGTTTATGGTGTTAATCATGCATTACAGTTACAATTCGGACAGATTTCGGTTATAGGTTTCGAATTTGAGTCAAGAACAAATGTAGTTTGACTTTACAAAGTCAACAGGAAAGGATTACACTAAATTTTGACTCTCTAAAGTCAACAGAATTGAGTTTAGGTTAAATACACAACTAGTCCTTGTAGTTTCTATATAATAGTTTAAGTTTTAGACAAAAATAGTCCCTAAGGTTTGTAAATGAGTTACTAAGTTGAGAAATAACTGGATTTGGGTTAACGAGGCTAACCAGAATTTGTCGGGTGTCACAATAGGAACTTCAAGGTTACCTTGCAGTGAACCACAAGGTGGGTAAAGGTGTCGGTTATCCTCATTCCGGATACAACATGCTCGTTCTCTAGCGTTGTCGTAATTCAGTTTGGAAACACCATCGTTCTCTCTCTTGTGTGCTGCGAGTGGCACCGATCGGTGGCAGAGGTGAAGTCCAATGATGAGGAGGAAGGAAGTACGGTGGCAGTGGATCTGCGAGTGGTGAAGAAACGTGCTTGAGCTTCATACATCAAACTTGATTAGGCTCGCGATGTTGAAGGAGATTGTTACTTACATAAATATTAGATATAGAAGTAATGAAGAAAAAATTAAATCGTATTCAATACTTAGAGGGTGATTCTTAGGATTTATCTTTTGTATATTCCTAAAATCCACTATTCGGTAGTTGATATGACTTAAATGACGTCCACCACTTCTAGAAGAAGTCTCTGACAATGCATGTTTACAATTGAGCTGATTGCAAGAGAGAATATTAAAATTCCAATTGGAAAACTAAGTTAAATCACAAAAAATAAAGTTTTCAATCAATATTGTCGCTTTCACCAACTAGACAAGATGGTTCACCTATCTAAGCCAAAACACTAAACGGAAACTAATAAAGTGAGTGGACTGCCCATCCAATAACTTCAACACAAATTCCTGAGTGAGCTAGATGTACAAATATCTCTCAATTATATCTAGATTTATACTTTGTTTGTGTAATAGTTTTAATATCTCATTCTGTACAAATATCTCTCAATCATTTGTTGAGATCATTAATCATCAACCGATCTCGAGACCAACAGATATAAAACATATACTTAATAAACAAGTAAATGGTTACTCCACGTGTCACAATTCTGTGAGCCAGAGATTCTTTTCCCGCTTATTTGTTCTTCATTACTAACTATGGGTAGGGATCAAATGATAACCAATATTTTATGTGATAACCATAATAACCACACTCAAACAATCACATAATTTATAAATTATTTTTTCTTTTAATTGTTAAAAGAGTTATTAGGAATCGGTTACATATGCGTTGAACATAAATACGGAAATGAGGAGTGTTACATATACGTAACACTTTGTCAACAGAAAACAGAATGATAATTATTACATATACGTAACACATTACTAGGAGTGTGCTTGGTTCGGTTTTGAGATCCACCATAACCGAAATTTTCGGTTAATGGATTTTGAATAATCGGTTATTGGTAGTCATTTGGTTCGGTTAGGTTCGATTAATCGCTAAACCAAACTTTTGACATAAGATAAAAATATTTTAACTTTTGTTAAGAATTTGACTAGAAATCAAACCCAAACGCATATTATAACTAAATTGACTAAATGGTATATTTTTTTATAAAATTAATAGGTTTATAACGTAAACAATTATGTATGAAGTGTATCGCGTGTCTTAAAATTTAAATAGTTATACGTATGCATATATGTGTATGTGTACGTATGTATGTGTGTGTATATATATATTTATAATCGGTTCGGTTTGGTTAATTCGGTTATGTCATACACCAAAACAAACCAAAAATATCGGTTAATCGGGTATGGGTAAACCAAAGCATCAGTTATTTGTTTGGTTACGTTAATTCGGTTATTTGCTCACCTTTAACCGCCATCTCCACCAAGCTGACCAAGTCCACCAAGACCTATACCAATATTCTCTCCAATGCCACCTTGAGTATTCATTCTCGGATTTGCTCCACCAAGAAGCCCACCCTGACCCATGATGGCTCCTGCTCTGACACCAAAGCTTCCGGATAAAGCACTTGCTTCCACCTCCTTTTCGTTAACCGCCGTTAGCTCCCTGGCGGAGAAAACGCCGGAAAGAAGAGCACAATTGATGAAAAAAATAGATAAATTTAGTAGTAAAAGATGACATTTTTCCACTTAATGATTCTAGGAAAGATGTGAGATGGTTTTATAGAGGTTTTTGATATTGCATGCATGAACAGTTAACCATCATCTTCCTCACCATCTTCATTGTTCATCACGGTATTTTCCCGATGTTCGGCCCTATAGCCCGCCTTTACTTGGCCATATATGTTGCAATTGTAGCGCTGAATACTACTTCGTCATCTACCGAACGATCTTCCACGTTCACGGCTTTTAAATTGATATAAGATATGGGGAAAATTTTGAATGATTATCTGAACAAACTGAAAGAAGTTATATATATAAACTTGAAAACTCTAGTTTAACTAACTTAACTATGAAAATTCAAAATCTAAACAAAGGAATATTCCTTCTTCTGAAGTGAAGTTGAAGTCCGGGCATACTCCTTCATCAGAACTTGAAGTCCGGACACAATCCTTCATCTGAACTTGTAGTCCGAGCACCTTCTTTCATCCGAAATTTTATTTTTCCTCAAAGAAAACATTTTCTTTTTAAGTTCATCTAAATATACGTGCCAAAATTGCCGAAATGAAATATATTTCGCCAAAATCGTCAAAAATCAATCATAACTCGCTGAAATCAAATATATTTCGCCGACCAGATTGATATAACACTGCTTGAGGCAATAACATATATGCAGATAGCCGCCGCAGTTTCCAATAAAACCCCGTCGGATCGGCATACATCACTGCATTTGGTGTCGCTGAAGCAAGGCCCGTGAATTTGCAGCTCTCCACTGTGCATACCTTTGCTAAAAATACAAAACATTATATATAAAAATTAGAAGTACTATTGTAATTCTTTTTAAAAATAATATAACATTTTTTATTGTTACAAAATAAAAAAATAGCGTTACTCATATCTCCACCACCGCTACCAAACCCAAGGTGACCACCAATTCCTACATTGCTCATCCCAGTGTTACCTGTTTCAATTCTGCCACCCATTCCAATGCTTCGCCCCATCTCACCACCACCAAACCCTTGATCTCCGCTACCATAGACACCTCCACTTCTAAACCCCTTACCGTCTCTCACCATGCCTCCTCCATACACTCCACCACCACCAAATCCTTGACCAAGCCCACCCAATCCACCACCATCACCTCCATTAGGGGTGTGCTCGGTTCGGTTCGGTTTTGAGCTCCCACTGAACCTAAACCGAAAATTTTGGTTAATGGATTTTGAAAACCGATCGGTTTCAGTTAATAACTAAACCAAAACTTTTGACATAAGCTTAAAAAATTTGAACTTTTGTTAAGAATTTGACTAGAAATCAAACGAAAATGCATATTATAACTAAATTGGTTAAATAGTATTTTTTTTTTTAAATTAATAGGTTTATAACGTAAACAATTATGTATAAAGTGTATCGCGTGTATTAAAATTCAAATAGTTATACGTATGCATATATGTGTATGTGTATGTATGTGTGTGTGTATGTATGTATGTATATATATATATATATATATATATTTATAATCGGTTCGGTTTGGTTAATTCGGTTATGTCATACACCAAAACCGAAACCAAACCGAAAATATCGGTTAATCGGTTATGGGTAAACCAAAGCATCGGTTATTTGTTTGGTTCGGTTAATTCGGTTATTTGCTCACCTTTAACTGCCATCTCCGCCAAGCCCACCAGTCCACCAAGACCTATACCAATATTCTCGCCAATGCCACCTTGAGTATTCATTCTCGGATTTGCTCCGCCAAGAAGCCCACCCTGACCCATGATGGCTCCTGCTCTGACACCAAAGCTTCCGAATAAAGCACTTGCTTCCACCTCCTTTTCATTAACCGTCGTTAGCTCCCTGGCGGAGAAAACGCCGGAAAGAAGAGCACAACTGATGAAAAAATAGATAAATTTAGTAGTAAAAGATGACATTTTTCCACTTAATGATTCTAGGAAAGATGTGAGATGGTTTTATAGAGGTTTTTGATATTGCATGCATGAACAGTTAACCATCATCTTCCTCACCATCTTCATTGTTCATCACGGTATTTTCCCGATGTTCGGCCCTATAGCCCGCCTTTACTTGGCCATCTCTTTTGCAATTGTAGCACTAAATACTACTTCGTCATCTACCGAACGATCTTTCACGTTCACGGCTTTTAAATTGATATAAGAATTGGGGAAAATTTTGAATGATTATCTGAACAAACCGAAAGAAGTTATATATATAAACTTGAAAACTCTAGTTTAACTAACTTAACTATGAAAATTAAAAACAAAACAAAGGCATATTCCTTCATCTGAAGTTGAAGTCCGGGCATACTCCTTCATCAGAACTTGAAGTCCGGACACAATCCTTCATCTGAACTTGTAGTCTGAGCACCATCTTTCACCCGAAATTTTATTTTTCCTCAAAGAAAAAATTTTCTTTTTAAGTTCATCTAAATATACGTGCCAAAATTGCCGAAATGAAATATATTTCGCCAAAATCATCAAAAATCAATCATATCTCGCTGAAATCAAATATATTTCGCCGACCAGATTGATCTAACACTGTTTGAGGCAATAACATATATGCAGATAGCTGCCGTAGTTTCCAACAAAACCCCGCCGGATCGGCATACATCACTGCATTTGGTGTCGCTGAAGCAAGGCCCGTGAATTTGCAACTCTCCACTGTCCCTACCTTTGCTAAAAATACAAAACATTATATATAAAAATTAGAAATACTATTGTAATTCTTTTTAAAAATAATATAACATTTTTTATTGTTACAAAATAAAAAAATAGCGTTACCCATATCTCCACCACCGCTACCAAACCCAAGGCGACCACCAATTCCTATATTGCTCATCCCAGTGTTACCTGTTTCAATTTCGCCACCCATTCCAATGCTCCGCCCCATCCCACCACCACCAAACCCTTGATCTCCGCTACCATAACACCTCCACTTCCAAACCCTTGACCGTCTCTCACCATGCCTCCTCCATACACTCCACCACCACCAAATCCTTGACCAAGCCCACCCAATCCACCACCATCACCTCCATTAGGGGTGTGCTTGATTCGGTTAGGTTCATTTTTTAGCTCCCATTGAACCGAAACCGAAAATTTTGGTTATTGGATTTTTAAAACCGATCGATTTCGGTTAATAACTAAACCAAAACTTTTGACATAAGCTTAAAAAATTTGAACTTTTGTTAAGAATTTGACTAGAAATCAAACTAAAATGCATATTATAACTAAATTGGTTAAATAGTATTTTTTTTTTATAAAGTTAATAGGATTCTAATGCAAACAATTATATATGAAGTGTATTGCGTGTCTTAAAATTTAAATAGTTATATGTATGCATATATATGTATGTGTGTGTATATAATCGGTTATGTTCGTTAATTCCGTTATGTCAAACACCAAAACCGAAACCGAAACGCAAATATCGGTTAATCAGTTATGGATTAACCAAAGAATTAGTTATTTGTTCGATTCAGTTAAGTCGGTTAATTCGGTAACGGTTCGGTTAATTCGGATATTTGCTTACCCTTACCGCCATCTCCGCCAACTCACCAAGTCCACCAAGACCCATATCAATATACCCGCCAATGCCACCGGATATTCGAGTATTCTTTCCCGGAATTGCTCCTCCAAGAAGCCCACCCTGGCCCATGTTGGCTCCTGCTCCGACACTAAAGCTTCCGGATAAAGCACTTGCTTCCACCTCCTTTTCGGTAACAGTCATTACCTCCCTGGCGGAGATAACGCCGGAAACAAGAGCACCGGTGATAAAAAGAGAATAGAAAAATTTAGTAGTAAAAGATGACATTTTTCCACTTAATGATTCTGGGAAAGCGGTGAGATGGTTTTATAGAGAGTTTTTGATATTGCATGCTTGAACAGTTGACCATCATCTTCCTCACCATCTTCATTGTTCATCATGATATTTTCCTGAGATTCGGCCCAATAGTCCGCCTTTACGTGGCCATCGCTGTTGCAATTGTAGCACTAAATACTACTTCGTCATCTGCCAAACGATCTTCCACGTCCACGGCTTGTAAATTGATATAAGAATTTGGGAAAGTTTTGAATGTTTATCTGAAAAAACTAAAAATTACAACTGAAAGAAGTTATATATATAATCTTGAAAACTTTAGTTTAACTAACTTAACTATGAAAATTAAAAACAAAACAAAGGCATCATCCATAGTTGAAGTCCGAGCATATTCCTTCATCCGAACTTGAAGTCTGGACACCATCCTTCATCTGAACCTGAAGTCTGGACACCATACTTCATCCGAACTTAAAGTCCGGACACCATCTTTCATCCAAACTTATACTCCGGGCACCATCTTTCATCTTTACTTTTATTTTTCCTCAAAGAAAACATTGTCTTTTTAAGTTCATCTAAATATATGTGCCAAAGTTACCAAAATCAAATATATTTCGCCAAAATCGTTGGAAACCAGTCATATCACACCGAAATCAAATATATTTCGCCTACCAGATTGATCTAACACTGTTTGAGGCAGTAACATATATGCAGATAACCGTCGTAGTTTCCATCAAAACCCCCTCAGATCGACATACATCACTGCATTTGGTGTAAATGAAGCAAGACCCGGTGAATTTGCGCCTCTCCACCGTGCATACCTTTTCTAAAAAAAATACAAAACATTATACATTAAAATTAGAAATACTACTGTAATTCTTTTCAAAATAAAAATAACATATTTTATTACGACAAAATAAAAAATAACGTTACCCGTATCTCCACCACCACTACCAAACCCAAGGCAGCCACCAATCCCTCCACCAATTCCTACATTGCCCATCTCAGTGTTACCTGTTCCAATTCCGCCACCCATTCCAATGCTCCACCCCATCCCACCACTACCAAACCCTTGATCTCCGCTACCATTGACACCTCCACTTCCAAACCCCTGACTGCCTCTAAACCCGCTTCCTCCATACACTCCACCACCACCAAATCCTTGACCAAGCCCACCCAATCCACCACCATCACTGCCATTAGGGGTGTGTTCGGTTTGTTTTGTATCAGTTTTGAGCTTCCACTGAACCAAAACTAAAATTTTCAATTAATGGATTTTGAAAACCGATCGGTTTTGGTTAATCGGTTAAAGGTAGTCATTCGGTTCGGTTAATCGCTAAACCAAAACTTTTCACATAAGCTAAAAAAATTTAAACTTTTGTTAAGAATTAGAATAGAAATTAAATTCAAATGCATATTATAACTAAATTGGCTAAATAGTATACTTTTTTATAAAGTTAACAGGATTCTAATGCAAATAATTATGTATGAAATGTATCGCGTGTCATAAAATTTTAATAGTTATATGTATGCATATATATATATATATATATATGTATGTATGTGTGTGTGTGTGTATATATATAATCAGTTATGTTGGTTAATTCGTTTATGTCAGACACCAAAACCGAATCTGAACCGCAAATATCGGTTAATCGGTTATGGTTTAACCGAAGCATCGGTTATTTTTTTGGTGTGGTTAAGTGTGTTAATTCGGTTACAGTTCGGTTAATTCGGTTATTTGCTCACCGTTAACCACCATTTCCGCTAAGCCCACTTATGTGTTGCAAAACACATGCTTTTATCCTTGTATTTTGTAGCATTGGTAGTTAGTTTTGTATTTGTTTTTATTCATTTTTGGTTTGTTCTTAGTTTGTATCGTGTTTGCAGGTACTCGTGTGACGAAGAAGCAGAGCCGAAGTCTAAATCATGGAAAGATCGAGCACACGAGAAGAGGAGTGGAAAAGAAGAAAGAAAAATCAAAAAGTTAGAATTTAAGCTCTTCGCGCCACGCGAAGATGGTAGTCCAGAAGTCGCGACACGCGAGGAACTTCAAATCCGAGCCCGACTAGTTTGGCCTTCGCGCCACACGAAGGATGCATGTTCCTGGTTCGTGACACGCGAATATTATAAAATCCGCAAAAACCCTAATTTTGAATACTTAATGATTTTTAATGCCATTATGTTGAGAGTTCGATTTTTGGCCGTCAAGTCAGAAGCTTTAGGCGATTTTAGGAGCAGAGAAGGCTATTGGAGCAAGGATTTGGAGCTTTTGAACCCATATTGGTAAGCTTGTAATCATTCGGTTCTTGTTCTTAGATTCTTTGTCTTTGATTTGTTTAATTGACAGCATGTTTCTAGTCTTTATTACTGATTTTATGTTTTTAGACATGATTGTTGGCTAGGATTTCATAGCTACCTATGTTTTGATGAATGTTTGTTGAATAGTGGTAATCTTTCTGTTTTTAGATTCTGTTGATGGTTTGATATTAAAGTAAAGAACTTGATTATGATTGATCTGATGTGTATGCATGTTTATGTCTAATTTATGATCACTTATTGTTCCACACGTATCTTGTTGAATGTCTTTCAGTTATAGATGCATGATTAGGTCACCTACTTTGTATTTGTGATTTTTTTTATGGGTTGTTGATATCATTATCCATAGGAAAAGTATTTGAGAGTTTAGAGGGTATAGATGTTCTACCTACTTCGATAAATGAAAGGTGAGAAGTAGTCGGGTTGTCCTTGGTGTTAGATATTTAGGTGTAAAGACTCTGAGATGGTTGTAACACCCTAATTCTTAAAGAAAATAAAAGTCCAGGGGTTGATATGTAATTAACCCAAAATTTAGGGGTTCAAAATAAAAGAAATTGACATTTCTGATGGTAGCGGACCGTTACCAAGTCATTGACGGTCCGCTACGTAGCGGGGAAAGTAATAATGAGAGAATGACACGTGGTAGGTACGTGTCGGGTGACTCAGCCCTATGGCGGATCGCCACCGGGCAGGTAACGGTCCGCCAGCCGCAATTTGGCCCGAACAATGAGAAGGCGACACGTGTATGGTGACTCGCTGAACAGGATTGGGTAGCGGACCGCTACCCAAGGCGTAACGGTACACTACGTGGTGAGCACGAAGAAACAGCTGGCAAGGGGCGGTAGCGAACCGCTACCCCATGCCTCACCCCGGTGTCATTCCAGCTCTATAAATAGAGGCATTGGCCGTTCAAAATGAAAACAACAACAACTTCACCACTATCGTCACACACACACGCAAAACGAGGCAAGGATAGCATGACGGTTACGAGCGTGGTGGTTACAAGTACGGTGCGTTACGAGTGTGGTACGCTACGAGTACGGTTCGAGTTCAAAAAAATGTTTAAAGCGAGGAACGAACTTAGGAACTGCCTGAAGATAAAGTAAGTACACTGGACCCGTACCCTAGACACGATTATGTGAATTATGTGTATAAATGATATGTGTTATGTGTTATGTATATAATGAGGATACGGGGTAATGATAAATTAGTCTAAACACTAAACGGAAATAATGGAGTAGTCAGGAAATATTAAAGTGGTGGTGGATACGCCGCTGGTACTTCCTATATATAAATCTCTTTGATACTTCGTGGTGAAACCATTATGAATGTTTAGGGTTATAGACTAAGAGATAGAAATAAAAATATAGTAAACGTACGGGAGAACTTCCGACCGGTATGTGGCTATCTGACAAACGGAATGTTTTGTCTAAGGAAAGGAAGGTGTATAAATATCTCCTAGACACGTCACTCTTTCCTGGGAACATCTCTGTTGGAGGTACTACTCTAGAAGGAAAATCACCCCAGTTTACAATATATGATGAAATTATATCATGCATGATGAATATGAATACATGAAATACATGATGAAAATGAATATGTGAAATGCATGATGAATACGTGAATGCACGATGATACGTACAACCCTGAATGAGTACGATGAAACGAGTCTAAAACCTAAAATAGAATAACGGAGTACTCACGAAGTATTAAAGGGGCGGTGGATACGCCGCTGGTACTTCCTATATATAAATCAATTAATATATCGTGGAGAAACCGTTATGAAGGTTTAAGGTGAGAACTGGTTGGGGGAAATAAATCAAACATATACATGAAATGAAAACAAATGCTTGATACATTTGGGAGGCTATGAGTGTAAGATACTCAAGGTCCCAAATAAAATGAGATTAACGGCCTATAAAGTCGATCTCAATAAATAATAAAGAAGAGAACTAAAAAGAGAACTGCAGGCCTACGGGGCTGAAGGAGAAAAGATTCTAAGCCTACGGGGCTGAGGAATGAATGAGTCTTCGTGACAAATGCGAGGGGTCTATACTAACGAGTATAAGAACCTTGCCAATACTCGGACCGGAGGTACGGCCTAAGATGGTTGCGAGGGGGTTAGCACACCTATAAACTATACAAATACCGTGACCAGATGTACGTCCGAAGATGGTCATGGGGGCATGAAAGCTAGAGAGAACGTGAAAAATAATAAGAACTTAAAGGGTTCATAATGAAATGAAAACATGCAGTGTACTTACTTAGCGAAAACTAATTCAAAAACGTTTTCTAAACACTGTAGGAAAGAAGCACGTGGAATGAGGCTTCCTGAGGACGGAGCAGTCAAAGTTAGAGATCCCTATGTAATATAATGTAATTACATTATATTTTGAAAAACAATGATATTATAAATGAAAACGTTAGCTTAACCATTTAATGGCAAGGTATTTGGTCAAACTGGGAACATTTTCCGCAATAAAATAATCTGATAGAATAAGAATTAAGTAGGGTGTTTCAGGTTGGTATCAGAGCACGGTTTGAGGGATTTAAGTATCAAAAGAGGGTACTTAAACTCAAACCGTAAGTGCTCATGATATAAATAGGGATTCAATCCAAGGCCGTCCCAGGAATCAGGTATGTTTAAATCCCAGTGCCTAAACATAAATTTATGATTATATGATCTCGTCCAGACGGTCTATATAAAAACTCTACTAAACCTAACCTCGACTCCTAAGTAATAAATGGAAAACCTATGAACTAGACCGCACTGACAGGTAAGTGTACCTATCGAGTGTAGCACAGCTTAACGGTAAACCGAGTTATCGAAGCCTAGAGACACTGAATACTAATACTAGACTCTGACTCGGACTAAAGATTGAATTGGCTTGGGGGTTTACTACACTACTAATTAACTAATGAATGCAGAAACTAACGACACCAACTATCAGACAGACTCAACGGATGAAATCAATAAAGGAGAAAGTACTATCTAAGTAATGAATCCTGCATGACAAACATGAACTTCTCTCGACTATGATGGTTATAATGGAACCGGTATCTTCAAATACGAAAATCTACGATGACCTAAGGATCCCAGATCATTCTCTAGGTATGACCTAGTAGGAAACCTTAAAGACCGTGTAAACTCACCGGTTGGTTAGATCACCTCTCAGCTATTTCCAACAATGTTAAAGTACCCTAAAGATAAATTACCTCTCAGTCTCAATATCTATATATGCCCTGAGACACACGGGATAACCTGGAAACTCTCAGTATAACACGGAATATCAATAATTCTATGAAACCCTCCTTTCAGAGCAATCTACCTAAGAACTCTAACACCAAGGAATACCCGACAACTTCTCACCTCTCAGCTATTGAACTAGGAAGAACATTTAATCCTAAGACACTCTCAATATGTGTTTCTATGGACGATGATAACAATTATCCATAACTAGTTACAAACACAAAGTAGGTAACCTAACATGCATCTAGTATTTGAACGACATTCAACCAAACACATATGAGACACACATCAATTGTAAATTAGAATTAATCATGCATAAACATCATACTAAGTGAAATCGGATTCTTTACTTTAACATCAACCCATCAAAATCTAACATAAACCGAAAGAAATTCATGAATTAATCAAACATTCATCAAATACCTAGATAGTTACTAAAGTCTAGCCAAGATACATGTTTAAACTCTGAAAACAAATCTTAAAAGCCATACACATCATTCAAGTTAAACCAAAGTAATTAAGAACAATGATCGGAAACCTACGAGCAAGAATTAACCAGCCCGATTGATAAAGATACAAACTTTAGCGTCACGTTGCTTCTTCCTCTCTCAAAATCGCCACTTTTTGGTCTAGAAACAGCTGGGAATCGATTAGATTAAGAATGGGAGAGTTCTAAACTTTTAAACCCTTTAAATTAGGTTAATTTTCGTATTCCTAAGGTCCCTCACGTACCGCGAGGGACCTTGACCATATCTCTCCCGTACCGCAGGCTAAACAAGCTGGATTTTTGTACTCTTCTTGTCGAGCTACCCCAAATCGATATATTATGGGCCCCGTAACAAATTTTCTAGCCCGAGATATGCCTCTTCTAAGTTTGGACTTTTCCTGACTTTTGTCGTGCTCATCCCGGGTTCTCGAGTGCTCGTTTCTTCACGGTTCTTGATCGTTTAAGCTCCAATTCTTCCCGAATACCTACCATATACAACATTACTTAGTACAAACCATAAATGACTCAAAACGACTCTAAAATCATACGAAAACGCTACAAAATACAAGGGAAATGCATGTGTGCTTTGCAACACATCAAACATCCCCACACTTAACATTTTTTCGTCCACGAAAAAGTTTGCAATGGAATCAGAACTGAGATCTAACTTAACAACTCATCAATCACCAATTAGTAAAACATACTCACGCGTTAAAAAGCAGTAATTAGTATTTCTGTCCGATTAAACCCAACCACCAACTTTCACGCCCCCGTAATGTTTTCTAATTCCAATTTATACAGATATCAATCAACCCATCTGACTCACACTCAGAAGTTACAGCACCACCTAATCCCGTCTCACGGTTATGTTTAGTCACGGACAAAACCATATAGATTTACCCTCAAAAATTAGATGAAATATGAATGAATGGATGATAATGGGCATTAATAAGAAAATTAAACTTCATCTAGAGGCGTTTCAACCAAGTCACTATCCCGGAAGGTAACACATAGACTAAGTCATAACAATGAAGCACATAAGAATCTAACCCAGTGGTGTTTCAATCAGGCAGGTACCCGACGTGTGACACGTAGGCGAAACTTAGATTTCAATCAATTAAGCTCAAGAATTATGGACTATGGATGTGGGCGCCACCGAAACTCGGATTTATTCTCAAAAAAAAAGAGTGGTGTGTCAAGAAATTTCAAAAACCTCTAAATTTTAACTTAGCGTGGTACCCATCACCCTATGTTGACAGTTTCAGTATTACCATTACCCTAAGATTAATACCCACAAGATATCATGATTTTAAATCATTTAATTCCTAAACAACACAAACAGGATATTCAAACTTTACTAGCTAGCTGGGTCTGCCAAAACATCGCTAATTAAACACGTTTTCAATTATTTAAATCATTTAAACTCACAAGTAGATTCAGTTGTACTATCATTTTTCAAGTATAAGCAGTTATTTCCAAGGACATTTTTTTCAATTTTTTTAATTTTTTTTGTATTTTTGAATTTTTATAAACAAAACAAACTAGCTAAACTAGACACTCACATCTCCACACTTGAAAGACACATTGTCCTCAATGTGAAGCAAGACAAAACTAAAAATAAAAATGCAAAAATAAAACAGGAAGCGACTTAGCTGGTAATGTATATGCTCTCGAATTAAAAATCCAGCTCCGTTCATCCTTGTGTGCAACGTATAGCATTTCGGTCACGGTTGCGCAGACTTTCGGGTTGCCTTTATAAACTTCAAATGAGTCATAATCAACCCCGCCCGAATGGAGATTGAGTACGGGCGAGATGATAAAACCTGCAAAATAAATCTCACAACAAACCCATAGCATTAAACTGACTCAAATTAAAATAAAAAGACTCAACTGACTCAAACTGACTCACTAAGAATTAAGATAGATAGCAGGGAAACATACCTGATAGGTGGCAAACACATAGACATGAACGCCACAGCAAGGTGAATCATCATATCGAAACGGTTTCAAGTTTCCCATGGTAATGGTGGATGGTGAGTGATATGATGGATGATGGTAATGGATGATGCGATAGATGATATGATGGTATGTGAATGGTGGTTAATGGTAATGGATGGTAAATGGTGAGGGATGGTGGTGGAGTCGATGAGGATGAACGGTATGGGAAAGCATGGGAAAACAAGGAAGGTGGGTGGAAAACAAGGAAGGTGGGTGAACCCAGGGCTCCCCTGCGTACCTCGAAAGGGAAGGGGTGACTCCTCGCATACCGCGAGGAGTTGGGAATCATACTGGTCAAGACCAGCATTCCCTCGCATACCGCGAGGGAATATCTTCCCCCTCTCGCATATCGTGAGAAGGCCATGGTGACAGAAATATAAGAAAAAATTTCAATTTTTATACTTAGAATATTTTTAACCCTTTCAAAATCTTTCTCACCTAACTTTCAATAAAACTTGTTCCAACAATAAAAATCAATGTAAAACATACCTGAAACTTCATTCCTGGTGATTTTTCTCACAAAATCGAGCGCGAATCCCTGCAAAACTGACACAAACAAAACACACAAACCAAAAAAACACAGAAAAAGACACGGACTCGGACCAAATAATGCACACAAACTCTACATCCCGGGCACTTGCCCGAGATTCCACCAAGCCTATCAGGAGGCTTCTCCTTGATCCTAACCGGTACCGCCTTCATCCTTCGCGGTCTCCCGGTCCTCCACATCTCTAGAAAATAACTACTCATGTCAAACAGTGGACCTCTATCACTCAGGTCCTTCCACCACAGCTTATACCTACCTGGCCCGAAAATGATATGCACCAAATAACCAAGCAAATTATCTCCCCTCGACGTCCCCACACTTGGGTTTGCACTATGTCTAGGTTACCTAAATCGATTAACTCTCGAGTTCTCTTACGAGGCGGCCTAGTCCAAGGGTAGTCAGAACTAGGGGTCAGCCCAGCAGCTCTCCCCTCAGAAAGCACAATGATGCTGGGTAACGGTTTTGTAATAAGATTTTATAAAAATGGGACCTCTAAACCTTCAACAGGATCATCGGGATCCTCTACAACCTCCACCAACTTCCCCACACTTGGGGTTTTGCCTATGATCTCATCAAATTCTACCATCATCTCCAGCAGATCATTAGGCACCTCATCGTCGTACTCATCCGGCTCGTCTAACAGCTTCTCCATATCCAACGCCCATTCAGATATTTCTCCTAAAGTAGGGGCGGGTTCACCAGCCTCTATCTTTGGATCAGAGTCCTGTTGGTAGTCCATGAGGGCATCAAGCATGCACACAGAGTGGCTATGCTTGCCAACATCCTTCACGGATTGTGTAGCATTGAAGGTAGCTGACTCATCCCCCACACGAAGTGTGAGTTTCACCTCAAAGACATCAATCATTGCCTTGGCGGTACGTAGGAACGGGCGTCCTAGGATGAGTGGGACTGTATCATCCACTTCCATGTCCAGATAAACAAAATCCACAGGGAATACAAAATTTCCTACTTTCACTAATAGATTCTCCACAATTCCCCGTGGATACTTGACTGAGCGGTCAGCCAAGGAAATGCTCATGCGCGTAGGCTGCGGTTCACCTAGGTCTAGCTGCTTGTAGACAGAATATGGCATCAGGTTGATGCTAGCACCTAGGTCGGCCAACACGTGGTGCAAGGGCAAACTGCCTAGGAGACATGGGATCGTGAAACTACCCGAATCTCCCAATTTCTTGGGCAGTTTGTTCTGAACCACTGCAGAACATTGCTCACTAAGTGAGACTTTAGAGTCTTCCTCTAGTTTCTTCTTGTTGGAAAGAAGTTCTTTGAGGAACTTTCCATATTTTGGCATGCGCTGAAGGGTCTCTATGAGTGGGAGATTGACCTAAATTTGTTTAAAGATATTCAGGAAGTTGTCGTATTCCCTAGTTTGTTTATGTGGCAGCAAGCGAGCTGGGTAGGGAACACGGCTCAAGTCAATCTCAGGGGTCTTCATCACCACCCCCTCTTCTTTTCTTCTGCCCTCTCGGCAGGCACCTCAACTACTATCTCCTCATCCACCTGCTCCTCGGCCATCTTAGCATCGATCTCAGCGAATCGAGCCCTCCGGTCAATCTTCTTGACCTCCTTAGGTGACGGAATATTATGCTCAATGGAGTGGGAGTCATCCTCTACAACCTCTTTCTTCTCCATGCTCCTAACTGACACGGCCATCACTGAAGCATCGGAGCTTGAAGATGGACCTCCCTGTTGATACTTCAAGCTCTGAGCGATGTCTCCTACCGTGCGTTGCAGATCCTAGAATGACAACTGTTGATTCTTCAAGAGAGTGTCATGGCTATCCAATCTCTGCCTAGCATCCCTGTCCCTATGGACCAGGTGGGCAAGCATATGTGTCTAGTTCTCAATCGTCTCCTCTATCTTCTTGGTGTCGACACTACTTCCCGAGCTAGCTCCTGCTTCTCCTCTTCCCTGCTGATGCTTGCGACCATTAAACCCAGGTGGGTTATTTCCAGATCTCCAACCCGAGCCAAATGAATTATTGTAGTTATTATACCCTCGGTTCTAGTACTGGTTGCCAGCATAGCTCACATGCTCCTGATTATTTACGGGGCAATCTCAGTTACAGTTCGGTTAATTCGGTTATTTGCTCACCGTTAACCGCCATTTCCGCTAAGCCCACTTATGTGTTGCAAAACACATGCTTTTATACTTGTATTTTGTAGCATTGGTAGTTAGTTTTGTATTTGTTTTTATTCATTTTTGGTTCGTTCTTAGTTTGTATCGTGTTTGCAGGTACTCGTGTGATGAAGAAGTAGAGTCGAAGGCTAAATCATGGAAAGATCGAGCACACGAGGAGAGGGGTGGAAAAGAAGAAAGAAAAATCAAAAAGTTGGAATTTAAGCTCTTCGCGCCACGCGAAGATGGTAGTCCAGAATTTCGCGACACGCGAGGAACTTCAAATCCGGGCCCGACTAGTTTGGCCTTCGCGGCACGCGAAGGATGCATGTTCTTGGTTCATGACACGCGAACATTATAAAATCCGTAAAAACCCTAATTTTGAATATTTAATGTTTTTGAATGCCATTATGTTGAGAGTTCAATTTTTGGCCGTCAAGTCAGAAGCTTTAGGAGATTTTAGGAGCAGAGAAGGCTATTGGAGCAAGGATTTGGAGCCTTTCAACCCATATTGGTTAGCATGTAATCATTCGGTTCTTGTTCTTAGATTCTTTGTCTTTGATTTGTTTAATTGACAGCATGTTTCTGGTCTTTATTACTGATTTGATGTTTTTAGACATGATTGTTGGCTAGGCTTTCCTAGCTACCTTGTTTTTGATGAATGTTTGTTGAATATTGGTAATCTTTCGGTTTTTAGATTCTGTTGATGGTTTGATATTAAAGTAAAGAACTTGATTATGATTGATCTGATGTGTATGCATGTTTATGTCTAATTTATGATCACTTATTGTTCCACACGTATCTTGTTGAATGTCTTTCAGTTATAGATGCATGATTAGGTCACCTACTTTGTATTTGTGATTTTTTTTATGGGTTGTTGATATCATTATCCATAGGAAAAGTATTTGAGAGTTTAGAGGGTATAGATGTTCTACCTACTTCGATAAATGAAAGGTGAGAAGTAGTCGGGTTGTCCTTGGTGTTAGATATTTAGGTGTAAAGACTCTGAGATGGTTGTAACACCCTAATTCTTAAAGAAAATAAAAGTCCAGGGGTTGATATGTAATTAACCCAAAATTTAAGGGTTCAAAATAAAAGAAATTGACATTTCTGATGGTAGCGGACCGCTACCAAGTCATTGACGGTCCGCTACGTAGCGGGGAAAGTTATAATGAGAGAATGACACGTGGCAGGTACGTGTCGGGTGACTCAGCCCTATGGCGGACCGCCACCGGGCAGGTAACGGTCCGCCAGCCGCAATTTGGCCCGAACAATGAGAAGGCGACACGTGTATGGTGACTCGCTGAACAGGATTGGGTAGCGGACCGCTACCCAAGGCGTAACGGTCCGCTACGTTGTGAGCACGCAGAAACAGCTGGCAAGGGGCGGTAGCGGACCGCTACCCCCATGCCTCGCCCCGGTGTCATTCCAGCTCTATAAATAGAGGCATTGGCCATTCAAAATGAAAACAACAACAACTTCACCACTATCATCACACACACACACGCAAAACGACAAGGATAGCATGACGGTTACGAGCGTGGTGGTTACAAGTACGGTGCGTTACGAGTGCGGTACGCTACGAGTACGGTTCGAGTTCGAAAAAACGTTTCAAGCGAGGAACGAACTTAGGAACTGCCTGAAGATAAAGTAAGTACACTGGACTCGTACCCTTGACACGATTATGTGAATTACGTGTATAAATGATATGTGTTATGTGCTATGTATATAATGAGGATACGGGGTAATGACAAATTAGTCTAAACACTAAACGGAAATAATGGAGTAGTCAGGAAATATTAAACGGGTGGTGTATACGCCGCTGGTACTTCCTATAAATAAATCACTTTGATACTTCGTGGTGAAACCATTATGAATGTTTAGGGTTATAGACTAAGTGGTAGAAATAAAAATATAGTAAACGTACGGGAGAACTTCCGACCGGTATGTGGCTATCTGACAAACGGAATGTTTTGTCTAAGGAAAGGGTGATGTATAAATCTCTCCTAGACCCGTCACTCTTTCCTCGGAACATCTCTGTTGGAGGTACTACTCTAGAAGGATAATCACCCCAGTTTACAATATATGATGAATATGAATATATGATGAAAGTATATCATGCATGATGAATATGAATACATGAAATACATGATGAAAATGAATATGTGAAATGCATAATGAATACGTGAATGCACGATGATACGTACAACCCTGAATGAGTACGATGAAACGAGTCTAAACCCTAAAATAGAATAACGGAGTACTCACGAAGTATTAAAGGGGTGGTGGATACGCCGCTGGTACTTCCTATATATAAATCAATTAATATATCATGGAGAAACCGTTATGAAGGTTTAAGGTGAGAACTGGTTGGGGGAAATAAATCAAACATATACATGAAATGAAAATAAATGCTTGATACATTTGGGTGGCTATGAGTGTAAGATACTCAAGGTCCCAAATAAAATGAGATAGACGGCCTATAAGGTCGATCTCAATAAATAATAAAGAAGAGAACTAAAAAGAGAACTTCAGGCCTACGGGGTTGAAGGAGAAAAGATTCTAAGCCTACGGGGCTAAGGAATGAATGAGTCTTCGTGACAAATGCGAGGGGTCTATAATGACGAGTATAAGAACCTTGCCAATACTCGGACCGGAGGTACGGCCTAAGATGGTTGCGAGGGGGTTAGCACACCTATAAACTATACAAATACCGTGATCGGAGGTACGTCCGAAGATGGTCTCGGGGGCATGAGTGCCCGAGAGGACGTGAACAATAGTAAGAACCTAAAGGGTTAATAATGAAATGAAAAGATGCAGTGTACTTACTTAGCGAAAGCTAATTCATAAACGTTTTCTAAACACTGTACGAAAGAAGCACATGGAATGAGGCTTCCTGAGGACAAAGAAGTCGGAGTTAGAGATCCATATGTAATATGATGTAATTATATTATCTTTTGTAAAACAATGATATTATAAATGAAAATGTTACCTTAACCATTTAATGGCAAGGTTTTTGGTCAAACTAGGACCATTTTCCTCAATAAAAGACTCTGATAGAATAAGAATTAAGTAGGGTGTTTCCGGTTGGTATCAGAGCAAGGTTTGAGGGATTTAACTATCAAAAGAGGGTACTTAAACTCAAACCATAAGTGCTCATGATATAAATAGGGATTCAATCTTAGGCCGTCTCAGGAAGCAGGTATGTTTAAATCCCAGTGCCTAAAAATAAATTTATGAGTATATGATGTCGTCCAGATGGTCTATATAAAAACTCTACTAATCCTAACCTAGACTCCTAAGTAATAAATGGAAAACCTATGAACTAGACCGCACTGACAGGCAAGTGTACCAATCGAGTGTAGCACAGCTTAACGGTAAACCGAGTTATCGAACCCTAGAGACACTGAATACTAATACTAGACTCTGACTCGGACTAAAGATTGAATTGGCTTGTGGGGTTTACTACACTACTAATTAACTAATGAATGCAGAAACTAACGACGCCAACTATCAGACAGACTCAACGGATGAAATCAATAAAGGAGAAAGTACTATCTAAGTATTGAATCTTGCATGACAAACATGAACTTCTCTCGACTATGATGGTTATGATGCAACCGGTATCTTCAAATACGAAACCCTACGATGACCTAAGGATCCCATATCATTCTCCAGGTGTGACCTAGTAGGAAACCTTAAAGACCGTGTAAACTCACCGGTTGGTTGGATCACCTCTCAGCTATTTCCAACAATGTTAAAGTACCCTAAAGATAAATTACCTCTCAGTCTCAATATCTATATATGCCCTAAGACACACGGGGTAACGTGGAAACTCTCAGTATAACACGGAATATCAATAATTCTATGAAACCCTAGGAAACCCTCCTTTCAGAGCAATCTACCTAAGAACCCTAACACCAAGGAATACCCGACAACTTCTCACCTCTCAGCTATTGAAGTAGGAATAACATTTAATCCTAAGACACTCTCAATATGCGTTTCTATGGACGATGAAAACAATTATCCATAACTAGTTACAAACACAAAGTAGGTAACCTAACATGCATCTAGTATTTGAACGAAATTCAACCAAACACATATGAAACACACATCAATTGTAAATTAGAATTAATCATGCATAAACATCATACTAAGTGAAATCGGATTCTTTACTTTAACATCAACCCATCAAAATCTAACATAAACCGAAAGAAATTCATGAATTAATCAAACATTCATCAAATACCTAGATAGTTACTAAAGTCTAGCCAAGATACATGTTTAAACTCTAAAAACAAATCTTAAAAGCCATACACATCATTCAAGTTAAACCAAAGTAATTAAGAACAATGATCGGAAACCTACGAGCAAGAATTAACCAACCCGATTCATAAAGATACAAACTTTAGCGTCTCATTGCTTCTTCCTCTCTCAAAATCGCCATTTTTGGTTTAGAAACGGCTGGGAATCGATTAGATTAAGAATGGGAGAGTTCTAAACTTTTAAACCCTTGAAATTAGGTTAATTTTCGTTTTCCTGAGGTCCCTCGCGTACCACGAGGGCCCTTGACCATATCTCTCGCGTACCACAGGCCAAACAAGCTGGATTTTTGTACTCTTCTTGTCGAGCTACCCCAAATCGATATATTATGTGCACCGTAACAAATTTTCTTGCTCAAGATATCCCTCTTCTAAGTTTGGACTTTTTCTTGACTTTTTCCGTGCTCATCCCGGGTTCTCGAGTGCTCGTTTCTTCACAGTTCTTGATCGTTTAAGCTCCAATTCTTCCTGAATACCTACCATATACAACATTACTTAGTACAAACCATAAATGACCAAAAACGACTCTAAAACCATACGAAAACGCTACAAAATACAAGGGAAATGCATGTGTGCTTTGCAACACATCAGTATACGTGGGCAGAACTTTGTATGAGATAAGCTCAATATGATAATTGGGAATATCATGATAAGTAACATAAATTTCCTTATGCCTGGCCAGTATAGGAGCTAATGAATGGGACCATTATGATATTGCAAACATCATATGATAACTTATTTCAGCATATAGTAAGCCGGGAATGGGATTATGCATGATTAAAATGCATGAATGAGTGTGCATATGTGTAAAATGCATAGATGGGGCCTTATATGAAACCATAGAATACTAGAATAGGGTTAAACTAATAAAAGGCCTACAGTATCAAACCCTAGACTATGATTAGGGTAATCGAACGAAAGATTAAACGAAATTCATGCATCAGAAAACGATGGCTGAATATCAGAACGAAGAAATTTATGACGAACGAAGCCACAGGAGAGCTGATTCTCCACTTCATGATGAGAACGAAGTCGAGCAAGTCCCAGAAAACATCCGGAGATAGATCGCAATAGAAGTAGGAAAGGCATTCGATGCAAACTTCCCGATCTTACTAGCATATCTACAAAACACATTAGAGAGTTGGTTCGAAAGCCACAAAGATATTACTCATAATGTAAAAGGAAGGAATCCAAAGGTTGATGCAAAGTCAACTCGATGTACGTACAAGGATTTTATGAATTGTAAGCCTTTAGAATTTAAGGGAGCTGTTAATCCCTTAGAAAGTCAGAGGTGGGTCGCCTCAATAGAAAGAGCATTCGGTACATGCCATTGTGAAAAGGAAGATGAGGTTACCTTCGCTACCAACCAATTAAAAGAACGAGCAGATGATTGGTGGGGAGTAGTGAAGAGAGAGAAAGGTAGAGACAGAATTAAAGAAATGAGTTGGGAAGAGTTCAAAGATCTCTTCTTAAAACACTATTGCCCTCGAGCGGCAATCGAAAGAATCACTGAGGAGTTTCTTCAACTACGTCAGACAACAGAGATTGTGGATGAGATCACATGGATCTTCTTTGACAAGGCCAGATTTTGCCCAGCTTTGTTAACAACACAAGAGATGTGGATGACGAGATATCATCTCGTTCTAAAAACAGAGATTAGAGAGTTTATACATCCATCCAAGTGTGCGAACTTGGTGGAGATGATTGATTGGGCTCGGAAACGCGAAACTGAGCTCAAGAGACAAGCTGAGCAAGACGGGAAGAGGAAAGGAGAAAGTTATCCTTCTCCTATGCCTCTGAAGAGGTTCAAGTTCAGTAAACCAGGAGGTGGTTCCTCCCAAAGGAAAAGAATTCAAAATTTCAAAACTTATGGAAGAAGGCACCTGGGGGAGTGCCGATTCAAGTCCACGACTTGCAACAAATGTGGGAAGGCAGGACACACAGCATTGCAATGTATGAGTGGAACCAGATTGTGCTACAATTGTTATAAACCAGGACATTTTAGCAGAGAATGTCCTGAGTTAAAATTGCAGACAGAAAAGACCGGAGAAGGGTCAAGAGTAGAAGAAAATGAAGTTAAAAGGATCGAGGCTTCGAAGCCAAAGGGAAGGGATTTTCAGATCACTACTGAGGAAGCGAAATATGTTCCTAACGTTGTATCAGGTACATTCCTCTTGAATTCCCTACCTACTTGTGTTTTATTCGATACAGGAGCTAGTCGATTGTTTATTTCTTTAAAATATGTGAACTCTAGAAATTTCAAAAGAAGTAGGTTGGCTAAGGCATTAGAAGTCGAAATCGTGAGTAATCGCAACTACATAGTGACTGAAATATGCCAAGATTGCCGACTACTGATAGAGGAAGAGGAATATTTCGTCGACTTAATTCCGATGCCGATGCAAGAATTCGACGTGATCATTGGAATCGACTGGTTATCTTCACATGTTGCATCGATTATATGCAATAAGAAGATTGTATGATTCATGACACCTACAGGAAAGGAAGTTAGTGCCATTGGTGAACGACGAAACCAGATCACACTACGTACAATGGCCAAGATAAGTAGCTATGTGAGACAAGGTCATCAAGCCTTCTTAGCCTACGTAGCTGATGTAAAAATGAAAGGGAAAGAACTGGATCAAGTTCCAGTAGTAAAAGATTTCCCAGAAGTATTCCCAGACGATCTTCCAGGTACCCCACCTAAAAGAGAAATCGAATTCAAAATTGATTTAATTCATGAAGCTAAGCTGGTAGCAAAGGCTCCATACCGGTTATCACCAACATAAATGAAGGAATTAATGTTACAACTGCAAGAGTTGTTAGACAAGGGATTTATACGTCCAAGTGTATCCCCTTGGGGTGCACCAATTCTGTTTGTGAAGAAGAAAGACGGTATTATGAGGATGTGTATAGACTACCGTGAATTGAATAAGCTAACTATCAAGAATAGGTATCCCTTATCTAGAATTGATGATTTGTTTGATCAGTTACAAGGATCAAGTTAGTTTTCCAAGATTGACTTAAGATCCTGTTATCATCAGGTCAAGGTATGAGAAGAAGATGTACCTAAGACAGCATTTAGAACTCGTTATGGACACTATGAATTTATAGTGATGCCGTTTAGAGTGACGAATGCTCTGACGGTTTTCATGGACCTCATGAATAGTGTATGTCGGCCAATGTTAGACAAATCCGTTATTGTCTTCATTGATGACATCCTGATTTATTCAAGAAATGAAGAAGAGCATGCACAACACCTTTATGAAGTACTTAGTACTTTACGAAAGGAGAAATTGTATGCCAAATTCTCAAAATGTGCATTTTGGTTGAGGGAAGTTCTATTTCTTGGTCATGTTATAAACGCAGAAGGCATCTGAGTAGACCCAGCAAAGGTAGAGGCCGTAATAAAATGGTCTCCACCTAAGAATCCGTCGAAAATTAGAAGTTTCTTGGGATTAGCTGGCTATTATAGAAGGTTCATCAAGGATTTCTCTAAGATAGCCACCCCATTAACTAAGCTAACTCGAAAGAATTCGAAATACGAATGGAATGCGGCACAAGAGAAGGAATTCCAAATATTGAAAGAAAGATTGACTCAAGCTCCAGTTCTAGCATTACCGGAAGGAATAGAAGACTTTGTGGTGTATTCTGATGCTTCCAAGCTTGGATTAGGATGTGTTCTGATGCAAAGAGGAAAGGTGATAGCCTACACCTTTCCTCTCGACAGCTAAAGACACATGAAGCAAACTATCCAACTCATGATCTGGAATTAGCTGCGGTGATATTCGCACTAAAGATATGGAGGCATTACTTATACGGAACGAAGTACACGATTTACACAGACCACAAAAGTCTTAAGTATTTTTTGACAAGAAAGACTTAAACATGAGGCAACGACGATGGTTAGAACTAGTCAAGGATTATGATTGTGAGATCTTATATCATCTCGGAAAGTCTAACGTGGTAGCCGATGCTCTAAGCCGCAAGGAAGAGCATCATCCTATTCGGGTGAAAGCATATAAGTTAGTGAAAACTCCTGATTTCATGAGTAACTCCTGATTTCATGAGCCAGCTTCGAGACGCACAAATCGAAGCATTAAAAAGTGAGAATATTAAGAAAGAAAGAATGGCTTGTAAGTAGAAGTTTCTAGAAGAGAATGAATATAAAGTCAAGACTCGATTTGGTCGTATGTGGATACCAAGATCAGGTGAGTTCAGACTTAAGATTCTTGATGAAGCTCATAAATCAAGATATTCTATTCATCAGGGTACTACAAAAATGTACCAAGATCTGCGCAAAGATTATTGGTGGCCTGGAATGAAATTTAATATCATGAAATATGTAGCAAAAAGCTTGACTTGTTTACATGTTAAGGCAGAACATCAGAAACCGTATGGAAGATTACAACCATTAGAAACCCCAGAATGGAAGTGGAAACATCTCACTATGGACTTCATAACGAAGCTACCAAAAACAACTAGGGGTTATGATACCATTTGGGTAGTTGTAGATCGGTTAACTAAGAGTGCTCATTTCTTAGCAATACGTGATACATACTCTTCCGAAAAGTTAGCTGATTTATTCATCAAAGAGATTGTTTCTAGACATGGAGTGCCAGTCTCGATTGTCTCTGATCGAGATACTCGTTTCACTTCACATTTTTGGAAAAGGTTCCATGAAGAGATGGGAACTAGATTATTGATCAGCACGGCATATCATCCTCAGACCGATGATCAAAGTGAGAGGACGATACAAACTCTTGAAGATATGTTGCGTGTTTGTATAATTGATTTCGGTGGAAGTTGGGATAGCCATCTACCATTAGCAGAATTCTCATACAATAACAGCTACCATTCCGGTATTGGTATGCCACCATATGAGATGTTATATGGTATAAAATGTAGAACTCCTGTATGTTGGGGAAAGATTGGTCAGAAAGAATTAGGCAGCAAAGAAATAGTTCAAGCCACGTCAGAAAAGCTTGACTTAATCAAGGCACGCTTGAAAGCTACACAATATAGACAGAAATCATACGCAGATAAGAGACGTAGACCAATAGAATTCCAAAAAGGAAATTATGTCTTGTTGAAAGTATCTCCTAAGAAATGTCTAATCCAATTCAAGAAACGTGGAAAGCTAAGTCTGCGGTTCATTGGTCCTTTCAGAATCATCAAAAAGGTCGGAAAGGTAGCCTACAAGTTAGAGATACCTAAAGAATTGAATAAGATACACAACACGTTTCATGTATCTTATTTAAGAAAGTGTTTAGCGGATGAGACTGCACATGTTCCTCTACAAGAAATAGAGGTCTACGATAAATTGACTTATGTCGAGTAACCTATCAAGATTCTAGACACAAAAGAAAAGCGGATACGCCACAAAATGATCAAACAAGTATTAGTGCAATGGAGGCACAAAAAGAGGTCAGAAATGACATGGGAAAGTGAGGATGAAATGAGAAAAAGTTATCCTCAATTATTCAAAGGTTAACAGGTTTCGAGGACGAAACCTAATTTAAGGAGGAGAGAGTTGTAACACCCTAATTCTTAAAGAAAATAAAAGTCCAGGGGTTTATATGTAAATAACCCAAAATTTAGGGGTTCAAAATAAAAGAATTTGAGATTTCAGGTGGTAGCGGACCGCGACCAAGTCATTGACGGTCCACTACGTAGCGGGGAAAGTAATAATGAGAGAATGACACGTGGCAGGTACGAGTCGGGGGACTCAGCCCAATCGCGAACCGCCACCAGGTAGGTAACGGCCTGCCAGCCGCAATTTGGCCCGAACAACGAGAAGGCAACACGTGTATGGTGACTCGCTGAACAGGATTGGGTAGCGGACCGCTACCCAAGGCGTAACGGTCCGCTACGTGGTGAGCATGCAAAAACAGCTGGCAAGGGGCCATAGCGAACCGCTACCCCCTTGCTTAGCGGTCCGCCACCGGTGTCATTCCAGCCCTATAAATAGAGGCATTGGTAGTTCAAAATGAAAACAACAACAACAACTTCACCACTATCGTCACATACACACACACGCAAAACGAGGCAAGGATAGCACGACGGTTACGAGTGTGGTAGTTACAAGTACGGTGCGTTACGAATGCGGTACGCTACGAGTACGGTTGGAGTTAGGAAAAACGTTTAAAGCGAGGAACGAACTTAGGAACTGCACACTGTACCCGTACCCTAGACACAATTTTGTGAATTATATGTATAAATGATATGTGTTATGTGCTATGTATATAATGAGGATACGGGGTAATGACGGATTAGTCTAAACACTAAACGGGAATAATGGAGTAGTCACGAAATATTAAAGGGGTGGTGGATACGCCGCTGGTACTTCCTATGTATAAATCTCTTTGATACTTCATGGTGAAACCAATATGAATGTTTAGGGTTATAGACTAAAAGATAGAAATAAAAATATAGTAAACGTACGGGAGAACTTCCGACCGGTATGTAGCAATCTGACAAACGGAATATTTTGTCTAAGGAAAGGGTGGTGTATAAATCTCTCCTAGACCAGTCACTCTTTCCTGGGAACATATCTGTTGGAGGTACTACTCTTGAAGGATAATCACCCCAGTTTACAACATATGACGAATATGAATATATGATGAAAGTATATCATTCATGATGAATATGAATACATGAAATACATGATGAGCATGAATATGTGAAATGCATGATGAATACGTGAATGCACGATGATACGTACAAACCTGAATGAGTATGATGAAACGAGTCTAAACCCTAAAATAGAATAACGGAGTACTCACGAAGTATTAAATGGGTGGTGGATACGCCGCTGGTACTTCCTATATATAAATCCTTTTAATATATCATGGGGAAACTGTTATGAAGTTTTAAGGTGAGGACTGGTTGGGGTAAATAAATCAAGCATATAAATGAAATGAAAACAAATGCTTGATACATTTGGGAGGCTATGAGTCTAAGATACTCAAGGTCCCAAACAAAATGAGATACCCGGCCTATAAGGTGGATCTCAATAAATAATAAAGAAGAGAACTAAAAAGAGAACTCCAGGCCTACGTGGCTGAAGGAGAAAAGATTCCAGGCCTACGTGGCTGAGGAATGAATGAGTTTTCATGACAAATGCGAGGGGTCTATACTGACGAGTATAAGAACCTTGCCAATACTCGGACCGGAGGTACGGCCTAAGATGGTTGCGAGGGGTTAGCACACCCATAAACTATACAAATACCGTGATCGGAGGTACGTCCGAAGATGGTCACGGGGGCACGGGAGCCCGAGAGAACGTGAAAAATAATAAGTACCTAAAGTGTTCATAATGAAATGAAACGATGCGGTATACTTACTTAACGAAAGCTAATTCAAAAACATTTTCTAAACACTGCAGGAAAGAAGCACGTGGAATGAGGCTTTCTGAGGATGGAGAAGTCGGAGTTAGATATCCCTATGTAATATGATGTAATTACATTATCGTTTGTAAAACAATGATATTATAAAACAAAAAGTTACCCTAACCATTTAATGGCAAGGTTTTTGGTCAAACTGAGACCGTTTTCCGCAATATAATACTCTGATAAAATAAGAATTAAGTAGGGTATTTCAATGGTTTTTTAGAGGGTTTTTGATATTGCATGCACGAACAGTTGACCATAATCTTTCTCACCATCTTCATTGTTCATCACGGTGTTTTCCCAAGGTTCGGCCCAATAGTCCGCCTTTACGTGGCCATCTTTGTTGCAATTGTAGCTCTGAATACTACTTCGTCATCTACCGAACGATCTTCCAAACCCACGGCTTGTAAATTGATATAAGAATTGGGGAAAGTTTTGTATGATTATCTGAACAAACTGAAAATTACAACTGAAAGAAGTTATATATATATATATAATCTTGAAAACTTTTGGTTAACTAACTTAACTACGAAAATTAAAAACAAAACAAAGGCATCATCCGTAGTTGAATTCTGGGCATATTCCTTCATCCGAACTTGAAGTCCGAACACCATCCTTCATTCTAACTTGTAGTCCGGACACCATCCTTCATCCGAACTTGTAGTCCGGACACCATCCTTCATCCGAACTTGTAGTTCGGGCACCATCTTTCATCCGAACTTTTATTTTTCCTCAAAGAAAACATCAAATATACGTGCCAAAATTGTCGAAATCAAATATATTTCGCCAAAATCGTAGGAAATCAGTCATATCTCACCAAAATCAAATATAATTCGAAATCAAATATATTTCGCCAAAACGTATATGCAGATAACCGCAGCAGTTTCAATGAAAACCCCCTCGAGTCGACTTACATCACTGCAAGGCCCGGTGAATTTCCTGCTCTCCACTGAGCATGCCTTTGCTAAAAAATACAAAACATTATATATACAAATAATAAATACTACTGTAATTCTTTTTAAAAATAAAATAACATTTTTGTTATGACAAAATAAAAAATAGCGTTACCCACCGAACGGAAACTGAAATTTTTGGTTAATGGATTTTGAAAACCGATCGATTTTGGTTAATCGGTCATTGGTAGTCATTCGGTTCGGTTAGGTTCGGTTAATCGCTAAACCAAAACTTTTGACATAAGCTAAATAAATTAGAACTTTTCTTAAAAATTTGACTATAAATCAAACTCAAATGCATTTTATAACTAAATTGGCAAAATAGTATATTTTTTTATAAAATTAATAGGATTCTAACGCAAACAATTATTTATGAAGTGTATCGCGTATCTTAAAATTTAAATAGTTATATGTATGCATATATATATATATATATATATATATATATATATATATATATATATATATATATGTGTGTGTGTGTGTGTGTGTATGTGTATGTGTATGTGTATGTGTATGTGTATGTGTATGTGTATGTGTATGTGTATGTGTATGTGTATGTGTATGTGTATGTGTATGTGTATGTGTATGTGTGTGTGTATATATAATCGGTTCAGTTCGTTGATTCGGTTATGTCAAACACTAAAACCGAAGCCGAACCGCAAATATCGGTTAATCGGTTATGGTTTAACCGAAGCATCGCTTATTTTTTTGGTTCGGTTAAGTCGGTTAATGTAAGACCCCAATTTCCAAGAAAATATAAAGTACAAGGACTAGAGTGCAATTGGTCCAAAGTTTAGGGAGTAAAAGTGCAAAAAGCTGAAAGTTGGGACGGTAGTAGATCGCGACCAAGCTTCCTAGCGCTCCGCCACGTGCAGGTTAAGGAAATGATGAAAGAATGATGTGCGGCAGACGTGTGTCTGCTAACTCTGCCCTGTAGCGGACCGCTACCAAGGCGCACAACGGTCCGTTAGCCGCAAAAGGGTCCGGGTAACGAGCAGGTGACACGTGGCAGATGACTCACGCGCATTAGGTCGGTAGCGGACCACTATCCAAGTTTTTAACGGTCCGCTACTTGGGCACTACGCAAGACAGCTGGCAGGAAGGCGGTAGCGAACCGCTACCTACGTGTCTAACGATCCGCTACGCCTCACGGGTTGAGCCTATAAATTGAAGCATTTGTCGTTCAATTTCACACACCAAACACAAATACACCACCACCGCATAGTAGCAACGGTTACGAGCACAGAGATTACGAGTGCAGTGCGTTAAAGTTACGAGCAAGTTCAGGAGACGTTTAAGCGAAAAACCAAGCTTAGGAAACAACCCGAGATTATCGTAAGTACACCGGACCCGTACCTTAGATAAATGTTTATGTGATTATGTGTGGGACTAAGGTACGGGGTAATGGTGGATTAGTCTAAATACTAGACCGGAATAATGGAGTATCCACGAGATATCAAAGGGGTGGTGGGTACGCCGCTGGTACACCCTATATATAAACCTCTTTGATACCTCGGGCTAAAACCATTACAAAAGATTTTTTCTCAAATAAAACATTGTCTTTTTAAGTTCATCTAAATATACGTGCCGAAATCAGATATACTTCACCAAAATCGTCGAAAATCAATCATATCTCGCCGAAATCAAATATATTTCGCCTACCAGATTGATCTAACACTATTTGAGGCAGTAACATATATGCACATAACCGCCGCAGTTTCCATCAAAACCCCCTAGGATCGACATACATCATTGCATTCGGTGTCGCTGAAGCAAGGCCCGACGAATTTGCGGCTCTCCACCGTGCATACCTTTGCTTAAAAAATATAAGACATTATATATAAAAATTAGAAATACTACTATAATTCTTTTTTCAAAATCAAATAAAATTTTTTATAATGACAAAATAAAAAATAGCGTTACCCATATCTCCACCACGCTACCAAACGCCAAGGCGGCCACCAATTCCTGCATTGCCCATCATAGTGTTACATGTTCCATTTACGCCACCCATTCCAATGCTCCGCCCCATTCCACCACCACCAAACCCTTGATCTCCGCTACCATCCATACCTCCACTTCCAAATCGCTGACCGCCTCTCATCCCGCCTCCTCAATACACTCCATCACCACCAAATCCTTAACCAAGCCCACCCAATCCACCACCATCACCGCCATTAAGGGTGTGCTCAGTTCGGTTCGATTCGATTTTGAGCTCCCACCGAAACGAAACCGATATTTTCTGTTAATGGATGTTGAAAACATACCGGTTTCGGTTAATCGGTTATTGGTAGTCATTCAGTTCGGTTAATCGCTAAACCAAAACTTTTTACATAAGCTAAAAAATTGAACTTTTGATAAGAATTTGACTAGAAACCGAAACCGCAAATATCGGTTAATCGGTTATGGGTTAACTGAAGCATCTGTTATTTGTTCGGTTCAGTTAAGTAGGTTAATTCGATTACGGTTCGGTGAATTTGCGGCTTTCCACCGTACATACCTTTGCTAAAAAAATATAAAACATTATATATAAAAATTAGAAATACTATTGTAATTCTTTTTAAAAATAAAATAACATTTTTTATCATGAAAAAATAAAAAAAAAAACAGCGTTACCCATATCTCCACCACCGCTACCAAACCCAAGGCCACCAATCCCTCCACCAATTCCTGCATTACCTATCCCAGTGTAACCTGTTCCAATTCTGCCATCCATTCGAATGCTCCGCCCCATCCCACCACCACCAAACCCTTAATCTCCGCGACCATCCACACCTCCACTTCCAAACCCTTAACCGCCTCTCATCCCGCCTCCAGGGGCGGATACAACTTATTGGGAAGGGGTAGACAGGCACCTCGTAAGCTAGTCAACCCTCCATCAAAAGTTTCAAAATTTTGTCTTTAAAGACCAATTTAGGCTAATTCCGGAAAGGGGATGGGGCACACTACAAAACAAAATTAAGAGAAAGGGGGCACACTATAAAATCAAATTAAGGGCAATGCCACACTTACAAAACCAAATGAAATATTAAAACTATGTTTTGACTTCATTCACCGAAAATAAGAAAAACTGTTAAACATTTCCATTATTTTGAGTTGAGAAATGAACTTTTCTTATTTAGTTCATTTCTCAATGTTAATTTTATTACTTATTTGGTTAACGAAATTAAAATGATTATATTAAAGTTAAATGGACTTTGTTAATCATGCGGTGAAAACACTTCTATAGCTTCTTGTTTTATTTGTGTCACACCCCCAATTTGAATAAATTAGGGTTGCAACAATTGGTAACATTACACAATAGCGGAAGCAAATTGAAGACTTCTAAAGTGTTGAACACCGTTACAAATACTAAAATGAACTAGTACATTGACCTAGAACCATATAGGTCAAAATAGACTCGAGGTTTGACAATCATGCTTCTTCAGCTTCTAGGGTTTTAATCCGAATGGTTAACCTATTCCAACCATGCCATAGCTATGTGTTACCTGAAAAACATACTTAAAAATGTCAACGTAATGTTGGTGAGTTCACATGTTTGATTAATGTAATGAAGAGCAGTTTTCCCTAAAAACATTGATAACGTGTACATGGTCATAATATGAAGCCGTTTTCCTTGAAAGCATTGATAAAATGTACGTGGCCATAATATGAAACTGTTTTCCTTGAAAACATTGACAAAAACATTTGCATGAAAACGAATGGCAAAACCAATTTGCACGAAAACGATTGACAGATCCATCTGCATGAAAACGATTCAATGTATATGATAAACAAAACAAGTAATGTTTGATCCATACATAAACTAGCTAAGAACACAAATAATATGTTCATACATGAGGCATAACCAATCCATGACACAGGTATTTTTGCCCTCAGCTCGTACCTCCAGAGCACACGATTGAACACTATGCAGCCATTCGACCAAAACCGATCGAATCATGACTGGGGGTGTCAATCCCAAATAGTACAATCCATATAATCACAGGCTAAGTCCTTAACTTATGGTTATTAAAATGTTTACGTAGGGGACTTTACGAGCTCCCAATGTTAACTCACGCAAGCATAAAGGTCGGGTCTTGTTATCATATAAAAACGAGTATGAGTATGTTTCATGTTTTCCAAACGTATCAAGTAAATATGTTTCATGTTTTCAAACTTGTAACGCAAGTATGTTTCTCCCCCGGTGTTTCTAAAGTATTTAAAAGTAAAAAGGGGCCGTGAAACTCACCTCAGTCCAGAGCATAAATAATTCAAGTGTCGAAGTGGTGAGCTTGCTAAAGCATATGTGAAACATCAAGGTAACCCTAACAAGTAACTTAGCATAAGTATTTTGTATTGGAGTAATGTTACTACACGTACGGACGTGCTTGAACGATCCGTTAAGGTTCCACTACCCATTGATAATTTTTGGGTTGTTGATCGCTAGGGGGTACATATGTTACTTCGTATGTGCTGGTTACACTCATATATCAGGGTGTGCTTAAGTATCAATATTCTTGTAGGTATATATGTAATTTGTAGTAGTCGTTTACCAACATACGTGGTTTATATACTTCATATCCAGGTGTTGATTAGAAAGGTAGTCGTTCGTTCCATGTGATCGAACCCTTATGATACCTTCGTATGAATATTTATATAGATAAGTATAATCTAGAAGTAAGGGTACATCACGTGCATAATTAGGTTTGTATCAAAATAGGCGTTAAAAATCCGTAGCTATCAGCATTGATTATTCCTATCAATTGCTTGTACCTACATGTATATATATAAGCTTTAAAATATACCACCGTATATGTTTGTATCAAAATATATTATATGCTTCATAAATACAATTTTCGAATACATAGATTGACTTAGGTTTGTATAACTAAACGTACATGTTGTGAATAAGTAAACACATACATATTAGCAAAATTATTGTTCGTGTCTATAATAGTTTACTCGGCATCAGTTACAACTTATGTCTAATATTGGTATAGATTCCAAGTAATTACGTTATCATTATATAATAGTAATAATGATCTCATATTGTTAAAATAAAAATGTATTCATATTTGTTATTTTCGACCACTTGTTTATTAACAAGTTGTTCGTGACAAGTTTATTATTTATTCACCACCCGAATCTCATGGTTACTATTACTAGTTGTCCCCATTTTAATAATGATAAAAATAATGATGCTATTGTTAATAATACTAATACCAATAATTGTGATACTAATCGACAATAATGATTCGCGTCTAATGTTAAATAAACTTAAAGTTTTATTTATTATTCACCGATACTGGTTTATAATTTATTTGCCCATTTTATTATTTTTAAATATCGATACTATGTTGTTGTTGAATCGGGTCGGGTCGTTGAAGCTCGTTTCGTTCGCCTCACACGTGTTTAATTTATTTTCACAATATATAAATAACAAATAAATATTCGATTAGTTTTAAGGCGTGCGTTTATACCTTCTTACTCGTTTTAAAACGTCATGTGTCCAAACACGCCAAATTCACATCCAAACGGGATTTGACCGAGTTCACCACAGTTGACTTATGTTGACCAGTCTGACCAATGTTTGACCTGTGTCCAAACACACCAAATTCACATCCAAACGCTATCAACCTACAACTTGTAGCCAAACACTACCCATCCATAAAAGTTGTTACCAAACGTCCCCCAATGGTCATTTCCACCATCAATCGTTGCTGTCACAACCTGAGTACGGCTTCTGTCTGCCAGTGTTTCACCGGATATTCCCACCAGAGTTCAACAAACTACACCGATCTCGTCGGTAACCAAACAAACAACCATAAATCTGTCATTGATGGTTGTTTTCTTAACCAAACAGCATATACAGAACGAATTTCACCTTGGATATCACATATCTGGACCACGGGGATAGCGACCGTCGGAAACCGGGGTCGTCGGATTTAGGCCGGTGGAAGTGAAACAAGGAAGAGGGTTGCTGAAGTCCACCAGATCCGTCGCCATCGCCGCCGTCTGGAGCACCAACGGTGTCGTCGGAGGTGAAACACCACCAAGACTCGTCCGAAACTCGATTTGTACCTGCTACCACCACCGTTGCCATCATCTCTTTCCCACTGTCATCTTCGTCGGTATTTGGCAGAACCGGCACCGTAGCCGTCGTGCTTGTATCCTTCTCCGTCTTCCGCCAACGCTGCCGCCGGACGCGGACTTGTGCCGCCTGAACATGACTGTGGGCCTCCGGTCTCCAAACGCGTCGTCTCCGTCTTGCAGGAGGGGCCGCCGGGAGTGTGGCTGGCAACCTCCACTTCCAGCTCTCTCTCTCTCTCTCTCTCGTAAACTCTCTCTCTAGAAAGGATGGTATGCTAGGGTTTTGAAAAAAAAATGAGAGAGAAGGAGAATGAGATACTTTTTTAGGTAGATTTAGGTTGGGGGTACTTTTTAGGTAGATTTAGGTTGGGGGTTAGCAATAATATTGGTTTACGAGTATGTCCGTCATGACTAAAATGTTCTAAATTATTATTTTAAAAATACTTAGAATTATGAAACGTTAATAATAATGTTATTTAAGTATTTCAGGTCGTGAAATCTCCGTCCCAAGTGACGTACAAACCGGTACATGTTAGTACCGTGTTGCTAACACATTCGTTCTTTTCAGATGTTTCACACTCTGAGTATAACTATTATTATTTTACTAATAATATTAAATAATTAGTTATAATACTTGTCGTATCCATACGTATCGGTAATAACCGTACAACTTTTCTTATTCTTACGAGCATCTAACGCGTTTAACGTTTAAATTTCCGAATCGCGTACGTACACCTGCCTCTTCTTAAATTCTCATAATCACGTAACGAGTCATTAGATTAAACCAAGTGGTTAGTATGATGCTTGGATTATGTAAATTGGGTCTCTAACGGGCTTGGATCCTTATTGGGCCTCAAATGGGCTTGGATTTCTATTGGCCTAGTTGGGTTTAGCCCAACAACTAGGTTTTAGATTCTGAAATTTTGCAGGTGTCACAATTTGACACGATCCATTTTTTGCCACCCCCTAGCGGAATTTCCTGAATCCGCCGCTGCCACCCTCCTTCATACACTCCACCACCACCAAATCCTTGACCAAACCCACCCAATCCACCACCATCACCGCCATTAGGGGTGTGCTCGGTTCAGTTCGGTTCGGTTTTGAACTCCCACCGAACTGAAACCAAAATTTTTGGTTAATTGATTTTGAAAACCGATCGGTTTCGGTTAATTGGTTATTGGTAATCATTCGGTTCGGTTAATCGTTAAACCAAAACTTTTGACATAAGCTAAAAAAATTGAACTTTTGGTAAGAATTTAACTAGAAATCAAACTTAAATGCATATTATAACTAATTGGCTAAATAATATATTTTTTTATTAAACTAATAGGATTCTAACGCAAACAAATATGTATGAAGTGTATTGCTTGTTTTAAAATTTAAATAGCTATATCTATGTATATTTATATATATGTATATAGGAGAAGAATCATAAGAAAACTCATTGTTTATGAGAAAACCAAAAAACTAGTTATTAAAGGCAAAAAAATAATAAAAAAATCATAAATCAAAATATAAATCAAAAACTAAAAAACTGTTTTGGAGACCTTGTTTCCCACGTCGTTCTCATTCAAAAAAAATCGTAATACTGCATATGTGTAGTAGGGTTAGCTTTTGGGTTTAGTTTAGCTTTTAGGTTAGGTTTTTGGAGGGGGGGTGGGTGGGGGGTTCAGGTTTTTGGAGGGGGGTGGGTGGGTGGGGGGTTCAGGTTTTTGGGGGTGGGTGGGTGGGTGGGTGGGTGGGGTTAGGTTTTTGGGTGGGAGGTTTAGGTTTTTGGGGGTGAGTTAGGTTTTGGGTGTACTACACATATACAGTACCTTTAATGACGAGTTTTTTAGCTTTCTTAATTAAATGAGTTTTCTAGTGAACTCACCCTATGTATATATATATATGTATGTATGTATGTATGTATGTATGTATGTGTATGTGTATGTGTATGTGTATGTGTATATATAATCGGTCCGGTTTGGTTAATTCGGTTATGTCAAATACCAAAACAGAAACCAAACCGTAAATTTCGGTTAATCGATTATGGGTTAACCGAACCATCGGTTATTTGTTCGGTTCGGATAAATCGGTTAATTTGATTATTTACTCACCATACATGGCCCACATATGAATGCGCACAAACACATTCTCTGCTAACCGCAAGACACCCTCACCCATAGGCTCCATACTTAATTGATCATTAGTATCCTACAACTTTTGTCGACTTGGCGAGGTCTCCCAAGACAACAATTTAAAAACACTTTCTTTTTTCATTTTAGCTATAAAAGCACTTTCTTTTTTCTTTTTAGCTACTTGTTTTACATGTTTGGTTTTAAAGCACTCAAACTAAACCATTCATAAGCAATGAGTTCAAAATTGCCACCTGATCTTAAAGCACTTAATCTTCCTGACCGTAGAGTTGATAACTTAAGGTTGAAATACAGGAGTATTCATAGCGTATCATTTTCATTTTCTCTAAACTCGACAAATATCATATTTCATGATTTAACCATGCTTTTTAATAGCATTGTACATTATGCATTGAAAACTTGTATTCTAGATGAAAACCTATTTTTATGATAATGACACATAATCTGTACAAGAAGTAATCATGACATACAATCCTTATCTGCTTTATATCTGTAAAATTGGAGTTCCTCACTACAGAAAGCAGATCCCAAGAGCATGTAATATGCAACAATTCTGTTTTGCATCAAAGTTATCTGGACAAATCCATCTCATCTTGCAAAAGGATTTCATAGACATCAGTCCTCACATTGACTTCTTTGTCTCGCATAACTTCCAACAGATCTGAGAGCTCTTTTGCAGTTAACACAGAGTTTAGTTTGGTGAAACCATCTAGCCATAGTTTTTTTGACCTACAAAATGTAATCAGATGAAATTTATGGTTAGTTTAATGGAACATTATAGAAGCAAGTATATTCAAGGTCTATATGTATAGGATCAACATTAATTTTAAGTAGAGAACGTGATAACTACATAAACACATGTACCTATTACTTTAACTGTGATACATAAGGAGGTGGTTATGTAACTGCATAACCGTGTGTGTCTCTCCCGTTATATTTGGTATGCACCACGCACAATTGCTTATGCAATTCTCTACTTAAAATTGTTTTGTATAGAACACGCCAATATATGTGTATATATATATATATGTGTGTATATATATATATATATAGGGAATGAATCATTTGAGAACTCGCGAGAACTCGTTAAAAAACCAATAAAAACGTTTTTTTTTTTGTTTTTACCACCTTTATTATTAGAATACAACATAAAAAAATGACATTATATATATAAATTTACATGTATTCATATATTAAAAAAATCTACACATGTATAAGTTTACCACTTACACATGTGTAAGTGTTTACCATTTACACGTGTATAATTTTTTTTAGAAATAATTTAGAGAGAAGAGATTAATTAATTGGAGAGATAAATCATTTTTTATGTTGTATTTTAATAATAAAGGTACTGAAAACAAAATAAATGATTTTAATTGGTTTTTTGACGAGTTCTCAAGTATTTATGACTTCTCATGAGATCTTAACCCTATATATATACACACACACACATTAATATATATATATATATATATATAACTATTTGATCATCGTATATAATTAACGGTGACATTGTGACAATTCTTGCCACGACACAAAAATAATCAGGTTTTAGGTACCCACCAACCCAATCATGACCCGTTTAACCTGCTTACAAGTTTATTACAACCCGCTTATAAAGCAAAAACTTGTTTACGACCCTCCTAACACGTTTACAACTTTATTACAACCCACAAACCAGTTTGACTCGTTACATGGTCTTAAGTGTCTAGGTTAGGGTTGATGTCTTTAACATGACTTAAGATATGGGTCGAGTTTGGGTATCAATTTCAACCCGTCAACCCGACACGATTTTGGCTCATTTATTTATGATTAGGTTGATTCGGGTTATTTATTCTCGCTCATGTCATCATGTGTTAAACAGGTATAAAATTGACCTAAAATGAAACGGGTAAACGTATTTTCAATGCACAATACCTCCCAAATGCAGATCATTTTAAGAATGGGAAGGTATTGTATATCTCCAATAAAACTGAATTAAACTAGTTCATTGGAAAAATAAGTTTTGGTTATAGATGATAAGAATCTCACCATGGGCATGTGTGGATGGCACGAAAGTAAATTCGTCTAGCTGCAGACAGGTCACAAGCCACATGGATCTCATAATCCATGTACAATCGCCATAAAAGTACAGAATTTCGCAACAGGTTGTCAGTCAATGCCTTTTCAAAGATTCTATGTATTCTATGATGTGAACTTCCCTTGCTAATCTCATATGACAATGCAAAGAGACAAAGTGTCACTGATGGTTTCCTGCGCACGGTGGAAAAACATCATTTATTACTAAAATAATCAACATATGTCAAGAATATACCGTTAAATAAAGAGATGGCGGATGTTTAACTTACTTGTGCAAGAAGTCATCAATGATCCACCTCAGTTTATTAGGTGAAGTATGAAGATGTCCAATTTGAACAATTGCATTGTAGAGTTTAGGACTGAACGGATATAGTTGCAACCCTTGCAAAACAAATTTCCAAACATTTGCTAATTGTGACTGAGAGTGATGTTTCCAGAGTAAGTTCATGTGAAAATTGAACAATAATTCAAGTTGATGACTTAGGCTTCTTCTTTCTGCATTCAAGGAAACTAGATTGTTATTGAAATAATAGTCTTATTCAACACAAATTATTTATAATAAATTTGCAGGAGAAGTGTTTCGGGTCTCCCCTTTGACAATCCACTTATACCCCCCCCCCCCCCACCTTCTTCTTCTAACAATAAAGGTGTAAACGAGCCGAACCCGAGCTCGCCTAAGCTCAAGCTCGGCTCATTTAACTTAAGAGAGCTTGAGCTCGGCTTGTTTATTATTTATTAATGATTTAATTATTTTATTTATATATATATATTTATAATTATAATTTTTACATAACATAATATATATATATTATTTAATTACTTTTATCATAATTTTATATATACTAATTCTTATTATTATATAAATATATATTTAGTACATTACATAAAAATTATATAAATAAAAGGCTCGTGAGCCTGCTCGAGCTCGATATGTGAGCCCGCAAACGAGCTCATTTAAGCTCTGCTCGATTCAAGTTTTTAACAAGCCGATCTCGAGTAGTTACGAGGGCACGGCTTGTTTACACCCTAATTAAACATGTAAAAGATAGATAGATCACCTGGAAGTACAGTGGAAAGAGCCTGATTTAGAACTTCTATAGCAGCTTCCCATCCGGTAGTCAACTCTTCAAATAAAGCAGCAGAACAAACAGAAGAAACAGAATTATCATCTATGGTCCCACGTACCCAAGTTGCCTGAATCATCCTTACGTGTTCCTTAAATCCTTGGCGAGCCCTCAGCAGTTGCAAACTTGATGGTTGACTTTTAAATGGACTATATTTTATCCCACATCCCAAACAACAAAGAATGTGCAATGCACGAGATAATGATTCTGACGAGTTACTGGTAAGCTCCACTTCCGCATACCAAAAAAATAAAAGTGAGGCCTTGGATTTAGCATCCTGCTTCATAAAAAAGGCTGACATTAAATACCCACCATCACCAAAAAATAAAAAGAAAATAACTATCAAAATGAAAGGGTACTCTAGACATTTAACTTTCATATGGGCAAGGTTCATTTCAGGACCAATAATATGTTGAGAACAGCGAGAACCGCATGATGCACCCATACATAGTGCATAAAAGATAATCATAAGTGGTGAGAGAGAGAAACAGAGGAGGTTACATAACTGTCTTCTGTATTATATTCATTATGCGGTTCTCGCAGTTTAAAACATATTATTGGTTATGAAATGAACGCCTGTGTGTGTGTGTATTCAGGATAGTCTTGTAAAGATGATCTTACCCATGGGAGGCCTTCAATAGATAACAATGCCATGTCAAATGCCTTTCTCGAATATTCTATATTTCCAAATGCAGCCTCCCTTTTCGCATAAACACCACATAGATGTACATCCTGTACCAATAATGATGACAATTTATAAAAGAAAGATTCGAGTATGACACTACTAGGTTTTTGAAAGGAAACATAACATGAAAATGCATTAATATGCGATGTCCTCGAAATATATCTTATAAATAACAATCTTGCCATTTAAGGATGTATGTAATGTCACCTCAATTTAGTTTGTATTAGACCTTGTCTAGAGGTGACAATTTTCACTCACTTATGTTTCATCTTTAATGGGTCGAAAAATTTTTTTAGCTAAATATGAAACATATCAAACGGGTAAAAAGTCATCCAAAGTGTTAATGCATACAACTTTCTAAAACATTTTAATAGAAAGAGTTAAACACTAACTATTCATATAAGCCAAAAAATGTTTTGGTTCAACCCGTCTAAACGCGTACTCAAATGCTACACAGTTCCGCTCAAATTTCAAAACAAAAATGAAATGATGCATAACAAGCTTTTTCCTACCAAAACTAATCAAACAAAAGTGATTAATAAAAATTCACGCTAGACAAAAGAATTATGATAACAATTTTAGGATGGTAAGTTATTAAAAAGGAGTTAAGTGCATGGTAGACAATTAAAATAGCAATATAACGCTCAAAATGAAAAAAAAATGGGCATTTCTAATAACCTTCAATACTGAGAATAATTATGGCATACCTGGCGGTTGCTTTTTAAAAGACTCTTTGCTAATGCGCGACATGGAGTGACTGCAACACTACATGAATTCATCCTTGTTTTTGCAAGCTCTTCAGCAACAAGTGCACCTTCTTTTAAAACGTGGTCATTTGAAAATACATTTAAACATTGTAAAGTAACATTTCGAACAAATTTCATAATCTCACTTCTCATATTTATGTTATCAAAACCGCTCAAAACATGTTCTAAACTGTAACCACTCTCACAGCTATCAGTTTTTCTCAAAATCTCCTCAACTTTCCTCAAGTCATCCAAAATGGAATCTGGTGGTGACTCCATCATTAGGGTTTCCTCAGCCCAGCTCGAACTGTTAGTTGAAGACCTAAAAGAATAACATCTAGTTTCTTTAGGTTTTCTTTTTTGGCAAATAAGTGATGTATTGATAATAGATTAGTAAAACAATGCAGACTTGGTGCAAAATAGAGGTGGCAAACTGGTTGGGTTGGATAACGGGTCAAATTGTGTTCGGGTCAAAACATGTAATTTTTATCCAGGTGTAAAAGGGTTGGGTCGGGTACTCAATAAATTGAACTTCTTATAATTATTTAGCGTGTCATATATGATTAAAAAAATACTATTATTTCAATAAAAGTATAGTATTATAAATAAAATAATGGTGGACATTTTATACATTAAAAGATACACTTTGGACGACTCCTAACCCATTTAACACATTTCCTTTTTAACTTACTTTTAAATGTTAACTGCTTGACCTGTTATATAAAACATAACCCGAATCGACCCATTCATAGTAATTATAATAAATGGATTATATAAAACATAACCCGAATTGACCCATTAAAAGATATGCTTGACATTTTTACTTTGATTTAATATTTCTGTCCAGAACAAAAGCACTGACTGTATATGGAAGAAAGGGTACAAACAGAAACAAGCAAAGAAAAAACAGAATTTTCTTAAAAGATATCAAATTAAATAGTTATAAGATATCATCATATGGTGATATAAGTGTGATCACAGTAGACAAACTGAAGTAAGAAATTATGGAACTCACCACTGAGAAATTCTCCCCGCAAAGAAGTCAATTAACTGGTACATGAGTGACAAACGAACTTCCTCTGTAGTTATTGAGAACAAGTACTCACTCACATCGTCGAATAATACTGCTCTCAGAAGTTGTTCATCGCCTTCCTTATCTATGAGCTCATCCGTAACAGAATTCCCTGCTTTTTACAGTCACAAATCATTAATTATTATACTGATGGAGAAGGGCTTTAAAACTTGTTTTATATGCAACATGCACACAATTGCATAGTAGAAATTAAGCAAAGTCACAAACCAAATGAGTAAAATGACAGTCCTCTAACCCCCATAAAAGACATACAACAAAAGTCATGTCCTTAGTTCAAAAAATCGTGAAGCGCTCTGAGGCGTTTTGGTCCCAAAATCTGAAGCGCGAGGCGCACGCATCACGTACGTGAGGCGCGCGTCTATGTACTACCAAATAAACTTTATTTACAACCAGAAGTTGTATCTCTCTTATCTGTTTTACAAATCAACCTATTTATCAAGTAAACCTTTCATAATTTCTTCATCCCTTAGGTTATTTTTACACATATACCTCCTACACACCCTAATATTGACCAATTTTGATCCAGAACTACATGAGGCGTGCCTTTTTGACCCTGATGCGTTTTCCTGAGCACCTCGCGCCTTAGGCTCGCCTTTTTTAAACCAAGGTCGTGTCACATATTAGAGGTGGCAATTTCAACCCATTTACTTATGGATTGGTCGATTTGGGTTGTGGTTTATCTCAACGGTTCAAATCAGAAATTCAAGCTAAAGGGGGAATGGATCAAGCAGGTTGAAACTCAAGTTTTACTTCAAATGCATATAACCTCCTAAATCATTTATTCAAAGATTTGTAATCATACTGATTTGTAATCACAACTAACACATTTTTTATTTATAATCATTTTCTTAATTTGAAAAAAAGAAATGTTTGCAGGTCCCCTTTCAACTTCAACCGATGCTCAACCCACCCATCTTGCTAGCTCTATGGCTATATCATTAAAATGTGAAATCGAGCGAATAAGAAGAAACACACCAGATTCTGTGCGAACAGGCATCCATTGATTAGAGTCTCTTGATGACTCTTCTTCTGACCATTTAACCCAAGTTGACACATCTTGCACCTCACCATTAGCTTCAATTTCACCATTGATACCAAGCAACTTCATCAAAGCTTCTGTATCATCTTTCTCTTCCATACCCACATCATCATCATCACCACCATCACCCATTCCCACATCATCGCCACCATCACCCATACCACCATCACCATCATCAACTGCCACATCACCTTCACTTTTAGGTTCAAGCCAACCTGTCCAGCCCCCTTCATCAACATTATCAGAAGACTCAGACTCCTTCATCATTACCTTTTGTCTCTGTTCTTCCTCTTTTTCCAGCCAATCTGACCAGCCGAGGGCCCCATCTTCCCCAATTCTTGCACCATTACTATTCCAGAAGTATTCAAATAGTCTTTGTTTACCATGCTCAGAAAGAAGTAAAGATGGGCAGAATGAACTGTATTCTATTTCTGCCTGAAATAAAGCTGTAGCTAATTCTTGATAGCCAGAATGCCACTCAAACCGGCATAAACTCACAAATATATTAACCAGTCCAAGTTCTTGTTGAACAAGAAGAGGATCCACAGAGGATTTATCATTCTGGTGAGCCTGGATCAATACATATTGATAAATGAGAACCAGAAGCATAAAGGATCATTTATTTGTTTCTGCAATGTTATAGTAGCGTGTAGGAAGAATTAAATCAACTAAGTAATCAAACCTTTTCTTGTCTAAAAGAACTAAGTTTTAGGTGTATAAAGAGGAAAACCCATGTGGAATGAAAGATATGCAAGCACAGTTTGGCAATGTACATTTACAGATTTAACAAGGAAATGTCAATTCTATCTAACTAGTTTTGGGTGAGTCTCGGGCAACCAATTAGCACCAAGAAATTATTAGAGAAAATCAGAAAATTAATTGAGTTTTAAGTTTTCTTAGAGTAACAAGCAAGGAATTTGCTACTAGGGGTGTTTGGATTTGCATGTTGGAATGGATCATCTTATTATTGCAACTTGGAAGTGTGATAATCAGTTTATAATGTTCGGATAATCATTTCCATTCCAGATACAACAAAACTAACACTCCAAGAGTAAAATAAAGTTATCTATTTATTCCTTTTGACCTGCTTTGAGATGCTTTTACTACCATTTCACAAGATTGTCTCCTATTTTTCTTATTAATAATCCTTATAAGTCACTTAATCTATTAATTTCTTCTATAATCGAAGCACTCAAATACTTACAATCTGAATATTACAACTTCAAACACTGAGACATTCAAAGACTATCAAACAGCCTGTTTTATTACAATTACTTATCCGATTCTAAGTACATAATATCATATGGTCACTTTCCAAATACACATAGAAATGGAGATAATTAGTTATAAAAATAAACATCTAAAATCATGTACCTGCCTATGATGCTTGCTGCATGCAGCTGACAGAGCCTGTATCGCATTGCCAAACATTTTCCTCACTTCAGAAACCTTAAATCTTGAAAAATCCCCCTGAACAAATCTCAAATATTCCGTCCATAGCTTGTAACTCCCAGAATGGTGTGTCAATAACTTCTCCCATCTACCAATTAAGACATCATTATTATCTCTTCTTTGATACGCGCTCATAAGTGCAAGAAGCAGTTCCTCATTATCAGGATTAAGCTCGGCTGCCTTCTCCAATATGCTGATCTTCTTCTCCAATGTCTGTAAACGAGCACCTCTCTGTGGCTGCCTGCTTTCAACTTTATCTTGAAACTCAGCGAACTCTAGCCAGATTTTGTCATTATACGGCTGCTCTCTAGTCATCTTATTAAAATCTTTTGTTTTCCTTAACACCTCATCTTCCCATGATTCTTCAACCAATGAGGAAGTTTTAGGTTGACCATCAATTAAAACCGTCTCATCTGAAAGTGGTATGAAATCAGTAGCAATTTCTTGAGGGGAATCTTTAGGAGCAACGATCCTAAGCCGTTTAAAGTTCTTATGGTGCTCCAATGCAGCATACTTAGCAGACCAGTATCGACCTTCTGATTTAAGCTTAGTGTCTACTGAATTTGCATCATTATCTCTATCAAACTCCCAATATTTTGTGTTCAACGCACCGAATGCATTGTAGTTAAACATAGAAGACTTAGTTCCATGAAATAATTTATATCTAGCAATGTCCATTCTGCAACAAGATATGAAGTTTCCGTTAGAAAATTTTCAACTAATCATCTAATTATAGCTTATTACAAGTCACAATAATCAAACACCTAAAAGGGTTCAAACAGATGGCAAGAATTTATAAAACAATGGCAAATTGGATTTTAATAATCCAAACTATTATCCATTGGCTGATAATAATCCATATCTCACTTTCACTTTCGTTGCCAAGGGCAATCCCAGGAACACAATCATCAAAGATTCACGCTTGATTTCCACTCGATTCCGTTCACAATGATGATTATGAACAAAATGGAGAAACTTACAAGCGAAATCAAGTGAAAATTAAGTGTCAATCGCTATGTTGTCAAAAGCGCACAATGCCCGCGCTTAGGCGCCCAAGCGCAGCCTTGTCGCCTCACTTCAAAAGCCCCATTTTCAAGTGCTCAGATGCATTTTCAAGCCAAGTTCTTGCTAAAAATCTTATGAACAGGTTTGAAACAACTACACTAGCCCAAAACAAGCCTAAAACACGTCTAAAACTCCTAAAAGTGATATTTTATACTACGTGTCTCGCTTAAAAAAGTCCTTGCTTTTTAATCACCTTGCGCCTAGGCTCCGAGAGAGCACTATGCGCCTTGAGTGCGACTATGTGCCTTGACAACATAGGTCAATCGAGTGTAAATCTACGATGATTATGCTACTGGAATCGCCCTTGACGACTAAGGTGAAAGTACGGAGTGCCATTGGTCAAATTGCAAGTATGGATTATCATCGGCTAACTAGTCATAGTTTGGATTATTAAAATCCAATTTGCCTAAAACCGATACGAACTCCCATTTTCAAGAATACCTATCATGTTCAGATTACCTAAATTCATAAATATTTAAACATTTGGGAATGAATCAAGAGTTTCACCTGTAAAGAGAACCGAAAGCCAGATTATCAAGATCACCACGAGAATCGAAGTAATATTCCTTATTTCCTGATGAAGTGGTACTATTATTCGCCCATGATTGAATGTTCTGCTTCCTAGATGAAGGTCCATATTCATAATCACTCTGCTTCCTCTTCCTCCGTTTCCGTTTCTCCTTTTTGCTGCTTCTCCGGCTTCGGCCGTCGAGATCCTGGTCCGACGCCGACGAGTCCACCAATTCGTAACGAGGCTGCGGCCGCCGTTCTTCTAATTCTTCTGCTCTTTCTTCTTCGTCTTCTAATTCACTGTGGCGGTCGTGACGAGCGGCTACGACGTCGTTGATGGTTGATAGGTCGACGGTGAAGCTGGTGTTGCTAAGCCAAGCAGGTGCGCTAGAATTGGAGACTTGCAGAGGGTTTGTTGAGTCGGAAGGAGTTTGCTTAGAAACAGGAAACAATGTTGTGGCTGTGGCTGTGGATGGTGGTTGGAGAGATTCTTCTCGTGGTGGTGATTCATCCGCCATTGTTGTTGTTTGTCCTGCGAGGGTTTCTATTGTAGTTTAAATCTGTTCATCAAACCGAGAGGCTCGCTTGTGAAATTCCAAGATTAAAAGTATTTTTTTTTTGCTTAATAGGTCGAAACGAACTAAACTTGATGTTTATAATTATAAGTAATGGATTAAAATTATTGTATTTAACGAGTCAATTGGATAAAATTATCAGTTTGTGTGTAAACGATTGATATTGAGAGAATGAAGTAGCATTGGTAATCTCCAACTTTGATGATGCGACGTAAGTTATTTTTGATAATTTGAATCAAATACCACGTATATGCGTTAATTCCTTTGTGTTCACCGCTTCTTTTTTCAAACCCTAAGGCCGCCTCACCGTTAATGTTATACAACTCGCTATCATCAAATTCGAGCTCTACATTCTCTTCAAAATCATTGGTATGAAGCAACATTGATGTGCATTCTCGTTTGTTACAATGTTCTACTGATATGCGTCCCTACATGAGTTACGATCAATGTGGCTCCTTTTTTCATTAATCGAATCTCAACCCTTCCTCCATCGCTATATGTCAAGATTAAGATTACATCTTAGCTTCTCTTTGGCTACCTATCATAAGCACTACTACCCCTTTTAGTTGTTTTAAAAGGTAACCGGCTGTTGTCGACGGGTTCTATGACGTGAGGGTTGGCAGAATTTGTCGTTGGTGAGGTTTATGAGGTTGGTGCAAGGCCTTAATGATGATGGGTTATCTGTAGTTTCTAAATCGCGTATTTGTTTACATTAATATTTTTTATGAAACTAGTCTAACAGCAAACTACTACTAGAATAGTAAAGTGAGAGATGTCTTTCATTTCATCGATAGTGTGTTCTTCAACACAAACAAGACTTATATGTATATGGTGTTTAGTGGTCAAATGAAACGCCCCAAACCGGGTACATCTCATAGTTGGCATAAAACATGAAATACATAGTTCTTAAAGCAGAATCATTCAAAATCATTACAGCTGAAGTCTTTGATAAATCATTCAAATTACATAACAAATTAAAACTTTTAGTGTCATTGTTCATAAAACATATACTATCATTGGAATGTCAGTCTTCAATGTCAAGTAGCCCTTCAACACATGCATTTCGAGCCCTCACAGCTCCTCTCGTACCATTCCTTCTCTAACTTGATGTGCATACTAAAATTCAGATATACTGAGTGAGTTCTATCTTTACTTTATTTACTGTAAACTTTCTTTCGTTCGTTTAGTATTGCTTAATTATTAAAATAAAATAAACTTTATCTCTATCACATTTTAACAAAACATTTTCTGCTAGTTAAACTCCGTAATTTCACAAATTAGGAAATTTGTTCATTTACTTTCTTTTGTTAAAACTCTGTCTTTATAGGAAACCAGTTACGGTGTCCCACTCTGTTTCTGTCCTTCATTCTTTCTCCATTTTATCACCGAGCGAACAAGAACTTGGATGTTATCATCGTAACATAATCGAACCGTTCCTGAGGACAATGGTCGTTGTGCTTGCACAAAACAAGACTCCTCTATTGCTTGCCCAAAGGCAAGACTCCTCTGAGGTGCTAGCACAAGGCAAGACTCCTGATGTGTTCAAGTGTATATATATAAAAACTAATGATTTTTAAACACAATTTAAGCTTTAAATTTATAGAAACGGTAATTACTTCCACTCACTACGATACACATAGGGCAAGTGCGCCTATCACATACGTAATAAAGTGTTGGTAAGACCGGATATAGATCCAAGGATATTATATAGAGGTTCTTAGTACCGAATTTTCGTCAACGTCTAATCTAACGAGATTGAAAGTTGATTGATTTTGATTTAAAAAGAGAAAAATATAAAATAGTAGATTCACTCAATAACAAGGATAAATCACTTTGGTTTGAATTCCCACTGATGTGTGTGAAGTATATATATTTTTAATAAAGATTTTTCACACAAATGTAGGTTTTAAAATTGGTTTTCACCTAAACTAAACCACACACGTAAGGCAAGTGCACCTATCAGGCGGTACTATAGTATTGATAAGAACCGGATGTCAATCCATGGACACAGTTTAACGTCTTGACCCAAATCTTCAATTTGTTTAGTTGACAAGGGAAAATATTTGTTGTTCCAATTTCTTTTTATAAATTCTTTTCTAAAATGACAATGATTAATTTTGAAAAACTACAAAGACTTAATTGATTAAAATTGATAAAAGTTTAATGAGACAATCATCTTAGTTTAAATTTCGCTTATTTAATTATGTCAAAACAACTTATATGGCTAAAGTTTGTGATTATGTTAATGTTCTTTGAAGCAGTCGAATTAGAATCCTCTCAAGGTTTTTAATCCCATAATCATTAAGAAAGACATCTATGAGTAAATTACACGTTGTCCACTTAATTTTAGTTTAATTAGATAAAATGGTGTAATTTCTTAACTTAAAATTCTAGGTCAAAGTCATGTAATTTTTAAGCTTGAGTCATCAATACTTTAACTAGCATAACTATTGTCAAAGAAGGATCACAACATTTCTCTTAGTTTTTTTTCCAAACACGATTAACGGGATTGCATGCCTTAGTATTTATTTCACAATAAAGGTTTCAAAGATTTATTCCTAATTCTTAGCTATAACGTTATACCAAAAGATATTAAAGTTACAAATAAATGTTAATCTCATAGGTTTTCCAACACGATATGATTTCTCATTTATAAACCTTAAGTTGTTCCATAAACACTTAGACATGCACATCCATCAAGAAATTAACACAAGATTATCATTACATTAACATAATATTTTAGCCATAGTCATAAGTTCAACATAATTAATTAAGCTTCATCAAACTAAGATGATTGAAAAGATGTTTAGCTCATAATGAGCTTGCAAACAAAAACAACACAAACGAATACATGCAAATCATGATAGGTTCAAGGATATAACCAAAGTTTTCAAGTGGATGTAGTGATCTTCCAAGTGGAATTTGATGATGAAATGGACCTTCCTTAGCCTCCAAATGGTCTCCAAAGCCTGATTCCCGAGTGTTTGAATGAGTGAATCTTTCTCCAAAAAGGGGCTCTCTTTCAAATGAGCCAAAGGGCTCAATTTATACTGTCTGAACAAGGAGACACGGCCCGTGCCTAGTTAGGCACGGCCCCGTGCTTAGTGAGGCATGACCCCGTGTTGGGACCACAACGTAACTGTTTTTGTTTTATGTCGCAAACGTACTGAACATGTACTGGGCACGGGGGCGTGCTTAGTGGGGCACGGCCCTGTGTTGCACCTGGTCGGGAGACAACAGTACACTGGTACGATTCTAAGTTGACCACGGGGGCGTGCTTAGTGGGGCATGGCCCGTGCTTGGCTGGAAATCTTTGTCTTTTCTGCATGATGGAGCACAGGAGCGTGCCTAGTGGGGCACGGGCCGTGCTTGAGCCTCTGAGTTGTCCAATTTCTTCATTTTTCATCGCTTATTCGCTTGATTGTTCTTTTTAAGCCAAGAGTTTCCTGAAACTTCAATAGAAGCTAAATGAGCGACAAATTCAATCAATGTGTAAATAAATTGACAATAAATGGGATGAAAATGATGTGAAATATAAGTATAATTTAGAGCACATCACCCTCCAATGATATGGTTAATTTCTAATCATGGATTCTCAAAAGATCACTATGTCGTAAACATGGCGGTCGTCACTTAAGTCACTAGACCCTATGGCGATGGTCGAATTTGTCTTCCCAGGTGTAGTAGTCTAAGCAACATGACAACCGCTATGTTAAGCTAGAAATGGCTCCTGGTCAGGTTACCAAATCATACATTTCTTTGAAAAGTTGTCATGGTCATATCACATGACAACCACCTAAAAACGTTCTATGAAGCTCAGTGATAATGTGTGTATTAGTGCAAAAGATGGATCAATTCCTGGGTCGGGACATTAATTCCCACAACAATATTAGAAAGTTTCCATGATCATATCACATGATAACCACCTCAATGTCGGAATTAAAATATCATAAATGTGTCTTTAGACAAGGGACTTTACACACTAACCATTATGAACCCCTTGATTTGATTTTATCTCCTCAAAGGTAATGGAAATTTGCAAAGTCAAGTCCTTAGAATACTGAGTTACTGTATATTAAAAAGCAAGAATCTTTACAAACCGAATTCCTTAGAATACTGAGTTACTGTATATTAAAAAGCAAGAATCTTTACAAACCGAATTCACAATTCACAACTTCTAGCAACCCTTTCAGCATGCTAACATATCGACTCTACATAGACATAGAAGTATGAATGTTTGACTCAACAAAGCATGAAGTTGATGAATTGATTCAAAGGTTGCAAAAGTTCACTTTCAATGTAAAATATCACATTTTGAAGTCACCAACATTAACCAATGTTAAATCCATAACAGATGTTAACTACTCATTGGAGATTAATCTCCCCAAAGTGATTCAAAGAACTTAGCCAAGAATGGCCATGCAAACAACAAAGATTAAACTTGTATAAACACAAACATGCATCATTACAAGATTTCAATTTTTTTGTAGTGTTCTAGAACCTTGGAAATGAAGCTAAACTGCTAAAACTATGAAAATTATAGAATAACAAGTGTGGAGAATTCTTCTACTTGGCTCTCTCTTCAGCTCTCCTTGAAATGGTGCATAAAGCCCTAATTATAGGCTGTCTGCAAGGTTGGGCACGGCCCCGTGTGTACCTGAATTCTACTACACTAAGTTGGTCGAAACAGATGCAAACATGGTAGTGCGCACGGGGGCGTGTGGGGTTTGGCATGGGGCATGCTGGATCCTTGGCATGGGGGCGCACTGGCTTGAACATAGGTAAGTGGGTCCCATATGTGTTATTTTTTTCCTGACCTATGGCACGAGGGGCGTGCTAGATGGGGCATGTCTCGTGCTTCTCCTGCTGTCTTGACCAAAACTTTGTCTTTTGGCACAGTTTTTGCTTGTTTGATCATTTAATGGCTTTTTGTTCCTGAAAAATCAAAGTAAACAAAATAAGAGTCTAATATACTAGAATCTCAAGAAAACAAACATAATTGGAAAGAGTTTGATGTGAAATATATGTATAGTTTTGTGCACATCAACTCCTCTATTTGCTTACTCGAAGGCAAGACTCATCTGAGGTGCTTGCACAAGGCAAGACTCCTATGTTTGCTTGCTCGAAGACAAGACTCCTTTGTTTGCTTGTTACGAAAACAAGACTCCTCTGTTTGCTTGTATAATACTCCTCTATACTTTCGTACTTTAATAATTCTACATTTACTCTATTCATCACTTAAACATTCACATTAGCACATAACATAGACAAATCAACACATATTATCACATAAGTAAATAACATTGTATTTGTCACATCCGTCCAGAACCGAGGTACTGTTATCTCTGTTCATTTACTCTTTCTATGTATATCTGATGTCGTCCAGACGGTCTATAAAAACTATCAAATAAAACCTAATCTAGACTCTCTAGCTTTAAATTTATAAAACCTAGACTCGACCTAAAACTAGACCACACAACCGGCAAGTGTACCGATCAATGCAATATAGCCTAACGAAGTCCGGATATCGAACCCAAAAGACACTGAATAACTAAATTAGACTCTAACTAGGACTTAATATGATTAATTGATTGGGGGGTTTACTACACTAAAGATTAACTAAGAATGCAATAAACTAAGGACAATTCAAGCTATCAAGAGTAAACTAAAGATGAAATCAAGAATGGAGAGGTCACTACCTAGGTCGGAATCCTATGTGTAAAGCTCAACTTCTATCGGTTTTGGAACTAGGTTGGATCTGGGTTTCTAAAGATATAACACCTAAAAGATATCTAGTGGATTCCCGATCACTCTCGGTCTCGGGATGTGACCAGAAGACAACCTAAGGATATTAACTCACCAGATGATCGGATCACCTCTCGGGTATTTCCTACTATGACAAGTACCCTAATAAACGGATTACCTCTCAGTCTCACCGCTTACCATACACTCAAGGAATGCATGGGGTAGTTCTAGAATGGATTCTATGATTCGGATAGCAACTATCACTAGACACCTAATACCAACTTCCTCTCAGACAGCTGACACTCGGATTCCTAATGACGAAGACTAAACGACTAATTCTCACCTCTCGGGTATTGAACTAGGACACACATTCACTTCTAATCAGTAATTAACTAGGTTTTCTATGGCTACTACGTCTAGACACCACTCTAATTCACAAACCCTAAAGTCTATGAACCAGAAACGAAGATCAAACTGGCAGACAACCACAATCAACGCAGAAAAGCATAATCAACCACATAATCAGAATTAAACATGCACTAACATCACACATAAACAAACTCAAACCTTTACTAAATCATAAATCCAACATTCAAATCCAAAAACCGAATAAAAATCGAAACTTTAACACATAATCATCATATTGACCTAGGTAGATCAAGGATCTAGCCTAGAATCATACTAAGAACATCTACACAGAAGCAAATAGCAAGATCCATAGGTTCAAAACATAAAATCAAAGATAAAGTTTGAATCTTTAAACCCTAGAATGCAACTACACAAACCCGGAATCCAAAAGCTTCAATCTTCAGCTTCAATTGACTTCCAAGCTCAAAATCGCCTCTTTTTCTTCCCTGGAACGGCTTAGAATCGAACTCCCTCATAATGGCCGTTTAAATCTTTTTAATTTAGAAAATTAGGGTTTTGCGGAAAACGGCCCTCTCGCGTACCGCGAGAGAATGTTGACTGGATCCTCGCGTACCGCGAGGACCAAAATAGTCGGGCGGATTCCTGGAGTTTCCCGCGTACCGCGATAATTATTACACTCGTCTCTCGCGTACCGCGAGAGACCTAAATTTCAGAAAATTGTCTTTTTATCTTTGGACTTTTCCGGGCTTCGTTTCTTCGCTCGTTTTCTTCACGTATTCTTCATTAATATTCCCGGGCTCCTACAAATAAGACCAACGACTCAAATGTACATAAAATTGACTCAAAACTAATATAAAACTACTTAGAACACATTAAAACAAAGGAATAAAGACGTGTGCTTTCGCACCCTATCAAATATCCCCACACTTAACCTTTTTTCGTCCTCGAAAAATCTGCAAATGGAATCATAACTGGCATCTAACTCAACAAACATAAATTTCAATTTTCAAAACATACTCACGTGTTAAAAAGCAACAATTAGTATTTCTGTCCGATTAAACCCAAGCACTAACTTTCAAGCCCCCGTTACGTGTTCTAAATCCATTTTATACAACATATCAATCAATCTATGTGACTCACACTTAGAAGTTACAGCTCTACCTAATCCCGTCTCAAGGTCATGTTTAGGCACGGATTAAACCATATAGATTTACCCTACCACGTTAAACTACTATTTACAGGTTTTTAGAAATCAGATGAAATCATGAATGAATGGATGATAATGAGCATAATAAGCAAAAGAACTTTCGTCTAGAGGCGTTTCAACCAAGTCACTATCCCGGAGGGTAACACATAGACTACATTCTATCAATGAAGCACATAAATCTTACTTAGGGGTGTATCCTCCAAGTCGCTATCCCAAAGGGTAACACATAAGCAAAACTCAGTATAGCTCATAAATTATGGAATAACATGGATTATGGAATGCGGGCGCCACCGAAACTCGGATTTATTCTCATAAAAAGAGAATGGTGTGCCATAAAAAATTTCAAAAACCTTTAAATTTTAACTTAATCGTGGTACCTATCACCCTATATTGACAGTTTCAGTATTACCATTACTCTAAGATGAATACCCACAAGATATCATGATTTTATTCCGTGATTAATCCTAAATAACACAAACAGGATATTTAAGCTCTACTAGTTAGCTGGGTCTACCAAAACATCACTAATTAGACACGTTTTCAATTATTTAATCTTTTAAACTCATAAATAGATCCAGTTCTACTATCATTTTCCAAATATATGCAATTATTTTCAAGAACATTTTTCAAATTTTTCAATTTTTTTTTTGTATTTTTGAATTTTTAAAGACACAAACTAAACAAACTAGACACTCACATCCCCACACTTGAAAGACACATTGTCCTCAATGTGAAGCAAAACACAACTAAAAAAAAATGCAAAAATAAAAAAAACAAAACAGAACAGGAAGCGACTTAGCTGGTAATGTAGATGCAATCTAGTATGCAGCTTCGTTCTTCCTTGTGTGCACCGTATAGCATTTCGGTCGCGGTTACACATCAGCTGTTGGGTTGCCTTTACAAGATAGTAATGGTAATCATCAAACCCGCCCGAATGGAGATTGAGTACGGACAGAATGATAAAACCTGCAAAATAAACCTCATACAAACCCACAGCATTAAACTGACTCAAATAAAATATAGAGACTAGACAGACTCAAGAAAACTAAAAGACTCAAGATAGATAGATGCAGAGAAAACATACTCAACGTGTGGCAAACACATAGACATGAATACCACAGCAAGGTCGAACATCGGTCATAAACAGTTTCTAGTTTCCCATGGTCATGGTGGTCGGATGGTGGTAGGTGGGTGAATTAATGTGATGGATGATGGTGGTTAAAGGTGATGCTTCATGGTAGTGGTGGTACGAAGGTAGGTGATGAATAGTGGTGGTGAGGGAAAACGGGGACAGAAACGGGTACGGGAAACCATGGGAAACAAAGGAAATAGGGTGACACCAGCAGTCCCTCGCGTACCGCGTAAGTCGAAGGGGATATTCTTCGCGTACCGCGAAGGCCAAAAAGTTAGGCCGGCCGAGACTTTTGTCTCTAGCGTACCGCGAGAGATCTTCCTCTCGTTCTTCGCGTACCGCGGGAGGGTGTCGTTAACAGAAAGTTTTTAAGTTTTTCCAATTTTTGTACTTAGAAAAAATTTTGCCATTTAAGAAAAAATTTTCACCCAACTTCCTTAAAACCTTGTCCCAAGGATAAAAACACATGTAACCATACCTGGGGCTTCATTCCCGACGATTTTCCTTACCGAATCGAGCATGGATTCCTGCAAAACTTGACAAAAACAAAACACAAACCGAAAAACAAAGAAAAAGACACGGACTCAACCCAATGAAATCATACAAACTTTACATCCCGGGCACTTGCCCAGGACTCAAGCAAACCTATCAGGAGGCTTCTCCTTGATCCTAACCGGTACCGCCTTCATCCTTCGCGGCCTACCGGTTCTCCACAGCCTCAGCAAACAACTACTCCTACCGCACCATGGATTTCTATCCTTCATCTCCTTCCACCACAACTTAAATCTACCCGGTCCGAAGATAATACGCATTAAATAACCAAGTAGTTTGTCACTCCTCGATATCCCCACACTTGGGGTTAGCACTCTATCTACGTTGCCTAAGTCAATTAACTCTCGAGTCCTCTTACGAGGCGGCCTAGACCTAGGGGGTGACTCGATCTTTCTCCCCAAAGCACAAACAGTGGTGAAGATATGTAGGGGTTTAGGAATGGGCACTTCTAAAGGAATGACCTCCACAATCTCACCAGGATCCTCGGGATCCTCAACAACCTCCACCAACTTCCCCACACTTGGGGTTTTGCCTATGACCTCTTCAAACTCTGCCATCATCTCCAGCAAATCATCAGGCACCTCATTTCCATAATCGTCTGGCTCATCTAGCAATCCTTCTAACTCCAACGCCCAATCATATGGTTCTTCTATATTCGGGGCGGGTTCACCTACTTCTATCACCGGATCGGGGTCCCAATGGTGGTCCATGAAAGAATCGAGCATGCACACGGAGTGGCTGTGCTCGCCAACATCCTTCCCGGACTCTACAGCATTGAATGTAAGGACCTCATCCCCCACACGAAGTGTGAGCTTCCCGTCAAAGACATCAATCATCGCCTTTGCGGTCCGTAGGAACGGGCGCCCTAAGATGAGTGGGACCTTGTCATCCACCTCCATATCTAGAATCACAAAATCCACGGGGAAAACAAAATTGCCCACTTTCACTAATAGATTTTCCACTATTCCCCGTGGATACTTGACTGAGCGGTCAGCCAAGGAAATGCTCATGCGCGTTGGTTGTGGTTCACCTAGGTCCAGCTGCTTGTACAATGAATAGGGCATCAAATTGATGCTAGCACCTAGGTCGGCCAACGCGTGGTGTAATGGTAGGTTGCCCAACAAGCACGGGATCGTGAACCGACCCGAATCAGACAACTTTTCTGGCAAATGATTTTGCACCACTGCCGAGCATTGCTCACCAAGTGAGACTCCAGAGACCTCCTCAAGTTTCTTCTTGTTGGAAAGAAGGCCTTTTAAGAACTTGGCATATTTGGGCATATGCTGGAGGACCTCTACAAACGGGAGATTGACCTTGAGTTGTTTGAACATATCAAGGAAGTGACCGTATTCCTTAGCGTGTTTATGTGGCAACACACGTGTGGGATAAGGAATACGGCTCAGGTCAATCTCGGGGGACTTCATCTCCACCCCCTTCTTCTTCTCCTGTGCCTTCTTGGTAGGCACCTCAACCACTATCTCCTCCTCCACCGGCTCTTCTTCTACTACTACCGGTGGGCTCTCATCTTCCTTCTCTCCCATGCTCCTTGTCGAAACAGCATTCGACTCGGTCTCTTTCAGCATCCTTGCGTCGATTTCAGCAAATCGAGCTGCCCAATCAATCTTATTCACCTCCTCCACCGAGGGAATATTATGCTCCTTAGAGTGGGGGTCAACCTCTTCAACCACTTTACTCTCCACACTCTCTATAGACACGGCCATCACTGAAGCGTTCGGGCCCGTAGAAGGGCTTCCTTGTCTATCATGTATGCTCCTAGCAATGTCTCCTACCGTGCGTTGCAAATCCTGGAACGCCGATTGCTGATTCTTCATCAAAGTGTCATGGCTATCCAGTCTTTGCCGAGCATCCTTGTTATTCTGCACCAGCTGGGCAAGCAACTGTGTCTGAGTCTCCATCATCTCCTCAATCCTTCGTGACCCAACAGTGCTCCCAGAACTCGCTCCTTCTTCTGCTCCTCCATACTGTTGCTGACGACCAGTGAATCCAGATCTCCATCCCGAACCAAAAGTATTAGAATTGTTGTAATTTCGGTTCTGGTATTGGTTGCCAGCATAGCTCACATGCTCTTGATTATTTACCGGGCAATCTCGGGTGTCGTGTCCTCCCCTGCACACCTGACACCTCAAAGCACTGAGCTTGAGCTCCTTTATCTCATTCGCCATCGAGGCGAGGGCAGCAGCCACGCTAGTATCAGGAGTGACCTGATGCACACCTCTAGGAGAAGAGGCGTGTGACCTAGCAGTAGGGATGGAATCCCTAACAGAACGTGGGTGCTGCTGTTCGGCTTGAGCGAAGCTCTCGAACATATCCTCGCACTCCTCAGGCTCGAGTCTATCCATGATATGGCCTCCTGCAGCTGTGTTGAACATTTGCTGCGTCTCGAAGGTGAGGCCATTATAGAACTTCTCCACTAGTGCCCAGTCGGGGAGACCGTGCTGGGGACATCGGCTCAACAGCGCGTTGAACCGCTCCCAGGCCATGTGGTAAGGCTCGTCGGGATCCATCCGAAACGAATGGATCTGGTCCCGAAGGCGAGCGGCCCTGGAAGGTGGAAAGTATTTCTTGAAGAACTTGGCTTCGAGATCCTCCCATGTGGTGATAGAATTGTCGGGAAGAGTGTCGAGCCAAGTAGATGCACGCCCAGAAAGAGAGAATGGAAAGAGACGCAAGTAGATTGCGTCCTTAGATACACCCGTGATATTAAATGTATCACATATCCGCGCGAAGCGGGACAAATGTCCGGGTGCATCCTCATCCTCGAGGCCATGGAATTGAGTGGCATGAGTGATCGTACTCATGACATGTGATGGGATCTGCCAAGAATTGGTGTTCGGTATAGTGGGGCGTGTGATCGAAGATCTCGCGCCCGTGACCCCCTCACTGGCCCTCTGGTGTACTGTACGCCTCGCTGGAGGATCAGCGTCGCCCATGATAGAAATTGGAACTGGGCTAGTAGAACGTACCTTAGATTTAACCAGCTCCTCTAAACGCTCCCGAAAGTCGCGGGTGCGCTCGTGAAGCTCTCGTTCGGGCTCTTGAAAAGATGCAAAAGATGGTGATCCTTGCGAACGAGTATTGGGCATAAACAGAAAGACTCTAAGAAGGAAACAGAATAAAGACTCACAAGTAGCACACAAGACTCAAAAGAAAACAAAAGACTCAAATAAACCAAAAATCAAACAAAGAACTAGTCAAAGCTAATATTGCTATTGCCAAGTGTCCCCGGCAACGGCGCCAAAAACTTGATGTCGTCCAGACGGTCTATAAAAACTATCAAATAAAACCTAATCTAGACTCTCTAGCTTTAAATTTATAAAACCTAGACTCGACCTAAAACTAGACCACACAACCGGCAAGTGTACCGATCAATGCAATATAGCCTAACGAAGTCCGGATATCGAACCCAAAAGACACTGAATAACTAAATTAGACTCTAACTAGGACTTAATATGATTAATTGATTGGGGGGTTTACTACACTAAAGATTAACTAAGAATGCAATAAACTAAGGACAATTCAAGCTATCAAGAGTAAACTAAAGATGAAATCAAGAATGGAGAGGTCACTACCTAGGTCGGAATCCTATGTGTAAAGCTCAACTTCTATCGGTTTTGGAACTAGGTTGGATCTGGGTTTCTAAAGATATAACACCTAAAAGATATCTAGTGGATTCCCGATCACTCTCGGTCTCGGGATGTGACCAGAAGACAACCTAAGGATATTAACTCACCAGATGATCGGATCACCTCTCGGGTATTTCCTACTATGACAAGTACCCTAATAAACGGATTACCTCTCAGTCTCACCGCTTACCATACACTCAAGGAATGCATGGGGTAGTTCTAGAATGGATACTATGATTCGGATAGCAACTATCACTAGACACCTAATACCAACTTCCTCTCAGACAGCTGACACTCGGATTCCTAATGACGAAGACTAAACGACTAATTCTCACCTCTCGGGTATTGAACTAGGACACACATTCACTTCTAATCAGTAATTAACTAGGTTTTCTATGGCTACTACGTCTAGACACCACTCTAATTCACAAACCCTAAAGTCTATGAACCAGAAACGAAGATCAAACTGGCAGACAACCACAATCAACGCAGAAAAGCATAATCAACCACATAATCAGAATTAAACATGCACTAACATCACACATAAACAAACTCAAACCTTTACTAAATCATAAATCCAACATTCAAATCCAAAAACCGAATAAAAATCGAAACTTTAACACATAATCATCATATTGACCTAGGTAGATCAAGGATCTAGCCTAGAATCATACTAAGAACATCTACACAGAAGCAAATAGCAAGATCCATAGGTTCAAAACATAAAATCAAAGATAAAGTTTGAATCTTTAAACCCTAGAATGCAACTACACAAACCCGGAATCCAAAAGCTTCAATCTTCAGCTTCAATTGACTTCCAAGCTCAAAATCGCCTCTTTTTCTTCCCTGGAACGGCTTAGAATCGAACTCCCTCATAATGGCCGTTTAAATCTTTTTAATTTAGAAAATTAGGGTTTTGCGGAAAACGGCCCTCTCGCGTACCGCGAGAGAATGTTGACTGGATCCTCGCGTACCGCGAGGACCAAAATAGTCGGGCGGATTCCTGGAGTTTCCCGCGTACCGCGATAATTATTACACTCGTCTCTCGCGTACCGCGAGAGACCTAAATTTCAGAAAATTGTCTTTTTATCTTTGGACTTTTCCGGGCTTCGTTTCTTCGCTCGTTTTCTTCACGTATTCTTCATTAATATTCCCGGGCTCCTACAAATAAGACCAACGACTCAAATGTACATAAAATTGACTCAAAACTAATATAAAACTACTTAGAACACATTAAAACAAAGGAATAAAGACGTGTGCTTTCGCACCCTATCAATATCTTTGCTTTCTTTAAAACATTCATTTTAAAGATCATAACTGTTTGTTCGGTCTCTATTTCTCTTTACATTTATAAAAGGTATATTTTATAAAAATGTAACTTTGTCTTTATAAATCTTTTATTTAGTTCATATTCTCTATTAAATATGCACATCAACCCAAAAACATAAGAAAGTGGTCATAGAAACTCACCAGGTATGTTATCCCTATCCAACTATGAGACTATCAAGCTAGACGGAGTGCAAAATTATAACATCCCAAAAATCCAACGGTTAACGGTTAAAGGGACGTCAAAAGTAAAGCTACGAATGGTATCGGTAATGAAACGCGATACCAAAAGCTTAATGAGGGATTTGGGATTGAATAATAATAAGTTGGGATGAATTTTGGTTAAGAAACGTGACCTAAGAACTTAACCGGATGCGAAACGGAAAGACTATTCTCCCGGAAATAGCCCAAAACTTCATATAGGCATATCCCGAGCTAGAAAATGAGTTACGGAAGCCATAATATATGAAACTTGGGTACCTCAGCGAGGAGAGTCTGAAAATGGAGTCGTACCGCACCGTCACCATGTGTAACGGTCCGTCACGGGGGTCAAAATCCATAACGGACCGTCACGCCGCAAAATCGTGAAAACGCTCCGTTTTAAGCCACGTATCACTGAGTCATCGCACCTTAAGGCCATGACAGACAGTCATGAGTCGTAAGGGTCCGTTACGTGGTCAGAAAGTGCTTGGAGGCCAAGAAAACGGTGACGAACCGTCACCAACGGTAACGGTTCGTCACGAAACCAGAAATTTGCCTATAAATAGTTGGAGGTGGCCGTTCACTTGGAGATATTACAAAAAACACACCACACACATACAAATGAGTTTGAGAAGGAGCAAATGACCCGGTGCGGCACGTTAAAGTGCGAGTGCGGTACGCTGCGAGTGCGGTTCGGATCCAGAGAGACGTTTAAGTGAGGAACGACCGTAGGAAACGGCCCGAAACTATCATAAGTACACTGGACTCGTACCTTAAATAAATGTTTATGTGAATTATGTGATTATGTGCTATATGTGGAACTAAGGTACAGGGAAATAAAGAAAGGTAATATGGATTAGTCTAAACACTAAACATAAATAATGGAGTAGCCACGACGTATCCAAGAGGTGGTGGATACGCCGATGATACTTCCTATATATAAATCTCTTAGTTATTCGTGGTGAAACCATTATGTATGTTTAGGGGTATAGACTAAAAGATAATAATGAAAATATAGTAAACGAACAGGGCAACTTCCAACCAGTATGTAGTTATCTGATAAACGGAATGTTCTGTCTAAGGAAAGAGTGGTATATAAATCTCTCCTAGACCCGTCACTCTTTCCTGGGAACATCTCTGTTGGAGGTACTGCTATGGAAGGATAATCACCCCAGTTTACAATATATGATAAGTATGAATAAGGGAGGGCTTAATTCTAAATAAAGGAATATCTGTGATGTATTATAAGGGTGGTGGGTACACCGCTGGTATACCCTATATATATACCTCTTTAATGCATCATAGAGACGCCTTTAGAAGGAATTAGAGCAAGGATTAGATAAAAGCATGAGGAAGTCATGCTATTAAATAAATGACGAGAAACACTTAATCTTAAGCAAAGGAGTATTCATGAGATGTTAAAGGGGTGGTGGATATGCCGCTGGTACTTCCTATATATAAACCTCTTTAACATAACATGACGAAACCTTTGTAAGGGATTAGAGCAAGAGTTAAGATAAAATCATAAAGAGATCATGCCACTAAATGAGAATTAGATGTGAAAGCTTAATTCTGAGTAAAGGAGTATTCATGGGACGTTAAAGGGGTGGTGGAAACGCCGCTGGTACTTCCTATATATAAACCTCTTTAACATAACATGGAGAAACCTTTATAAGGAATTAGAGTAGGGATGAATATGAAAGTATGATAAGAGGTCATGCTATATGTGTAAATATGCAATATGTGTTAAATGTGAATATGTGAATGCATGATAGATGATCACATGCACACAAACAAACAACATTTTACTTGTTTTCCCATTGGGGAGAAACATGTACACAAACCAACATCTTTTAATTGTTTTCCCGTTGGGGGAGAAACATGCACGCAAGCAGTTACACTTTTACTTGTTTTCCCGTGGGGGAGAAACAGGCACGCAAACAAACATTATTTTACATGTTTTTCCCATGGGCGAGAAAACATGATGCAAACTCTTTTGATTATTGTAATTCATATGTTATCACTGTTGAGACTAAGCGTAACTCACTATCATGAAAGTCCTCACACATATTGGACCATTAATATGGAATTAGTGAGGTAATTTTGGTAGTAATACTGGGTTTGACAAACCCCACCCGCGTTAGTCACGCTAACTCGATTGGAGGTGGAACGGGTGAAATATTGACCTTAACACATTGCCAGAGTTGATAGACCTGGCGGGAGGCAAACAAACAATCACTGTCAGCTTCGGTTGCGAGCGCTTTAGTAAGACATGAACATAGGTTAGCTACCTATTGATACACTTATTGAATGTACATAATCTGGCACACGCTACTTACAAACTGAAACCTGTGAACTCACCAACCTAGTGTTGACACATTTTCTTACATGTTTTCTTAGGTCGTTAAGTACAGGTGCATACTAGGGCATGCATGGAGTCTTGTTAGCTTTTTAAGCATTTATCAAACATTTATTATGCTTTCTTTTTAGAATTGACTTGGGCGCGTTGGTTTTGCGCATTTATTTCTTTGTTTAACGCTTCCGCATTCACTCTGAACTTTTATGATATTTCCTTTATGTCCCATATAGTGTCGTTTGAAGTAACTAATGTCTGAGATCTTGGTTTGTCACATCCCTAATGGTAAAACCTCGTTAATGGAATTTGGGGGTGTGACATATTGGTATCAGAGCCATTAGTTATAGAGAACTAGGATGGCATACTAGACTATGACCACACACATTAGTTACACGACACAGACACTCATACATGATACACATAGCATCCTTACATACATTGCAATCCTGCTTCAGAACCTCCAATACTTCCCTTAGGTGACAGTGGTGATCACCCGCATTCTTTGAATAGACGAGAATGTCATATATGAAAACTATCACTGACCGATCAAACATTGGTCGGCACACCCTGTTCATCAAATCCATGAATGCTGCAGGAGTGTTGGTTAGTCCAAATGACATCACAAGGAATTCAAAATGTCCATAGCGTGTGTGAAACGTGGCTTTTGGTATGTCTTCCTCCCTTACCTTCAGTTGATGGTACCCCGACCTAATATCGATCTTTGAAAACCAGCTTGTGCCTTGTAATTGATCAAAGCGATCGTCTATCCTTGATAGTGGGTATTTATTCTTAACAGTTCATTTGTTCAGTTCTCAGTAGTCGATGCACATGCGCATTGTACCATCCTTCTTCTTTACAAAAAGCATCGGAGCCCCTCATGGTGAGATGACCGGCCTGATGAATCCCGTTTCATTGAGTTCTTCCAGTTGAGACATCAGTTCTTTCATTTCTGATGGAGCCAATCAGTATGATGCTTTGGCGACAGGCTGTGCTCCTGGCATTAAGTCGATTTGAAATTCTATCTCCCGATCGGGTGGCATGCTAGGTAAGTCCTCGGGGAACACCTCTGGAAAGTTGCACACCACAGGTACATCTTTAAGCTCTTTGGTTTTCACTTTATCATCAATAACATATGTCAGATAAGCTTCGCAACCGCGCCTCATGTAACTTTCGGCCTTGATCATCGAGATGGCGTTTGGCATCTTGTAATTCCTATCCCCATAAACTGTGATTGGGCTACCGTCGAAAGCTTTGAGATGGATCATCTTTCGTTTCCATACAATTTGTGCTTCGTTGGCAGCTAGCCAATCCATGCCAAGTACTATATTGAATCCTCCTAAGGTCATAAGAAATAGCCTAGTAGGAAACCTATGGCCTTCGATTCCTATTAGGCAATCATCTATAACTTTTGTCACCTTCGTGATTTTACCAATCACAGTTTCTATTTAGAAAGTTCGTGTTAAGGTTCTAACTGTGCTTTTTAGTTTGGCAGCAAAAGTTGTGGCAATAAAACTCTTACTTGTACCAGAATCAAATAGAATTGACGCATATTGGTTATTGGCGAGGAACGTACCTGATACGACATCGGGATTCCCCATGGCCTCTTCCTCAGTTAAATCATAGGCTCGGGTCCTAGCCCTGGTTCCCTAACCGGATTTCCCCGTCTTCCTGCAATCCTTCGTCAGATATCTAAACAGTCAACAACTCTGGCACTTGGTGTCTCTCAAGCATTTTTGGGAGTAGTGACCTGCCTTCCCACATTTGTAGCACATGGTGGAGCCAGCTCTGCACTCACCTAGATGTCGATTCCACATTTCTTGCAAGATTCATTCTCCTCATTCCTCAGTTTCTTAACTTCAGGTGCATAGCCCATTTCCCTTTGATGGGTTCTCCCACATCCTCTTTGGTGCTTCTGGTGCAGGGTCCTCGTTAGCATGCTCGTCAAAGACAATTCCGCTCAGATTCACTACCGACTCGATGGCTGAAGGCAGATTAGCTTTCACATGGATTCGGACCCTTTGAGGTAGGCCCTTGACGTAGTACTTGATTAGTCTTTCCTCGGTCTCCACCAGATGAGGTACCAGTTGAGCTAGCTCGTTGTACCTTGAGGTGTATTGGCGGTGAGTCATGTTGCCAGCTTTGAAGTTCAGAAACTCGTTCTCCACCCTATTGATTTCATTTTGTGGGAAGCACTTCTTGATCAACAGTACCTTTAGTTCATCCCAGGTCAGCCTCCTTAGAGTATTTGACGGCTTAGACCTTTGGATAGTCCTCCACCAACTCAGTGCCTCGTTGGTGAAAGAGTGAGCAACAAACTTAACAGCCTGATCAGCTCAGCATTCACTGATGCTAAGTACTCCATTCATTCTCTCAATCCATTCAGGCGTGTCTATAGAATCCTTCTTCCCGTCAAACTTGGGCGGGTCACAGTCCTTGAAGCCTTTGTAGTTGCATCCCTCAGTAGTCTGTCCCACATTCACCTCATCCCCGTCACTGTCATAAACTTTTTCATCAGGGTTTCCTTCTTCCTCCTGTTTGCTCTTCTTTAGTGCCTCAGTCAATAAATCGGGCAATACGTCCTTCAGCGTGAGTAAAACCTCTCGAGCAATTGCGTCCCTAACTTCGGGCTTCAGTTGAAGGGTTCCTTCATTTCCATATCCATGTGGAGTCATGTTGGTCTCGTGCACACTATCCTCACGGTTCACATGTACACTCTCCTCCTCGATGTGTGCTCGGTTCAGTGGTGCCCTACCGCGTTGTCCCGTACGACCACCACGGCGTCCAGTTCCTCTTATACCGGCCATAGTTTCTAAATTCCTGATATGAAAAGGAGGAATACCAATGTCATTCCTTCATATCATTGTTTAGAACAGTATGAGCAAAGTAAATTGTTAATTACAGTGACCGGTTTGTGATTAATAATTTGCTTTGCTTTTCATGTTCAAATTCTTCTCATCAGTAGTAACATTGATATCTAAGGCATGTATTCTAAGTTAAGGTATCTATCCTAAGCTACATGTATTAACCTTGCTGTCTACTTATTGTGCTGGCATTGGCTTTGGCTACCCGTACTGACATCCTTGCATTGGTCCCATTATCAGTCTGAGTCCAGACATTTAGGGATGTCTCAATCTCTCAATCTATGCTTTGATACCAACTTGTAAGGCCCAAAACCCAGGAGACGTCACTTTTTGGATTTACTCATAAACGTAGTTATCAATATTGAACTTAATAAAAACATCGCAAACGTAGCGGAAGAATACATCTTTCAATTACATAAACAGCGGAAGTCTTAACATTTGAAACATTATCTTAACATAGAATCAAATAAACATGATGTCAATCTTGAGCCAGGTAACCTTCACGCCTTTGCCTGTCCTTTCCTTTTGTTACCTGAAATGCATAATAATAGTCAGCTAACACTGGTGAGTTCTAGTTTAAAGCAATTATGTAATAGAATCATTTCTTTAAAAGTAATTATATATATATATACACACACACACACATTAACACTTCAATTGCATTCATTTAACATTCATTGGTAAGTACACACACATATATATATGCACCTTTACATTCATTGAACATTCATTGGTCATACACATAAGGGTGATCAGCCCGCCATTAATTGCGTAAGTCACAAAGACAGATGCTCCGTCCTACCATCATAATCCATCATTCTTTTACTGTCCGGCAAACGTTTGGCAGTCTGTCATTTTCTTTTACCGTCCTGTAAACCTTCGATCGTCCGTCATTTTCTTTTATTGTCCTACTGTCGTAGTCCGTCATTTTTCCTGTTTGCCCTAAGGCAACCGTTTCCAAACGAACTATATATGTAGCCGGGCTTCGATTAAGGGCCTCCGTCTACCGTAGTAGTCCGTATATAGTCTACCTTTCTATACTTTAACATTCCGTCTGCATAATAGTCGTATGGTCATCAGTCTACCGAAGTAGTCGTCCTCATCGTACCGTCCCACCGAAGTAGTCTGTATTTCCGTCCTTAACGTTTAGCACATTCATAACATGCAATATATATATATATATATATATATATATATATAAAGAAATATTTCATTTGTTTAACATTAAGTCATACATTCGTTTTATTCTTTGTGAACATTCATTGTAAACATTCTTTGATAAACAGTCATTTGTCATACCATAGTTCATCATTTACTTTCATATAGCACATATGGTCACATTATCATTCATAACATTTATTCACTTTATAAGTATACACTTCAGTCCCAAACCATTTGAAAACATTTGCACACATACACATAGAGGGCACATAGAATTCACCTGGTAAGTAGGTTCCTGAAGTGTAGTGGTTGGTTAGTGAGCGTCACTAAGGTCACACACAATCTGTATAATCAAGTCACACAAGATAAGATAACGGACCTACCCGGCATAGACGTTTCTATCTTTAGGGTTTGGTGAACATAGACAAGTTCGCTCCTTATGGTCTAAGAGAACTTAGTAGTTTCGCTAGGTTGACTTTCAGCGAACCTATTAGTTTCGCTAGTCTGGCTTTAGGCGAATTTAATAGGTTCGCAAGGATTGTTCCTGGGCGAACTTATTAGATTCGCTAGAATGACTTTAAGCGAACATGGTAGGTGTAACCTCCATGATTTTCCGGCCATATATTTTTTCATCTTATCTTAGGCAATAATAACACAACATTTAAATCCTGTACTTATTCAAACACATTATGTCACTTTAACTATTATTTTAAATATATATCAATTCATTTTTTTAGACCTTGCATTACATATAACACATGTAAGCATATTTATATACATATATATATATGTATATATAAGTAAATATTTTACTATAATAAGTATATGTATTAAAATGAAACATGTGAGTTTTTATCATATATACATGTACTTAATTATGAATGCATGTGAAATTATATACATATTTGATTCTTCTAAATAAATCAAGCATACCACTTTTAATTTCATAAAAGAATAAAACTTATGAACATTAATCATGCATTTACATCTTTTAGATATATATATATATATATATATATATATAGTTGTTTATAATTAAATATGTAAACATATATTTGTTAAACCATTTCACCATTTGTAACTCTATGAAATTACTTCCTATATAAATAATTATAACTAGATCTTTTTTTTAGCTTCATAAAGGAAACTTATGAATCTTTAAGTATAAGTTTATCTTGTTATATACATGTATTCATTTATGTATATTTAAGAAATACTAAATAAACCGTTTACTCAATTTGTAACCTTTATTAGAAAAGGAATTTACTCCTTATAAAATAACTTAAATAAAAAAAACAAATAATAAATTAGATATTTATAAATTTTATAAACAATTTTTATAAATAATTAAAAAGAGTTTTAGATCAAATAATTAGGTTTTAACCCTCACAAGCCAAAGAACCCTCCACTCTTTCGTTTGAACCCCCTCTATTTACAATGAACCCTCCTTTTAAATTGAACCCTGGAACAAAGCCCTCCTCTAATTTTGACTTGTCAAGTTCTAAACCCATTAAATCCTTGTAATTATGGAGTGTAACTCTCCTAATTCACTTGCCATTCAATTTCGACCGTTTGAAACACAAAAATTTTCTGAATCGTTTGAGAAACCAAACCCATTTAAACCAATTAAGGTTTTTCAGTTATGGACTTGAAAGGGCACGAATCATACTAAAAAACTAATTAAATCCATCGATTTTGACTGGTACCTGCTTAATGTACATCCTCTTAACACCCCCTACCATTTACAAACTGACTTCCACTTCAATCGAACTTAAACCTGCTCCCACTCCTCTAACCCGTCGCGATCAGCCATAAGGAGCAAGGCGATCAATTTTTGCCCGATTTCAGGTAATCCAACCATCATCATACTTGTTTTTACACAACAAAGCAATGCCATAACTTTCCTGTTACAAACTATATGGAAATCGAGGTCGATTTGGAGTTAGGGTTTTGATTTGAATGTTTGGAGAGAAGGTGTTTGGAACCCTTACGTTAAAACTTAAACTTTCCTTTTCCTTAACAAGGCTTTCGCCCTGATCAAATGCTTAATACATCCCACTCATCTAGCACAGGTCGCGGGTTCAAAACCCGGCCTGCTTGTTTACTTTTTCGTTTTGTTGTTTTGTTCCTTTGTTGTTTAAAATGATTACTCCTTTGTCAAATAAAATAGCAGCATGTTCATCATTTACTAGAAACATACCTGATACGACATCGGGGTTTCCTCTTGCTTCTTCCTCAGTTAAGGCATAAGCCCGAGTCCTTGCCTTTTGATGTTCCTGTTCCCTCTCCTTTCCCGAACCAGATTGGCCGGCCTTCCTGCAGTTCTTTGTCAGATGTCCAAACAATCCACATACTTGACACTTGACGTCTTTTACGCATTATCGGGAGAAGTGCCCCGGCTTCCCGCACTTATAGCATGTGGAGGTGCCAATTCGACACTCGCCAAGATGTTGCCTTCCACATTTCTTGCAAGTTTCATATTCATCTGACCTTGGTTTCTTAATTTCAGTTGCTACATTCCCTTTTTTGGTGCCTCTAGACGAGTTCTCCCATTTTCTCTTTTGTGTCTCAATTGCCGGGTCCTCATTGGCATAATCGTCGTAGACGATTCCGCTCAGATTCACTACCGACTCGAAGGTCGAGGGTAGGTTAGCTTTCACATGGACACGAACCCTTTGAGGTAGGCCCTTCACATAGTACTTAATCATTCGTTCTTCTGTCTCCACCAGGTGGGGTACCAGTTGAGCTAGCTCATTGAACCTAGAAGTATACTGGCGGTGCGTCTTGTTGCCAGCCTTAAAGTTTAGGAATTCATTCTCCACTCGATCAATTTCATTCTGGGGACAGAACTTTTGGATTATCAGCTTCTTCAGGTTTTCCCATGTCATTCTGGCAAGAGCGTTTGGCGACTTTGTCCTCTGGATGTTCCTCCACCAACTTAGTGCCTCATTGGTGAAAGAATGAGCAACATACTTAACAGCCTGGTCCGGTCGACACTCGCTGATGTTGATTACAGCATTCATCCTCTCAATCCATTCGAACGTAGCCACTGAATCCTTATTCCCATCGAACTTGGGTGGGTCTCCGTCCTTGAAACCTTTGTAAGTACACCCACGATTGCTTGATCCCACCTTTACTTCATCCCCATCATTGTCATACACTTTCTCTTCATGGTCTCCTTCATCCTCCTCTCTACTTTTCTTTAGTGCCTCGGATAGTAGATCAGGCAATACTTTCTTCAGAGTGAGTAAAACTTCACGGGCAATAGCATCCCTGACCTCGGGTTCTAACTGTAGAGGCCCTTGATTATTGTTCCCAGTTGGGGTCACTTCTGTTTCGTACATACTCTCGGTGTGTTCTGCGTGCACACTCTCTTCCTCTTCAAGTCTTTGATTCAACGGAGGTCTACCTACTCGGCCAGTGCGATCGCCTCGGCGTCCGGTCCTTCCTCCACCAGCCATAGTTCTTAGTTTCCTGATAGTTATAAAGGGAATACATCAATGTCATTTCTTCAGATCATAGTTTGGAACAGTACGAGCAAGGTAAATTGTTAATTACAGTGACCGGTTTGTGATTACTAATTTACATTGCTTTTCAAGTTCAAAACTCTTCAAATCGGTTGTGACATTGACATCTATTGGTTCTAAGTTAAGGTATATATTCTTATCCAAGTGCATTAACTTTAGTACTCATTTACCGTGTTGGCGTTGGTTACCCATACTAAAATCCGTGCGTTGGTCCCATAATCAGCTTGAGTCCAGACATTTAGGGATGTCTGAATCTCTCAAACTATTGCTCTGATACCAACTTGTAAGGCCCCTTTCCCGGGTAACCTCACTTGTTGGATTTACTTATAAACATAGTCATAAATATTGAACTTAAATTAAAACATTCGAGAGTAGCGAAAACAAACATCATTCAATAAATAGCATAACAGCGGAAGTCTTAACAATAAAAAACACAACATTTTTAATTAACAATCAAAAGTGGGATGTCATTCGCTTGCCGGGTAACCATCACGCCTTCGCACGACCCTTCCTTTCTTTACCTGAAATGTATACTAAAAGTCAGCTAACGCTGGTGAGTTCTAGTTTAAAGCGATTAGGTATGAACATTATTTATTTAAAAGTATGCATAATTATATATACATTTATATAAATACGTATTCGTAGCTTTTGCTTTTCTTTCATCATTCTTATGTGATTACATAGATATGCATTCACCTTTACTTTCCTTAACATTCATTGGTCATACACATAAGGGTGATCAACCCGTCTTTTACTGCGTATATCACAAAGACATACGCCCTTAAGCTACCGTCGTAGCCCTTTTACTCGTCCGGTCCTAGAAACCGTCCACCTTAAAACCGTCCGGCCAACCTTCGGCCGTCAGTCTTAACCGTCCTACTGTCGTAGTCCGTCATATTCGCCCGTCTGCCCTGAGGAATCCGTTTCCCACGCGAACTATTGTTTATGCAACCGTTATACTATTAAAGCATTTACTTCGACCGCCCATTAATGCCTTTTGTACGTCCTAGCTTGCGAAGGAACGTACTTTTCCCGGTTGCGAAATAGTCGCGTGGTCGTCCGTCTACAGAAGTAGCCGTTAGCTTCGTTTCCGTCCATAACGTATACATACATTCATAACATGCAATATATATAATTATAAAGCAAGATTTCATTTATTTACGTTATGCCATTCTTTCATTCATTCTTTGTAAACATACGTTTCATTTTTTGTTCATAATTCATTTTCATATATATATAAATATATATTAGTATATCACGTATGATCACATTGGAATTCATATAATTTATTCATTTAGTGTATACACTTCAGTCCCAAAACATTTAAAATGATTTGCACATAACATAGAAGGGGGGCACATAGAACTCACCTGATAATCTAGTCTTGGTTGTCCTAAACAAAGGCCCAACAACGTCACGTACGATCTGAATTAGGTAGTTAAATACACATCAGACCCAATCCCGACTCTAACGGTTTAATCATACTGAATTAGGCGAACATACTGACTTCACTATCTAGCCTGATGCCTGCGCACTTAGCAAGTGCGCAGGGCCTGGTTCATGCGTACTTGACAAGTGCGCAGAACATTCTTCTTGCGTACTTGATAAGCACGCAGGATCTTCCTCCTGCGTACTTGATAAGTACGCAGGATCTTCCTTATGCGTACTTGATAAGTACGCAGGACATCCTTCTTGCGTACTTGATAAGTACGCAAGACCTGTTTCCTGAACATGCCCGAAATTCTTGCATGCTAACCCGATCATGCCAATCTTACAACTTTCTTTGATCAAAATGTGCGGTTTTCATTCTAGATGGTAGTTCTAAGATTATTTTCAAGTTTCATCCATAAAAACGTCTCCTATTTAGCTAAAACCCGAAAAACCCCAAAACGAACAAAAACTCAGTTTAGGGTCGAATCGTTACCTGGATTGGAATTCTGATTTGGAGGTTTTGCTCACGAGCTCAGCAGTAACGTGCTCCTTCAATTTCGGGTCGATCCGTCAACTTTCTCTCTCTAGATCCGAGCTCTCCCTTCTCTCTCTAGATTGCCAGTTGTGGTAGAAATAAGAGTCTAAGGCTATCTTGACCCTTATATACCTGGGTTTCCCTCGGCCCGTTGGAGCCGAGCCCAAGCCCATCCATTTTTCTTTCATTTTTTTTGACGGTTACATCTCTATCGTGTTATTATTTACTTATTTATTATTTTTGGGATGTTACAAAATCTTTTGGAGACAAAATAAGTAAAATACATATCTTTATAACTATGTTTGATTTAACGTATAACAACCGGTATTTGAACATTATGTATACGCGTGCTATATTTTGTTACTAATATATTTATTCCCAAGCATGACGAACATAATTATAAGACTCGATTTTGTTAACTAATTCGTTTTTACAAAATTCATTTTATAAAACTATAAGCCTTGATCTTTAAATTGTTAAGTTGGGAAGTAACCCATTTTAATTATTGGGATGTAAAGGAAGCTATTTTATTTAGTATTATTAGGTAAAACCTAATAAATCATAATTTATTTAAACAAACACTTTAACAAATTATTAATTTGAAATCCCTAATTTATAATTTATACTTGGAAGATAAATATGATTATTTTTGTTATAAAACCTTTTACCTTGTAAAGAAACTTAACAACCTTTTATACAATTTATTTTTATAAAACATTAAAACAGATTTCATGTTTTTAAATGATAATTAATTATGGTTTAATTATTTATTTAATTAAAACATTATTCGTATACTATAAATTTTGGTTTGATTACTAATTAACTACACCGTTATTTTCTTTTAAAACACTTATTGTTCTTGAAAACCAAACTAAATAAATAAAAAGTCTTATTTATTTATGTATCCAATTTACCTATTTACTCAACTAATTATAATTCATTTACTCAATTATTTATTTATTTACAAACAAGAGTAAATTACTTATTCAATAATTTGTTTATTTATAAACAAAAGAGTACAAATGAGTTATTCATATATTTACAAAACAAATGGAACCATTTATTTATACACTTATACCTTTTTACAAGCAAATACACAAGTGTCATTTGAAACTCAAACAAACATTTTCTTAAATAATCAAGGACCCCTACATCCATCTCTTTACACAATAGGATTTTCTTTATTTAATTGAACACATCATTGATACAATTATACCATCAACTCATAGGTTAACCTTGAGGTTAGCTTGAACTTTTTGTGTAACAAACAATATACTTGTGTGACATACAAAGCTTCATATTGCAAGGTGAGTTTCATAGCCCCTTTTACATACTTTTGTTTACAAATACTCGGGGTGGAACATGTCTACATTACTTTACATACATAATTCAATTACCTATGTTCTTATGCAAAGTTCATGTGCTTTATATCTTAAACTACTTGGTGATACATGTGTTCATGTTTAATACAATCATTAACTTGCATGGCAAGCCAAAGGTAGTACCTTTATGATCATTTATATGGGAATCTGGTTCATTACTTAACATAAACCTTGGCGGGTTTGTGTATACATTTTGGTACTTCACGCAGTCCGGGTGATTGTGCATACATATTTACATGGCTTGATTATACGCTTTGGAACCTCGTATGTTTTCAAATTTATGCCTTAGACTTGCTCTGAACATATTGAATTGTAAATCTTATTCAACTTTGTTTGGTGTCAAAACCTATGTTACTCACCAACTACCCGTTTGAGGACCAGTCTTGATCACTTAGGGCCATGGACACTAGTTAAAATAAATTCAAGTTTTGATTATGTTATGTTTTCTCATTTTTCTTGTAACGGATATTTAATACGATAAATAAATATTGTAACGCATTAAATAGTTGATCAAGTACTTATGAACAATCTCCACGTCCGCCCCCACGTATTCCGCCGTCGGTTGGGGTGTGATAGTAGGTTCGCTATGATGGGTTTAAGTGAACATGATAGGTCCACTAGGATGGCATCAGGCGAACCTGTCAAGTTCGCCTGAACTTCATCTTCTTCCTCACGAAACCCTAGATCATTTCGGTTAAGGTTCCAGACATTCAAGCATCGATCTTTTTACATTAAAAACATTCCATTTAAGTTCATGAACATAGATCTAAGCTTGGTTTCTCATTTCGTACGTATAACCTGTGACTTTCTGTGATTTTAACCCGAAACCGAAAATGTACAAAAACTCAGATTTAGAGGTGATGCTAACCTCATGGGATCCGATTTCTGTTGCTACACGTTGATGTGATACCGAGTGATGATTCCCAAGCTTTTGAACCACCTCCCTTCGGTCTCTCTCTCTAACCCGATTCTCTCTCTCTAGAAACTTGCGCAACTTTGTGAATTGAGGATGGGGTGATGAGTTTGCTGATCATGAGGGTTTTACCTTCCCCCTTCGGGCCCACTGGCCAGCCCACTTCCTTTCCTTCCCATTCTCTTACTACAACTTGCGTTGTAATCCTCGATCTTATTTCGTTTAGCCGTTTTATTATTTGGGATGTTACACGTTTAAAAAAAACAGAACGTTCAAAAAAAAAAACGAAAAACAGGCGCACATTCCTGTTTTTTGTTGGAACATGTTTGTGACAAATAGCTTTTGTAATAGATTAGGTCTTTATATTGTATTCCAAGTATTAGTTAAGTTTTGTAATAGACAAACTTCACAAGTTCGCCTAAGCCATGGGTGTGTCTTTGTGTTTCATCTTGTTCTTATCATTACGTACGCGAATATTCGTTGGATTCCGCACTCCGAGTTCGTGTTGTGTGTTATACGTCTGAGATTGATCCGTAGACCCACTGGGACCTACAATGATGATGAACCAGATGTTGGTGATCAGGGTGAGCATCAAAAAGTTGATGTAAATCCGTCTCTGGCTCAGGGGGAGTCTACATCTGTTGAAAATATCCAATATGTGGAAAGGATAAGGTTGTGGAGGCTACTGATATGTTAGATAATTCATTTTATGAAGATTCTGATATGGATGAGGCTGACAAGCATTAATGCTTATCTGATTTGGATGATTTGGTTGAAGATGAGGCAATTGAAGATGATTTGTCAGACATTGAAGAGGGAGAGATAGTGGAGTTAGAGATTGAGAAAGATGCACATGTAATAAAATATGAAGGCTATGATGGATTGAATGTGACGAAAGAATTCTTTCAAGATAATGTGATTCCAGAAGATGTGTCAGAAGGGATTGTAGAGTCTGATCATGAAGTTACTGAGTATAATCTGAGTACTGCTACTGATAACAAGCCTGAAGAACCGGTGTTGTATAAGGAAACCGGGATGACCAAAGAGAAATGGCTTGAGTTGGTGAGAAGCTGGAAGAAGGTTTTGCTAGTATCTCCGCATCCACCAATTTTGAAAGCAAGATATGCCAATCAAGATCATTGTGTTGGTAGAATATTGAGCTAGTTTTATGATGATGAATTCAAAATGTTTGTGATAAAGAGAACTGACGGAGTTCAGTATTTGAATCCATGGTTAAAGTACTTCAATTCACTTCCGAGATGTGAAGTTAACGATCTTGCAACTTAGCCGTTGATCAACAGATCGAGAAATGGGATTGCTGATTCTATTGCTAAGCTGATAAGTACTGAAAGAAACTCGGGAAAATATGAAAGGTTGAAGCCTCAAAGGGGTAAGAGAATTAAAGATGTAGATCCTGTGACAAAGAAAAAGATCTGGAGATGCAAATTTAAACCTGGGAGGGCAGTTCAAAAGATACCTTTAAAGAAAGTACCACAAGACTTTTTGGGTAATATCAAGTTGTGGTATGTGGATGTGGATACTGTAGAAGCTGTTTTTGAAGATAAAGATGGGAAGATTCTAGTGTGTTTCTATGACGCTATGAATCTGATTAATTTTTCTAAAAAGGGTCAGTTGATGCTCAAACGCAAAGAGATTATATACACCAGTGAGTGGAGAGAACAGACGATGCAGTACAAGAGGGTTTTACATGTGTGTATAAGTCAAGGAGTGTTTGCCGAAAGCAAGCTACCAGAGAATTGGAAAAGCAGGACTTGAAGATAAAGACCAATCTATTGTCAAGAGGGAGCTTGTTGGAACATGTTTGTGACAAATAGCTTTTGTAATGGATTAGTTCTTTATGTATCTTTAAGTTTGTAATATTTTCCATGTGTTAGTTAAGTTTTGTAATAGGCGAACTTAAGCCATGGGTGTGGCGAACTTGATAAGTTCGTCTGTGACGAACTTGATAAGTTCGTCTGTGGCAGTGTGTTGCCTACATATAGCACTACGAGAAAAATGTCATTTTTCCGACAAGCATTTCCGACCAAAATTTTTTTATCGAAAATTCCGACAACTTTCCGACCAGCCCTAAATTTAGCGACAAGTTTCCGACAAATAACCGACAAAAGATGAAACTTGTCGGAAAATTGTCGAAAATTTCCGACCAAAATGATATTAACCAAATTGTTTGGAGTTTGGTCGGAAAATGGTCGGTAATTTCCTACAAATTTCCGACCAAAATGATTTTAACCAAATTGTTTGGAGTTTGGTCGGTAATTTCCTACAAATTTCCGACCAAAATGATTTTAACTAAATTGTTTGTAGTTTGGTCGGTAGTTTCCTACAATTTTCCGACCAAAATGATTTTAACTAAATTGTTTGTAGTTTGGTTGGAAAATGGTCGGTAATTTCCTACAAATTTCTGACCAAAATGATTTTTTTTTTACTTATTGATTATAACAATAATTAACATATAAATAATAATAAAAATAATATTATTAAGAATTATAAGAAAAATAATAATATTTTTGATGATAACAAATAATAAATAACAAAAAGAAAAATAAAACGCATGTGTGTGTATCAGTATGCGTGTGTATGTGTGTATGTAACATCATAAGTTTTTAAAATAATAAAAAAAGGTCTTAAATTAAAAAGGGAATAAAAGAGGAGAGACTATTTGGGGAATTATCTAAAAGAGGGAAAACACTCCTACATAACCTAGGCCAGCCTACCCCTTGCGTAAACCTCACCATTCCATCCTGCAAAGTTCGCGCAAACATGTGTATGTTTTCGATAAGTTCTCGGACAGAGAGGAAAGGTTGAAGCAAATCGGATTCGAGCTATTGTCTTGCTTCACCACTGCAGATACAAGGATTTCACACGCTTTTGAGGTAAAAATCTGCCTTAAAGCTTCCACTTTCGTTCATATGAAGGACTACTAAGTAAAAGAGAAGTTTTAACCTAAAAGACTCTAATTTTACATATGAAATAGAATAAAGGATTTAGATTTAATGTTATGGATGTTAAACAAATGCTTTGAACGTATAAAGTTGGAAACTTGACATGAAAACAGTCCAGATCTGGATCCATACAAAGGTCGGGTTATCATCAATTGAAGGTTAGAGATGAAGACATTCCAAAGACAACATTATGTATGAGATATGGACACTATGAGTTCTTAGTAATGTCATTTGGTTTGACTAATGCCCCCGCTACATTCATGTATCTCATGAATAGAGTATGTCGATCAATGTTGGACCAATCTGTGATCGTGTTCATTGATGATATTATAATTTACTCTAAGAATGAAGGTGATCATGCATATCATCTCAAGGAAGTACTGGAAACACTTAGAAAGGAGAAATTGTATTCAAAATTCTCTAAGTGTGCATTTTAGCTCCGAGAAGTTCAGTTCTTGGGCCATGTGATAAACGCGGAAGGAATTCTTGTAGATCCTTTAAAGATAGAAACGGTGATGAAATGGAACCCGCCAAAGACACCTACAGAGATACGAAGTTTCTTAGGTTTAGCTGTTACTATAGAAGATTCATTCAGGATTTCTCCAAGATTGCTGCCCCATTGACAAAACTCACAAAAAAGGAGACAAAATTTGTATGGGGAATAAAGCAAGATAATGCTTTTCAAAAGCTAAATGAGAAATTTACTCAAGCTCCGGTTTTGTCTTTACCGAAAGAAACAGAGGATCTGGTAGTTTACTCTGATGCTTCCTATCAGGGATTAGGTTGCATACTCATGCAAAGAGGTAAGGTTATAGCCTATGATTCAAGGCAACTCAAACCTCATGAAACTAACTACCCGACTCATGATTTAGAGTTAGCTGTTGTAGTATTTGCACTTAAAATATGGAGACACTATCTGTATGGAGTTAAGTGCGCAAACTACACAGATCATAAAAGCTTAAAGTATTTCTGTCACACCCCCAAATTCCACTAACGGAGGTTTACCGTTTGGAAGGTGACACACCAGGATCTCAGTCATTAGTTACATCAAACGACACTATATGGGACTTAAAATGTCATAACATAAAAGTTCAGAGTTAAGGCAGAAGCGTTTAAACAAGATAGTTATTGCGCAAAACAAATGCGCCCAAGTTTAATTTAATAAAAGCAAGTGAATTGTCTCAAATGTTTGCATATGAATGAAATAACAGTAGGACTCCACGTATGCCCTAGATGTGCAACATGTGCCTTAGCGACCTGAGAAACATGTAAGAAAAAGTGTCAACATGAGGTTGGTGAGTTCACAGGTTTCAAGTTTGCAATAAGAGAGTGTTTGCCAGATTATGTACATTCAATATGCATATCTATAGGTAGCTAGCCTATGTTCATGTCTTACTAAAGCGCTCGCAACCGAAGCTGACAGTGTGTTTGTTTGTTTGTTTGCCTCCAGCCAGGTCTATCAACTCTGACTAATGTGTTAAGGTCGATATTTCAACCGTTCGACCTCCAATCGAGTTAACGCGACTAACCCGGGTGGGGTTTGTCAAACCCAGTAGTACTACCAAAATTACCTCGCTAATTCCATATTAACGGTCCGAAGTGTGTGAGGACTTTCATGTTAGTGTGTTACGCTTAGCCTCAATAGTGATATCATATGAAGTACCATAATCAAAATAGTTTGCGTCATGTTTTCTCCCCCAACGGGAAAAACATTAAAAATAATGTTTGTTTGCGTACATGTTTCTCCCACACGGGGAAAACAAGTAAAAGTATGATGGTTCATGTACATGTTTCTCCTCCAATAGGAAAACGAGTAAAAAGCGACCGTGAAACTCACCTGGGTTGAGTAGTAGGTTGAATCACACAAGTATGAGATTTGGTGCACAAGTGTTAGCATGCAACCGCTTACGTATGCCCTAGAATTATAAACATAACAATTAGGGACACATGGGATTTTGTGACGACTACACGGGAGATTTGAACGTCCTAGAACATACTTAGGATCAACGAGTACACGAACATGTCCGCGAGAATAAGGATTTTTTAATATAATAAAATAAGATAATGCGTTTCGTTTCGAACGTCTCCAATTACGAAGGATATTAATTAAAAGATATATATTCGCGCGTTTGTGCCATTTAATAATGGCCTAAGAAAATAATATAATTTATTATATTATTTTAAGTTCGGAGAAAATGCACAATAACCAATTACGTGGCGAAAATAACAAATATATTATTTTTATTCGAGGATAATAACGTGAGTAAATAATATAAACAATTATATTATTATTTAGTTTGAAACGTTACACGAGATCAATAAACGAGTTGAAATAATATTAAATATATATTATTTTTAGTTGGGGTCACGGGTTGAAAATAATATAAACATATTATTTTATACGGAGTCGTGGCTTGAAAATAATATAAATATATTATTTTAAAAGTGGAAATAATACTAATTATAAGTTATAAAACCAAACCAGAGCATACGGGTGGTTTACCGGGCTAGAACATATTAATATATTAACATAATAGTATTAGAAAAGATTTTATGTAAAAATAAATTCAAAAGTGGCTAGAAAAATAAATGGTGCTAGTGAGGTTCGAACCCGGGTCTCACCTACACCAACACACAGACTTAACCATTACACCCGCTAGGGCAATCACATACGAATCAGGATCGGGATGATTTTATCCCAAAGCTCCAATGAGCTTCCCTCCCCAAACGCATACATGATCGAACCCGTCCCAAATCCCACAATTTCGACCACCATCGATCAAGATGAATTAGGGGTTTTGTTAGTTAGTCAAAAGCGAACCGGTGTGTGATTTAATTTCAAAATCAACTAGTTTAGGATCGTTAGATCTGGTTTAAGAAAGCCAAAAACCCTAGATATGAACATAAGATTAATTTGATAATCATAGGATTTTTAATAAGAATGAAATTACGAATCTAACCATACCATTTGATTGTATTGAGATCAAGTTTAGACCCGTATTCGATTAAACCGTAAATTGGGATGAACCCTAGAATCAGATCACGTTTAATTCGATAAAGCAAGATTGGATTAGCATAGGGCTTTTGATCAGTGACAGGTTACGAAACTAACCATACACTTTAATTGGATTTAAACTGAGTCTAAGATCAAAAGCCCCAAATTGATTTATGAACAAACCCTAGATACGGGATTGAGTTTAATTCGATAATGTAAGCCCTGAAATTGATAGGGCTTTCTCTAAACAGATGAAAACGAAGGTGAGGGTGTATTTAGTTACCTTAATTGGTGTCGGATTGATGGTGATCGAGTAGAACAGGTGCCGATCGAGTATAGCTTGGTCTCTAGCGTCACTGGGTCCTGCTCCGGCCAAGTTGATGCGCGTATAAGCTTCAGAGGGATTCGTTTGTCATGTGCAGAGTGTTCAATTGTGAAATTAACAGGTGAATTACTCGAATTTGTTGTGTTCATGAAGATGGTCGGCGGTTACGAGTTAATTATACATAATTAGAGTTTAATTCGCGTATAATGGTGATTTTAAGTGCTCAATCATGGTTGTTTATGGCAGGGACGTGTGTATCAGTTACAAAATCAAACAGAAAACGATCGTGGGATTTGAATTTGATCAAAATCACATGTTTGACTTTCCAAAAGTCAAACAGAATCAAGAATAGGCTAATTACCGGTTTGGTCCCTCTGTTTATGGTTTATAAGTTTGGGAATTGGCATAATTAACCCTTGTGGTTTGAATTAAGGTTAGAAACTTGATTAGTTGACTTTCAGAACTTAAATCTTGGATTTTGACTTTAACAAGTCAAATAGAATGTGTTTGGGCTAATTACACAATTAGTCCTTGTAGTTTAAGTTTGAAAAATAGGCAGAATTAGTCCTTGAAGTTTGAGATAAGCAAACCAAGTTAGAATTTAACTTCATTAACATAGTTAACTGGAAAAGTTCGGATTGTCACATCATCCCCTAGTTGAAAGAATTTTCGTCCCGAAAATTAAAATAGAGAAAATTTTTTTTCTAGTTGTCACATCATCCCATAGTTGAAAGAATTTTCGTCCCGAAAATTAAAATAGTACCTTAAGAGTTTGACGTGGATTGCTTGAACAAATGAGGATACTTGCGCATCATCTGATGCTCGTTCTCCCATGTGAATTCCGGTCCGCGTTTTGAGTTCCAACGAACTCTGACAATAGGGATTTTACTGCGTTTGAGCGTTTTGACTTCCTTATCAATGATTTCTACCGGTTCTTCAACGAACCGCATTTGTTCATCGATGTGTAATTCCTTAAGAGGAACCGCGAGTGTCTCGTCTGCTAGACATTTCTTCAAGTTCGAGACATGAAAGACATCGTGTACACCACTAAGTCTATCAAGTAAGTCTAGTTGATACGCTACTGGGCTAATTCTCTTCACTCTCTTGAATGGTCCAACATAATGAGGATTCAGTTTGCCTCGCTTCCCGAAGCGAATGACACCTTTCCAAGGTGAGACTTTGAGTAAAACCATATCGCCTAATTAAAACTCTAACTATTTACGACGCTTATCGGCGTAGCTCTTTTGACGATCACGAGCTGCCGCCATACGGTTTTGGATTTGAACGATCTTCTCAGAGGTTTCGAATACAAGTTCGGGACATGTAAGTTGGCTATCCCCAACTTCAGCCCAAAAGATAGGAGATCGGCATTTACGTCCGTACAATGCCTCGAATGGTGCCGCCTTGTTGTGGGAGAACTCCACTAAAGGTAAGTGAGACTCCCAAGTGTTACCGAAATCGATCACACAAGCTCTAAGCATGTCCTCTAAGGTTTGAGTGGTACATTCTGTTTGACCATCTGTTTGCGGATGATATGATGTACTCATGTCTAGACGTGTGCCTAGGGATTTTTGTAATCATTGCCAAAACCGAGAGGTGAATCGAGCGTCTCGATCCGAAATGATTGAAATTGGCACACCGTGCCGAGAGACTACTTCATTCAAGTAAATACGAGTGAGTTTTTCCATCTTGTCGTTTTCTTTGATTGCAAGGAAATGTGCAGATTTTGTCAAGCGATCTACGATTACCCAGATGGTATCGCATCCGCTAGGGGTTCTGGGTAGTTTGGTTATGAAGTCCATAGAAATCTGCTCAAATTTCCACATTTGGGATCTCTGGCTGTTGAAGTAGACTAGAAGGCTTTTGGTATTCCACTTTGACCTTTGAGCAAGTCAGGCACTTGCTTACATAGGTGGCTATATCGGCCTTCATCTTCGGCCACCAATATAACACCTTTAGGTCATGGTACATCTTGTCAGAACCTGGATGAATAGAGTATCGAGATTTATGGGCTTCATCCATAACCAGTTCTCTTAAGTTCCCATATGATGGAATCCAAATTCGCTCTGCGAAGTAGCGAATGCCTTCTGACTTAACTTCCAATTGTTGTTCCATTCCTCGCGTACCTTCTGAAGATAGATTTTCCTCTTTTAAAGCTTCAAGCTGGGCACTGTGGATCTTGTCGGGTAACCCGTTGTGTATGGTAAGTTGTAGTGCTCGAACTCACTTGTGTTTTGTCTCCTTACGGCTCAGAGCATCGGCTACCACATTAGCCTTCCCCGGGTGATATTTGATTGCACAGTCATAATCGTTTAGAAGTTCAACCCAACGTCGTTGTCTCATGTTCAGCTCTTTCTATTCAAAGATATGCTGAAGACTCTTGTGATCGGTGTAAATTGTGCACTTGGTACCGTACAAGTAGTGTCTCCATATCTTCAGTACAAATACCACAGCTCCCAATTCTAAGTCATGGGTCGTGTAGTTTTTCTCATGAATCTTCAATTGACGAGAAGCATAGGCAATGACCTTATCACGTTGCATTAAAACACAACCAAGACCTCGAATGGATGCATCGCAATATACCACAAAATCATCCGTTCCTTCTACAGAGATAGGATGGGTGCACTACAGAGCTTTTGTTTGAAAAGTTGGAATGCTGACTCTTGGGTGTCACTCCAGTCGTAGGGTTTACCCTTTTGAGTTAGAGCAGTGGGGGGTTGAGCTATCTTAGAAAAATCCTTCAATGAAACAACGGTAGTAGCGAGTTAATCCCCAGAAATTGACGCACCTTCGTCGGCGTTGTAGGTGTTGACCAATTCTTGATTGCTTCTACTTTAGTTGGATCGACATGTATTCCTTTCTAGCTATCTACATATCCTAAGAATTGCACTTCATGAATCCAGAATTCGCACTATGAAAGTTTTGTGTACAATTGTTCTTGTTTTAGCAATTCTAGAACCGAACGCAGGTGTTCCTCAAGTTCATCCATATTCTTGTAATAGATGAGGATGTTATCAATGAAGACGATGATGAACTGATCTAGGTACGGTTTACAGACACGGTTCATGAGGTCCATGAATACCGCGGGTGCATTGGTCAATCCGAATGGCATGGCCATGAATTCGTAGTGACCATACCTAGTTCTGAATGCCAACTTTTAGATGTCCTCATCTCGGAATCTTAGTTGATGATAACCAGATCTAAGATCTGTCTTGAAATAGAAGCTTGATCCTTGGAGTTGATCAAATAGATCCTTAATGCGGGGTAGAGGATAAAGGTTTTTTATGGTTACTTTGTTTAGCTCACGGCAAACAATGCACATGTGGAAAGTCCCATCTTTCTTCTTGACGAATAGGACTAGAGCTCCCCATGGCGATGAGCTAGGTCGGATGAAACCTTTATCCAACAACTCTGGCAGTCGTGTGGATAGTTATGGTAACTCACTGGGTGCAAGTATATACAATGCCCGAGCAATAGGCGCTGCTCCGGGTGTTAGAATGATCTGTAATTTGAATTGACGGTGAAGCTGAAGATCAGGAAATTCTTCGGGAAATACCTTAGGATAATCACGAAAGATCGGGATATCGTAAATCTTCTTCTCCTCAGATGGCTGCTCAGTGACGAGAACCAAAATGGCAGTATGACCTTTACGTAGACACTTATGCGCTTTCATGAAGGATATGATGCCTATGACTGCACCACTCGTTTTGCCTTAGACAGAAAGGGGTTCTCCACTCAGGAGAGGAAGGCGAACAATTTCTCACGACAGACAATCACGGCTTGGTTCTTAGATAACCAATCCATTTCGACAATTACGTCAAAACTACCGAGTGTGACTGGCATGAGGTCAATGTCAAGCTTATGACCAGCCAATCCCATTTTACACTCCTTAAGATTGTGAGTTGCTACGATTATTTGACCGCCATCTATCCCTATAGTGTACTTAGTTTCTAATAGAGTCGGAGTACGACCGCACCAGCATGAAATTCATGAAGTCATGCTGAGTGTGACACCCAACAAATTTTCGTTAACCCCGTTAACCTAAACTCCGTTATCTCATAAACTACAGAGACCAAACCTGTCAAATCTCAAACATCTCAAACCACAAGGACTATTCCTCTATTTCACCAAAACTCAACCAAGCACGGTCGCGCCAGTGCAGGAGCACGGTTGCGCCGTGTACTCAAGCACGGTCGTGCCTGGTGCACAGGCACGGTCGCGCCTCTTGCCCAGTTGAAATATAAACCATACTTAATTCGCTAAATCATTTCAATTCGTAACCGGAAACCACGATCGAGCCATTAACGACCATTATTGTAGTCTTAAACACCAGCATTATCTCGAATTAAACTCCATTATGGGTAATCATTTCAAAACCGTCGATCTCATTATCATATCACTCGAATCCGATCATTTGGAATTGTTACTACGCAAACAAAATACTCCCACACCTCATACGAACCTCTGTCAAGCTCTCGCGTATTCCATTTTGTCCGGAAACGAAGTCGGAGTCACCGGAATTCAAGCCAAAACACATCACGGTCGAGCTCTATTAATTCGTCAGTGTTTGAGGTAATTGAACACATCCTTATCTTCGTTTTAGCATTTAGATTGAAAGCCCTAACTTATTCAGGGCTTACATCACTGAATTGGACTCGAATCAGAACTAAGTTTTTCATACTCTTCATTTTAATCGAACTCTGGCCTAGACAGAGCCTCAACCCAATTAAAATACATGGTTATGTTCGCAATACCTTATTTATCAAAACCCTATGATTTCTAACATTAACCTTATAACATTCGAGCAATTTTGTTTCTAAAATTGACCAGACACGGTCGCGCTAATCTTCTATAGCAGTCGTGCCTCTCCGAGCACAGTCGTGCCCCGTACCTGACCTGGTCGTGCCTACTATCCAGACAAGGTCATGCCCTGAAAACCACAGACACGGTCGTGCCTGTCACGAGCACGGTCGTGCCTGATGAACAAACCCCGGTTATGCCTTCTAACCAACCACATGCGCGCTTTAGACCAGCACGGTCGCGCTCACTAGCCTAGGCACGGTGGTGCCTATCTTAGGCACGGTCGTGTGTGGGTTAATTATTTGGCAGATACTTGTTTAACAATCTTATTTTTTCTAATCAATATTTGAATATTATATTATTATAATTAGAACTCAGAAACGACCCGTAGGCTCGGGTGTGGTTTTATAACTTATATTTATAGTATTTCCACTTAAAATAATATTATTTTCAAGCCCCGACTTCGTATGAAATAATATGTTTATATTATTTTTAACCCTCGACTCCTAGTACAAAATAATATATATAGTTATATTATTTTCCTAACCATTTTAAATGGAAAACGTACGAATTTATTTATTTACTTAATGTTATTTGTTATTAGCGTTCGACACGTAACGCATTACCTTAATTATTATATTAAGGAATATATATTTCCGTAGACGCGTTTGTCTACTCTTAAATCTTTAGGATGTTTTAAGACGTTCTAATCTTCCGTGTCGTCGTCACAAATCCCATATGTCCCTAACTTATGGGTTTATAATTCTAGGGCATACGTAAGCCGTGCAGGCTAACACTTGAGGTTCTAAATCTCATACTTGTATGATACTACCTACTACGCAACGCATGTGAGTTTCACCATTTTACTTGTTTTCCAATTAGGGGAGAAACATGCATACTCACAAACATTATTTTAATTGTTTTCCCGTTGAGGAGAAACATGCATACTCACAAACATTATTTTACTTGTTTTCCCGTTGGGGAGAAACATGCATACACACAAACAATATTTTACTTGTTTTCCCATTAGGGAGGAACATGCATACAAATGAATATCATTTTACTTGTTTTCCCGTTGGGGAGAAACATGCATACAAACAAACATCCTCTTACTTTTTTTCCCGTTGGGGAGAAACATGCATACGAACAGGCATCCGTTACTTGTCTCCCAGCCAGGGAGAGACATACACACGGATATGGATCACATAGTATTTCATTACCACTTGTGTACCTAAGTGAAAACATAACATGCAAAGTCCTTACACACTCGGACCGTTAATATATGGAGTATAGCGAGGAAATTTGAGTAGTACTACTGGGTTTGATAAACCCCACCAGGGTTAGTCGCGCTAACTTGATTGGAGGTCTAACGGGTGTAAGTTGTCCTAAACACTTGCCATTGTGGATGTTAGCAATGGCAGAAGGCATCTCAAACATAAACAGTGAGCTTCGGTTGCGAACACTTAGTGTAACTTGTACATTATCTAGCTAGCAATAGGTGTGACTTACGTATGTGGATCCAGCAACACTCAAACAATTTATTTACTTACAAACCTGTGAACTCACCAACCTCGTGTTGACACTTTTCTTACATGTTTCTCAGGTCGCTAAGGCAAAGGTTGCACACTTAGGACATGCATGGAGTCCTACTATCATTTCATTCTCATGCAAACATTCAAAAAAATTACTTGTTTTATTAAACTAAACTTGGGCGCGCTTGTTTTGCGCATTTATTTTCTTATTTAAAAGCTTCCGCATTAACTCTGAACTTTTATGATATTAAATTTATGTCCCATATAGTGTTGTTTGATGTAACTATGACTGAGATCCTGGTTTGTCATGCACCAAACGGTAAAACTCCGTTAGTGGAATTTGGGGGTGTGACAGATTGGTATCAGACTCATTGATTTATAGAGAACTAGGATTGCATACTAGACTATAACCGCAAACATGCATTAGTTACACGACACATACACTCATACATCATACACATGGTATCCATACATACATTGCATTGCAGGCATGATGACAACATCCATATCACCCTCTTCTGACGAGGAACACGTCATTCTCATTATATCATCATACCCGGTGGCGACACTCGGGGAGTCATCAGAACAACATCCACTCCCGTCTGTGGGCAGCGAGACAAAGCTTTCAGAAGAGTCACTCACACCATCATCATCTGCACCCTTGTTACACCATCAGAGCCGAAGATGACACCGGATTGAGCCTATCGATGACACAATCAGAAGTGGTGTGACTTTTTAGGACTGTATTAGGGACAACACCCAACAATGGCACATATCTCTTTGGGAATAGGTTTCGTCGGACCGCTAGCAACAATACGCTGGATTGGACCATCGTAGTGTATTTCACGAGTGAATACTCGGATCAAACGATTCCTGACTACTCATCCTGATATGAGTTCTAGTTGATCAACTTATGGTTGATGACTAAGCCTCTCGATGACTTATCATATCTGACAACACTCTGTACTCGGCAATACAAACTAAAGGACATTTTGACACAGGACATGGAGAACTAGGGTGAGCATGCAAAGCAAGTTATCATTACGGGTGCACACGTAATAGTAATTTGAGATGCATGCAAGTCCTGGTGAAACCTAGTGTGTGGATAAATGGTCCTATTCAGTGATTTACAGATTTAAATTTCCACTGTCAGTAGAAATTCTTGTAAACCACTCAACGACTAGTTGGTATCATTAAACATGTTCAACAGTTGATAGACGCGACTATCAAGTTGAAGAGATTTACGGACACACTGAGCTATATTCAATGGAACCCATCATTTTATCTCATTCATGTAAGTGTCTTAGTGAAATTAAGACTCTCATCCAAACGTGATCACTGAAACCAACTCAATTGAAACTCTGGTAGAACCTCATGGTAAATCCATCGACTCCAACTATGTAAGCGAAATTTGAAGAATTCTTTCTAAACTAACACGTTATTCCTTACAATCCAACAATAGATTTCATTTGACCTTGTTACCTCATCCTGTGACTAATCCTTGGTCTAATTTGATTTATACCCCAACATATCCAGTTATTTCAATGACCTCACAAATTTCTTACTAGTACGGTCATATTTCAACCCTACTAGAAGGTAAGTATACCATAGAAATAGCTGATGAAAAGATATTTGAAGCAGATCACATTCTTAAGGGATGTAAATGTGGATTAGCAGGTCATGAACTTGAGATTGACCTTATGCCAGTCACACTTGGCAATTTCGACGTAATTGTCGGAATGGATTGGTTATCTAAGAACCAAGCCGAGGTTAACTTTCGTGAAGAAATTGTTCACTTTCCTCTCCCGAGTGGAGAAACCCTTTCAGCCCAAGGCAAAATGAGTGGTGCAGCCATAAGCATCATATCCTTCATAAGAGCGTAGAAGTACTTACGTAAATGTCATACTGCCATTTTGGCTCTCGTCACCTAGCAGCCATCTGAGGAGAAGAAGATTGACGATATTCCGATCGTTCGTGATTATCCGGAAGTATTTCCCGAAGATCTACCATATCTTCAGCCGCATCGTCAAGTCGAATTTCAAATTGATCTAGCACCCGGAGCAGCGCCTATTGCTCGGGCACCCTGTAGACTTGCGCCTAGTGAATTGCAAGAGCTATCCACATAACAGCAAGAGTTGTTGGATAAAGGTTTCATCTGACCTAGCTCATCGCCATGGAGAGCTCCAATCCTATTCGCTAAGAAGAAAGACGGGACTTTCCGTATGTGCATTAACTACCGTGAGCTGAACAAAGTAACCATCAAGAACCGATATCCTCTGCCCCACATTGACGATCTGTTTGATCAACTCCAAGGATCAAGCTTCTATTCAAAGATCGAGCTTAGGTCCGGTTATCATCAATTGATAATCCGAGAACAAGGATCTCATGAACTAAGTACGGCTATTACGAGTTTATGGCCATGCCATTTGGACTGACCAACCGCGGTGTTCATGGATCTCATGAACCGTGTGTGTAAGCCCTACCTTGATCAGTTCTCATCGTTTTTCATTGATGGCATCCTCATCTATTCTAAGAACAAGTAAGAGCACGAGGAACACATTCGTTCGATCCTAGAATTGCTAAAGCAAGAGCAATTGTATACTAATTTCTTCCAGTGCGAATTCTGGATTTGTGAAGTGCAATTTCTAATGACATGTAGCCAACGCAAAAGGAATACATGTCAATCCAACCAAAGTAGAATCCATCAAGAATTGGGCAGCACCAACGACTCCAACTGAGGTGCGACAATTTCTGATATTGGCTGCCTATTATCGTCGCTTCATCGAGGGATTCTCCAAGATTGGTCAACCCCTCACTTCTCTAACTCAAAAGGGTAAACCCTACGACTGGGGTGACAACCAGGAGTCAACATTTCAAATGCTCAAACAAAAGCTCTGCAGTGCACCCATCGTATCTCTGCCAGAGGGAACAGATGATTTTGTGGTATACTGCGATGCATCCATTCGAAGTCTTGGTTGTGTATTAATGCAACGTGAGAAGGTCATTGCCTATGCTTCTCATCAATTGAAACTCCATGAGAAAAACTACACGACCCATGACTTAGAATTGGGAGTTGTAGTATTTACACCCAAGATATGGAGACATTACTTGTACGGTACCAAGTGCACAATTTACACCGATCACAAGAGTCTTCAGCATATCTTTGAACAGAAAGAGCTGAACATGCGACAACGTCGTTGGGTCGAACTCTTGAACGACTATGACTGTGCGATTAAGTATCGCCCATGCAAGGCTAATGTGGTAGCCGATGCCCTAAGCTATAAGGAAACCAAACCCAAATGAGTTCGAGCATTGCAACTTACCATACACAGCGGGTTACCTGACAAGATCCGCAGTGCTCAGCTTAAAGCTTTAAAAGAGGAAAATCTATCTTCATAAGGTACACGAGGAATCGAACAACAATTTGAAGTTAAGTCAGACAGCATTCGCTACTTCGCAGAGCGAATTTGGATTCCAGTGTACGAAAACTTAAGGGAACTGGTCATGGATGAAGCACATAAATCTCGATACTCCTTTCATCCAGGTTCTGATAAGATGTATCATGACCTAAAGGTGCTATATTGGTGGCCAAAGATGAAGGCTGATATAACCACCTATGTGAGCAAGTGCCTGACTTGCGCAAAGGTTAAAATAGAATACCAAAAGCCTTCTGGCTTATTACAGCAACCAGGGATTCCTATGTGGAAATGGGAGCAAATCTCTATGGATTTTATCACCAATTTGCCCCGAACTCCTAGCGGATGCGACATCATCTGGGTAATTGTCGGTCGCTTGACAAAATCTGCTCACTTCTTAACCATCAAAGAAACTGACAAGATGGAGAGACTTATTCATATTTACTTGAAAGAAGTATTCTCTCGGCACGGAGTGCCAATTTCTATCATTTCGGATCGTGACGCTCGATTCACATCACGTTTCTGGCAATCTTTACAAAAAGCTTTAGGTACGCGTCTAGACATGAGTACGGCATATTATCCTCAAACCGATGGTCAAACGGAACGTACCATCCAAACCTTAGAGGACATGCTACGAGCTTGTGTGATCGATTTCGGTAACACTTGGGAGTCTCACTTACCTTTAGTGGAGTTCTCCTACAACAACAGTTATCACACTAGCATCAAGGCGGCATCATTCGAGGCATTGTACGGACGTAAATGCCGATCTCCTATCTGTTGGGTTGAAGTTGGGAATAGCCAACTTACAGGTCCCGAACTTGTATTCGAAACCTCTGAAAAAATCGTTCAAATCCGAAATGGTATGGCGGCAGCTCGTGATCGTCAAAAGAGCTACGCCGATAAGCATCGTAAACCGTTAGAGTTTCAAGTAGGCGACATGGTTCTACTTAAAGTCACACATTGGAAAGGTGTAATTCGCTTCGGGAAACGAGGCAAACTGAATCCTCGTTATGTTGGACCATTCAAGATAGTGAAGAGAATTGGCCCAGTAGCGTATTAACTGGAGCTACCTAAAGGACTTAGTGGTGTACACGACGTCTTTATGTCTCGAACTTGAATAAATGTCTAGCAGACGAAACACTCGCGGTTCCTATTTGGGAACTACACATCGATGAACAAATGCGGTTCGTTGAAGAACCGGTAGAAATCATGGATATGGAAATCAAAACGCTCAAACGCAGTAAAATCCCTATTGTCACAGTTCGTTAGAACTTGAAACGCGGACCGGAATTCACATGGGAGCGCGAGGATCAGATGATACGCAAGTATCCGCATCTGTTCAAGCAATCCACGTCAAACTCCTAAGGTACTATTCTAATTTTCGGTTCAAAAATTCTTTCAACTAGGGGATGATGTGACACCTAGAAAAAAAAATTATTTTAATTTTCAGGACGAAAATTTTTTCAACTAGGGGATGATGTGACACCTGATAAATTTCCGTTAACCCCGTTAACCTAAACTCCGTTATCTCATAAACTACAGGGACCAAACCTGTCAAATCTCAAACATCTCAAACCACAAGGACTATTCCTGTACTTCACCAAAACTCAACCAAGCACGGTCGCGCCAGTGCAGGAGCACGGTCGCGCCAGTGCAGGAGCACGGTCGCACCGTGTACTCAAGCACGGTCGTGCCTGGTGCATAGGTGTCACACCCCGTCAAGGCGGAAACGCGAGGCGCGACGTTCACTGGTTTCCAAAGCATATGATTACCGCAAACACATACATGTAATTGGATACATAATCGAATTTAAAATATTTACATTACAAAATATCAACTTGAGTTTACAAAAGGTTAAGATTTCGCAAATATGACTCAAGACTATGAGTTATATAAGAGAAATCCTCCCAAAAGTCGTATCCACGTGCATGCATGTATCCTACATTGCTAACCTGATGACCAAGTTCAATTTCTTGAAAACATACTTAAAATTGTCAACACGAGGTTGGTGAGTTCACAAGTTATTATAAAGAGTTATCATAAACCCAATGTTTAAGCCTGATCATTTGCCGATCAAAACTCTTTGTTAAACCTGATCATTTTAACCTGATCAGAACTCTTTGGTTTAAAACCTGATCACTTCAACCTGATCAGAGCCCTTTTGTTAAACCTGATCACTTTACCCTGATCAGAACTCTTTTGTTTAAAACCTGATCACTTTACCCTGATCAGAACTCTTTTGTTTAAAACCTGATCACTTTACCCGGATCAGAACTCTTTTGATAAACCTGATCATTTTACCCTGATCAGAACTCTTTTGATAAACCTGATCATTTTACCCTGATCAGAACTCTTTTGTATGTATTACTAATGAATATGAATACTAATCCGATCTATTGACCCCATTTGTAAGCTTGCAAGGAATACAAAATAGTATGTAATGTACGAGACCGTAACCAAACCCCAACTTTCTGTGCCTCCCCTCGCCTTTCTGCGAGTAAGATTATATGAGGTCATTCGGTCATTTGGACCCCTGGTTAGCGCGACTAACCATGACCGGGAGCGTCACCCCCAATAGTACTATTCATAAAATCCCGGGCTAAATCCATAGCTAATGGTTACTAATTTATTACGAGGACTTTAAGCGCTTTACTTTTCCCTCAATACACACATACGGTCAGATCATTAGTTCAATTCATTTACACACAAAAGTCTTTTACAAGTATGTTTCCACCCCAAATCATTTCAAAAACTTAGAAAAAGGGGGATTAGTGAAACTCACCTCGACAATATGAATGCTAGCAAATATTTGAATAACAGCAGACTTGCCTATCCGTATCCTAATTACACAAGGATAACATACACGTTAAGACTACCCGTCTTAAACGCAAGTTGTTCAACGACTTAGCAGATCTGATTGCTTTTGTTTTTAAATATCTTTTTAGTTTTTCCAACCTTTGTTTTGTTATATAAAAAAAATAGTTCTGAGTTACTGCCCTATGGGGCTGATGAACAGGTATCGAAACTTTCTTAGTTTCGATTAAACATAACAGATGTCGAAACTTCCTAGTTTCGACTGAGCAAAATAGGTATCGAAACTACCTAGTTTCGATTGGCAAGAATAGTATCGAAACTACCTAGTTTCGATTGTACACAGGTATCGAAACTCCTAGTTTCGATTGAGTAAATAGATATCGAAACTCCTAGTTTCGATTGAACAACTGGTATCAAAACTCCTAGTTTCGACTCAACAGGTATCGAAACTCCTAGTTTCGATTGAATAATCGGCATCGAAACTCCTAGTTTCGATCAGCAGGTAGCGAAACTCCTAGTTTCGATTACTGCACTTTAATTGACATAATTTGTCCTGTATATTTTTATGTTCAAATCTTGAATTTGACACATTTTTCTTGTTATCTTACTTGCGTTTGAATGATTTGTATGATTAGTTACGGTTTTAACGATAATGAAATGGATAATATTGAGTTTTTACCTCAAACAGAGAATGGTGATTTCTAGAGAAACAGAGAATGATCTTGAGCTCCTTAGCTTGATTCTTGAGAACACCGGGAACTCTTCTTATAGCACCGAAATCTGGTGAATTTTTGCCTTGAACTGGACTTCGATTTGAAGGAGAATTGGGAATTTGCCGTAAGAAAAAGAGGAGGTTTGAAAGGAATGGTGAAGTTTCGACTGAAGGGTATGGTTTTCATCTGAATCAAAGTGAATCAGGCAAGTGGGAGCATGGCTCCCCTGACTCTCGACCAAGAAAGTCAAGAAGTGGGTTTGGGGTTAATGATAACAATTTTAATCATTAATTTATTAATGATATTAGTATCAATTAGAGTTTTAAAGGGGTAATTTAATTCAGTTTCGATTCTTCACGGTATTATGATTTTTACCAGTTTATGGCTCGTTGAAGAAAATATTGAAACCTTGATTTGTATAATTCGTTGAGGTGATTATTTGTAGGTATGAGTACCTAAACATGGCGCTACCTCGTAACGTCTTCGAAGAGTCCTTTATTTTACTTTTACGTATGTTATATAATTTAGTCTTAACCATAAATTATGGTTCAACGTAGACTTTGTGTAACATATATATATTTTTCTGGTTATTTTATTTAACCATTTACTTTCGTATTGAGTCGGGTTATTCTGCTTACTTTTTCTAGTAATTCTTTAAGATTTACTAGACTTGGAATAAACTCCTTTGCTAGACTTCTTGACTTTACTTAGTCAAAATAAGTATCAGGAAATAATAATTATGAACGTGCGTTTATGAAATGTGGATATTGACCTGAAATGCTGGGTGTCACATTCTCCCCATGTTACAGAGAATTTCGTCCCAAAATTCAGTTCTTGTCACTCTGACTTGGAGTATTTGTAAACAAGGACGGGTACTTGGATTTCATTTTATCTTCCCGCTCCCACGTATACTCGGGGCCGCGCTTTGAATTCCAACGTACCTTGACCAGCTTAACACGGCTGCGCCTTGTTCTCTGAACCTTCCAATCTGTGACTTCCATAGGTTCCTCAATGAAGTGCAACTTGTCGTCTATGTGAATCTCATCATGCGGTATAATTAACGTCTCGTCTGATAAACACTTCTTGAGATTTGATACATGAAACGTATCATGTACATTGCTTAGTTCTTGTGGCAACTTGAGCTTGTAAGCTACAGAGCCAACCCTAGCCAATATTTCAACTGGTCCAACGTACCTAGGGTTAAGCTTGCCACGGTTGCCAAATCTTGCAACTCCTTTCCAAGGTGAGACCTTTAACATGACTTTGTCTCCCATTTGGAATTCTAAAGGTCTTCGTCTGTTATCCGCGTAACTCTTTTGTCTGTCACGGGCGGCCTTCAGACGATCCTTGATTTTGAAAATCTTGTCTGTGGTCTCTTGAATAACTTCAGGACTGGTTAAATGCTTGTCACCAACTTCTGCCCAACAAAGCGGTGAACGACATTTTCGACCATACAAAGCCTCAAACGGAGCGGCTTTGATGCTGGTGTGATAACTATTATTGTATGAAAACTCAGCTAGCGGCAAATGAGTATCCCAATTTCCATCGAAGTCAATTGCACACGCACGGAGCATATCCTCTAAGGTTTGAATGGTTCTTTCACTTTGACCATCTGTTTGTGGGTGATATGCCGTGCTCATGTCAAGACGTGTGCCCATGGCTTCTTGTAATGATTTCCAGATTCTAGACACGAATCTGCTGTCTCTATCAGAGATAATAGAAATTGGTACTCCATGCCTAGCCACAACTTCCTTAATATAAAGTCTTGCAAGTTTCTCGGTTTTATCCGTCTCTTTGATGGGTAGAAAATGAGCTGAACTCGTCAAACGATCGACGATTACCCATATAGTGTCATACCCGCTCGACGTCTTGGGTAACTTTGTAATGAAATCCATGGAAATTTGTTCCCATTTCCATTGAGGTATCTCGGGTTGTTGTAACAATCCCGACGGTTTCTGATGTTTTGCTTTTACTTTTGAACATGTCAGGCATTTACCGACATAAATAGCAATTTCTCCTTTCATGTTCGGCCACCAGTAGAATTCTTTCAGATCCTTATACATTTTATCCGAACCTGGGTGAATGGAGTACCTGGACTTGTGGGCTTCGTCCATAACCAACTCCCGTAAGTTACCAATACATGGCACCCAAATTCTATTCATGAAGTATAAAGTGTCATCTGGCTTTGGTTCTAACTGCTTTATCATTCCTCGTAAAGCTTCATTCTGACTGTTTTCTTCTTTGATTGCCTCTTGTTGTGCCATCCGAATTTGAGTCGTGAGACTCGTATGAATTGTCAATTCTAGGGCACGAACACGGAGTGTTTTAACTCGTTCCTTACGACTCAAGGCATCTGCTACTACGTTTGCTTTGCCAGGGTGATACTTGATATCACAGTCGTAATCATTCAGTAGTTCTACCCAACGACGTTGCCTCATGTTGAGTTCTTTCTGATTAAAGATGTGCTGGAGACTCTTGTGATCTGTAAAAATAGTACATTTTGTACCGTATAAGTAATGTCTCCAAATCTTGAGTGCAAACACAACTGCACCCAATTCCAAGTCGTGGGTCGTATAATTCTTTTCGTGCACTTTTAGTTGTCTGGATGCATACGCTATGACTTTTTCTCTCTGCATCAATACACATCCCAGGCCTTGATGTGATGCGTCGCAGTACACGATGAAATTGTTAGTCCCTTCGGGAAGGGATAGGATTGGTGCACTGCAAAGTTTTTGCTTCAGCAATTGAAAAGCTGATTCTTGTTTATCAGTCCAATCAAACTTTTTGTCCTTCTAGGTTAACGTGGTCAAAGGCAAGGCTATCTTTGAAAAATTCTCGATGAATCGCCTGTAATAGCCTGCTAAACCCAGAAATTGACGCACCTCAGTCGGAGTTCTTGGTGCTTTCCAGTTTTTGATAGCTTCAATCTTGGATGGATCCACATGGATACCCTTCTTATTGATGACATGTCCGAGAAAATGAACCTCTCGGATCCAAAACTCACACTTAGAGAATTTGGCATAAAGCTTCTCATTCCTGAGTAGTTCCAAGATTAATTTCAAATGATGTTCATGTTCATCCTTGGTTCGTGAATATATCAATATGTCATCGATAAACACAATCACGAATTTATCCAAGTACGACTTGCACACACGGTTCATGAGATCCATGAAGACGGCCGGTGCATTAGTCAAGCCAAATGGCATAACTAGGAATTCGTAGTGACCGTAACGAGTCCTAAAAGCCATTTTTGGTATATCTTCTTCTTGAATTTTCAGTTGATGATACCCTGATCGTAGATCAATTTTAGAATAGAAACTGGAACCTTGAAGTTGATCAAACAAATCGTCTATTCGAGGAAGAGGATACCGGTTTTTGATTGTCAGTTTGTTCAATTCCCGGTAATCAATGCACATTCTAATGGTTCCATCCTTTTTCTTTACAAATAGGACCGGAGCTCCCCATGGTGAGAAACTTGGTCTTATGAAACCTTTGTCAAGTAATTCTTGTAGTTGACTCGACAGTTCCTGCATCTCGGAAGGGGCTAGACGATACGGAGATCGTGCAACTGGTGCGGCTCCTGGTACTAGGTCGATCCGAAACTCGACTTGTCTTGATGGTGGTATTCCTGGTAAGTCCTCGGGAAATACCTCCGAGTAATCTCTGACGATTGGTATGTCCTCAAGTCGACGTTCTTCGGGTTTCTTCTCGACAATGTGAGCCAGGAATGCACAATAACCCTTGCGTAGATACTTATGAGTTTTCATGCAGTTTATCGTCTTCAACATCATTCTACACCTTTCGCCTTGAATTGAAAGAATTTCTCCGCTTGGTAGGGGAATACGTACAATCTTCTCGAAACATACTATCTCGGCACGATTCTTGGTTAACCAATCCATGCCAATAACAATATCAAAACTCCCTAGTTCGACGGGTAGAAGGTCTATATTGAATGTATGGTTTTCTAAACATAAAGTACAACCCTTAATGACCTCTCCGGCTTCTATTAATTTCCCATTTGCTAATTCAATTGTATAACTTTGATCTAGTTTGCTGGCCTTAATACCGAGTAAGGATTTAAAATCATTCGACACAAAACTCATATCCGCACCCGAATCAAAAAGTACAGAGGCATAGTGATTATTTATCGGGAACGTACCAGTGACGATGTTCGGGTCCTGGCGTGCGTCCCTTGCACCCATCACAAATGCCCTCCCTGGTGTCTGAGCGTTGTTCTGATTCTTCCACTTGGGACAATCCCTCTTGAAGTGCTTCAGGTCACCACATATGAAACATCCCGGTTTAATTTTCCCCATTCGGTTGTTAGTTCGACAAGCTTGAGTGGTGTGACCAAACTTGTCGCATTTTCCACACTTGATGCAAACACCGGCATGATGATTTCCACACCTCTTACATCTCGGTAGGCCCCTATCATACTCCTTTCTTTCCACTGTGTTGGCTGCAAAAGCCTTCACAGTTCCTTGTTTCTTAAACTCTTGTTTTCCAGATTTGTTACTTGAATTTCCCATCCATTTCCTTTTCTTCCCAGATCTACCTTCCTCATTCTCCTTCCTCACAAACAATTCATTACGTATTGCATCATCCTTTAGTTTGAATGCTAAAGTTATAGCACTCTTGGCATCTATTGGATTAGATGATGTTACCATGCTACGAATTTGAGGCGCAAGGCCCCACAGATACCTCTCAACCCGCTTATGTTCTGGTGTGACCATATGCGGTACCAGAAGTGCCAATTCATTGAAACGGTCGGTGTATCCCGCTACATCATCCCCTATCATCTGTAGGTTCCACATCTCAGTTTCAATCTTTTGCAATTCGTTCCGAGGACAGTATTCCTCAATCATCATGTTTTTCAAATCTTCCCAAGACAATTGATACGCTGTCTCTCTCCCCAAAGTCTTCATTTGAGTATTCCACCAAGTTAAAGCTTTATCAGTGAGCGCGCAGGTAGAATACTTCACTATGCAATCAGCGGTGCATTCACTTATATCAATCACCGACTCCATATGTTCTATCCATCTCATTAGTCCTACTGCACCCTCGGTGCCATTAAAACTGCGGGGTTTGCAGGATAGGAAGGCCTTGTAGGTACACTTCCTATTTGGAGCATCTGCAGGATCACAAGTCATAACGTCATTAATTCGGATCATGACTATGTGTTATGGCTTATTTATTTTTATTACCTCCGGAACCTCCTGCTGTACCGCTACCCCCTGCGGTACCGCTACCTCCTGCACCTCCTCCGCTATTTCGGTTTGCTTCATACTGCTCTATGGCGGCAGCTACTCATTGTGCTATTAGTTGTTCCATGTTTGGGGAAATTGTCTCGTTGTTGTCACCAGTAGTGTTACGGGGTGTCCCACGCTTAGGTGCCATGACGTTCTTTCTAACATATCAATTAAAAAGAAACAACATCATATATCAATAATGATAGATCATGACATAAGGATACCACAACATCAAACATGAACAACTATCATTACAACATAAACCATTACATACATAGTCAAAACATACATAGTACATTGTTCCAAAAGATAAGGATACAAAAAGGATGGGTTCACATGACCTCATCAGTACTAACGTTTTAAACTACATAATGTACTACGGGCACAACCCGCCCGTAATAGGTTTAAAAGAAGAAGTGAGAGTACAACCCAATCATCATGGCAAGTCCTTCCATGACAAAGCTAGCTCTTGCCACAAATTCTACAGCCAAAGTCCTCTCCTCCAGCGCCTCCACCATGTCTCGGACCGTGAGAGTGAACTGCCAGTCCATATCAGCTCTCAACTCGAGGTAGTCAGTGGCACTCTGTATGTCTCGAGTGCTATCCTCCAGAGTCTGTACTCGAGATCCGAGCCCTTGACGTAAGCGCATGGTTGTATCCCCCTGTGCCCGAATATCATCTAGGAGATCATCAAGACGTTCTTCGTGCGTACGGACGCGTGCTACCAATGTAGGCACTGTGAGCTCCATGGCTTCCCCAGTGTGGGGTAAAGGTGTTGGAGAGTTGGAAGACTCTCCGAGCTCAAAGGTAGAGGGAATGCTCTCCATCTCCCTCCATCGTGCCAGGGGACGGGGCATCCAACGGATAGTCCCCACCGTAGGGTGGTAACAGGATCGTTTCCTAGATGGTTCCTCATCAATCTCTAAGTTTTCCGGGTCACGGGCTGCCAGGGTTCTTTTGCGTGGAAGTCGAACCTTCTTCCTAGCACTTTGCACTTTAATCGGTCCTCCGCTTCTCTTTCGGTAGACGATGGACGGTTCTCCCAGGGCGACATTGGGTGGTGTCGAGCTGCGAACTTGTACTCGATTTTTAGGGCGTGAGGCGGAAAGTTCCTCGTTGAATTCAGAGTCAGAGACGGGGTCAGAGTGTGAATGTGACGACATACTTGTGACTACAATATCCACATGACATGATGACTGGTTATGCAATGCTTATGCAATGAAAACATTTTAGTGAGTCATTCTAATTATAGACTAGGTTCCGTTTTAGACACCTAGTTCGCTATAATCAATGGCTCTGATACCAAGTTCTGTCACACCCCGTCAAGGCGGAAACGTGAGGCGCGACGTTCACTAGTTTCCAAAGCATATGATTACCGCAAACACATACATGTAATTGGATACATAATCGAATTTAAAATATTTACATTACAAAATATCAACTTGAGTTTACAAAAGGTTAAGATTCGCAAATATGACTCAAGACCATGAGTTATATAAGAGAAATCCTCCCAAAAGCCGTATCCACGTGCATGCATGTATCCTACATTGCTAACCTGATGACCACGTTCAATTTCCTGAAAACATACTTAAAATTGTCAACACGAGGTTGGTGAGTTCACAAGTTATTATAAAGAGTTATCATAAACCCAATGTTTAAGCCTGATCATTTGCCGATCAAAACTCTTTGTTAAACCTGATCATTTTAACCTGATCAGAACTCTTTGGTTTAAAACCTGATCACTTCAACCTGATCAGAGCCCTTTTGTTAAACCTGATCACTTTACCCTGATCAGAACTCTTTTGTTTAAAACCTGATCACTTTACCCTGATTAGAACTCTTTTGTTTAAAACCTGATCACTTTACCCGGATCAGAACTCTTTTGATAAACCTGATCATTTTACCCTGATCAGAACTCTTTTGATAAACCTGATCATTTTACCCTGATCAGAACTCTTTTGATAAACCTGATCATTTTACCCTGATCAGAACTCTTTTGTATGTATTACCAATGAATATGAATACTAATCCGATCTATTGACCCCATTTGTAAGCTTGCAAGGAATACAAAATAGTATGTAATGTACGAGACCGTAACCAAACCCCAACTTTCTGTGCCTCCCCTCGCCTTTCTGCGAGTAAGATTATATGCGGTCATTCGGTCATTTGGACCCCTGGTTAGCGCGACTAACCATGACCGGGAGCGTCACCCCCAATAGTACTATTTATAAAATCCCGGGCTAAATCCATAGCTAATGGTTACTAATTTATTACGAGGACTTTAAGCGCTTTACTTTTCCCTCAATACACACATACGGTCAGATCATTAGTTCAATTCATTTACACACAAAAGTCTTTTACAAGTATGTTTCCACCCCAAATCATTTCAAAAACTTAGAAAAAGGGGGATTAGTGAAACTCACCTCGACAATATGAATGCTTGCAAATATTTGAATAACAGCAGACTTGCCTATCCGTATCCTAATTACACAAGGATAACATACACGTTAAGACTACCCGTCTTAAACGCAAGTTGTTCAACGACTTAGCAGATCTGATTGCTTTTGTTTTTAAATATCTTTTTAGTTTTTCCAACCTTTGTTTTGTTATATAAAAAAAATAGTTCTGAGTTACTGCCCTATGGGGCTGATGAACAGGTATCGAAACTTTCTTAGTTTCGATTAAACATAACAGATGTCGAAACTTCCTAGTTTCGACTGAGCAAAATAGGTATCGAAACAACCTAGTTTCGATTGGCAAGAATAGTATCGAAACTACCTAGTTTCGATTGTACACAGGTATCGAAACTCCTAGTTTCGATTGAGTAAATAGATATCGAAACTCCTAGTTTCGATTGAACAACTGGTATCGAAACTCCTAGTTTCGACTCAACAGGTATCGAAACTCCTAGTTTCGATTGAATAATCGGCATCGAAACTCCTAGTTTCGATCAGCAGGTAGCGAAACTCCTAGTTTCGATTACTGCACTTTAATTGACATAATTTGTCCTGTATATTTTTATGTTCAAATCTTGAATTTCACACATTTTTCTTGTTATCTTACTTGCGTTTGAATGATTTGTATGATTAGTTACGGTTTTAACGATAATGAAATGGATAATATTGAGTTTTTACCTCAAACAGAGAATGGTGATTTCTAGAGAAACAGAGAATGATCTTGAGCTCCTTAGGTTGATTCTTGAGAACACTGGGAACTCTTCTTATAGCACCGAAATCTGGTGAATTTTTGCCTTGAACTGGACTTCGATTTGAAGGAGAATTGGGAATTTGCCGTAAGAAAAAGAGGAGGTTTGAAAGGAATGGTGAAGTTTCGACTGAAGGGTATGGTTTTCATCTGAATCAAAGTGAATCAGGCAAGTGGGAGCATGGCTCCCCTGACTCTCGACCAAGAAAGTCAAGAAGTGGGTTTGGGGTTAATGATAACAATTTTAATCATTAATTTATTAATGATATTAGTATCAATTAGAGTTTTAAAGGGGTAATTTAATTCAGTTTCGATTCTTCACGGTATTATGATTTTTACCAGTTTATGGCTCGTTAAAGAAAATATTGAAACCTTGATTTGTATAATTCGTTGAGGTGATTATTTGTAGGTATGAGTACCTAAACATGGCGCTACCTCGTAACGTCTTCGAAGAGTCCTTTATTTTACTTTTACGTATGTTATATAATTTAGTCTTAACCATAAATTATGGTTCAACGTAGACTTTGTGTAACATATATATATTTTTCTGGTTATTTTATTTAACCATTTACTTTCGTATTGAGTCGGGTTATTCTGCTTACTTTTTCTAGTAATTCTTTAAGATTTACTAGACTTGGAATAAACTCCTTTGCTAGACTTCTTGACTTTACTTAGTCAAAATAAGTATCAGGAAATAATAATTATGAACGTGCGTTTATGAAATGTGGATATTGACCTGAAATGCTGGGTGTCACATTCTCCCCATGTTACAGAGAATTTCGTCCCAAAATTCAGTTCTTGTCACTCTGACTTGGAGTATTTGTAAACAAGGACGGGTACTTGGATTTCATTTTATCTTCCCGCTCCCACGTATACTCGGGGCCGCGCTTTGAATTCCAACGTACCTTGACCAGCTAACACTTGAGGTTTTATTCCAACGTACAAAATAATATATATATTTTATATTATTTCGCCTCGTTTATTATTTCGTGTGACGTTTTTAAACTAATTAATAATATAATTGTTTATATTATTTACTCACGTTTATTATATCGAATTAAAATAATATATTTATTATTTTCTCCACACAAATGATTATTTTGTTAATTATACGACTTAAAAATAATATATATAGTTATATTATTTTTCTAACCATTTTAAATGGCAAACGTACGAATTTATTTATTTACTTAATGTTATTCGTTATTAACGTTCGACACGTAACGCATTACCTTAATTATTATATTAAGGAATATATATTTTCGTAGACTCGTTCGTCTACTCTTAAATCTTTAGGATGTTTTAAAACGTTCTAATCTTCCGTGTCGTCGTCACAAATCTCATATGTCCCTAACTTATGTGTTTATAATTCTAGGGCATACGTAAGTCGTGCAGGCTAACACTTGAGGTTCTAAATCTCATACTTGGGTGATACTACCTGCTACGCAACGCAGATGATTTTCACGGCCCCATTTTACTTGTTTTCCGATTATGGGAGAAACATGGGTACTCACAAACATTATTTTAATTGTTTTCCCGTTGAGGAGAAATATGCATACACATAAACAGTATTTTAATTGTTTTCCCGTTGGGGAGGAACATGCATACAAATGAATATCATTTTACTTGTTTTCCCGTTGGGGAGGAACATGCATACAAATGAATATCATTTTACTTATTTTCCCGTTGGGGAGAAACATGCATACAAACAAACATCCTCTTACTTGTATTCCCGTTGGGGAGAAACATGCATACGAACAGGCATCCGTTACTTGTCTCCCAGCCAGGGAGAGACATACACACGAACATAGATTACATAGTATTTCATTATCATTTGTGTACCTAAGTGCAAACATAACATGCAAAGTCCTTACACACTCGGACCGTTAATATATGGAGTATAGCGAGGAAATTTGAGTAGTACTACTGGGTTTGACAAACCCCACCCGGGTTAGTCGCGCTAACTTGATTGGAGGTCTAACCGGTGTAAGTTGTCCTAAACACTTGCCATTGTGGATGTTAGCAATGGCGGAAGGCATCCCAAACATAAACAGTGAGCTTCGGTTGCGAACGCTTAGAGTAACTTGTACATTGTCTAGCTAGTAATAGGTGTGACATACATATGTGGATCCAGCGATACTCAAACAGTTTATTTACATACAAACCTATGAACTCACCAACCTCGTGTTGACACTTTTCTTACATGTTTCTCAGGTCGCTAAGGCACAGGTTGCACACTTAGGACATGCATGGAGTCATACTATCATTTCATCCTCATGCAAACATTCAAAACAATTTACTTGTTTTATTAAACTAAACTTGGGCGCGCTTGTTTTGCGCATTAATTTTCTTATTTAAACGCTTCCGCATTAACTCTGAACTTTTATGATATTACATTTATGTCCCATATAGTGTCGTTTGATGTAACTATGACTGAGATCTTGGTTTGTCATGCACCAAACGGTAAAACTCCGTTAGTGGAATTTGGGGGTGTGACAGATTGGTATCAGAGCCATTGATTATAGAGAACTAGGATTGAATACTAGACTATAACCGCACACATGCATTAGTTACACGACACATACACTCATACATGATACACATGTATGAGTGTTTGTGTCGTATAACTAATGTGTGTGGCTATAGTCTAGTATGCAGTCCTAGTTCTCTATAACCAATGTCTCTGATACCAATCTGTTACACCCCCAAATTCCACTAACGGAGTTTTACCGTTTGGAAGGTGACACACCAGGATCTCAGTCATTAGTTACATCAAACGACACTATATGGGACTTAAAATGTCATAACATAAAAGTTCAGAGTTAATGCGGAAGCGTTTAAACAAGATAGCTACTGCGCAAAACAAATGCGCTCAAGTATAATTTAATAAAAGCAAGTGAATTGTCTCAAATGTTTGCATATGAATGAAATGACAGTAGGACTCCATCCATGCCCTAGATGTGCAACCTGTGCCTTAGCGACCTAAGAAACATGTAAGAAAAAGTGTCAACACGAGGTTGGTGAGTTCACAGGTTTCAAGTTTGCAATAAGAGAGTGTTTGTCAGATTATGTACATTCAATATGCATATCTATAGGTAGCTAGCCTGTTTTCATGTCTTACTAAAGCGCTCGCAACCGAAGCTCACAGTGTGTTTATTTGTTTGCCTCCAGTCAGGTCTATCAACTCTGACTAATGCGTTAAGGTCAATATTTCACCCGTTCGACCACCAATCGAGTTAGCGCGACTAACGCGGGTGGGGTTTGTCAAACCCAGTATATTAACGGTCCGAAGTGTGTGAGGACTTTCATGATAGTGTGTTACGCTTAGCCTCAACAGTGATACCATATGAAGTACCATAATCAAAATAGTTTGCGTCATGTTTTCTCCCCCAATGGGAAAAACATGAAAAATAATGTTTGTTTGCGTACATGTTTCTCCCACGCGGGGAAAACAAGTAAAAGTATGATGGTTCGTGTACATGTTTCTCCCCCAACAGGAAAACGAGTAAAAGGGGCCGTGAAACTCACCTGGGTTGAGTAGTAGGTTGAATCACACAAGTATGAGATTTGGTGCACAAGTGTTAGCCTGCAACGGCTTACGTATGCCCTAGAATTATAAACATAACAATTAGGGACACATGGGATTTTGTGACGACTACACGGGAGATTTGAACGTCCTAGAACATACTTAAGATCAACGAGTACACGAACATGTCCACGGGAATAAGGATTTCTTAATATAATAAAATAAGATAATACGTTTCGTGTCGAACGTCTCCATCTACGAAGGATATTAATTAAAAAATATATATTCGCGCGTTTGTGCCTTTTAATAATGGCCTAAGAAAATAATATAATTTATTATATTATTTTAAGTTCGGAGAAAAAGCACAATAACCAATTACGTGGCAAAAATAATAAATATATTATTTTTATTCGAGGATAATAACGTGAGTAAAAAATATAAACAATTATATTATTATTTAGTTTGAAACGTTACACGAGATCAATAAACGAGGCGAAATAATATTTAAATATATATTATTTTCAGTTGGGGTCACGGGTTGAAAATAATATAAACATATTATTTTATACGGAGTCGTGACTTGAAAATAATATAAATATATTATTTTAAAAGTGGAAATAAGACTAATTATAAGTTATAAAACCAAACCCGGGCCTACGGGTGGTTTACCGGGCTAAAACATATTAATATATTAACATAATAGTATTAGAAAAGATTTTATGTAAAAATATAGATTCAAAAGTGGCTAGAAAAATAAATGTTGCTAGTGAGGTTCGAACTCGGGTCTCACCTACACCAACACACAGACTTAACCATTACACCCGCTAGGGCAATCACATACGAATCCGGATCGGGATGGTTTTATCCCAAAGCTCCAATGAGCTTCCCTCCCCAAACGCATACATGGTCGAACCCGTCCCAAATCCCACAATTTCGACCACGATCGATCAAGATGAATTAGGGGTTTTGTTAGTTAGTCAAAAGAGAACCGGTGTGTGATTTTAATTTCAAAATCAACTAGTTTTGGATCGTTAGATCTGGTTTAAGAAAGCCGAAAACCCTAGATATGAACATAAGATTAATTTGATAAAATCTGATGTTAAAAGGAGATGGAAATCATAGGATTTTTAATAAGAATGAAATTGCGAGTCTAACCATACCAGTTGATTGTATTGAGATCAAGTTTAGACTCGTATTCGATTAAACCGTAAATTGGGATGAACCCTAGAATCAGATCACGTTTAATTCGATAAAGCAAGATTGGATTAGTATAGGGATTTTGATCAGTGACAGGTTACGAAACTAACCATACACTTTAATTGGATTTAAACTGAGTCTAAGATCAAAAGTCCCAAACTGATTTATGAACAAACCCTAGATACGGGATTGAGTTTAATTCGATAATGTAAGCCCTGGAATTGATAGGGCTTTCTCTAAACAGATGAAAACGAAGGTGAGGGTGTATTTAGTTACATGAATTGGTGTCAGATTGATGGTGATCGAGTAGAACAGGTGTCGATCGAGTATAGCTTGGTCTCTAGCGTCACTAGGTCCTGCTCCGGCCAAGTTGATGCGCGTACAAGCTTCAGAGGGATTCGTTTGTCGCGTGCAGAGTGTTCAATTGTGAAATTAACTGGTGAATTACTCGAATTTGATGTGTTCATGAAGATGGTCGGCGGTTACGAGTTAATTATACATAATTAGAGTTTAATTCGCGTATAATGGTGATTTTAAGTGCTCAATCATGGTCGTTTATGGCAGGGACGTGTGTATCAATTACAAAATCAAACAGAAAATGATCGTGGGATTTGAATTTGATCAAAATCACGTGTTTGACTTTCCAAAAGTCAAACAGAATCAAGAATAGGCTAATTACCGGTTTGGTCCCTCTGTTTCAGGTTTATAAGTTTGGGAACCCTTGTGGTTTGAATTAAGGTTAGAAACTTGATTAGTTGACTTTCAAAAGTCAACAAGAACTTAAATCTTGGATTTTGACTTTAACAAGTCAAATAGAATGTGTTTGGGCTAATTACACAATTAGTCCTTGTAGTTTAAGTTTGAAAAATAGGCAGAATTAGTCCTTGAAGTTTGAGATAAGCAAACCAAGTTAGAATTTAACTGCATTTAGCTAACCGAGTTAACTGGAAAAGTCCGGATTGTCACAATTTCTTTGAGCAAAAAGATCTGAATGTGAGGCAGCGAAGATGGTTAGAGCTGATAAAGGATTACGATTGTGAAATCCTGTATCACCCAGGGAAAACCAATGTAGTGGCAGATGCTCTAAGCCGTAAGAAAGAACATCCTCCTATTAGGGTGAAGTCATATAAGTTAGTTGTAACTCCTGACTTTATGACTCAGCTCAGGAATGTTCAAATAGACGCATTGAACACAGAAAATGTTAGAAAGGAGAGAATGACTGCACAAGAGAAATACTTAGAAGAAAATGAGTATGGGGTTAAGATTCGATTCAGCCGTATGTGGATACCACATATGGGTGAACTCAGAGTTAAAGTTCGGGATGAAGCTCATAAATCACGATATTCGATTCATCCGGGTACTACAAAGATGTACCAAGATCTACGTCAAGATTATTGGTGGCCTGGTATATTTGATATCATGAAATATGTGGCTAAATGCTTGACTTGTTCTCAAGTCAAAGCAGAATATCAGAAGCCTTATGGCAGGTTACAACCATTAGATATTCTAGAACGTAAGTGGGAGCATATCACTATGGACTTCATAACAAAGCTACCAAAAACAGCTAAAGGTTATGATACCATATGGGTGATAGTTGATATGCTAACTAAGAGTGCTCACTTCTTGCTGATACGTGAGACTTACTCTTCTGAAAGGTTAGCAGAAGCGTTTATTAAATAAACTGTGTCAAGGCATAGAGTGCCAGTTTCAATAGTATCTGACAGAGACACACGTTTTACATCGCATTTCTGGAAGAAGTTCCATGAAGAAATGGGAACTAAGTTATTAATTAGCACGACATATCATCATCAAAAGGATGGACAAAGTGAAAGAACGATACAAACACTTGAGGATATGTTGCGTGCTTGCATTATTGACTTCGGTGGAAGTTGGGATAATCATCTACCTTTGGAAGAATTCTCATATAACAACAGCTATCATGCAAGTATTGGCATGCCGCCATATGAAATGTTGTACGGAAGAAAATGTAGAACTCCCATATATTGGGGAGAAGTTAGACAGAAATAATTGGGAAGTAAAGAAATTGTCCAAGCAACATGTGTAAAGTTAGATCAGATTAAAGCTCATCTAAAAGCCGCTCATGATAGACAAAAGTCTTATGTAGATAAAAGACGAAGGCCAATAGAATTCCAAATTAGAGATTACGTTCTATTGAAAGTATCTCCATGGAAAGGAATCATTAGATTCAGAAAGAGAGGGAAGTTAAGTCCAAGATTCATTGGACCATTTAAAATTATAGCTCGAGTAGGAAAAGTAGCGTATAGATTAAAATTGCCAAAAGAATTGAGTGGAATTCACTCGACATTCCATGTATCACACTTACGAAAGTGTTTGGCAGATGAAGCGTCTCATGTACCACTGAATGATATAGAGGTAGATGAAAGATTAAATTATGTCGAGAAGCCAATGGCTATACTCGACTGGAAAGAGAAGAGATTACGAAATAAAGTAATCAGACAAGTGAAAGTTCAGTGGCAACATCGAAAGGGGGCTGAAGCCACATGGGAGACAGAGGAAGAGATGAGGCAATCTTATCCCTACTTGTTCGAGTAAGTAATAGATTTCGAGGACGAAACCTTTGTAAGGAGGGTAGATTTGTCACACCCCAATTTTTAAAGAAATATAAGGGGAGGGACTAAAGTTGTTATTTGATGAAACACCAGGGGGCTAAAGTGACATTATATTAAAGTGTAAGGGGTTAAAATGTTATTGAATCAAGGTCCATGGACTAAAAGTAAAAATTTATGAAAGTGGACAGATGTCGGACCGACATCTGTAGAGATATCGGTCCGCTATGTAGGGAGCAAGGAATCATCAGGGAAGTGACACGTGTCGGGTGACTAATCATTGAAGACTGACGCGTGGAGGATCGACATCGAACCGATATGGAATCCGTTATGGTCCGCTAGCATCAATCCATTCCTTGCGGACCGATATGAGGAGTACAACGGTCCGTTTTGTGCCCGCAAAGCAAATTACACCGCCACACTAGATAGCAGACCGATATGGGTAGGGATAGCGGTCCGCTATGAACCCATCGGGCAGCCTATAAATAATTGGACATGTTGGTCGATTTTAGATCATTCACACAGTCCCAACACACTTAGAAACACACACTTAGCCTCGGTAAGCGTGCCAAGAAGCCCCGGTTCACGTAGAGAAGTCCGGTTTCCAGCTTTTCGATCCCGATACGCAAGAGATAGTTCTGAGGTAAGGTTCCGACTAGTTCCTAATGACTTGGTTATTTCCACTATGTTAGGAACTTATGATGTTGTAATGACTTAGAATCCTGATCCAAGTCGTTGTGCTATAAGCACGTAAAGATCATTAAAGAGAGAAGGAACCTAGAGGTGAGTTTTATGAGGCTCTTTTTAAATGTTTTACTTAAATGTTTTGGGCTGGTATGCATGCTAAAAAGATTTACATAAATGCTATGTGCCTTGATTTAAAATAGCATTCGTGTTGCAAGAGGTTATGTATGAATGACGTTTTAAATCTTAAAACAAAGTAACGGGGTACTCATGAGATATCAAAGAAATGTTAGGTAACCATCTGACCTGTATGTAGTTTTCTGCCAAACAGAAAGAGAGGGAAGTTAAGTCCAAGATTCATTGGACCATTTAAAATTATAGCTCTAGTAGGGAAAGTTGCGCATAGATTAAAATTGCCAGAAGAGTTAAGTGGAATTCACTCGACATTCCATGTATCACACTTACGAAAGTGTTTGGTAGATGAAACCTATCATGTACCACTGAATGATATAGAGGTAGACGAAAGATTAAATTATGTCGAGAAGCCAGTGGCTATACTCGACTGGAAAGAGAAGAGATTACGAAATAAAGTAATCAGACACGTGAAAGTTCAGTGGCAACAACGAAAGGGGTCTGAAGCCACATGGGAGACAGAGGAAAAGATGAGGCAATCTTATCCCTACTTATTCGAGTAAGTAATAGGTTACGAGAATGAAACCTTTGTAAGGAGGGTAGATTTGTAACACCCCAATTTTTAAAGAAATATAAGTGGAGGGACTAAAGTTGTTATTTGATGAAACACCAGGGGGCTAAAGTGACATTATATTAAGGTGTAAGGGGTTAAAATGCTATTGAATCAAGGTCCGGGGACTAAAAGTAAAAATTTATGAAAGTGGACAGATGTCGGACCGACATCTGTAGAGATATCGGTCCGCTATGTATGGAGCAAGGAATCATTCGGGAAGTGACACGTGTCGGGTGACTAATCACTGAAGACTGACGCGTGGAGGATCGACATCGGACTGATATGGAATCCGTTGCGGTCCGCTAGCCGCAATCCATTCCTTGCAGACCGATATGAGAAGTATAATGGTCCGTTTTGTGCCCGCAAAGCAAATACACCGCCACACTAGATAGCGGACCGATATGGGTGGGGATAGCGGTCCGCTATGAACCCGTCGGGAAGCCTATAAATAGTTGGACATGTTGGTCGATTTTAGAGCATTCACACTGTCCCAACGCACTTAGCCTCGGTAAGCGTGCCAAGAAGCCCCGCTTCACGTAGAGAAGTCTGGTTTCCAGCTTTTCGATATCGATATGCAAGAGATAGTTCTGATGTAAGGTTCCGCCTAGTTCCTAATGACTTGGTTATTTCCACTAAGTTAGGAACTTATGATGTTGTAATGACTTAGAATCCTGATCCAAGTCGTTGTGCTATAAGCACGTAAAGATCATTAAAGAGAGAAGGAACCTAGAGGTGAGTTCTATGAGGCCCTAGAAAGATTTTACTTAAATGTTTTGGACCGGTATGCATGCTAGAAAGATTTACATATATGTTATATGCCTTGATTTAAAATAGCATTCATGTTGCAAGAGTTTATGTATGAAAGATGTTTTAAATCTTAAAACTAAGTAACAAAGTACTCATGAGATATCAAAGAAACGTTGGGTAACCATTTGACCGGTATGTAGTTATCTGGCAAACAGAATGTTCTGTCTAAGGAAAAAATGGTGTATAAATCCCTCCTGGACCCGTCATTCTTTCCTAGGAACATCTCTGTTGGAGGTAATACTCCAGGAAGATAACCACTTTGTTTTCCTGATATATCATGGAGAAACCATTACAAATATTTAAGATAATGAATGATTTTGAAAGAGAACGAGAAAGAGAGAAAATGAATAATTGCCTTTTTGGCATGAATTCATAAGGTAAAGAGTTTGAGAAAGAAAATGGTTGTGACATGTAAAACGTTTTAGAACTTATCATGGTATGCCAAGATAAGTAATGGCAGAGAGGTCAAGGTTTTACCTTGACTAGCAGAGGTCTTGACAATTATTTTCTTGACAAAGAGTAAAGAGAAAGGGATAGAGTTTTGGCATGTCAAATATTTGGACCATATTTGTCTGTAACGAAAGAAAAGATTTTGCCACGTCTAGCCAAATGCCACATAATATCTTGCAACTTAAGATATAGAGAAGTACTGCATTCCTTTGTGGAATGTAGTATAGACACCTTGTGCAAGGGTATGTATAAGTAGTGACGACCACTTGGGGGTTAACGTGACCTCAGAAAGACAAGTGTGCAAGTATAAAGTATTATGTTTGGGTAAGAAGTTAATGTGATGTTTTGAATGCGTGTCATATAAATCCATTTATGAATGAGACAGAGGTCAAAGACATTTTTGACTAAACTTAGAACTCACCAGCGTAAAGCTAACAGATGTTTAAGCATGTGTATCAGGAAAAGATGTAGCCTCCTGTAGTAGAGGCAAGGGACAAGAGTAGAGGCATCATGCAGGCTATCTGGCATCCTCTGATGAGTTGGCATTAGAATAGCTATATTGTACTCTCTTTAGAATGTACATTAAGACAAAATTTTATGATAATAAAATAAAGTCTTCCGCTGTGTATGATCTCTGTTTACTATATGTTCATGAGTAAATCCGACAAGTGGCCGGCATCTCGGGTGAGTCAGGATGTGGGTGGCACACTTAGGCTCACTACCTTACTACGTATCACAGGTGAGTTTCCAGATGCCCTTTTTAAAGAAGGTTTATATATTTTGGGCGGAGGTGCATACTTGACTGACTTATGAAATGTTTACAAACAATGGCTATGTACATACTATGAAAAGTTGAATGTTAAATTAATGATTGGCTTATGTGCTTATATGTACGTGTCAGCGGTTTCCTTTGTGGTAAATGGACGACCAGATGGATACTTATGTAGACGGTATGTTTATGTCTACTATGATAGACAATTTTATGGCCACATACATGGATGGTAAGAGCTTTCGATGCACGACTTCATAATGTAACAGAATGGGAAACGGCTACTTCGGTAGACGGTATCCGGTTACTTCGCGTAGACGCTATGTCTACGGCTGCACCGGTGAGCGGTAAGCTTGCCTACACTTGGTGTATCGTGTACTTCGGTAGATGATGCGATGTACGGCTACTACTCAGACGGTATGTTTATGTCTACAACGATATACAATTTTACGGCTACTTTTTTTAGACGGTTGGAGCTTTCGATACACAACAGCATGTGTAGTAGGTACGAATGCGGTTGTTTATGTGACACTGACACGATATGAGAAGCTTTTCCCCATGTGTATTAAGCTAATCTGCATGATATGTGTTCATGAGCTATGACTCGATATGATGTGTGACTAGGGAGCTACGATAGATGATGAGGATGGCTTATGGATGCACTGGACCAGGACTGATGACTACCTGACCCACGACTGACATCTCGTTTCTATGTTTTTGTTTATAGACAATGTTAATGATGTTTCTATGACCTGTGTTTTATGAAAATGATTCCGATGGCAATTAAATGATTTTCAGTTATTAAACTATGTTATGAATGAGTAAATCTAACGCGTGAGGCCACCCGGGAACGGGGCCTTATAGTGTACGTGAATGTGTGTATGTGTGCGTGTGTATGTTATGTGTGTATGCATGTGTATGCATGAGAATGTTTATGTGTATGTATGCGTGTATATGTGTGTCTGTGTATATGTACATATATGACGTATATGTCTAGGTGTGTGTATGTGTATATGTACCTATATGATGTATATGTGTGAATGTGTGTATGTGTGTTTATGTGTTTGCGTATGTGTGTATATTCGAATGTGTATGTGTACATATATGATATATATGTGTAGGTGTGTGTAAGTGTATATGTATGTGTGGCATGTATATGTGTAGATAAATTAAGTATGTGTCAGTATTTGTATGTGTGCCATGTGTGTAATATGTGTATGTGTACATATATGGTGTGTATGTGTAGGTGTGTGTAAGTGTATGTGTTGTGTGGCTTGTGTATGTGTAATTAAATGAAGTAGGTGTCGGTATTTGTATGTGTGCCATGTGTGTGTATTTGTGTTGATGGGAAAAACACAACCGACCACAAACGATAAACAACACAAATGCGAGGAAGCAAATTTCGTTTTGTCAAAACTTTCTCGACCCGAATGAACCTGTTAGTATGTAAACAAATAGGGTATTTCAAAATAACCAAAGCAGCCCCAAATCACTATGAAAATAAAATAGAGAGACACCGAAATTTTTAGCGTGGAAAACCTCTCAAACGAGAGAGTAAAAACCACATGACTACTAGAGCCGCTTCAAATCCACTATCACCAAATCAAGAGCAATACAAAGTCTTCTCTAGGTAAACTAGAGGCACACAATAAACATCATATACTTGGAATCACTAAACATCAAGTGTATGGAATCATAAACAAAGACAAAGGAAAGAAATCACCAAATGGAGTTACTCCCAAACCAGAACACAATCTTCTTCTATCAGACGAACCCACAAAGAATCACACCATTGTGTGTGTCTTGAACCAAGAAGACGAAGTAAAGCACTCCCCAAAATAATCTCTTTTCTTTGTTTCTTTTATGTCAAGATGATAACAGCTCACAAAAACCAACACCCCAAAAACCTTTTTGTTGTTGTTGAGATGATAGCCAAGACTAACAAAAAAGCCACATCTATGTTGTTGTTGTTGAGTCTTAAAGTGATAGATGGATCAAGACATTAATTACCATCACCTAACAAAACTTATCACAAAGAATTTGACTTTTGTGATTCTCGACAGAAGCAACAAGACAATTTCATTTCATTATTATTATTTTTTTATTTCTTTGGGCTGAATAAAATTGGGTTCAACATGGGCCAAAAATAAGCCCAACATGTATATGTGTATTAGGACACGTGCGCGCGCACACACCTATTTTAAAATGATTTTTATTATAGTAGTTATTTTATTTAAGTTTATTATATTAATTATATTTATTATTTCTATCATATTTTTGATAAATAAATGATTAATGGCCAATGAGCTGTTGGTGGAGTGGTAAGTGAGAGACCTGGTGTTCCTTGTGACCCAGTTTCAATCCCTGCCATCCACATTAGTTTCTGCGGCATGTAAATGAGGCCTAGCTCTTAAACTAATGCACCTGGGTTTTATCCACGCCGATCCAGGGTTCGAGCCTCGGCTCTCCCTCAAGCCCGGAAGGGGCCGTATTGGGTGGGATTTTTCCTTGGATGCTCTTCAACTCTGACGCCAAGTGGGACCGGTTTAGACAACATATTGGCCGGAGTTGGACGAGTCTCTCCCATGTGACAGGGGGTGCGACGTCACAACATTCAATGTTCGCCGTTAAAAAAATGATTAATGAACATTTTTGTTGGAAATTTATCGGAACTTCCGACAGTTTTCCGACCACCACCGGAATATAAAATTAATTATTAATCAATTCTGTTTTTACCAAATTATTTCATATTGTTGGAAATTTGTCGGAACCCTAAATCAAAATCCCTCGCAAAAATATTTTCATCTTCCGCTTCTTCTTTCCCACCCCAAAATCAAAATCCGCGAATTGCTTCTCCACATTTTGTGCAAAATCGCAATGGCATCTCTTGGTGAAACCGCCGCTCAGCGTCTCCACTCTCGTTTGAAATCGCAACTTCTTGTGCAAATCGAAGCTCTGTAGAACCACCGCTCAGCCTCTCCACTCTCGTTTGAAACCCTAGGTGACTCAATGGCATCTCTCGGTGATTCACTCAAAATTCAGGTAAGCTTAATCGATTATCAATTCCCCATTTGATTTATGGTTCCCATGAAACGGCGAGCAAAAATAAGTGTCTTGATTCTGATTCACCGAAAAGCAGAGAATGATGAGGGAGGTCGGATGATGAATCGATTTCTCTCACAATCAAACACCGATTTTTCTAACAGTTGAAACTGAATCGATTCTCTTAGATAGTCTTTATGACTTTCTGGTAATCTACTAATTGATTTTTTTTTTCTATTTCTTGCTAGCTGATTAAGTGATTTCTTAGATTAAGTTTATTTGCTTATGAGTTTCTTATGGGAAGAACTCAACTTATTGCAGAAAGTTTTGTGCAAACTCATGGTAGTCCATAATACATTATGGTTAGACTTGTATATGATAGTTGTTTTTTTAAATGCAATTAACTTTCTGCACATCTATTCAGTTGTATGTGTGTATTTGAGTGAACTGATATTTTGAAATACTTGCGGTTTTCTATGTGCATGATTGTTTTCTTATGTAGGTGTTCTTAGTTTTTGTGTTTATTTGTAAATGTTATAAGGCTGACAAGCACCTCATAGTAGGAGCAGCAGCGATCACGATATAAGAATGCATTTTTTTGTATAGTATTTGATAACAGGCTTGTCTAACACATGCTCTAAGTTGTCTAACTTATGTCTTAATTGCAGTTTCTAATCAAACTTGTTGCTGAGAATGGAGTTGGTAAAATTTTTATCAGAAAATGAGTTACTTGATACTTTATATATTGTTGCAAGACTAGAAAAACTGTATCAATTATGTTTGTATAAAACTGTATATTTATGTATTTAAAGTTTGTTGTATGATTGTTGATTTTGGTTTCTGTTGTTTCCAATATGCGGATTTAAAGTACCCTAACTACTGTTATCAAATGAAGACAATTTCGCAAGCAAGCTAAAATTTGGAGCAACTCTGATGTGCAAAATCTATCAAGTCTCAGTATATATGATTTCTTCTGGTTGTTCTACATTGTTGAATACCATCTCGAATGAAAGTTTGAGGGAAGCATGGTTTTTTAAAGTGTAGAGTGCTGAATCAAAGTAATAAGAACCATTTCTTGAGATTGTTAGCTAATTGTTAGATTGATGATATAAAGTTAATTGTAGTATAATGTGATGTGAACTAAGTCGGATAATTGTCTTGTTATGATAATAGGAGGCCAAATGGAGTAAGAGGTAGACATTGTTTACAAGTGAAGAGCTAAAGGTGCGTTCTATTAATTTTGTCCTTTTACACTTATGTTAGATGTACAGTGCTCATGCATGATAAGTGACTCTGTAAATGTTTTCATGCTGTGGTGTTATGTTAAACTGATTTCCGCATAGCATTATTTTACTGAATATACCTATTTGTAGATGTATTTTGTTCCCATCTCCCTTTCTCTTCTACTATTGACATATGCTTTATGCTGCTAGTTTTTATCTGAATACGTTTACCAAACACTTTGATCACCTTGATTATTGAATAGCCTTAATCGTTTATTATGTTTCTTTCTAAACTCCAATTTCTACTGCGTACCCTTAATTGTTTAACATGCCTAGTAACTTAATAATGTAACATTTAAACATGCCAATCAATGCTTATCTCTAAGAATTTAAGTAAATCCATATTATGATTTTAAATACAGATCATTACTTTGACTCAAAAGTCATATTCATCATCATGGTTACTTTCACATGATTTTGACCATTTTAATCACACCCATTATTCTGAGCACCCATTCTAACCTTCTACAAGATCTACACATGTTCATATTCCTTAATTTATATAAAAAGCTTGCATATTTATGATATTATAATATGGTTATTCTAAATTTTAATTCAGTCCAATATATTATGTTTCTCGTCCTTTTTACCTCAGCAATAGCACAGTTCTATTTGTTTATGCAGTGAAACAGACATACATGAAATTGATCTTACAATTTATACAAAATATTTGCATATACAGTATATATTTCACATGATCAATTACTATCGAGAACGAGATAACGCTCGACCTCATCACGATTCATTAATTGCTTTCAGAAAATCTATGATAAAAGGTGAAGATTGCAGCCATTGGTGCCTACCTGGAGTTCATTTACAGTCTACAATTGAGGAAAAACAGGTACATTCAGTGAATTAATACTATATTTTGCTCAAAAGTTGCAATCAATTTTTTGCAATAATACAAAAAATGGTCATTTCTGTAAAGTCAATTCCATAGAGAAACAGAGTTGGTCTCATTTTAGCTAGTATGGAAATGTTGTGTTTGAGTTCTTATATCACGTATGTATCTTGAAACTGAAGTTTAAGAGGGTTGACCTCAAAAGTCAGACTGATCATATGTCATTTTCATGTTTTCAGCACCTGCATTGAGTACATGTCAAGTGTTGCGGTTAGAAAGCTTTAGATGAAAGGGGATAGCTAAAAAGCTGATTGCAAAATCTGAGGTGCAAGCCATAAACAACTGTTGTCGTTCCTGCATTACCTACGTGTCAAACGTTGTGTTTATTTGTATTTGTATACCGCATTACGTACGTGTCTGAAAAATGGTCGGAACTTTCTCGGAAAAAAGTTGGCCAGAATTTTGTCTGAAAAATGGTCGGAAAAGTTAAGTCGGAAACTGGTTGGAAAAAGTTGGTTGGAAATTTGTGGGATAAAGTTGGTCGGATAAATATGATCCGATTTCTGTTGCTACACATTGATGTGATACCGGGTGATGATTCCCAAGCTTTTGAACCACCTCCCTTCTGTTTCTCTCTAGAAACTTGCACAACTTTGTGAAATGGGGATGGGTGATGAGGTTGCTGATCATGAGGGTTTTACCTTCCCCCTTTGGGCCCACTGGCCAGCCCACTTCCTTTTCTTCCCATTCTCTTACTACAACTTTTGCGTTGTAAGCCTCGATCTTATTTCGTTTAGCCGTTTTATTATTTGGGATGTTACACATTTAAAAAAAAACCGGAACGTTCATAAAAAAAACAAAAAAACAGGCGCACATTCCTTTTTTTTGTTGGAACATGTTTGTGATAAATAGCTTTTGTAATAGATTAGGTCTTTATGTATCTTTAAGTTCGTAATGTATTCCAACTATTAGTTAAGTTTTGTAACAGGCAAACTTAACAAGTTCGCCTAAGCCATGGGTGTGGCGAACTTGATAAGTTCGCCTATGGTAGTGTGTTGTCTATATATAGTGCGTAGTTGTTTCTTTGTAAGGAGTGGTTGACATTAAGAAGTGAACACTTATATGCATTATATTCAGAGCAATAATAGAGATAATTTGGAATCTTGTGTCTTTGTGTTTCATCTTGTTCTTATCATTACGTACGCGCGTATTCGTTGGATTCCGCCCTCCGAGTCCGTGTTGTGTTATATACGTCTGATATTGATCCGTAGACCCACTGGGACCTACATTTTTTTAACCTTAACCCGTGAAAGTTATTATAGTAAAAACAAATCTTTTAGAAATTCAAATGGGTTGAAAACGTATATTCTACATAGTGTAAGGGTTAGAAATGAAAAAAAAAACTCAAAGAAATGGACCACTAAAATGTCGCCACATGGGGGGATTATCAACTACTTTTAACGTTCACTTATTAATAACTAGTTTAAATCTCGTGTTTTACACGGGTTGAATAAATATAATATTATATATTAAGTAATAAAAAATTCATTTTTTTAAAACTCGTGTTTTACACGGGTTGAATAAACCCGTGGAATATAATATAATCTTTAACACATACACTCGTCAAAATATGTCAAGAGATTTATTAATATAATGATTAGTATTTTCTTTAAAAATATATTATTATTAAAAGATAGAGATGTATTTAATAAGAGAGAGACGGGAAAAAATGATAAGAATGAATATGGAGGCGACACGTGGCATGAAAAATCTTTATTTATTATCCAGTATAGATATAGATTTTGGATACATTTCTTTTTCTAATTAGTTGATTATGTAATAAAATAATTAAAAAAACATAATTGTAAAACCGTTTTACATGTTTTGCAAAGATATATTTCGTAATTAAAAAAAGCTAATTTTAGGTTATTTTTAAATGTATCAGTACAAAACTAGTAAATCACCTACGGACGGAAATTTTTTTTGGTAATTAATGACGCATCCCACGATATCCAAAAAAAAAAGTTAATTTTATTTTCGAGTAAGTTACCATTTGAGTTCTGAGTTTTGTCAATTCTAACTATTTAAGTCTCTGTCTTTTTTTATCACTTTGTGGGCTGACTTTTGTTTTTCATAACCATTTGAGTCCTTTTTACTAGCTCTGTTAAGATTTTCTTTTAGCGTAAATTAAGGGACTAATGTGTAATTTACTTAAAATAATTAAAATTATTAAAACTTTAATTTCTTTTTAGTCTCCATTCACACTTCTTTGAAATCCTAGAGAGAGAGAGAGCCCCCACGAGAGAGAGGAAGAGGAGACGGTGGCCGGCCATATCCCGGCGGCGGTAACCCGGTTCCGGTGACCCTGGTCTGCCGACAACAGCCACCACTTACTAGTGTCTTCATCGTCCTCTGCAGCGACTTCCACCACCACCGTCGCCGCCGTCCACCACCACCACCACTCTGCATCTTCTTCAAACACCCCCTTTTTCTGTAATTAGAGGTCCTGCAACCTTCTCACCGTCTCCTCGCACAACTTCGTTCAGATCGTTTTTCAGATTTAGACGCCGCCCACAACCATCGGCCGCCGCCACCGTCGATTTTCAGATTTAGGTTTTCAGTGGTGGGGTTTTACTTTGGTTAACAGAGAAGGAGACGGGTAGCATCTTGGGCTTTGAACTTGGGGTTTGATTTGGGTGTAGATTTAGGTTAACAATGGGTCTGATTTGGGTGTAAAAGCTACAGCTCCAAATGTGAATTTGTCACCATGTTTTGGTTTGAAATCAGGTTTCAAGCATCTCTCTTTATAGTTTCAATTTCCATGGATGTATAAGTCGATGAAGCAGCACATCAGCCAAAGAAAGATGTGTATTCGGTGAAATTGGTGGTGAAGAAGATGGAAAGGGGGATTGTGATCCTGTGCATGCGGACCCAGGGAAGGAGAATCATAGGGCTGTGGTAATCAGGTGGAAGGGTCCCAAGATCAGCTTGAGTCTTTTAGGAGAACAGTGTAGAGGAATTTCATTATGAAGATAATGCTTTTAAATGGGATGAAGAGTTTCAAACAATTTGTACGATAATCAACTAATTATGTTTTTTATTTATTTTATTACATAATCAACTAATTAAAAAAAAATATGTTTTAAATATTTTTATTAATATAAATATTTAATCGATATCTTCAAATGAATCAAAAGACGATTAAATTTTATTTAATATTGAGATATATTAAAAAAAAAAATTACGTAATAATTTATTTTTATATTACAACTATTAATAATTAACTAATTGTACGATAAATATAATTTATACACTATTTAGTAATTAAGTGTTATCTAATAAGATTAGAAGTGAGAAATAATCAAATTTTCCAACAACATTATTTTGGTAAATATTTTTTCAACAATACCATTTTGATAAATATTTTTCCAACAACAATCTTTTGAAAAAAAACTCCGTTTCTTGTTTTATATTTTATAAATCACATAGCTCGCAACTATTGGATTTTACTTGTGTTATAAAAATATTTTATTACTATTTTCCCATTGTGAAATGTTTTTAAATGTCTTAAACTCTTTATAAAAACCAAATGATAAAGTGGTATCATAGTCATTGCATCCCTAAATTCTTTCATTTTAAAATACCTAGAGAGTAATCTCTTTAGTCTTCTGATCTTCTTCATGTCTATCAACATAAGACAACAATATAATGTAAGATGGACGAAACTTTTTCATATATCAACGGTGATTTGTGACACATATCATGTACCCATTCATGTTAATAAACTTTTCAAACTTCAAGTACTATTTTTTGTTCGGTCCTACACTAGGTCTTTGTAGCAATCTGAGAACCTTCAAGCTATGCCATATAGTTATTTCTTCTAAGTCTACATCTAAGAAATTATTTTTGATGTCTAGGTGCTCTAGATGTAAGTTCCATGAAACAATTATACTCGAGATCAATTTGATTGTTGTCATCTTCACAACTAAATAACATCCGTAAACGGTGGAGCCCATAATTCTATCTTGATCGGATTCCACAACTAAACAAGTCGTTATTGTTTGATTCTAGTCAGTCTTGTTACATTAAAGATGCACTATATTTGATCATGTTATCTAGTAAATGGGTAAAGTCAAATGTTAATAAGTCAAAGTTTCGGTCATCTATTAATTGGTGCAATCTGATCTCAATTAAAGGTTGAGGGGGTCTTTCTGTCATTCTTGAAAGTTGAAGGTGTTAATTGTGTATTCTGATGCAAAATTAGAAGTTTGTTAACTGTTAGTTAATAAAAGGGGGTAATGCTTCTTGATTAGGTTAAGTTCACAAGTCCAGTTTTCAATACATGTATTATGTTTCAATTTCTTATTCTTGTAAGGTTGTGATTCGATTAATAAAGTGAGAAGCAATCGTTTGGTGTTAGCAATTTCTGGTGTTTCAATTACAATTGGTATCAGAGCCTTGTGCTCGTGTTTAGAAATTCGATTCGAATTGCGGTGGAGGTTAATCGATCATGGTTTCAACGAAGTTTGATTTAGAGAAATTTGATGTAAGAATGACTTTGAATTATGGAGATTGAATATGCGTGCACTGCTTGTACACCAGGGAGTAGTGGATGCTCTCGCAGGAGAAGCCAATTTGCCGGTAGCCCTAAATGACAAAGAAAAGAAAGATGTAATGGAGAAGGCGCATAATGCTTTGATTCTATGTCTTGGTGATCGAGTCCTTAGGGAAGTATCAAAGGGAACAACAACTGCAGGCATCTGGACCAAACTGGAAAGTCTGTACATGACAAAGTCTCTAGCTAACAGACTATACCTGAAGAAGAGGTTGTACACATTTCATATGGCTTCAGGTAAAACCCTAGAAGATCACACTGATGAGTTTAATAAATTAGTTTTGGATTTGGAGAACATAGAGGCCAATTTAGATGATGAAGATCATGCCATTATTTTCTTGGCTTCCTTACCACAATCTTATGAGCATTTTGTGGATACTCTGATGTATGGGAGAGAAAGTCTCTCTATAGAGGAAGTCTTGGCTGCTATGAACTCTAAAGAACTCAAGAAAAGAGGAGATCAAAGGGAAGATGCAGGGGAAGGTCTGTTTGTTAGAGGAAGGTCAGAACAAAGAAATTTCAAGTCCAAAGAGAAGTCAAGATCTAAATCCAAGTTCAAAAGAAAGTGTTTTGTGTGTAGTTCAGAAAAAAAAAACATTTAAAAAGGGACTGCCCAGAGTGGAAGAGAAAGAAAAGTGAAATGAGTAATGGATCCAAATATGCAAACAATTACACTCCAAATGATGAAAATTCTGATGGTTATGAAACTGCTGATGTACTTGTAGTAACCAAATATGAAGTAAGGGGAGAATGGGTCATGGATTCAGGTTGCTCTTTCCATATGACTCCTATCAAGGAGGTGTTCTAAGAGTTGGAGTTTCAAGAACTTAGGTCAGTAAAACTGGGAGATGATAGAGCTTGCAAGATCAAAGGAAAGGGATCAGTGAAATTCAAGTTAGACAATGGGACTGAAATGGTTTTGCAAGATGTCAGGTATGTACATGAATTGAAAAGATCCTTAGTTTCAATGGGCACTTTTGAGAGGGTTGGATGTCATGTTAGCCTTAGAAATGGGAACTAGAAAAGAAAATAATATATACTTCATGGATGGTGAAGTCTTGTCTGGCAGTGTAGCCATGGTGTCCAATGAGCATGATAATTTTGTTGTATTGTGGCACCAAAGGCTAGGACACATTAGCCAAAATGGGTTGGAAGAGTTGTATATGCAGGGGTTGTTACCTGGTATAAAGAGTTGTGACATAGGTTTTTGTGAAAACTGTATCCTAGGAAAAGCTCATAGGGTTAAGTTTAGCAAAAGTCTACATTCCACAAAAGGGTTGCTAGATTATGTACACGCTGACTTGTGGGGTCCAGCCAGAACAGTGTCACTAGGAGGAGCAAGCTATTTTCTGTCTATTATTGATGAATTCTCTAGACGGGTATGGGTCTATGCCCTAAAGGCAAAGTATGAGGCCTTTGGGAAGTTCAAAGAATGGAAAAGTATGGTTGAAAGACAGACTGAAAGGAAGTTGAAGAAACTCAGGTCAAACAATGGCTTGGAGTTTCGTAATTCAAAATTTAACAAGTTCTGTAGGGAGCAAGGAATTAGTACACATCTGACAGTTCCTGGAACACAACAACAGAATGGGTTAGTAGAGAGAATGAATCGACCTCTACTTAAAAGGGTTAGATGTATGCTGACTAATTCTGGGCTACCTAAGAAGTTTTGGGCAGAAGCTGTTTGTACTGCTGCTTATGTTATTAACAGGTCACCCTCTGTAGCCTTAAATAAGAAGACTCCTCTTGAAGTATGGTCTGAAAGACAAGTTGATTATAGCAACTTAAAGGTGTTTGGGGCATTGGCTTATGCTCATTTAAGCCTAGGCAAACTTGAACCAAGAGCCTAGAAGTGTGTTTTCTTGGGCTACCCTGAAGGTGTTAAAGGGTATAGGTGTGGAACATGGAAAGTCTCAAGGTAATAGTGAGCAGGGATGTGACTTTTAAGGAGAATTTATTCTATAAAGATTTGATTGGTAATGTACCCCATGTGACTGACTGGTCAAGTGTGGAGGATGTTCAATTTGAGGTGGAGCCTACTACTTCTAGTACTGGGAATAGTGAAAGAGAAGAAGGCAGGAATGAACCAGGGTACAATTTGGCCAGAGACAGACCTAGAAGGAATGTGGTGCCACCTTTGAGGTACAGATCAGATGAAAGTATTTCTGCAGTTGCTTTTATAGCTGTAGAGGAAGAAAGTAGTAATGAGCCTTTGACTTTTGATGAGGCAGTTAATTCAATTGACAAAGACAATTCGAAACAAGCTATGATTAAAGAAATGGAATCCCTAAACCAGAATAGTACTTGGGATTTGGTGGATAAACCTGATTCACAGAAATTGGTGTCATGTAAATGGATATTCAATGTGAAAGAGGGTATCACTGGGGTAGAAGGGCCTAGGTATAAAGCAAGGCTTGTGGCTAAAGGGTTTACTCAAAGAGAAGGGGTAGACTATATAGAAATTTTCTCTCCATTTGTTAAACACACCTCAATCAGAATTATGTTGTCAATGGTGGCTGCATTGGATCTGGAACTAGAACAGATGGATGTAAAGACAACTTTTTTACATGGTTACTTGGATGAACAGATCTACATGTCCCAACCCAAAGGGTTTGAAGTCAAAGGTCAAGAAGATAAAGTTTTTTTGCTTAAAAGGACTTTATATGGGCTGAAGCAGTCACCTAGGCAGTGGTACAGGAGATTTATGACTACATGTTGTTTCATGACTTTAAGAGAAGTAGTTATGACAGTTGTGTCTATTACAAAGAATATAAAGACAATAAGTTTGTGTACCTGTTGCTCTATGTTGATGATATGCTGATAGCTTGTAGTGACAAGGCTGAAGTGGAGAGTACCAAACTGCTTCTGATGAGTGAGTTTGATATGAAGCAGTTAAGGGAAACAAAGAAAATAATTGGTATGGAGATATTCAAAAATAGAAGTCAGAGGGAATTAAAAGTATGTCAAGGATCTTATCTGATGAAAGTACTAAAGAATTATGGCATGGATGGTAGTAAATCAGTCAAAACACTTTTGGCTCAACATTTTAAGTTTTCTAGTGAAGACTGTCACACCCCGCCAGAGGCGGAAATACGAGGTGTCACACATATAGTTCATAGCACAAGGTACAAGGACAATTACTAAGGCATCACAAAATTTATTAATTTCATAATTAATGTTCAACACTTGTTAAAAATAGACAAACAAACAATCCCAAAAAAAACATTGTTCAAATTTCTTTAACTAAGTCCATAAGCAACCCTATATGATCCTTCATCTCTTGGTTATTATTTCCTGAAACATGTAAAGTAAAATGGGTCAACATAAAGTTGGTGAGAAACATATGTTTTATAAGTTATAAAGATAAATTGGCATAAAAGATATAAACAAATTCAATACAAGTTCAAACAAGTGTGCAAGCATATTAACACAAAACTTCTTGCAATCAACCCTTTTGTTATTTGCATCCATAATCTAAGATTGTTCCGTTGAAATGTTATTGCATCCACAATCCCAAGATTATGTTGTTGAAATGTTATTGCATCCATAATCCGAAGATTATGCCGTTGAAATGTCGGTTTCCTCTATATGGCCATATTAGTACTACCTTAGGCTTGATATCAAGTTAATGATTGCAATATTGTTATTAGTGTTCAAATATCAAGCACATAATTGAAATTACTTGTTCAAAAATTTGATTTGAAAAATGTTTAAGTTATCACATTATATATACATGTTTCATCCCAAAGGTAAAAAAGGAAAAGGGGGCTATGTACTCACCTTGATATTGGGACTTAAACTTGAACTAGATCGGGAGGACGGGTGAACCGGTTTACCGATGCCCTAAATAAATAATTATAAAAATTTAATATATTTAAACGATTAAAAGGAATATGAATGGAATGGTTTGGGCTTTAGGATTTGGAGCGAATGAAAGAATGAAAAAATATTAAAGATTTGAATTTTTTTATGACAACAAGTTATAAATCAGATAAAAAAATGATGTTTTAAAATTTTTATTTGAAAAAGGAAACTCGATGCTAATAATAACTACTGTTTGTAAATTAATATATTAAATATCTTAATGTAATATTTATTTTATTAAGACAATGTCAAAAAGTGACTAAAACTAGTTAATAAAATACTCTTTACGTTTAGATATTAATACTAACCGACTCCAAGAAACCGAATCAAGATGTTTTAGATGAAATAAATAAACCATACGTAAAAAGCTTAGAACTATAATTTCTTAGAAAAAAGGAAAGGATTTAATAACCTTTAATCATTAGAAATCATAACTAATTTATATAATTATTGGTATGAGTGTGAGAATTCAGAAAGTTTGATATTAATTAATTTTAGTATTATAAGAAGAACTTTATTAATAGCATTTGTAATTTATTTTCGTTTGAACAAAAGATTAAGATCATTTAATAGAATAAATAGTTTCTCTTTACTCTTGAAAATTAAGCCATAGTAAAATAATTCGTTACATTTATTTAAAAAAGCAATTTGATCAAGATTTAAAATGCAAGTGTATGTGTGTGCATCACAGTACCAGAAAACAAAACAAAAGGGAAAGAAAGAAAAAAAAATGACAGGCCAAGGTCTTGAACTCGTGACCTTGGCTGTGGAAAGCAAGGAGCTTGACCACTAGGGTAGAGCATCATTAGTGATAAGGGCTGGAAACATAAGTCTTTTAGCACAATGTCTCCTGAGTCATCTTCTTCCCCACATGCTAGTTTGGAAAATCCCTGCCCCTTCCCCTCTTTAATCCCAAACGAGAAGGTATGGAAATCAAGACCAGGAAACACAAAAAAAAAAAGTGAATGGTACCTGATGACGGCCTTGACTCGATCAATAGGATTGGGTAGTCCCCCTCTTGCGCCGATTCAAACCGAGAGGAAAGAAAAAATGAGATTGGAAATGATTTCGAGTTGTAATGGGTTAGGGAGATATATAGGATGATTTGAACGCATTAACAGCTGGTATTTCAAACGAGATTCGCGAGATTGGGGCTTGATTTCCGTAATTTAGCAAGAAATCACTCATTTTTGCGACTTACCAAAAATGGGTTCAATCCCTACGAATCCGGCTCATAACCTTCGAATTGAAGCTTGAATTGTGGTCAATAATTGTTTATGAATGATTAGGATCCAAGAACGGTAGGTTTGGTTTGTGGATTAAGGGAAATTAGAGGGGTTTACACGCGGGTTGACTTTTTGGGAATCAAACCTGATTCCAATTGCTTCAGGGTTCAAAGTTTAAAGGGGTTCACCAGGAGGGTTCAAGCATAAAGAGGGGGTTCAATGCTTAATGAGGGGGTTCAAGTTCAATTCTTTTCTAATTTAATCTAGATTATAAATCTTCTTTTTATAAAACCATAAAAACTTAAAATTTGTATATATATATATCATATATTTTTTCTTGTTATTATTATTTTCCTTTTATAAAACTTAAAAGCTTATAATTGATTATTTAATATGACCAAATATATATATATATATATATATATATATAAAAGAAATATAAAGGTTTAAAAATCTCGAAACACCAAGTCGTTACATGTTTGAACAATAATTGATATGGCATAATGTACAAGTACGTTATAACATGGTTGAAATAATATAGAAGTAACAAATGTTATTATTGTACAAAATGAAATAAAGTAATACAAGCAAAAGTCATGGATGTTACAGTATTCCCAAATGGAGGGAATTTCGTCCCCGAAATTCAACTGGTAGAGGCTACTGAAACAGGAAAGAGACGAGGATACTTGAGCTTCATTGTAGAGGATTACGAATGAGATTTAAAGAAAGTTTATTGATTTAGTAACCATCTTCAATCCCACAGTTGAGATTGATGTTCCAGAGATTTGGGGGGTTGAAATCAAATGTTCATTGAGATAAGGGCTATTGCTTACAGGATAGGATCTGCTAGGATTCGCATGCACTGCAAACCTTTATTACGTGTGCACCCGTAATAATTGCTTACTTTGCATGATAACCTTAGTTTCTCTTATCCTTCTACAACGTCTATTAGATTGGATTGTCGAAGGTAAATAGTTACCTATGCCTAGAGGTATTGAAGATGTTTAGTCATTGCTCGAGTGATCATGTTAGGGATAATGGTAGTGAATTGCTTTAAAGTACAAGTAGCAAGTTTGGTAATCTTGCTAATAACACGAAAGAAAGTAGTTTATGCTTGCAAAATTAAATTTGTGTGTGTGTAGTGGCATTCACATATGACAATTTGTAACATGAAATTAACACCAAATGATAAAATGTCAAAACAAATATTCTAGACATAGAGTAACGTGTCCAAACTAAAATTTAAATATGAAATAGAACAATCAGGCTAACGTCTCAGGTAGCTTTCCACCAAGAAGCAGATGAGCACCAAGATAAACATTGTTATAGTTACTCGTATTACAAATCGGGCCTCAGCTCTAGCTATTTTCGTATGAGCATCGAATATCTCCCTGTCCCCTTCCATCATGTCTAGCTAGGTACTTAGATTTGAAATTAGGTCCTCCTGGTACTGCACTTGACTCAATAGGCCATCCACACGTTGGCCTAGTAGATCGTGCCTTACCTCATTCTCTAATCTTTACCTCAGGAATTCTGAGGATTTCACATACTGGTGAGCGGCATTGAATGGAACTCCTATAGCACTGGTTGGTTCCATAGCTTGTCTTGTTACTGAGTTTGGGTGCTATGGACCAGGTCCTAGATAAGGGTCTCTCAGTGGGGATGGTTCAGGTACTTGGATTCTCAGGGCTATGCTCCTAAGCCATTCTACTCTGAGGTCAAAAAGGGATCCGACAGCTAGTTGTGCCGGTGACCGGTTGACTGGTGGTGGGGACCCAAAGTCTTTTTCTTTCTCGGACTCTGTCTTAGAGTGATATTCCGGGAGTTCAGAAGGGTAAGCGGCCATGCCTAGCACGAAGAAAAGAATGTCATAAGTGATAGTAAAACATTTAATGTTAAGTACAAAGGTTAAAATTTGGTTAGTCATAACACCGAGTTCTCGTAATAGCATGTTAGAAGTACACTTGACCTATAAGCAATGCGTCCACAAAAGGGTTCCTAGTAAAAAGAGGTGGGCCACAAGGGAGACACTTAAGTACCAAGTCTTTCCTTAGTCAGAACCCTTCATGGACCTACACTCACTCTTCCAGCCATCATATACTATTAACACCATCACTTGAACCCATGGTTATGATGAGAACATCATGGATTGGGCTTTGAGGCCCAAGGGTGAGATCCATCTACTCGAGCAAGCTCCTTGAATGGTAAGTGGGCTTCCTTAGCTTCCTCCTTGCTTCCCTTGTATTCGCTTGTGGCATCGGATAATAGTTCGGGGCCTTCATCTTTGTGGGTCTTCTTGTTCGGCCTGGTCGTGTTGGTTCCTTCACTTGACTTCATTAACGAGGCCCAATGGATGGGGCCATATGAGGGTTCCCTCATGGATGTGGGTAGAGAAAGGTCCAAGTGGACATGCGTGTTATTGGAAACATTGGTTGAATAGAATGACATGGCTAAGAAGAAATAAGGTTAGCACATAAATCACATAAAGTCCTTATGAAAGTGTGTAGGTCTTGAGCAGATCCACAAACACAGATATGTGGAGAAATCTTCAAACGATCCGAATCAAGAGGCGGAATCCCTTGATCCGGTATCACTCTTGAATCAGAAAAAGGGTAGAGACGGGTAACAGGTATCAAAACTAGGTAGTTTCGATTGAACAATTGTTCAACCGAAACTAGAAGTTTCGATACTGTAGTTTCTATTGACAGCACCAGTCTCAATTTTATACCCAACAAAGTGTAAGGGAGTCTTAGGTTATAATCTAGGTCTTTCTAAACCTAACTCTCTATAACCAAGGCTCTGATACCAATCTGTCACACCCCGCCAGAGGCGGAAACGTGAGGTATCACACATATAGTTCATAGCACAAGTTACAAAGACAATTACTAAGGCATCACAAAACTTATTAATTTCATAATTAATGTTCAACACTTGTTAAAATAAACAAACAAAGAATCCCAAAAAAAACATTGTTTAAATTTCTTTAACTAGGTCCATAAGTAATCCTATATGATCCTTCATCTCTTAGTTATTATTTCCTAAAACATGTAAAGTAAAAAGGGTCAACATAAAGTTGGTGAGAAACATAGGTTTTAAAAGTTATAAAAATATATTGGCATAAAAGATATAAACAAATTCAATACAAGTTCAAACAAGTGTGCAAGCATATTAACACAAAACTTCTTACAAGGAACCCTTTTGTTATTTGCATCCACAATCCCAAATATTGTGCCGTTGAAATGTTCTTGCATCCACAATCCCAAGATTATGCCATTGAAATGTTCTTGCATCCACAATACCAAGATTGTGCCATTGAAATGTTATTGCATCCACCATCCGAAGATTGTGCCGTTGAAATTTATGTAATTATTGGTATGAGTGTGAGAATTCGGAAAGTTTGATATTAATTAATTTTAGTATTATAAGAAGAGCTTTATTAATAGCATATGTGATTTATTTTCGTTTGAACAAAAGATTAAGATCATTTAATAGAATAAATAGTTTCTCTTTGCTCTTGAAAATTAAGCCATAGTAAAATAATTCATTACATTTATTTAGAAAAGAAATTTGATCAAGATTTAATATGCAGGTGTGTGTGTGTGCATCACAGTACCAGAAAACAAAACAAAAGGGAAAGAAAGAAAAAAATGGCAGGCCAAGGTCTTGAATTCGTTACCTTGGCTGTGGAAAGGAAGGAGCTTGACCACTAGGCTAGAGCATCATTAGTGATAAGGGCTGGAAACATAAGTCTTTTAACACAATGTCTCCTGAGTCATCTTCTTCCCCCAGCCCTTCCCCTCTTTAATCCCAAACAAGAAGGTATGGAAATCAAGACCGGGAAACACAAAAAAACGAGTGAATGGTACCTGATGACGGCCTTGACTCGATCAATAGGATTGGGTAGTCCCCCTCTTGCGCCGATTCAAACCGAGAGGAAAGAAAAAATGAGATTGGAATTGATTTCGAGTTGTAATGGGTTAGGGAGATATATAGGATGATTTAAACGCGTTAAAAACTTCTATTTCAAACGAGATTCGCGAGATTGGGGCTTGATTTCAGTAATTTAGCAAGAAATCACTTATTTTTGTGACTTACCAAAAATGGATTCAATCCCTACGAATCCGGCTCATAACCTTCGAATTGAAGCTTGAATTGTGGTCAATAATTTTTTATGAATGATTAGGATCCAAGAATGGTAGGTTTGGTTTGCAGATTAAGGGAAATTAGAGGGTTTACACGCGGGTTGACTTTTTGGGAGTCAAACCTGAATCCAATTGTTTCAGGGTTCAAAGTTTAAAGGGGTTCACTAGGAGGGTTCAAGCATAAAGAGGGGGTTCAAGGCTTAATGAGGGGGTTCAAGTCCAATTCTTTTCTAATTTAATCTAGATTATAAATCTTCTTTTTATAAAACCATAAAAACTTAAAATTTGCATATTTATATATCATTTTTTTCTTGTTATTATTATTTTCCTTTTATAAAACTTAAAAGCTTATAATTGATTATTTAATATGACCAAATATATATATATATATATATATATATATATATATAAAAGAAATATAAAGGTTTAAGAATCTTGAAACACCAAGTCGTTACATGTTTGAACAATAATTGATATGGCATAATGTACAAGTACGTTATAATTAGATTGAAATAATATAGCAGTAACAAATGTTATTATTGTACAAAATGAAATAAAGTAATACAAGCAAAAGTCATGGATGTTACAAAGACTGTCCAGTGAGTGATAGGGAGAAGGATTATATGGATAAGGTGCCTTATGAAAATGTAGTGGGCAGCCTTATGTACCTAATGGTATGCACTAGACCATATATTGGTTATGCAGTTTAGTCCGTAGGTATTTGTCAAATCCAGGCAAGAACCATTGGAATGCAGTAAATGGATTTTGAGGTACTTGAATGGTACTAGGGATTATGGACTGGTTTATAAGAATAATTCAGCTGAAGAAAGAAGGATCCTTAGGTTTGTTGACTCTGATTATGCTAAGAGTTGGACAGGGGAAGGTCCATAACTGCATATGCATTCAGGTTCATGGGGAATCTGGTGAGTTGGAAAGCTACATTGCAACATGTGATAGCTTTATCCACTACTGATGCAGAGTACATTGCTCTTACATAGGCTATTAAGGAGGCTTTATGGCTTAAAGGTATTGGGCTAGAATTGGGGTTAGTTATTGAAGAAACTGTTGTGCTATGTGATAATCAAGGAGCTGTCCAATTATCAAAGAATAGTGTTTTTCATGAAAGAACCAGACACATCAATGTGAAGCTACATTTCATAAGGGATGTTACTAATTCTAAAGAAGCCTTGGTGGAGCAGGTGTGTACAGAAGAAAACTCTGCTGATATGTTTACCAAGTCATTGCTAGGATCAAAGTTTGATTTTTTGTGTGAAGTCCTTGGGCATTGGTTAAGTCTTAAAGTCATGGGTCATTTGGCTTTAAGGTGGAGATTGTTATTTGGTAAATGGGTAAAGTCAAATGTTAATAAATCAAAGTTTTGGTCATCTGTTAATTGGTGCAATCTGATCTCAATTAAAGGTTGAGGGAGCTTTCTGTCATTCTTGGAAGTTAAAGGTGTTAATTGTGTATTATGATGCAAGATTAGAATAATTAACAAAAGGGGGTAATGCTTCTTGATATTTGTTAGTTAGAAAAACTTGCGGTCATGATACAAATTAAATCTAAGCGTAGCCTCACCATAGTATGGTTTCAAGCTAATTTTATTATGTCATTTAAATAACCAATAATTAGTAAAAGGGTAAAATACCAAAATGGATATTTGACTAAAAAAGTTATCCAAAATGGACATCCTTATTTAGCCGGATAAAACATGGATATTCTTCACAATAGCCGGCTAAGATGGCTAAACTTAGCCGGCTAAAATTTCCGTGCCCAAATTCTTTTTTTTACAGAGTACGAACCAATAGTGGAGTGACATGTGGCCGGCTAAAGCCTTCAAATAGCCGGCTATAGCCGTCTAATCCTGTTAGCCGGCTAAAGCCTTATATTAGCCGGCGCTTTTTTCTATTAATAATTACGTAATAATTTATTTTTATATTACAACTATTAATAATTAACTAATTATACAATAAATATAATTTATACATTATTTAGTAATTAATTAATTAAGTGTTATCCAATAAGATTAGAAGTGAAAAATAATCAAATTTTTCAACAACACCATTTTAGTAAATATTTTTTCAACAACACCATTTTAGTAAATAAGTTTCCACCATTGAAAAAAAAACTCCGTATCTTGTTTTATATTTTATAAATCACATAGCTCACAACTATCGGATTCTACTCGTGATCAATTTGCTTGTTGTCATCTTCACAACTAAATAACATCCGTAAACGGTGGAGCCCATAATTCTTTCTTGATCGGATTCCACAACTAAACAAGTCGTTATTGTTTAATGCGCTAGTCAGTCTTGTTACATTAAAGATGCACTATATTTGGTCTAATGATGGGGAGGAACAGGAACACGAGCAGCAGTTTTCATTTTAATATTTGTAGATTTGCTAAATTATCATGTCATTTAAATAACCAATAATTAGTAAAAGCATATGATCTTATGGAACTAAAATAAGAAAATTATATGAACGGACAGAAACTCATGTTTATGATAAAAAGGTAACACACAATTTGCATCTTTAATTCAACATGTAACCTCCGATGATGAAATAATATATGTTTATAAAAGCAAGTATTCTATAAAGTCCACTACCAAAACTTATCTTGGAATTATCTCGGATATAGAAACATCATTTATTGATAACTGGGATGACTTTGAGATTTTAGACTTCTCTACACCACTGCTACCCGTAGTTGAACTAAACTCATATAAGAGTGGCATTTCCGGATTAGTGTTACTATGCATGAAAAATCACATGGTACTGGAAGGGTGACAGAGAAGCTGTTCAGCATAAGAACAACCGAAGCCATGGTTGGTCTATTAACAACATTTTCTTGAACACATAATAACCCGATGTGGATGCTTCTAACGATGTCGTGCAATGAACCTGATCCCATCTTCAATACAGGATCTATTATCTTTGGCGCTGTCCCATTCCGCCAACTTTTCCATGCCTAGAACAGATTAAGAATTTTGTTGTTCAGCATAGATAGTACTACAATAACAAAACTAATTTTGCAACGAAATGTTAGCTTACAAAATATAGGCTTTACTTTTATGTATATGTTATATATATTTAAAATGGAAGGTGGATACATACAAAGCTAAGAAGGTCTTCAATGCCCTCTCCCATCTGAAAACATCGGTTCTTTTGACCTGTTATCATCTCTAACACCAACACTCCGTAACTAAACACATCTGACTTCACTGAGAACTGACCATGCATGGCATATTCTGGAGCCATATAACCACTACACAAGTAAATAAAGCAACCAAAATATCAACTATACTAGGGTATGAAGCAAGTTCATTAAAGTGCACCACAGGAATTCATATGAAGTTTATATACTTACTAGGTTCCAACAATCCGACTTGTATCGCCTTGAGTTTCCTCAGGTTTAAACATACGTGCCATGCCAAAATCTGCAATTTTGGCATTCATTTCAGCATCTAACAAAACATTACTAGCTTTCAAATCACGATGAATTATCCTTAGACGTGAATCTTCATGAAGATAAAGAAGTCCCTTCGCAACACCTCTGATGATATTGTATCGCTTCTCCCAATCAAGAAGTGCACACTTAGTTGGGTCTACATAAACGAATGTAGCCATGAGTAATCATATTCAATGGAAAAAGACGTCATATGCTACTACATTAGCGGTATTGTATGGTTAAACAGTATTAAACGCTTTGCAAACAAAATCAACATCTATGACAACAATAAATCGCATTTGTGATGCTACTTGTGACTTGGTAAAAGAAGAAGTTCTTTAGAACTTACCAACTATAAACCAAACAAGGCTTACATTTGGATGTTAAATATACCCCTTTCCTAATTGCTAAATATCTAGTTAACTATTATTTGTTATGGGATTCAACATGTATGGTTCAAAATGAGTCTTGCTCTCAGGAACATACCAAATATAAATTGATCAAGACTTGCATTCGGCAAGAACTCATAAATGAGAAGACGTTCACTTCCTTCCATGCTAAAACCAAGCAGCCTAACCAAATTACGATGTTGAAGCTTTGCGACCAACAAAACCTCATTCTTGAATTCCTCATCACCTTGCCCAGAATCCCTCGCTAGCCTTTTTACTGCTATCTCTTGGTCATCTCCAAGCTTACCCTAAATTAAATATCATATGATTGCATACATATGTCAACATTTTTATTAACATAAAGAAATGGCCAACTTTTGGCACATAACATGCAACACTGGTTTGTGAATACCTTGTAAACCGCTCCAAATCCACCTTGTCCCAATTTATTATCATCAGAAAAGTCATTTGTTGCCGCTTTCACTAAACTAAAGTTGTATTGCAAAGATTCAACGGAACCAATATCCATGGTTTCAGCTAGTGAAGAGAAAGACATAATTATGAGTAGCTTTAGATATGGACAATTGTTGTCCGTAATACTATAGATGCTTAAAACTTTCAGGAATGATATATACCCACCATGGATACTTAAGTTCTTTAATTATGAACTTCAGACATGAAAATGGGAACTTACTCTCATTGTCTAAGGTCTGCGGTATTTGCTTCTTCTTCCTCAATCTCAAGAAAATACAAATGAAAGTAATTATTATGATGACGCTAACTGTCACAATAACAATTACTATTACCACGGTCGTGTTTGAATTTTTTCCACCTGAAATAGAAAGTGTTGAATTTATAATGAATATGTTTTTGGTGTTCTTTTATAACATATTCGTTTGTTTTTGACATATCATAAGACAACACTTATACGTGGCCAATTCAACCACCATACATTTCTAATAGTTTGTAGTTTTTCAAAATTATGTTGAATATTTTGTTCGTATTCACAGGTTTTTGATTTATGGTGAGTTATTTGGGTTTAATAATTTAGCAACCAGTTAAAAATATAATGCAACATTGGTAACATAGAATGTTTTTTCTATAATACGTGTTTTTATTATAAAGAGCGACATCAGGGAAAAAAAGACACGTAGAACATTGGTAGGAATTTATATTGTTTTAAATTAGATTGCTACCGATCTATTAAAGTGCGTAATTTGGGTATTTTCAACCACACCTTTTCCTTTGGGTAATTCAACCCTTCTAGAGTTACCATGCATTATCTTGTTAACATTGGTTGTTAACTTATAAATCTGATAACACCTTATACCCGTTCTTAACCTAACATAAGAGGATGTTTTTTAACCATCAATAACGTGTTCAACGAAATATTGTTAGTACATGTTTTAGAAATGTAGTATTAGTGGCATACTAACGGAATATTAAAATGGTGGAATTGGAAGGTGTGTCTGATTGCTTATGATGAGAAGCATATACCGTGCAATTCTTGGTTACTCTTGACAACAATGAGGAACCATCATTTCCCCCAACAATACAAGATCAACAAAAAAAATCATCAATCGACATTATATTCATTTAATTTAATCGTTGGTGGCAGAGAAATATGATTAAATTAGTAATCTATCATTGATATTATCTTCATTTAACTTCGGTGGTAATAATTACACATAAATTATTTCATTTATCTTTATTGTTAGGCTTTGATGCAGGAGCATCGAATTTAATCGGACCCGAACCTGCGTCCGATGATGACCGGTTGGAGTTGGTTGGAAGGTGACGTTTTTTTTTTGTTTTGGAAAAGATATTATCTTTTATTTTTATTTGAGTTTTACTATTTTGGTATTGTTTCCTTTTTATTTTAGTTTCCTATGATATTGAACTATTATTTAAGCATGTCTAGATGCTAGGATTATGCAATTTTTGAATCCTAAGTATTCTAAAGAACACCTTTGAGGTTTCTTTGAACCATTCGGTTCTTAAAGCTTTTGATCTAATCATATAGTTATCTAGCCATTTGAATCATGCCTCCGCATGCATCAAGTGGTATCAGAGCTGTGGTTAATCAAATAGTTGTTCGTGGAGGTCAATTCAACGATGATCATAGATTCGTCGGACGAGACAATGATCGGGGGACGTGACTCACGAGATTCTATCATTCATGTTAACCGTGATTGTAGATCCGTTGGACGAGGAAACGAGATCGGAAACCGTGACCCATGAGATCTTAAGATCAAAAGACTCCGCCAACAAGTTTGCAATCTTGAAACGCAACAAGAGATCAAACAACTCCGATAACGAGTGCACGATCTAGAGTTGTGACTTGAGATGCATAAGGCGGAACCCGATTCGAGTACCCTCGTTTGGGACGAAGATGAAAACGAAGAGGGGCATCTGTTTGGCCATCACCCACTCTCGTTCTATGAACCGTTCTCTTAGGAATATTTGTCGGAGACGAACCCAGATTCGATGAAGACGGAATTAAACCCAATGAGGAAGAATATGTGTTTATGTAAAAGGTTTTTAGCGGGATTACCATTCAAGAGGACGGACAAATGGAAAAAAGGACGATAACGATCATGAGTCTTCCACAATTTCTTCACGTAATTTTGTTGACTATTTGTATGAAGATAAAGATGAAAAGGTATAACCGACAAACATGAGAGGTTGGAAAAAAAAATTTTAAACATGGAATCTCCTAATTCATCGACAATTCAAAATAAGGAGATAATGGACAAGTTTTTTTCCAGTTTTTAAGTTCAGTAATAAACGTAACTCTGAACAAGAGAACAAACGAGCCAATTTCTTTTCTCGGGTTGTCAATGATCTTTTCGACGTTCTCAAGACTCGAGGACGAGCCTTTTTCGAAAATGGGGAAAACGGGGGAGGGAGAAGGAGACTAGCTAACCCAGTAGACCCAGGACTTGCCGACCTAGAGCCAAGTGAGACGATCCGGGAAGTTGAACCGTTTAGGGTGGTCATGATAGTAATGAATAGGAATTGGGTTGATGTTACTTTCGATCAGGGGGTTGTGGTCCATATTCGTATTGTCAAGCTTATAGAAAAACTTGAGGACGTGTTTTTTTTTCAAAGACTAGGAGTATGATGCAGAAGCATCAGATTTAATCGGACCCGAACCTGTACCCGTACCCGATGGTGACCCATTGAAGTTGGTTGGAAGGTGGCATTTTTTTCTTTTTCGAAAAGATCAAGATGTAATCTTTTATTTTTATGCGAGTTTTAATATTTTGGAATTGTTCCCTTTTTATTTTAATTTCCTATGTTATTGAACTATTATTTAAGCATGTCTGGATGGTAGGATTATGTAGTTTTTGAATTCTAAGTATTGTAAAGAACACCTTTTTACGTTTCTTTGAACCGTTCGGTTCTTGAAGCATTTAATCTAATCATATCGTTATCTAGCCATTTGAATCTTGCCTCTACATGCATCAAGTGATATCAGAGCATCAGGTTGGTTTGTTTTTTAACAGTCACAATTCAAACAAACATTTTTATACATAAGTAATTTAGAGAAATTAAGTAACGTGAACAATAAGTAGCATATGAAGAGCATTAAAGCATAACAAAATATGATGTACATACATCAATTTGCATGTAGTACATGAGTTGTGGTATGTATTATTACAAAAAATACGTTTTAAAACTATAAGTGAATGAAAAGTTAATACACGATTTAGTGTACCTTTTGTTTGAAGTCTATATTGATTAGAATATAGAGTATAATACGTGAGTAAAAGTATATGTGTCACATCTTTTCCTGATTTCTTTTATTTTTTTTATAATTGATGGTTAAAGATGGTTTTTTATATCTTTTCTTGGTTTTATTCTTCAATGTCGTGATTAACTTATCACTTAAAAGTCATTTTATTTAGTATTATAAATTAGTCAAAAGTAATTTTAGACAAGGACATAAGTACTTGTTAAAATTGTTTTCACTGATTAACTTCTGATATAAACAATTATATATAGTTATTTATTAGTTAAGGTGATTGCGTTCTCATTGATGAGAGGTTCAGAACGACCTATGAACTGTCGAACTTTTGGCCATTTGATGCAATGGTAGCCCCAATACTTTTCATATTGGAGGTCTTGGGGGTTCGAATCCTGGACATAGCAAAAAAATGGTCTGTGGTTAGGTCAGGGGGTTTACCCAGTTAAGGAGTTCCCCTGGGGTGGACTGCCCTAGATGTTCTAGGTGTTGCCGTTCAAAAAAAAAGTTATTCTTTTTGTTTTTCTTATGCTCTTTATTTCATTTGTAATATTTATGTAAGACAAGTTTTATTGTAATTATTTTCCTTCATTCCGCAGTATGTTGGTATTGTATGATGTGTAGCTTATATACTCAATTATATAATATACTAAATAAATTTATTGGTTGGCAAATTAACAACCATATCAGTGATACGATTCAAATGTAACCAAGTCACGCAAATTTATAAAACTTTACAAAATAAGATATATTATTGCTCATTATTCTTTTTTGTAATTTTATTTAATATATAAATGAACCAGAAAAGTAAAATTAAAAATTATGACCTTTTTTTTGTTATACAAACTGCTTTTGAAATTTTGCAATTTGTTTAGCTTCAATTAAGAAAAACGATGTGAATTACAATAACCTTAATCGTACCTTGGGGTGCTGATGGAACCGGCGGAGTTGCCCGAGTAACCGGTGGCGGTGATGGTGATGGTGATGGTGGTGGCGGTATTACCATAGTACTTCCATTAAAAAACCGATAAATCTCGTACCTAAAATTGCAGACAGGTTTAAGAATTCTCCCTCCGATTCTCCCACCAAACCGAATCAGAAACCCGTTGATTTCATTGTCCAAGCAATCAGTGCACTGTGGCCCGGACAAGTCTGGAGTACACTGCACAAGCCCATAAATTGTAACTAAATCCGGTCCAGTTGTATTCCCGCTAGCAAACTTCCGTAGCGAACCACCAGCTGCAGCGTCGTCTCTCAGCTCGTTCAACAATGGTCTCAAAACCCCGTTGAACCGATTCCCATCTGATGCATTTTGGGTGTTAAACAAAATAATTCCACCTTCAGTGTTTCCCAATATGGTCTTGTTGGTGTATCTCAACCAACACTCGTCGTAATAGCCAACTGCTCCCTTTTGGTTCGGGCACATCTCTCGTAAGTTAACAACGGAGTTATTTAGACATGTACGGCACAAACCCGGTTCGACGTCACCTCGACAAAGGGCCGCTGAGTTGACCCTGTCGCTGCCTTGGCCAGCGGAGTAGTTGAAGAATCCTAAGCCCGTGTTGGTGGTGGGGAGGATGGAGAGGGCGGTATCAAGATTTCTTCGGTACGTGCTGTTTGTGGTGAAATTACCATCCCCGTCACAATTGTAGTAAGTGAAACCGGTGGTTTGGATTAAAAGAATAAAAATAAAAGATAACCATAAGAGGAGTTTTCTGGCGAGAATGAACATGTTTTGTGATTAGGTGTGGCGGAGGAGGAAGTAGATAGTTAAGAATTTATGTCTAGCTTTGGGTAGTTGGGAACTTGGGATGAATTTATTATAAGAAAAATCCCATCTTTGCTTGGTCAAATACATCAAATAAGAAAAAAATGATTATAAACTGATTGGCCAGTTAATTCGAGGGCATGACCTCCGTAATAGAAAAGTCTTTACAGAAAAAACCCCTAACTATCTTAATTGGCTAACTGTTCGAACAAGACAAGTGTCCATCTTAATCCGGTCTTAACAATCATTTCATTCTCTAAAAAGTATTATTTTTCTTTACTTGTAATTTTCATTTAGTAACTAAGAATACGTGCCATCAGGCTTTTGGTCTGGTAGTCAGGGGTTTTGCTATAAGGCTTTTCTCCTGTGAAGGTTCTAGGTTCAATACTCACAAGGTGCACTTCATAATTTCAGGAACACCCTCTGTGGCAGGACTTGAACTCTGGGCTTGGTGGGGTTAGCGACATCCTAACCGACACGTCGTTCTAAAAAAAAACTATGGATATGTAAAATTTAATATAAAGCTATATATATAGTATTAGCAAGGATATATTTGATTATATATTTTGTATAGTTTTATATTATAGAGGGGTGTCTTGTGTATTATATTCGGTTATAAATAGGGATCATGTATATGGAATTATTCATTCAATAAAATACCATAAACACTTTTATGGTATCAGAGCCTAATAACCCTAACCCTACTCCACCCTCATCGCCGTCCTCCCCCCCTCCCAGATTCGCCGCCGCTAAATACCTACCAACGACGCCGACGGAAATACATGGCAGGAGAAGATACGTCTACCCAGCCTAACCCAAAACAGCTTCACCCGGTTTATACAGTCACGAATATTCAAAACAAGGTCCGTGTACTAGATGGTTCTAAGGTAACCTACTGAACATGGGTGAAACTGTTTCGCCTTCATGAAAAGGGATACAAGGTGCTTGATCACATTAACGGGAATCCTCCCGACGAGACGGACGAGACTCACGAGTCTTGGACTGAGATTGATGCTATCGTACTGCAATGGATCTATGGCACTCTCTCTAACGAACTTTTACCCCGTGTTCTAGGGAACAATATCACCGCTCGAGCCGTATGGATCAAGATACAGGAGATTTTTCTGAGTAATAAGAGTTCCCGCGCTGCCGCCCTTGAACATGAATTCACAAACCTCACTCTAACTGCTTCCTCGTCTATGGACGAGTACTGCCAAAAACTGAAGGACTTGGCAGAACAATTGGCTGATGTCGATAACCCGGTCAGCGACTCACTCTTGGTCCTACAATTGGTTCGTGGTTTACCACCCGAGTATGATACAGTGGCGTCTTTCATCAATCAAAGCACGCCAACATGGGACGTTGCTCGCAGCATGCTTCAATTGGAACAACACAGGCAATCGGCACGTACCAACCCGACCCAGTCCGTTCTTGCTGCTCCACAGGTCGGCGCAAATTCTGGAGGTCAGCACCAAGGTAATCAACAGCCGCCACATTATTCTCAGTCGTCTCCCCCTATTCTCAGCGGTCCTACGATCAGAACAGACCACGCCAGTTTATTAGAGGACGGGGGAGGGGACGTGGCCGGTCTACTCAGCGGGGCGGAAGAAATCAAGGGGGCCGAGGGTACTACCAGCAGTCATACAACACCCCCCTGCCATGGGCATGGTGGAACACCCCCCCCCCCCGTGCCCCCACCCTACCCAGCCGAACCAATGGCCAAGTCAGGTCCCGTGGACTCCCAATGGTAAACCTGCCGCTTCTTCAGGTCCTCCTCATGGGGTGAACTTGGCGACCTCATATGGGCCGGCTCCATCTCAGTATGATGGTCTGTCACATACCGACATAGGGGCAGCGTTCCAAGCTATGTAGTTACAACAACCAGATCACGCTTGGTACATGGACACAGGTGCCTCGACTCATCTTACTGCTGACCCAGGTATGATTCGCACCCCCCTGTCCTCACCTAATATAAGTAATATTTTCGTTAGTAATGGCCAGTCTTTACCTATTTTTGGATCTGGAAATTCTTTACATAAAATTCCTCCCAAAACCTACCATTTAAACAACATTCATCTGGCCCCTAATGTCATTAAAAACTTACTTTCCGTTCGTAAATTCTCTCGAGATAATAAAGTTTCTGTTTCATTTGACCCACTTGGTTTTTCTTTGAAGGACCTTCAAACTGGCAAGCACCTGTCCCGCCACAATAGTACCGGGGATCTCTATCCGTTCACCGCACCTGCTCAAAGCAACTTTGCTTGTCTCTCTTCGTCCTTCACATGGCACTCCAGACTTGGACATCCAGGATCTTAAGTTTTACATTTACTTTCGAATCGTAATTTTATTTCTTGTAATAAAGACAAAAATATTCATGTTTGCCAGTTATCTAATAGTAAACGTCTTCCCTTTTATGATTCTTTATCGTTTACATTTGCACCTTTTGATATCATTCATTGTGATCTCTGGACTTCACCAGTTTTAAGCAAAACAGGGTATAAATATTACATGGTACTCATTGACAACTTTACACAATACGTATGGGTTTATCCATTAAAATATAAATCCAACACCTTTCCCACGTTTTGCCAAATTTCACAAACTCATCGCCACTCAATTTAACAAAAATATTAAATCATTCCAATGTTATTTGGGCGGGGAGTTCGACAACCACTCTTTTAAATCTTTTGCTCACTCCCACGGGCTTGTCTTCCGTTTCTCGTGTCCTCAAACCTCCTCTCAAAATGGGAAAGCGGAACGCATGATCCGTCGTCTTAATGACATCATTCGCGCTCTCCTTGTACAAGCCCATCTCCCGCCGTCATTTTGGGTTGAGGCACTCCATACCGCCACATATCTTCACAACATACTACCTACCAAACGCCTAAACTTTTATACACCCACTTACGCTTTATTCCTTCGCCACCCCACATATGACCACCTACGCGTGTTCGGGTGTGCATGCTACCCTAATCTCTCCTCCACCCAACCCCACAAACTTCACTCGAGATCAGTTCGGTGTATCTTTCTTGGTTACCCAACCAACTTCCGTGGGTACAGGTGCTATGACCCGGACACGGGCAAAGTTCACCTATCCAGACATGTGGTGTTTGATGAACACCTCTTTCCTTCTTCCCATCCCACACCACCCCAGGCATACAAGTTCCTTGAACCTGATTACGATCCTTCGCCCCTCATCCTCCTTCCACCCTTATTCCAGCCTTCAACCCCTCCTTCGGCCAACTTCAACCCACTCCCGCACCCGGAACCAACTGCCCCACCCATGCCTCCTAGCCCACCACCGGCCGCCCCACCCACAGCCCCACACCACCCCATGACTACTAGATCCAAAGCCGGTATTACCAAACCACAATCTCGCCTTAACCTTCACGTAACCACAACTTCCCCGGTATATCCTGTTCTGACCACATACGCTAAAGCTTTCTCAGATCCAAATTAGAAACAGGCCATGCTAAATGAATTTAAAGCTTTGCAGTTGAATGACACGTGGGAACTTGTTCCACGACCAGAAAACCACCCGGTTATTAGATGCATGTGGTTATTTCAGCACAAGTTTAATGCCGACGGAAGCTTGGAAAGATATAAAGCTAGATTGGTTGTTAATGGGAAATCCCAAACAATGGGCATTGACTGGCATGAAACCTTCAGTCCGGTTGTCAAACCGGCCACTATCCGGACAGTTTTGTCTTTAGCGGTCTCCAACTCTTGGCCCATCCATCAACTGGATGTGAAGAATGCATTTTTACATGGGCATTTAAAAGAGACAGTTTTCATGCACCAGCCCCCGGGTTTTATTGATAACACCAAGCCAAATCATGTTTGTCGGCTGAAACGGTCTCTTTATGGTCTCAAACAAGCCCCTCGAGCTTGGTATACCCGGTTCTCCAATTATATTTTGTCCAAAGGGTTCAAAAACAGTGTTTGTGACACTTCATTGTTTGTATATCGCCACGGGGAGCACACCGCATATTTACTGTTATATGTGGATGACGTCATCTTAACGGCGTCTAACACCACTTTGTTGCGTACGGTTATTAACACACTGTCAAACGAATTTGCCATGATCGATTTGGGTCCTCTTCACCATTTTCTAGGGATCACGGTTAAGCGCAACAAGTCCGGGCTATTTCTGTCTCAATCTCTCTTTGCTAAAGAGATCATTCAGCTGGCGTCAATGCAGTATTGCAAACCCTCTGTAACGCCCGTCGACACATCCTCCAAGTTAAGTGAATCGGACGGCCCTCTTCTTCCTGACGGCACTCTGTATCGTAGTCTAGCCGGGGCCCTTCAGTATCTTACATTTACCAGACCGGACATCTCCTATGCAGTTCAGCAGGTCTGTTTATTCATGCATGCTCCACGCGAGCCCCACTTCCAGTTCTTGAAACGGATCATCCGATACATACAGGGCACTACAGAATACGGGTTACGCATTACTGCCTCAACGTCCCGGTCCCTAACAGCTTACTCTGACGCTGATTGGGGAGGGTGCCCCGATTCCCGCAGATCAACGTCGGGTTATTGTGTTTATATGGGTGATAATCTTCTCTCCTGGTCGTCTAAACGCCAGATCACGGTCTCCAGGTCTAGTGCTGAAGCAGAATATCGAGGTGTTGCGAACGCCGTTGGCAAGGTCAGTTGGCTCCGTAACATATTGATGGAGCTTCATACACCTTTAATTTGGGCCACAGTTGTCTACTGTGACAACGTTTCTGCTGTTTACTTGTCCGGCAACCCAGTTCAGCACCAACGTACCAAGCATGTTGAAATTGACATTCACTTTGTTCGAGAGAAAGTCCGACTCGGACACATACGGGTCCTTCACATTCCATCCGAATTTCAATATGCTGACATATTTACAACGGGCCTGCCTCGACACCTGTTTCAAAGTTTCAGATCCAGTCTGACCGTCCATCCTACTACCGCTCACACTGAGGGGGCCTATTAGCAAGGATATATTTGATTATATATTTTGTATAGTTTTATATTATAGAAGGGTGTCTTGTGTATTATATTCGGTTATAAATAGGGATCATGTATATGGAATTATTCATTCAATAAAATACTTTTATTAAGTTTTTCTTTCCCTATATTTCATTCAATATGAATTAAAAAAGAAACTGTGTTATATTCACAATAATGTATTTTTTTTATTTCACGAGTTTAAAAAATATTTTATTTTGTATATAAGTAATTTTTAATAAAATTACTAAAATATAGAATTTTTTTTAGCATAACTGTATATTTAGATTGTTATTAAAATGTAGCATTCCAAGTTATTAGATAAATAACAAAATTATGAATTAAATGAATTTTTCAAAAGAAAAGAAAACGTTGATGCTTTTACAAACACAATTATTTACCCCAGTTTTACAAATAACTTTTTTAATTTTACTAAACAAGTATGCGGTTTGTATGCCAGATGTCTAGGAGTAAACGCCCCGACAAGCCTCCTAGGCCAATTATTCAAATGGCAAATCATCATTATTTGAAAATGGTCTTCATTAAGAAAATAATACTAATACATTGATAGGGTTATCTTTCATACGTAAATTGGAGAAAATGGTCTTTCATTATTTGAAAACGGGTCATTTTTCTTAAGAAAAATATCTTATTTAATTTATTCCAAAGTTATAAAAATCAGTTATGATGTTGTGACCAGTGAAAAAAACGTTTAAGTTTCAACCTGATAAAATATGTTGGTTTTCCTCAAATTATCTCCATGTATTATTGTTTTTTTATGAATAGTTATAAGCATTTGTTTTTAGTAAATCACCTATCATCAAACAATCACAAAAATTTCATGCCTGTGTGGATTTTAAAAAGAAGTAAAACTAAAATTAATACCTGATAGAAATTTTCATATATATATCCAACTAGGTTAAAACCCGTGTATTACACGGGTTGAATAAATATAATATTATATGTTAAGTAATAAAAATTTTATTTTTTAAAAACTCGGGTTTTACACGGGTTGAATAAACCCGTGGAATACAATATAATCTGTTAACACATACACTCGTCAAAATATGTCAGGAGATTTATTTATTAATATAATATAAAGATTAGTATTTTCTTTAAAAATATATTATTATTAAAAGATAAAAGTGTATTTAATAAGAGAGATAGACGAGAAAAAAATAATGAGAATGAATATGGATGCGACACATGGCATGAAACACCTTTATTTATTATATAGTATAGATTAGTATAGAAGTAAATGTTATTTAACATATTTACGATATTCAATAGTAATTTAGTATGGTTTATTCTTGCCATCGGGGTGATGATCTAGTGGTAGAGACAAACCTATTAAACACCTAAAGACCTAAAGCTTATGGGTTCAAGTTCTACTAAATAAAGAAATTTACCGTTAAAAAAAAGTATGGTTTATTCTTTTAGTCATGTTGATGTTGATGTTGTCGCTTAATATATAGAGAAGGACATAAGTACTCAAAAAGTCTTTTGAGTCAAGTCTGCATTAATGGCTGTGTTGTAATATATGTGGTTGATACATGACACGTTCTTTGTTTAAAAGTTATATGAATGTGAGTTATATTTGGCATCTACCTAAAATATAAATATAAAATATAAGATATAGAGTAAATACCATTTTACGTTCTTTAAATATTCGTTAGTACAAAAATGGTTTTTTAGGGCGGCAAAAATCGTTCTTAGAAAAAAATCACACCATTTTTTGAGACGGTTTCAGAATCCGCTTCTAAAAGTCTAAACAACAAAAGATAAGTTAATTAAAAAAATAAATTTGGTGCTGTATTTTTTTAGGCGGTTTTAGAACCGCTTCAGATCCAGAATTATGCTAAAAAATATGATGTAATTTTCAATAATTCCAACCTGTAATCCAACAAAAAAAAAATCTACCAAAAAAATCCTAAATTTCTATTAAAAAAAATCTAGCAATCCAAAATTTTATATATCAACATTAACTTTCTACAAAATCTTCTGTGTGGGTTTTTTATTATTTTCTAAATTTGTCTTTACACTTGTAAGTATTCTTGATTTTAAAGCGTAAGACCATAAAACCTTTTTAATCAAACTTCTTTTGAAACTTGTACGTCTTTATACAAGCAGATTTTGATAAGCCAAGACTAGGTTAATATTAATAAGTTTGTACGTCTTTATACGAACTTGTTATGAGACCAAGAATTGGTGAACTCACGTTGGGAATGATACGTCTTTATACATGGTCCCATTGTTACACCGTCTCCCGGTGAACAAAGTCTAATCACTCTTTTAATAATAATAATAATAAATAAGCACTTAAGTTTGATGTCTTAAACCAACTCGAAAATAGTATCGAAGAGTTGAGGGTAACGATATCCCTAGCTGGGAGTCCTATCATTTTATTATTAAAGAATATAATTCGTGAACCAAATGTTGTGAGAATGAGGCTCTAGCGGTGTAACGTTCACACGTTTGTATTAGTCATACCACCGGATTAGTCAACTTAACATTATCATATACCAAGCGGATTCGAATCCCAAAGCAATACTCTTCGTGACCTGATCATCCTCGAGATATCTACTTTCCTGCTATTTACTATTCTGCTATTTACATTTCTGTTACACACTTCACGCACATTTTTACTTTTCTGTTATTTACTTTACCGTCATTTACTTTTCTATCATTTACTTTTCTGCTTCACAATCACACAAAACCCACTCACTAATTAAACCGGCTAAACGATAACAAAAGTTGAGTATTGGAACTCGACCGTGTCCATTGGTTCGATACTTGGTTCTTATCTAAACTATATTACACTGCTATAAATACACTTGCCTATTGTGTGTGCTTTAAGTTTGAATATTTATCATTTTATAAATTTAAAACCTTATCATTAAAATCTTTTTATAACTTAATCACGACACTGTGCATCAGTCGTTAATCGCGAACTATATTTTAAACTAATCAACTCTTTAGTTAATTTAAAATGGTTTAAAAAAATAATTAAATTTAAAACATGTTTTACTTTTAAATAAAAACACTTTTATTTAATAATCTTTCCGAGAAGTCTTTTAAATAATTTAAATATCTCGTCGTTTTAAGATTATGTCAAAAGTTTTATAAAATATTTGCGGTTTAATTATTATCCTAAATAATGTCACAACCACAAAAATAAATAAAACATATAAACCGAGCAACTAGTAAATATTGTCCGGTTTCGTTCGAGCCATCAAACGAAAACCGGACTGGTCTAAGGGATAACAAAATAAATAAATAATCTGTTATCTCCCATTTAGTCCAAGATCTCCATCTTTAATCCCGTTTGCGTCCGCCTTGGTCTTCAAGTCTTTGTCTCGTTAGGTTTACAATTTATTTACAAATACACTAAAAATAAATAAAATAAATAAACCTAACTATTACAACAGGTTTCAAATAACCCATAAAAATACAAAGAGAAAACAACCAAAACATATAGACACAAACACGGGTCACTAGTGCTCGATTTATTAAACACAACCAATCCAAACGAAAAAGGCACAATATTTTTATCAAACAAAAGTTTTGACAAATAAAACACGAGATCGAAAAATAAATAATATTATGTCAAGCGCGCATAAAAGTGGTTCTAATACCACTGGTGTGAATTCTCGTACTAGTTTTAACTTTTAAAACATAAATTATTTAAACCTTTTAAATAAATAAATAATAAAATCAGATTTAGACAGCGGAAGCATTTAGTACGATTAACGATTCTAAATCGGGATCCCGTCAATGATCCGATTACACGGGTATAAACAATAAATTAAATCCAACCATAGCGGGTAAAACTGTTATACCTTCGACGATTAACCGAAAGATCAACATTTTGGTACAACGGACGTCTCGCTAGTGACAGTTCACAAAACCTGCAGCAAAACGTCAAACGGATTGCGCGAACGAGAACCGGGTGGCGGCCTTGTCCTTTGATGTAACATCCCGAAATAATAGAAAGAAATAAAAGGAGACCAAGGCGGGCTTAGCCAAGAGTCGGCCCATGGGCCGAGATAAGAAGGGAAAAAACCCTTACTAATCTGCAGCCATCAACCTTTTCCCCTCACTTCTTTCATGCGCAAGTTTCTAAAGTGAGAGAGGGAGACCGACTCTAGAGAGAGAAAGCGGGGAAAAAGAAACTCAAAGGCTCGAGAATCGTTTGTCTACATCACAACAACACATAGCAACGGGAACCGGACTCCAAGAGGTAAGCATCACCTCTAGATCTGAGTTTTTACACATTTTGGGGTTTCGGGTTTAAGTCGCATAAAGACTTGGTTTTTACGTATAAAACTTGAAACAAATCACATATTTGTGCTCATGAATGAAAAATGAACGTTTTGGACGTAAAAAGTTCCAGGCTTGATCAACTAGAAATAATTGGACAGATCTAGGGTTTCTGGTCGGGGATGAAGACTGATTCATCGAAACTACTAGTTTTGATATAGGTAAATCCATTGAAACTACATAGTTTCGATATATGCAGACCCATCGAAACTACTATAGTTTCGATATAAACCCCTGGCCCGAAACAACTAAGATTTTACTTAATTTATTTACCGAAACTACCATAGTTTCGATATAAACCCCTGGCCCAAAACTACTAAGATTTTACATAAGTTACTTATCGAAACTACCATAGTTTCGATATAAACCCATGGCCCGAAACTACCATAATTTCGATGTGATCCATCCATCGAAACTACTGGGTTCAAGCATAGTAATGTCTAGAGTCATCTAGGATCACTACCTTATGTGTATAACTTCATTATACAGATTGTGAGTGACCTTAGTGACGCTCAGTAACCAGCTAAGTGTATTACAGAAACCACTCATCAGGTGAGTTCTATGTGCCCCCTATATGTTACTTGCAAATCATTTTAAATGTTTTGGGGCTGAAGTGTATACACTAAATGAATAAATGTTATGAATGCCAATGTGATCATACGTGACGTATAAATGCATATATATATATATACATATATGAAATGAAAGATGTTCAAAGAATGAAACGTATGTTTATAAAGAACGAATGAATGATTGACATAACTTAAATGAATGAATTCTTGCCTTATATCTTTATATATCGCATGTTATGAATGTATATAAACGTTATGGACGCTTCGAAGTTAACGGCTACTTCGGTAGACGGACGACCATGCGACTATTTTGCAACCGGGATAAATACGTTCTTTCAGCTGCTAGGACGTATGAAAGGCATTAATGGCCGGTCGAAGCAATTGCCTTATAAAGGAAGAACGGTTGCATAAATAATAGTTCGCATGGGAAACGGATGCCTTCAGGTAGACGAGCGAATTACGGGCTACGACGGTAGTACGGTATGACGGACGACCGAATATTGGCCGGACGGTTTAAGTAATGACGGACGGTTTCTAGTGCCGGACGGGATGTAATGGAGCTACGGCGGTGGTTCAAAAGAACGTTTGTCTATGTGACTTACGTAAGACGGGTTGATCACCCTTATGTGTATGACTAATGAATGTTTAAGGAAAGTAAAGGTGAATACATATTTATGTGCTCACATACGAATGATAAAAGAAAGCAAAGGATGTGTTAATGTGTATTTATATATTTATATTTATACATACATACTTATAAAGAAATAATGTTTATACCTAATTGCTTTAAACTAGAACTCACCAACGTTAGCTGAATATTAGTATACATTTCAGGTAGCAGAAAGAAGGGTCGTGCGAAGGCGTGATGGTTACCCGGCGTGAGACTGACATCCCATTTTAATTTATGTTAAGACAATGTTTATGTTTTAAATGTTAATACTTACGCTGTTATGTACTTGAAAGATGAATGCTTCCGCTGTATTTTGAATGTTTTAAATTTATAATTCAGTATCGATGACTATGTTTATGAGTAAATCCAACAAGTGAGGTTACCTAGGATTGGGGCCTTACAAGTTGGTATCAGAGCAATAGTTTGAGAGATTCAGACATCCTTAAATGTCTGGACTCAAGCTGATAATGGGACCAACGCACGGATGTTAGTCTGGGTAGCCAACGCCAACGCCAGTACAGTAAGTAAGTAATAAAGTTAATGCCTGTAGTTAGGGATAGATGCCTTAACTTAGAACGCTTAGATGTCATTGTCACTACTGATGTGAAGAGTTTCGAACCCGAAAAGCAAAGCAAATTATTAATCACAAATCGGTCACTGTAATTAAGAATTTACCTTGCTCGTACTATTCAAAACTATGATATGAAGGAATTACATTTATGTATACCCTTTTACTTATCAGGAAATCTAGAAAACTATGGCTCGTAGAGAAGGAACTGGACGCCGAGGCGGTCGCACTGGCCGAGTCGGTAGACCACCATTGAATCGAAGACGTAATGATGAGGAAAGTGTGCATGAGGAACGGGAGGAAAGCATGCAGAAGAACGTACTGAGAGTGTGAATGAAACTAATGTGACTCCACCGGCTGAAGGCAACGAAGGATCTCTATGACTGGAACCCAAAGTTAGGGATGCTATTGCCCGTGATGTTGTGCTAACTCTAAAGGACGTACTGCCTAATCTGTTATCTGAGGCACTTAAGAAGAGCAAGGAAGAGGAGGAAAAGAACCATGGGGAGAAAGTTTATGACAGTGACGGGGACGAGGTGACTATGGTACTGAACACTCGAGGGTGTACCTACAAAGGATTCAAGGACGGTGACCCACCCAAGTTTAACGGGAACAAGGATTCGGTGGCTACGTTTGAATGGATTGAGAGGATGACCGGCGTAATCAACATAAGTGAGTATCGACCTGACCAGGCTGTTAAGTATGTTGCTCAATCTTTCACCAACGAGGCACTAAGTTGGTGGAGGAACATCCAGAGGACTAAGTCATCGAACGCTCTTAGTAGGATGACTTGGGAGGACCTGAAGAAGCTAATAATCCAAAAGTTCTGCCCCCATAACGAAATTGATAGAGTGGAAAATGAATTCCTAAACTTCAAGGCTGGCAACAAAAACTCATCGCCAATACACTTCCAGATTCAATGAGCTGGCTCAACCGGTACCACACCCGGTAGAGATGGAAGAGCGATTGATCAAGTACTATGTTAAGGGCCTGCCTTAAAGGGTCCGTGTACATGTTAAAGCCAACCTACCCTCGACCTTTGATTCAGTAGTGAATTTGAGTGGAATCGTCTATGACGATTATGCTAATGAGGACCCGGTGCCAGAGGCACCAAAGCGGAAATGGGAAAATCCATCTAAGGGAAACGGAAGGGGAACATTTGCAACTGAAGCTAAGAAACCAATGGCTGAAGAATACGAAGCATGCTCAAAATGCGGGAACTATACCGTGGTGAATGTCGGGCTGGCTCAACCATGTGTTTTAAATGTGGGAAGCCGGGGCATATTTCCAAGGATTGTAGAAACACCCTTAAGTGCCAAAACTGTGGATGGTCTCGGCACGCGACTCGGGATTGCAGGAGGACCGGACAATCTGGTTTGGGAAAGGAAAAGGAAGTTGAAAAGGAACAGCTAAAGGCTAGGACTCGGGCTTATGCCCTAACCGAGGAGGAGGCAAGAGGAAACCCTGATGTCGTGTCAGGTACGTTCCTAGTTAATGATGAAAATGCTACTATATTATTTGATTCTGGTGCTAGCAAAAGCTTTGTATCAAATGAATTTAGTCGCAAACTAAACTGCACGATCACCAACCTCGTAAAGGCTTTTAGCGTAGAAACCGTTGTTGGTAGAAACTCAGTAGTCATCCGTATGACTGACAATTGCATGATAGAAATAGAGGGTCATAAGTTTCCTTCTAGATTGTACCTTCTGACCTTAGGAGGATTTGACATAGTGAATATAGTTCATAAATCTGTAAATATTTATTTGTATACAACGTTTGATGTTCTATTTGTAATTTTTTCATCCCTATCTAAGATTAAAAGTTTTAACTCATATATACATTTAATTCTGAAAAGTGCCACTTACAGTTGCCCATGTGTGAAAACCGGTTGCCTTAAGAACAAAACAACCCTTGATAGTGACTGTCCGTAACTCTTATTTATTGTCATGGCAAAACAAACAAAGAGTGAAAACTGTTTTCTTTGAAACTTGAATAAAATTCGTTTGTCTAAAGGTGTCAAATTAATTATTGAAATAAAGGTGCAGAAAAAATATTACCCGTATATTACACGGTTAAATAAATGAAATATTAAATAGTTAGTAATGAGTGAAAAAAAATAGATGAGAAAGGAAATAATAAATAAATGAAATATTAATAAAGAAAATATTAAACAATTGAGAAAAAATAAATGGAAAAAATAATCCTGTGCTCATAAAATTGTGACAAGTGTCGCCAGTTACTTATTTATTAAGTATATCTAAATGTATTAAATATGACTAAAAAGTTATGTTATTCTAATTATAATATAACCAACTGTAAATAAATTTTTTGCATGAATTTTAAACTTATGGCGAATTAGCGACTTTAAACCAGTTTGCCTTCACATTTTAGACTACTTTTATTTAATTTTTAACCGTTTGACCAACTAAAGATAAAACATAATTCAAATCGACCGGTTCATAATAAAATGGGTCGAATTTGACACATCTACAAAACATATATAAGCATATGCAAAGATCTAAAATAAGTCATGATATAAGGAACGACTCAAGTGCCACTAAGGTGTATATATATTCGTCGGCAGAGTATTTAAAAAATCTAACAAGTCATTTCTAACCCTCTTCAATTCTATACAGATTTCGGATACTATTAATTTAAGTCTAAAAAATAGATTTTATTAATTTAAACAGTCAGTATAAATAAATTTTTACTTATAATAAAAATGATCAGCTGTTATAGAGAAAACCTGAATTAGAGTCATGTACAGTTTCATATGTTGCGTTAATATTTCTATATAATCATTAGTACTCTCAAGCTTTCCATTTTCTTCTTTATAACAAATGACTCTCAAGTAAACATCTTTTGATACAAATGCCGCCCGGAGAAACAATTTTTTTATTTATTTGATAAATTTTCTAGTTTTATCCTTTTAACTTGTTAGTAATGGAACATAACCCAAATTGACACATTTTCACATAATAAATCAAAAATAACCCTCTAGTTTTCATATATAGAGAAGGAGGATTTTCGGTTTTACCTTTTTGACCTGTTACTATAAGAACATAACCCAAATTAACACATTTTCACATAATTGGTCGAAAGTGATCCTCTAATTAGGAGGATAATTTTATGTATTACCTTTTCGACCTGTTAGTAGTAGAACATAACCAAAATTGACATATTCTCACATGATGGATAAAAAATGACCATCTAATTATCCTATACGGCGAAAGAGAATTTAAGATGTAATTAAGTTCCATTTACTTGAAGTGATGATAGGGTCATGACTCATAAAATGTAAATGAAGAGTATGGTATGTTATAATGATAATAGCGATTCACCGATTCAATAGAGGGTTTCGTGTATTGATAACAACTTGTCTGAGTCACAGCTTATAATTGAATCGATTCCTAAATCACCGACATAAATATTGGGGAGGTTGTTATCGAAAAAGGCTAATTTGGAATGAAAGAGCAGAAGCTTTTTTAAAAATAAATAATAAAAATTTATAAAACCACTTAATTGATTCATTAAAATTTATATGTTTCCATATTTGTTATGATTTCAAATTTTAAATCTTAAATGACGGAGAATAGTTGTTGGATAAAATATGTCTCATCTTTAATAGAATTAGGACAAAATATTAATTATACTTTTGAACACTTTTATCTAAAACTTAATTTAATTCATCAATAAAAATGAGAATAAAAGAAAATAATTTACTTGAATAATTTCAACTATAATGATATGACAAAATATAACATAACGTGAGATTCAACAAAATTATAACAAAAATTAGATATTTAAATATGTAAATATATGATTAAAGAATTTTTTCAATTGAATCCTTCCTGGTTATAAAATTGTTTTCAGTTTGTAGAATTAATAAGAATATGATTGAACAATTTAATTGTTATAAACAAAACTTTGAATTTAAAAATATGTAGATAAAAATCTAAAAATTAAAACGAATTATTAATTTAGTTGCCTAAAATAATGAAGTTGATTATTAATAGGAGAGAAAAGCGAGAAAACCAATTCTCTAAGGCCCTAGAAAGATGACACGTGTCCCCCCAGTTTACTTGTTTACTTAGTAGTATAGATATTGGGTGGGCAAAAGGATAATTTTATCCAAATTTAAGACATCATCTTAAATATCACTTGCTAAACACAATGTACAAATACATGAAAGCCTAATCCTTTAAAGCTAAACAAAATGTTTTTTTTTACTTTTTAGCTTGTCCCACATTGGTAGTTTACCCAACCTAATAATAAAACAAACCACTATAAATAGAGAAGCTTTTTTACTTGAGAAAATTGAACCATGTGTTCCATGCCCTTCATGCCTTTTTTGGCTAAATTGGGTAAAAAACAAGTATTTTTTTACTACTAAAATTAGATATTTAACCGAGGTTCGTTCCGGTTATAAACTTGCGGACTTGGATCGGCTTGGTTTATAAACAAGTTGAGCCCGAGCTAGGCTTGGCTCGACTTGTGAGCTTGTGAGCTAGGTTTGATTATAATAATAGTAATAACAATAACCAAATATAATCAGTGTTTAAGGCCAGGTCAGGTTAGATTACGCTCTCGAAAAGAGTCTCGGTGACACCGGCCGCTTTGTGCGACTCAACCCACTATTTATATATTAAACATATTGGAAGGAAAGATGGTAATTTACCCACATTTTAAGTCACTTAACAGAGTTAACGACTACTTAACGAAGTAAAATCAGGGTGTTCCGTCCTTCAACTCTCTAAGCTCTTTTTAAATTTTGGGTTTACTGTCATCCCACATCGAATAGGAGGAAAAAAAAAAATAAATGTTGAGGCTTGATAAGTAGAGGTTTTGTTTTTTATCTCCATCCGACATCGATGGCTAGAGAACTTCAGTGGGCAAACCTCATATAAAGAGGGAGTACCATTTTGTTATATCTAACATTGCTAAAAATCTATTTGCGTAAAATTTGCTTGTTGGCTAGACCGGTTCTTAAACAAAAATTTTGATATTAGTTATGGTTGTGGCTCAAAACCGAACCGTACTGTCCACACCCTTAAAATCACCAACTAAATATTTAAATAGTTATAATAATAATAATGATAATAATAATAATAATACACAAATATAATCAGTATTTATGGTAGATCGAGTTAGATTGTGCTCTTCTAAAGAGACTCTGTGACACCCGTCGCTTTGCTCGGAACAACCCGCTGGGATATAGAAAAGGACTTAAGTACTCAAAAAGTCTTTTGAGTCAAGTACGCATTAATGGTTGTGTTGTAATATAAGTGGTTGATACATGACACGTTCTTTGTTTAAAAGATATATGAATGTGAGTTATATTTGACATCTATCTAAAATAAAAATATAAGATATATAGTAAATTCCATTTTACATTCTTTAAATATTCGCTACTACAAAAATGGTTTTTTAGGCGGCGAAAATCGTTCTTAGAAAAAATCACATCATTTTTTGAGACGGTTTCAGAAACCGCTTTTAAAAGTCTAAACAACAAAAGATAAGTTAATTAAAAAAATAAATATGGTGTTGTATTTTTGAGGCGGTTTTAGAACCGCTTCAATTCCAGAATTATGCTAAAAATGTGCTGTAATTTTCAATAATTCTAACCTGTAATCCAAAAAAAAAAATCCTTAATTTCTATACAAAAAATCTAGCAATCCAAAATTTTATATATCAACATTAATTTTCTACAAAATTGTACAACTAAAAACTTATAGAACAACAATACGTACGAGATTTAGGTCCGATTTTCAAACACCATCCTTAAAAACACCGACATTAAGTTCATAAGTAAGTTGTCGATCTCTTTTGTGTAGCAAGTCTCCTGTCTCGCCAAATCTTGAAAAAGTTAGATTTAAAAAAAAAAATATTTTTAGTGTAATAGACAAAGTATATAAATATATATATAAAATATTTATATGGTAAAATCTTTGTAAAATCCCAAAAATAATAAAAGACTTCAAGGGTGGGAAATAACGCTAAATGAACGAAGATGGGTCTCGAAAAGTAACAAGAAGAAAAGAATAAAATAAAACGTGTCGTGGGCTTGGGCTATGGGCCGAAGAAGGAAGGCAAAGGGAGGGCTACAAGCCCTAGCCGCCCCTCACCCCCCTCATTTCACCTTGCTTCTTGCAATTTCTAGAGAGAGAGAAGCTAGTGAGAGAAAGTCAGGTTTCAAAACGTGAAGCTCAGGGATCATTCCTCATCATCAGGAGAGGCAAAGGATCGAAGATTTGGGTTCAAAACAGGTAACGATCTCACCGAATCTGAGTTTTTAAGTTTTAATGGGTTTTATGGTTTTGAACAAAAAGGTCATTTTTACATTTAAAACTTGAAACAAACTTTAGATCTAGACTATTGGATAGCAAATAATCATTTTTGACGTAAAAAGTTAAGAGCTTGATGAGAAACAGCCTGACCCGCCATTACCATGCAAAACCAGGGTTTTTGGTGAGGAAGATGCAGTTTAGGCGAAACGCCATTACCATGCAAAACTAGGGTTTTTGGTGAGGAAGATGCAGTTCAGGCGAAACTAGTCCAATTTCGCCTAATTTGAGGGTGGCGAATCTAGCACAGTTTCGCTAGATCTAGAATGTGGAATTTAGCTCAGTTTCGTTAAACCAATAGTAGCGAATCTAGATCAGTTTCGCTAGATCTAGAGTGGCGAATTTAGCTCAGTTTCGCTAGAGCATAGTAGCGAAAATACATTAGTTTCGCTAGGATGGTGATAGTGAAATTAGTATAGTTTAATTAGACCTGATAAATATCTATCTATCCAGATTGTACATGACATAGTCTGGGCAAGTAAAGAACACTGTGAGGCTAGAGTATAAGGTGAGTTCAAGAATCCCCATTTTACCGTTTTATGGTGGTGTGCATACTCAATTAACAGACGTTTATAATAAATGTATCTTATTTCTTAAACGTAAATGGTAAGAAAGAAAGAGGTTTACTTAAATAACGATTTGTAAACAAGTAAATGTTTAACGAATGTGTTTATTTAACTAATTTTTTTATTAACAAATGTAAGTGAAAGAAAATGTGTTTATTTAACTAAACATTTTATAAACGAACATGAATAGAAGAGATAAAAAAGTTAAGTTGCCTATAAGTCCGAGTATGGTTACACCGAAACAAGTCTTGAGGTAGTAGCATAGTCTTTGTGACTGGTATTACCCGAAGCCTATGGCAGTGTCATTGCATGAGTTGCATGCCTGTCGTATGAATAACGGGAAACAGTGCTCGCCAGAGTATTGTGACCGGGATGTTGCAACTGGTTAACAGGGGGTAATGAAGGTTACCCCGGTGATGACGGTCACCAAATATAGAATGTCCTTCATGGAAGTCCGGTGAGTTTGGCCTTCAGACGTAGAGCCTTAGGGACTCTCACCAAAAGAAAAGGATCATTCGTGGATGTAATGTGTTCTTCGTGGACTGTAATGAAAAGTAATGTAAGGTGTCCCTTTATGGACTGTAATATAAAGTGTCCCTCGTGGGCTGTAAAGTAAATGTGTCCTTATTGACTGTAACGAATGAAAGTAAAAACAGAAAGTGACCTTATGGGCTGTAACGAATGAAATTAAAGAAAGGAAGTGTCCTTCGTGGACTGTAACGAATGAAAATGAAGTATGAAATAAATAACAATGTAAAGAAATGGTTAAGTAAGAATTACATGTAGTATTGTAATACGTTTTTACTTAGTAGAATAAAGTATGTTTTCATTGAAAAAGTTTTATATGAATAATATGTGAATGAATGGTTACTTATTAAATGTTTGAAAACTTGATCTCACTGGGTTAGCCGACTATTTTAGTATACAAATCAGGTAACAAAGGAAAGAAAAATGAATGAAGCTCCGAGAGCTTGGAAATGATTGGCTATTTACTGTTGCTGATCAAGACTGACATCCCTATTATCCCGAGTTTATGAATGTTTAACAATGATATGTTAAAAGTTTTAATTAACTCTGATATGTATTAGACTTCCGCTGTTTACTTTAATCTTTAAGTCAAGGTTTAGTATACAAGTAAATGTTATTTAACATATCTACTCTTCAAAAGTAATTTAGCATTGTTTATTCTTTTAGTCATGTTGATGTTGTCACTTAATCTATACTACTATATAAAGCACTAGTGTTAGAACCGTGTATTACACGAAGGCTAAATAAATGATACAATGTGAAATGAAAAAATATGTTGAATATAGTTCATAAATCTGTAAATATTTATTTGTATACAACGTTGGATGTTCTATTTGTAATTTTTTCATCCATATCTAAGATTAAAAGTTTTAACTCCTATATACTTTTAACTAGGTTAGAATCCCGTGTATTACACGGGTTGAATAAATGTAATGTTATATACTTAGTAATAAAAAGTTTATGTTTTTAAAACCCGTGTAATACACGGGTTGAATAACGCATACACTTGTCAAAATAGAACAATGTGAATATGTAAATATATGATTACAATTTTTTATTTGAATCCTAGCCGGTTATAAATTTTTTTTCAGTTTGTAGAATTTATAAAAATATGATTGAACAAATTAATTGATGCTAAACACAATTTTAAATTAAAAAATGTGTAGATAAATATTGAAACAAATAATTAATTTAATTGCTTAAAACAGTGGAGTTGATTATTAATATGAGAGAGAGGTGGAAAAATGAGAATGAGGAGGTCTAGAAATGTGACAAGTGTCCTATTAGTTTACTTGTTTATTAAGTAGTATAGATTCTGAAAAGTGCCACTTACAGTTGCCTATGTGTGAAAACCGGTTGCCTCTAGAACAAAACAACCCTTGATAGTTACTGTCCGTGACTCTTATTTATTGTCATGTCAAAACAAATAGAGAGTGGAAATTGTCTTCTTTGAAACTTGAATAAAATTCGTTTGTCTAAAGGTGTCAAAGTAATTATTGGAATAAAGGTGCAGAAAAAATATTACCCGTATATTTCACGGTTAAATAAATGAAATATTAAATAGTTAGTAATGAGCGAAAAAAATAGTTGAGAAAGAAAATAATAAATAAGTGAAATATTAATAAAATAAATACTAATAAAGAAAATATTAAACAATTGAGAAAAAATAAGTGAAAAAAATAATCTTGTGCTCATAGAATTGTGACAAGTGCCTTCAGTTACTTATTTATTAAGTATAGCTAAATGTATTAAATATGACAAAAAAGTTATGTTATTCTAATTATAATATAACCAACTGTAAATAAATCTTGTGCTCATAGAATTGTGACAAGTGCCTTCGACTTTAAACCGGTTTACCTTCACATTTTAGACTATTTTTATTTAACTTTTAACCGTTTGAACCACTAAAGATAAAACATAATTCAAATCGACCGGTTCATAATAAAATGGGTCAAATTTGGCACATCTACAAAACATATATAAGCATATGCAAAGATCTAAAATTAGTCATAATATAAGGAATGACTCAAGTGCCACTAAGGTGTATATATATTCGTCGGCAGAGTATTTTAAAACCTAGCAAGTCTTTTCTAACCCTCTTCAATTCCATACAGATTTCGGATACTATTAATTTAAGTCTAAAAAATAGATTTTATTAATTTAAACAGTCAGTATAAATAAATTTTTACTTATAATAAAAATGATCAGCTCTTATAGTGAAAACCTAAATTAGAGCCCCATATAGTTTCATATGTTGCATTAATCTTGCTACATAATCATCAGTAGGGCTGTAAACGAACTGAACGTTCAGTGAACAGTTCATGAACCGTTCGGCGGGAAGTTCGTTTACGTTCGTTCGTTTAATAAATGAACGAGCATGAACAAGAAATTTCGTTCGATTAACTAAATGAACGGACATGAACATAGGTCTCGTTCGTTCAATTGTGTTCGTGAACGTTCGGTAAGCTGTTTGTGAACGTTCGTTCATTTACGTTCGTTTATGTTTGTTCATTTTCGTTTGTTTAAGATGTTCATTAAGATTTTTGTATATTTCTATTTTATTTTTTCTAAATATTTTATATTCTTTAATTTTTAAAATTTTTATGCGTCATTTCCCTATCCACTATTACTCGATTAGGGCTTCTAAGTTCTCAATTCTAGATAATGTAAGCTTTCCTCAATCCTAAATCATGTAAGCATTAGTGTTGACATCAAAACTCCTAAACAGCACTCCGTTCGGTAACGTTCGTGAACAAACCCATTTCCTTAATGAACGAACACAAACATGAAATTTCGTTCGGTTAGTGTTCGTGAACCGTTCGTGAACAAGTTCAATGCTTAACGAACGAACACGAACAAGGATTCGTTCGGTTCGGTTCGGTTCGGTTCGTTTACAGCCCTAATCATCAGTACTCTCAAGCTTTCCATTTTCTTCTTGGTAACAAATGACTCTCAAGTAAACATCTTTTGATTCAAATGCCGCCCAGAGAAACAATTTTTTTTATTCATTTGATAATTTTTTTAGTTTTATCCTTTTAACTTGTTAGTAATGGAACATAACCCAAATTGACACATTTTCACATAATGGGTCAAAAATGACCCTCTAGTTTTCATATATAGAGAAGGAGGATTTTTGGTTTTACCTTTTTGACCCGTTACTATAAGAACATAACCCAAATGTAAGGCCCCAAACTAGGCACCCTACAGTTGGTTCTCATAACTGGTTAAACTCTTTAAAAACATCTAACTTTCATTTACATAAACATCGGAAGTCTTTCTCAAAATAATATTATCTTTAAACTCGGTAACTTTGATAACATTACCTGACGAATGCATGCACACCAACCCGAGTAGCCCGGCTTCCAAGCCAATATACCTCATCCAACTGACTCCTTTGCAAAACAATCTAACGTACATACAAAGTCAGCTACGCTGAGTGAGTTCTAATAGTTTAATTTAAACAACAATAAACTCATCTCTTTATATAATTATTTCCATTCAAGACCCTCTGGTCCTTAGAAAATAGTTGTACAAATTTTCATCATATAAATAACCCCCGTTATCTTATAATATCCCAAAAGATTCACCACCCCAGACTCTATCCCCTATTTTAACTTAGTAAGTCTCACCGACATAGAACGAGCTTACTACATTGATAACTCACACTTTAACATATATATTAACCATACGCTGGTTAACTCGACCAACCTCTAGACATTGACTTACCAGTCCTAACTAGGACTCTCATAACTCGACTGAGTTAATAGTTGCACACAATGTACTTTTGCCGACACAACGGTCAATCTAACTCGACACATCACATTAATTACATCTATTTATCACATCAATATCATCTCATACACAATTAATATAACTCATCACTTGCATATAATTTAACACATATAAATGCACACAAACACTTACCTCATCACCGCACCCTCGTCAGGGTTATCCCCGTCGGGATACTCGTCCTAAGCTCAGCTATACCCTTGTTACAGGGCCCTGCCACTAAACATAGTGACACACTCGTCATCTACGATGACTACCCAGCCACCCACACGGTGACTATATCATCTACCATACGGTGACTGACACATCACCCATACGATGATGACCCCGAAGGACTCCGTCCTCCACACCACTATTGACCCTGCACATGGACAACAATGCAAGCACACAATGCAACACATATATACACATGATACAACCTGGACATGTACTAAGACTCACCACCCTTTCACGGATCACTTACGTGTGTAATCCAATACTTATTTTAGACGTATCCTCTTAACGTCTAGACCCATTACCCAACTCTTTCCGAATAGGTAATTATACAACACACAAACATCGTACCGACTTATAGCCCGTACATACCATGGACACCACCTAGACCCATGCAAACACGATACTCGCCGTGTCACGAGGACAACGACACAATACACACAACATCAAACACATGACGCTTAATATGCCACACCCTGAAATTCCACAGTGGGTTACCCGCGGGTTGTGACTGTCAAGGATCATCAGTCCCGGTCATTTCGAACGACCTCTAAATGGTTTTCGAAAAGACTTTCCGTTTGAACATCATACAAGAATAAATAAGTAATACAGAGTTTGAAAATGCGGAAAGTAAAGTGTGGAAGCAAAAGTAATGTAGCAAAATACAGAAGCATAATAAGTTAGGTTCCCATAAACCTAGCTTCTAAATGAAAACATGAAATGCGACTCCAGATATGCAATCCTAGTCCATGCGTGAATGCTTAGCGACCTGAGATAAACATGCTTAAAAGTGTCAACACAGGGTTGGTGAGTTCACAGGTTTAGGTAACAGAAACAGAAATGAAAACAGTGTAACAGTACATATGTATACTAGTGATTTGATTGTTGATCAGACAATAAACAATAATTATATAAGCAACACCGAAACCGAAGCTCAACGAAAGAATGCAGAAACTAGCATTTTGCCTCTTACGTGCCCAGCACGCAATGTATTAGGTCAATTATGCACCCGTTTTACTCCCAGTCAGAGTTAGCGCGACTAACCCGGGTGGGGGTTATTAAACCCAATATTACTATTCATGAATCACCTCGCTTTGTGTAATAATTAACGGTTCGAATATGAGAGGACTTTATGTGCGGGAAATGCACCCACTTATATATATTAAAGCGAAATCAAAGTAATCATCATACGACTAAGTAAGAAAATGGTTTAGCATGTATCTCCCCCAAATGGAAAAGTAAATAAAATGGGGCCGTGAAAACTCACTTGGGAATGAGGTGAATGAAGTATGAAAGTAACATGAGAAATCAAGCAACTTCGGGTAACCGACTTAACCGAGCCCTAGGAAATAGTAAGGCTATAAGGTCTATGAAAGTAAAAATGGTTTATGTAACCACATTCATCCAAACGACTCAACGTTGAAAGGTTACATTGACGTTTTGAAAAGGTTTGACCAAAGTTGATCGAGGTTTGACCAACTTTGACTAAGGTTCGACCAACTTTGACTAAAGTTGACCAACTTTGACTAAAGTTGACCAAGTTTGACTAATGTTGACCAATGTTGACTAATGTTGACCAATATTGACTAATGTTGACCAATGTTGACTAATGTTGACTAATGTTGAAGTCATGTACAAATAGCACATAAGTAACATATAAGTAGTACATATGTAACACATAAGTAACATACAAGTAATACTTAAGTAACATATAAGTAATACTTCAATAAAATATAAGTAATACTTAAGTAACATATGAGTCATACTTGGTGACATAACATACATGTTTCAATTAGTTGCATAAGTAATTAACATGTGACAAGTAACATGGCATTTGTACATCTTCATGGTATATTTCATATATGTTAACCATTTATACACATAAGCCATGTCATTATATTAATAACCTATTTACATTATTTCAATCCATTTGCAACAAGTAGCATAACATGTTATTTCTATACCATAGTTCTTAACATTGCAAAGTTTTCCTTTTTAGGCAATTAGGGTTTTAATGCACCTTATGTGTCATGGCTCAACTAAACAAATGATACATGAAATAATACTAGTAACATACCATAAACATGATCCTACACATACACTTTCTATTTCAAGCAAAGTTGAAGTTCACAAACTAACAAAGTTTCCTTATTTAGCAATTTCTTCCAAAACATGTCATAATACCATTCCAAACTACATATTCTTGCATAAGTTGTCACACCCCCAAATTCCACTAATGGGATTTTACCATTTGGTGCGTGACAAACCAGGATCTCAGTCATTAGTTACATTGAACGACACTATATGGGACTTAAATGAAATATTATAAAAGTTTAGAGTTAATGCGGAAGCGTTTAAACAAGAGAGTAAATGCGCAAAACAACGCGCCCAAGTCTAAAAATAACGGAAACATAATAAATGTTCAATAGCTTGACAATTATTGAATATATCAAGTTGACATCATGCATGCCCTAACGTGCACTTGTTTAACATCCTGAGAAAACACGTAAGAAAATGTGTCAACACTAGGTTGGTGAGTTCACAGGTTTCAATATCGTAATGAAATCGTTTACCAGATTATGTACATTCAATATGTGTATTTATAGGTAGCTAACCTATGTTTATGTCCTACTAAAGCGCTCGCAACCGAAGCTGACTGTTTGTAGGCTAACATTTCACCCATTCGACCTCCAATCGAGTTAGCGCGACTAACGCGGGTGGGGCTTGTCAAACCCAGTAGTACTACTAAACATTACCTCGCTAAGATCCATATTAATGGTTCGAAATGTGTGAGGACTTTCAGTGATAGTGTGTTACGCTTAGCCACAACAGTGATAACATATGAATTACAATAATCTAAAATAGTTTGTGTCATGTTTTCTCCGTCAATTAAAAACAGTAAAAGGGGCTGTGAAACTCACCTGCGTTGCGTAGTAGGTAGTGTCACAGAAGTATGAGATTTGAAATCTCAAGTGTTAGCCTGCACGGCTTACGTATGCCCTAGAATTATAAACACATAAGTTAGGGACATATGGGATTTGTGCGACGACACGGAAGATTAGAACGTCTTAAAACATTCTAAGGATTAACGGATAGACGAACGTGTCTACGGGAAATTAGGTTTCTTAATATAATAATTAAGATAAACGTGTTACGTGTCGAACGTATCTAATACGAATAATATTAAATAATTAAATAAATTTGTGCGTTTGTATCATTTAATAACGATCTAAGAAAATAATATAACATATATATTATTTTTGAACTCGTAGGAAATATACGATAATAATTTACGTGATAAAATAATAAATATATTATTTTTCTTCGAGATAATAAACGTGAGTAGATAATATTATATTATTAATTAGTTTAAAAGGTTACACGAGATTAATAAACGATGCAAAATAATATTATATTATTAATTAGTTTGAAATGTTACACGAGTTTAACAAACGAGGCAAAATAATATATAAATATATATATATATATATATATATATATTATTTTTTATAATAGGAGTTACGGGTTGAAAATAATATAAAGATATTATTTTATAAGTGGGTAATAATATTAAAAATAGGTTATAATACCAAACCCGACCCTACGGGTGTTTTCCGGGTTAACTCGTTTTTATTTAAAATTAAAGCTTAAAAACTGTTTTAAAAAAATAATGTGCATGGTGGGATTCGAACCTGGGTCACTCCCACCTCAGCCCAACGCCTTAACCAACTCGCCCGCTAGGGTCTTCGCATCAGAATCCGGATTAAAAAGGTTTTAACACTGATGTCTCATGTGTTCTTCCCCCTTTACACAACCCGATCCCAAATCCGCCCTCAAATCCCTTGAATCCGATCACGATTGATCCAAAAGGCAAAGGGGTTTTGTTCCTCAGAGAATTGCGAATCTGTGGAAATGATTTAATTGCAAAATCGTTTGGTTTTGGATAGTTTAATTCCCGATTGAATAGCTGAAACCCTAGGTTCATTCCACAAATCCAATTGATTAAATCCTATAACATTAGGGGTTGGATTCATAGGGCTTTCGATGAGTGAGAAATTGCGAACCTATCCATATAATTTAATTGAATTATAATCGTGTCGAGGTTAGAGTTCGATTAACCAGTTCAAACGAAGAACCCTAGTTATCAGTTTACTATGAAATCGATGATAAATGTTCAAATTAGGATGTAGTTTTTAAAGTGTAACTGTTTGCGAAACTAACCATATGAATTAATTGGATTTTGATTGAGTCTAGGACTATGTCCGATTAAACTCGAATAGGTATGAGCCCTAGAGTCCAATCACGGTTAATTCGATAATGTAAGCCCTGATTAGCATAGGGCTTTTGATCTAATCATTGAAACGAAGCTAGATAAGCGTTTGATTACCAGATTTGATGTTGAATTTATGGAGAACGAGTAGGATGGACTCCGACGTCAACGGTTTTGGTCCCCGGTGGCTCCAACCACATCTCCGGACGAATGTGTGTGTGCAACCGCTTCTGATTAATGCGATTAAGGTGTTTGGGGAGTTTGATTATGAGAATAACACACCAAATGGTCGAATTTGATAGTGTCGACGGTTATGGGTTGAATGATCATAATTGGGTTTAATTCGCTTAATGACGATGATTAATGCCTTAATAACGATCGTGATTGCAATTAAGATTCGTTTCATTTATGAATTCCAACGGATTTGAGGTTTATCTCGTGAAGTTGGGTAAAATGGTCATGAATTTGACTTCTAAAAAGTCAACAGGAACACAAGCTTATTATTTTGACTTTGGGAGTCAACACACCAAGTTTTGGGACTTGGCAGAACTAGTCCCTGCAGTTTAAGTTTAAATTTAAATTATTGACAGAACTAGTCCCTATGGTTTGAAATTGAGTTAACTGGGTTAAGAATTAACAGAATTTGGTTAACGGAGTTAACTCTAAATTGCCGGATGTCACATAAGTCATCTATTCATATAGTAATAAAGTCATTTAACTCATTTTAAACATTTATAACTTACACATACAAAATATGAACAATTAAAGTTTCCTTTTTTAGGAAAGTGGTCCAAACGACCTTCTACACATGTGCAACTTCCAACAACTCTTTCTAATCCTTTAGTATATGTTATAGAACCATACTAGCATGCTTTCATCCATTAAAACCTCATAACACAAAATATGACAAAATAAAGTTTCCTTATATAGCAAGTCGACCATAACCTAGTGTAAAACAACATTTCAACCAAAAAATCATATTTCCTACTCATGCTACTAATATAAGAACCATTTAAACTCTTAAACATACCATACACTCATTTATGCAAAATCTCAAACAATAAAGTTTCCTTAAATAGAAACAGGCAAATAACAACATAAACAAGTATTTCAAACCATAAAATGTGCGTATATGTGTCAACAACCTTATATTATGAAAACCTTTAGTTAAAAACATGTATTTAGAAACTTGTAACAAGGAAAATCATTTGGATAGATGTGTACCACCATATGGCCAAAAAAATGAAAGAAATGGTGGATGAACACTTACAAACTTCAAGTATGATGATAGAATAGGAGTGTTGATGCCTTGAATCACCTTGAATCACCCTTAGAATACTTGGATTGCTTGAACAACTTTGAAATGGATGGAGGCTAGAGAGAGGGGGAGAGATTAGGTTTAGGGTTTTGGTAGAAATGAAGGATTAGAGGTCTTAAGGGAGTTTTAGTGAAATGCTAATGGGCTTGTACATCCCTTTAAGGCTTTTAGTAAAATAAATGGGCTCCTAATGGATTTTAATTAGTAAAGAGCTGAATTTTATAAGCCCAAGTATAAAATCATTATTCTTATAAAATCCCATTTAGTGTTGTTGGCACATATCGCGTATCCGCTTAAAAAGCGTTAAAATAAAAGTTGCTCTAAAAATTTTGGAAAAATTCATATAAGCATGAAATATTAAATCAAAATATTACATGTAATTTATACCCAACAAATATATGTCTAAATATTATTTCTAATATTCATTAATGTTCGTGTGACAGGACGCGTGTGTGACCCGGTAATCCGCCCGATTACCGATGCATGAAATGAAATGAAACGAATGGACTTGCTATATGAAATATGTACTTAATTACTATATAATTAAGTATGATGCAAGTGAAATCACGTGAATTCAAGTAATAGTCGGGTCTGGATATTAACCTGAATTTGTCTGGTATCACATAATAGCATACTAGCATTTACTTGACTCGTTAATGAACCACGTACGGGTTCCCCTGCTAACTCTCCTTATATAACCATCACATGTTTAACTAAATTCCCGACTCATCCTGACTAACTCATAAGATGACATACACAGATCATCCCAACTCTTGTTCACCCATCCCAGGGATCTCATAACGACCCTTAGCTCATTATTACATAATGCTCTCATAAAACACTTCAAGTTAATTCATAAATCATAATACGTTCGTTTAATAAAACATGTGAGTATGTACGATAGCACCAAAATAGTAAAACGTTTAAAAGAGGGGATTAGAACTCATAGGTTATGCCAAGCCTCAGTCCTTGCTCTGCAACTCGTCCACTCACTTGAATCCCGGACCTAACAAACTTACGATCACATGATCATAATGCATTCTACACATACGTCTTATAATGCATAAAATACAAACCCCAATGTCATCTTGCCAGTTCGTTCTTTCTTTCCACATACTCTAGTTCCACACGTTTACCCAAACCGGATCGTCCTCGACCCGTTTGGAAGCCGAATACCTGAATAGGTCACCTGCATGCATGCACGTACATGATCATGAAATTCCTAGTCCCACGAGTTCACACGTACTCGGACCGGGTTCCTATGCACACACATATACTTCCATGCAAAACCCTAACTCAATAAACGCATGTACCCAAGTCTGGTTTTCATTACACGCGTAAAACCATGCAACCCTAATCGGGTTTGAGTCACAACGACCACCCCCGTCACCTTCATCTTCCCGTCAAGCCACACCCTAGCGGAGCCCCACCCAGCTAGCATACCTGTCAACTCCATCGTAGTCGGCTCCGCTCCACCATCGGGCACCACCAGTTCCGACAGCCTCCACTTGAGTCTCCTAGTATGCCGGATACGCTACCTTCATCGTCCTCCACCTTATTCCTCCTCCATGCACCACGGCAGCGCGCCACCACAGTGGCCGCCTCCAGCCGTACAACATTCGTCACATGCTACCACTTAGCCGCCGCCTGCCATCCTTGTTACCTCCACTATGTCGGCCGCCAACAACATCCTTGTCTCTGTCAACGCTCATGCCCACGAGACCCAAAACCCCAATCGAGTTTTTAAGCAAACCATAAATGAAAATACGTAAAAGCATAAACGAGTTATACCTTGCCGATGTGGAGTCCTCCCCCGCTTGTTACCACCGTGAGAACACCGTTCCCGACGTCTCACTCCTACGCGTCTCCTCTCACTACCATCGTGCGCACAAACCTAGCCGAATGTCTTAGGGTTGTAGACTTAAGTGATGTATAAACCCCCTAATGTTCCATTCGGGTCCCTCTAGTTCAGATTCCGCATGTGTTGATCCTGGATTATCTTTAAACGGCCAACTGCTTCTATTTCGGTAATTAAACGCACCTTGATAGATCAACTCCTCTTATAATTATGTTAAATATGGATTCGGGTCGCCCACCAACCCGAACCAATAGCTTCTAGATTACTGGGATGTTACACCAAATTAACAAATTTTCACATAATAAGTCAAAAGTGACCCTCTAATTATGAGGATAATTTTATGTATTACATTTTTAACCTGTTAGTAATAGAACATAACCAAAATTGACATATTCTCACATGATGGGTAAAAAATGACCCTTTAATTATCCTATACGGCGAAAGAGAATTTAAGATGTAATTAAGTTCCATTTACTTGAAGTGATGATAGAGTCATGACTCATAAAATGTAAATGAAGAGTATGGTGTGTTGTAATGATGATAGCGATTCACCGATTCAATAGAGGGTTTCGTGTGTTTATAACAACTTGTCTGAGTCACAGCTTATAACTGAATCGATTCCTAAATCACCGACATAAATATTGGAGAGGTTGTTATTGAAGGAAGGCTAATTTGGAAAGAAAGAGCAGAAGCATTTTTAAAAATAAATAATAAAAATTTATAAAACCACTTAATTGATTCATTAAAATTTATATGTTTCCATATTTGTTATGATTTCAAATTTTAAATCTTAAATCACGAAGAACAGTTGTTGGATAAAATATGTTTCATCTTTAATAGAATTAAGACAAAATATTAATTATACTTTTGAACACTTTTTTCTAAAACTTAATTTAATTCATCAATAAAAATGGGAATAAAAGAAAATAATTTACTTGAATAATTTCAACTATAATGATATGACAAAATATAACATAACGTGAGGTTCAACAAAATTATAACAAAAATTAGATATTTGAATATGTAAATATATGATTGAAGACTTTTTTTAATTGAATCCTTCTTGGTTATAAAATTGTTTTCAGTTTATAGAATTAATAAAAATATGATTGAACAATTTAATTGTTATAAACAAAACTTTGAATTTAAAAATATGTAGATAAAAATCTAAAAATTAAAATAAATTATTAATTTAGTTGTCTAAAATAATGAAGTTGATTATTAATATGAGAGAGATGCGGGAAAACCAATTCTCTAAGGCCCTAGAAAGATGACACGTGTCCCCCCCAGTTTACTTTTTTACTAAGTAGTATAGATATTGGGTGGGCAAAAGGGTAATTTTATCCAAATTTAAGACATCATCTTAAATATCGCTTGCTAAACACAATGTACAAATACATGAAAGCCTAATCTTTTAAAGTTAAACAAAATGTTTTTTTTTACTTTTTAGCTTGTCCCACATTGGTGGTTTACCCAACCTAATAATAAAGCAAACCACTATAAATAGATAAGCCTTTTTACTTGAGAAAATTGAACCATGTGTTCCATGCCCTTCATGCCTTTTTTGGCTAGATTGTGTAAAAAACAAGTATTTTTTAAGTACTAAAATTGGATATTTAACCGAGGTTCGAATCGTGCTTGAAAAAAGCTCGGCTTGAAATCGTTCCGGTTGTAAATTTGCGGACTTGGATCGGCTTGGTTTATAAACAAGCTGAGCCCGAGCTAGGCTTGGCTCGACTTGTGAGCTTGTGAGCCAAGTTTGATTATAATAATAATAATAACAATGCCCAAATATAATCAGTGTTTAAGGTCAGGTTGGGTTAGATTACGCTCTCGAAAAGAGCCTCGGTGACACCGGCCGTTTTGCGCGACTCAACCCACTATTTATATATTAAACATATTGGAAGGACAAATGGTAATTTACCCACATTTTAAGTCACTTAACAGAGTTAACGACTACTTAACGAAGTAAAATCAGGGTGTTCCGTCCTTCAACTCTCTAAGCTCGTTTTAAATTTTGGGTTTACTGTCATCCCACATCGAATGAGAGAAAGAAAAAAAACAAATGTTGAGGCTTGATAAGTAGAGGTTTTGTTTTTTTATCTCCATCCCACATCGATGGCTAGAGAACTTCAGTGAGGGAACCTCATATAAAGATAGTACCATTTTGTTCTATCTAACATTGCTAAAAATCTATCTGCGTAAAATTTGCTTGTTGGCTAGACCGGTTCTTCCGGTTCTTCAACAAAAATTTTGGTATTAGTTATGGTTTTGGCTCAAAACCGAACCTTACTGTCCACACCCTTAAAATCACCAACTAAATATTTACATAGTTATAATAATAATAATAATATTCAAATATAATCAGTATTTATGGTAGATCAGGTTAGATTGTGCTCTTCTAAAGAGACTCGGTGACACCCGTTGCTTTGCTCGGAACAACCCGCTGGTATATAGAAAAGGACTTAAGTACTCAAAAAGTCTTTTGAGTCAAGTATGCATTAATGGTTGTGTTGTAATATAAGTGGTTGATACATGACTCGTTCTTTGTTTAAAAGATATATGAATGTGGGTTATATTTGACATCTACCTAAAATAAAAATATAAGATATATAGTAAATTCCATTTTACATTCTTTAAATATTCGCTACCACAAAAATGGGTTTTTAGGCGGCGAAAATCGTTCTTAGAAAAAATCACATTATTTTTTGAGACGGTTTCAGAAACCGTTTCTAAAAGTCTAAACAACAAAAGATAAGTTAATTAAAAAAATAAATATGGTGTTGTATTTTTTGAGGCGGTTTTAGAACCGCTTCAAATCCAGAATTATGCTAAAAATGTGCTGTATCATTCAATAATTCCAACCTGTAATCCAAAAAAAAAAATCCAGCAAAAAAAATCATTAATTTCTATAAAAAAATCTAGCAATCCAAAATTTTATATATCAACATTAATTTTCTACAAAATTGTACAACTAAAAACTTATAGAACAACAATACCTAATTTATATAAAATTTAAATAAGATAAACAACAATACGTACGAGATTTAGGTCCGATTTTCAAACACCATCCTTAAAAACACCGACATTAAGTTCATAAGTAAGTCGTCGATCTCTTTTGTGTAGCAAGTCTCCTGTCTCGCCAAATCTTGAAAATGTTAGATTTAAAAAATATATATTTTTAGTGTAATAGACAAAGTATATAAATATATATATAAAATATTTATACGGTAAAATCTTTGTAACATCCCGAAAATAATAAAAGACTTCAAGGGTGGGAAATAACGCTAAATGAACGAAGATGGGTCTCGAAAAGGAATAAGAAGAAAAGAATAAAAGAAAACGTGTCGTGGGCTTGGGCTATGGGCCGAAGAAGGAAGGCAAGAGGAGGGCTACAAGCCCTAGCCGCCCCTCACCCCCCTCATTTCACCTTGCTTCTTGCGATTTCTAGAGAGAGAGAGAGAAGCTTGTGAGAGAAAGTCGGGTTTCAAAACGTGAAGCTCAGGTATCATTCCTCATCATTAGGAGAGGCAAAGGATCGAAGATTCGGGTTCAAAACAGGTAACGATCTCACCGAATTTGAGTTTTTAAGTTTTAATGGGTTTTATGGTTTTGAACCAAAATGTCAGATTTTTACGTTTAAAACTTGAAACAAACTTTAGATCTAGACTATTGGATAGCAAATAATCATTTTTGACGTAAAAAGTTAAGAGCTTGATGAGAAACAGCCTGACCCGCCATTACCATGCAAAACCAGGGTTTTTGGTGAGAAAGATGCAGTTAAGGCGAAACTAGTCCAGTTTCGCCTAATCTGAGGGTGGCGAATCTAGCTCAGTTTTGCTAGACCAATAATGGCGAATCTAGCTCAGTTTCGCTAGATCTCGACTGGGGAATTTAGCTCAGTTTCGCTAAACCAATAGTAGCGAATCTAGATCAGTTTCGCTAGATCTAGAGTGGCGAATTTAGCTCAGTTTCGCTAGAGCATAGTAGCGAAAATACATTAGTTTCGCTAGGATGGTGATAGTGAAATTAGTATAGTTTAATTAGACCTGATAAATATCTATCTATCTAGATTGTACGTGACATAGTCTTGGCAAGTAAAGAACACTGTGAGGCTAGAATACAAGGTGAGTTCGAGAATCCCTATTTTACTGTTTTAGGGTGGTGTGCTTACTCAATTAAAGGACGTTTATAATAAATGTATCTTATTTCTTAAACGTAAATGGTAAGAAGGAAAGAAGTTTACTTAATTAATGATTTGTAAACAAGTAAATGTTTAACGAATGTGTTTATTTAACTAACTGTTTTATAAACGAATGTAAGTGAAAGAGAACGTGTCTATTTAACTAAACATTTTATAAACGAACATGAATGGAAGAGATAAGAAAGTTAAGTTGCCTATAAGTCCAAGTATGGTTACACCGAAGCAAGTCTTGAGGTAGTAGCATAGTCTTTGTGACTGGTATTACCCGAAGCCTATGGCAGTGTCATTGCATGAGTTGCATGCCTGTAATATGAATAACGGGAAACAGTCCTCGGCAGAGTACTGTGATCGGGATGTGGCAACTTGTTAACAGGGGGTAATGACGGTTACCCCGGTGATGACGGTCACCAAATATAGAATGTCCTTCATGGAAGTCCGGTGAGTTTGGCCTTCGGACGTAGAGCCTTAGGGACTCTCACCAAAAGAAAAGGATCATTCGTGGATGTAATGTGTTCTTAATGGACGATAATGAAAAGTAATATAAGGTGTCCCTTGTGGACTGTAATGTAAAGTGTCCCTCGTGGGCTGTAAAGTAAACGTGTCCTTATTGACTGTAACAAATGAAAGTAAAAACAGAAAGTGTCCTTATGGGCTGTAACAAATGAAATTAAAGAAAGGAAGTGTCCTTCGTGGACTGTAACGAATGAAAATGAAGTATGAAATAAGTAACAATGTAAAGAAATGGTTAAGTAAGAATTACATGTAGTATTGTAATACGTTTTTACTTAGTAGAATAAAGTATGTTTTCATTGAAAAAGTTTTATATGAATAATGTGTGAATGAATGGTTACTTATTAAATGTTTGAAAACTTGATCTCACTGGCGTTAGCCTACTATTTTAGTATACACCCCAGGTAACAAATGAAAGAAAAAGGAATGAAGCTCCGAGAGCTTGGAAATGATTGGCTATTTGGTGTTGCTGATCAAAACTGACATCTCTATTATCCCGAGTTTATGAATGTTGAACAATGATATGTTAAAAGTTTTAATTGACTCTGATATGTATTAGACTTCCGCTGTTTACTTTAATCTTTAACTCAAGGTTTAAGAACTATGTTTATGCTATGTTTTTCAACTATGAGAGGTACCCGGTTTGGGTCCTTTCAAGTTGGTATCAGAGCCATAGTTTGAGAGATTCGGACATTCGTCAAAATGTCTGAACTTAAACTGATAATGGGACAGAAGAATGGGATGTCAGTTTAGAGCAGCCAAGCCATGAAAGTAGAACAGTAAGGCCTTAGTATAGAACAGTAGTAACGATGAACAATAAAGGCCTTAGAATAGATGGTAGTCCATGCCCTGGCTTAGAACATTGACATTAAATGCCTTATAATAGAAAATAGAAGAATGTGTCTTAATGTGGAAACTCCGAACTTGAGTGCAAATGTTCAGAACCCGAGTAGTGAAGTAAAATAGTAATTGCATACCAGTCTCTGTAATTAGAAATTTGCATTACTCGAGGTGTTCTAAATAATTACCTATCATGATGACACAAATATTCCTTGTTCGCAGTTAGAAAACAAAATGGCTGGAAAGAGAGGGGCACGTACTGGGCATAAGGGTAGACCCCGTGTCAACCGCGTTGAAAAGGAAGAAAGTGAACCCTCGCTTCATGGATCGGTGTCGATCCATACTGCAAATGAGAATACTCTAAACGGCCATGTAGCGCATGATGAAGAAGGCTTAGTTTGGAGCCATCTGTCGAGAAAGCAATAGTTGATGAAGTTGCAGCAGTTCTGAAGAACACAATGCCAGCAGCACTGACAAAGGCTCTGAAGACGGTAGAAACTGAAAGAGGAAGGGGCCTCAGGGCCGAGAACAGGAACGTGATTGAAACTGAGTCTGAGAGTGATGACTCTGATTATGATGCAAGGCGTGGATGTGACTACAAGTCCTTCCGGAATTGTGATCCGCCAACTTTTGACGGCAAGAAAGATGCTATTTCCGTGTACTACTGGATCGAACGTATGACTGCGGTCCTAAAGATGATTGAATGCCGTACGGATCAAGTTGTGAAATTTGCCACGCATTCTTTCGCCTTCGAGGCACTAAGTTGGTGGGAGAATGTGATGAAGTCCAATACTGAAAGAGACATTGAGAGGATGAAGATGGACGATCTGAAGGCACTCATAATTCAAAAATTTTGTCCCCAAAACGAGATTGATAAGATGGAGGAAGAGTTTGTGGAACTCAAGGCGGGAAATATGACGCACCGTCAGTTCACCTCTAGGTTTAATGAGTTAACTCAGTTGGTTCCATATCTAGTGAACACTGAGGAAAGGAGGATCAAGTGCTATATTCAGAAGCTACCGCCAAGAGTAATGATCATTTAAATGACATGCTCAATGATTTGGAAACTAATACTAGTGATGATGATCAAGAAAAACTACAACAAATATTTTTTCCGATTCGGAAAAACCGTTATATGATGGTTGTGAAAATTTTTCTAAGCTTAGTGCTGTGTTGAAACTGTTTAACTTAAAGTCGAACTACAGTTGGAGCGACAAGAGTTTTACAAGTCTATTAGAGTTATTGCATGACATGCTTCCCAAAGATAACGAGTTATGCATATCCGTATATCAAGCTAATAAATTGATGTGTCCAATTAAAAGTTGAAAGAATACACGTATGTCCGAATGATTTTATGTTGTATAGAAATCAGTTTGAAAAAACTCATAAATGTGTTACCTGTGGTATATCGAGGTACAAACGCAAAAATGAAACTGGTGCATATTATGACGATGTGACGAAAAACGGACCACCGGCTAAATTATTGTGGTATTTTCCCATTATACCGAGAATAAAACGTTTATTTGCTAATCCTAAAGAATCAAAGTTGTTGCGTTGGCATTCTGATGAGTGTAAGGATGATGGAAAGTTAAGACATGTGGCGGATTCACCTCAGTGGAGAAATATTGATTATGATTTTCCCGATTTTGGTAACGAGATTAGAAATATATGATTTGGTCTTAGTTCAGACGGTATTAATCCTTTCGGAAACATGAGTAGTCGTCATAGTACTTGGCCGGTTTTTCTATGCATCTACAACATATTTATTAGACTTAACTGAGAACTGACCACACATGCCATATTCTAGAGCCATATAACCATTATACAAGACAATAAGGCGACGAAAATTTTAGCACTTATACATGGGGAATAAATAGATTTATTAAAACACCCACTTAGAATTTTTTTTAGATGGTTGTATAGTTACTAGGTTCCACCAATTCAATTTGTATCACCTTGAGTTTCATCTGCTTTAGACAACCTTTCCATGCCAAAACTGCAATTTGTATCACCTTGAGTTTCATCTGCTTTAGACAACCTTTCCATGCCAAAATTTGCAATTTTGGCATTTAGTTATGCATCTATAAAGATATTATTAGCTTTCAAATCACGATTAATTATCTTTAGATGGGACTCATCATGAAGGTAAAGAAGTCCCTTCGCAACACCTATGATGATTTTGTATCGCTAACAATATGCATTACAACAAAACATCATTTTCCACCGTGATAATACAATTAATTTGGTCAAACATTACTAAGTTATTGTTTACAAAGAAAGTTAACGATTGCACGTACAAGTGTTGCTAATCCAGTCACATTTGTGATACTACTTATGATGTTGTAGAAGAGTATTTTTGTCATGGACTTACCAGCTATAAACCAATCAAAGGCTGCATTTGGTTGCTAAAACAAAAAAATCCATTAGAAGCAAACACAATAAAGCCCCCCCACCCCCAACTCACACTAATAAGGTGGAAAAATTGGACTGCTCTTGAAAAGTTATCAAATATAAATTGGTCAAAACTTGCATTTGGCAAGAACTCATAAATGGGAAGTAAGAACTCATAAATGGGAAGACCTTCGTTTCCTTTAATGTTGAAACCGAAGTCAAACCAAATTATGATGTTGAAGTTTCGCGACTAACAAAACATCTTCTTTTTATTTCTTGGTCGTTGCCCAAAATTCCTCGCTAGCCTCTTTAATTTAGGGCAAGCTTTAGAATGAAGAGGAGTAGAGGTGCACAAATCGGTTTTTCTCAAGAACCGGTTCCGATTCCAGGTCCGGTTCTTTGTTGAAAAACCGGAACCTATGTACCCGGTTCCGGTTTTTCAAGAACCGGTACCGGTTCTTACCGGTTTCGGTAGTTCAAGCCGGGTATTTCAAGAACCTATTTTCGGGTATTCGAAAAACTTAGTTAAACATATAAATAACTAACTTAAAAAGTCCAATAACATTAAAAACTTAAAATGTTACAAAATAGATAAATGTTTAAAACATAACGGGTACGTTAAATTCTTCTTTTAGCACGACATAGGTATAATCATAAATGTGACTTAATTAGCAACACTTATAGTTGTAGTCGTTGGTTTTCTTTGTAAGTAAGAACTTAATATTAATGTTTGATCAATTTAATTGGACTATTATGGTATATATCAAAAGGTGATGTGTTGTATTGAATATTGTTACTGATCGATACCTACATATTGATGGTTTATATAGATTCATCTAAGCAACACTTCTTTTCTAGGAAAAAAACGATGCAACATCATCATAGGTGTTGCGAAGAGACTTATTTACCTTCACGAAGATTCCCGTCTAAAGATAATTCATCGTTATTTGAAAACTAGTAATGTTTTGTTAGATGCATAAATGAATCCCAAAATTACAGATTTTGACATGGCGAGGTTGTTTAAACCCGATGAAACTCAAGGTGATATAAATCGAATTGGTGGAAGTATACAATTACGAATTACCATAAAAATTCTAAAGGGTTACTTCGTTAAACTTGTTTTATTCCCTGTATAGTGCAAGTGCTGACATTTTCTTCGCTTTATTTTCTTATATAGTGGTTATATGGCTCTAGAATATGCCATGCTTGTTAGTTCCAATATGCCACGATGACCTGCTGCTCGCTTTTTTCTCAGTTTCTTCCCACGCTCAATTGGAAAACAAGGTTGCCATATTCCCCATGTTGTTGCTTACCTCTTTTTTCTACTTGCCTTTTTTGTATGTATTCACTATAAGCCTTTCAAAAAAAATATTATTCCGTGTAAAGTTGGGTGTATTCCTGCCATTATGTGGCTTTTGTTTTGTAATTATGTACTATCTAGCTTCTCGATGGCGTTTTCTTTAATATAAGCCGCTGTTAAAAAAATTATTTCGTAAACGATAACTTTTTTAACGGTTTCGTTTTTCTGTGGTTTTATTTTATAAGCTTTCAATAACGTTAATTTCTTCTGTCGTTTAACGTGCCGCAGCGCGCGTGGCACAATTCTAGTTAATTATTAATTTTAATAGGATGCTTACCGAGGGTTTGGCAAATTCAACTGGAAGGGCCGGTCATGAGGATTTAAGTGACTCGGCCGAGACGGAAAAAAAGGCTCATACGAACAAAATATATAAATACTTTTTTTAAACGATTAACGTTATAACAATAAACATAGAAAAAAGCATAGTAGCAATTCACTTTTTAAAAAAAAAAAAATCCTTTGATACTGGGTTTTAAGTTTAAACTAGAAATTTTGCCCCGCGCTTCGCGGCGAAAGACGGACCTTAAAAGGTTGAGCCGGTGTCATTAACGTGGCTAAGTAAAGAAAAAAGGTTCATGGTTAAATACATAAAAGAAATGTATGATGTTACGACGGCTTGGTTGTAGAGATCGAAACATATATAAAAGACAGTTATATAACGGTATTGATGTCTTTCAATCAGTGTCGGTCTCGGTTTCATTCTTCACGGTACCCGCACATTATGGTGTGGTGGTGCGATTAAAAGAAACGTATGAAGTTACGTCGGATACGTTATGGAGATTGAAACATTTATAGAATACATTATTATGTCCCAAGCGTCGTGGTTTAAGAATTTTAAAAAAGTAATTTAATAGAATAAAAGTCAAAAAGAAAAAAAAAGGGTATGGGAAGGGGATGGAAACAATGACCTCCAACTTCAATGCCATAGCACTTACCAATTCATCTAACACAATCTTTTGTTTTAATATGAGAATAAAAATATTTAAGCACTAATGCTTTCCAAAAAAAGAAAAAAAAATTGACCGGAACAATAGTAATGAGCTATGTGGCCTGCAATGGGAGGCTCACCGACCATGCAAAATGTGGTTTAGTACATAGGTCCAACCATTATAAAGATTAAAAGTGTCCAACTATTGATATTGGGTTTTAAGTTTAAATAGGTCCAACCATTATAAAAATTAAAAGTGCACAACCATTATAAAAATTAAAAGTGTCCAACCATTATAAAAATTAAAAGGGCCCAACCATTATAAAAAGGGCTCAATATATTTTTAAGTGTTTATAAAAAGGACCAAATATATAAAATCGGTATTTAAAATTTTATAAAAAAACACACATATATATATAGGCCTCTAAAAAAACGGACCTGACCGACGGCCCAGCTTGGTCTATCCCAGGACCGGACCTGTCAACTGGAATTGCGAAAGAGGTGAAATGAAACAGAGATTTCAACTTTCAAGGGGTAAAACCGTAAATAATGAAAGGAATCCCTACCCAACCCCCATGATTATGATTAGACTACGCGCATGTACCTTTCGTTCAAGTTTTGATTCCAATTTGATCGCCCGTCGCTGTTACCCTTTCGTGACCGTTGTTGCCGAAACACGTGTTTAACGTGTGTTGTTTAAGGAAGGCTTTTTCTAACCACACACGGAATATTGCTAATTGGACCCGCCGCCGATCTATACGCCCTCGTATAGGGCAATACGAGGGCGTATAGAATTCAGTCACTGCCAACAGAATGCCACGTGTCATTCTCTGTCTGGCGGCTGGTCCAATACGTGGCGTATTGACCTATACGCAGCGTATGAGGCACGGGTTATATTTTTGCTTCAAAAGTTGGAAGATTTGGAGTTTATGAATCCTATACGTGGCGTATTGACCTATACGCCACGTATAGGTATTTTTTATTTAATTATATTTTTTTATTTATTTATATTTTGTTTATTTTTATTTTAATTTATATAAACATTTGTATATTTTATTTTTTTTAAACATTTGTTAAATTTTTAAAGTATAACCAAGCAAAATATTAAACATTACAAACCAAACAAAATATTAAACATTACAATCAAACAAAATATTAAACATTACAACCAAACATAATATTAAACATTACAACCAAACAAATAAACTAAACATTATATACATTACATCAAAAAATTAAATATATACATCAAAATGTTTTACATACATAACAACGAAAGAAACAAAATACAAATAAAAGAACTAAATCTAACCGTCTCCGCCGTCACCCTGACCGGCTCCGGCGTCACCCTGACCCGCCCCGCCCTCACCCTGAACGGGGTCGTCCGGATAATGACGTGGCGGTGGTAGTGGGGGTGGCTCGATGCCGGCGGCTCGTGACTGATTCACGAGCTGTCCAACCGCCCACATCATCAGGTCCTCCATGCGATCGAGTTGACGACCCTGTCGTCGTGAGTCGGCAACAAGGCCATCAAGCACTGCCTGGGTAGCCCTATCCAGCCTAACAGACCGACGTACGTGTCGGGGATGCTGTGGCGGATGCTCGTGGACCTGCTCGACGTGTGGCGGCTCGTCCTCAATCGCTATACCCTGTAGCGGCTGAGGCATATGCGGGTCCCCCTGTCCAGGCATCTGCGGCAACGGCACCGGGACCCAAACCTGGTCCTGGACGGCCCCTACGAACCGAAGGCCCTGCGGGAATCGGTGCGTGATGCGCATGCCGCTCGCCGTGCGACGGTCTAATCGGACAGGGGGAATGGCCGGTAACATCGCAGGCTCATGCTGGTCAAATGGTAAGACCGACCGCATGATATGCGTGATGAAAGCACCGCCATATAAAAGTCCGCGCTTCTGTCGCATATAGGCAGAAGCAAAATAAAGCGCCATGCTAGTGGACAGGTCGCACCGCCTCCCAGTAAGCAGGCAGAAAAGGAAGAAAAGATCTCTATCAGTGCACCACTCACGGCTTTTCAGACGCGGTGCGATCGACGTCGAAATAAGCCGGTGCAGATATCTATACAAAGGGTCTCTAATACCCGAGACCCTCCCCTTGGTACCCAACCAAGGACTATCTGAAATCAAGCCCCAAAAAACAAGGAGTTCCTCCTTGTCCACCTCTGTCACCGCCTCGGTGAAAAGCGGCGTCACCGTCTCAGGCTCGTAGTATAAGCCCGTCGTGACGGCCCACTGACTGAGGGTCTGACGGTAAACGACCCCAAAAATAGAAAAAGAAATACGATCCGGGTCAATATCCGGCGCCTCTCCGGGTAGAGGCTGCAGCCCAGTCTCTGAGTAGATGAACGTCGAAAGAAACTCGACGACCAGCTCTCGGTATGTCTCCGCAAAAGAAAGGTCAAAAAGACGCGACCATGGCGTGTCCTCGCCGATGATGGCCCTGGCTCGCTCGGCCTCTTGCACCTCCTCGAGGAGGGCCCAATCCACCGCCGTACCTGGACCCATCTGCACCTCCCGGAGCTTCTGGCAACGGGAAAAAGCCTCCGTATCGGGCGGAAAATCCAGAAATGGGTAGTGCGCAAGATCGTCTAGCTGATCCATCTCAATATCATTATGATCCGCCATATCTGATAATAATTAATTGTTTTTAATTTTTTAATTTAAATAATAATATAATATTGTTTAAATTTTAAATAATAAATAATAATATAATATTGTTTAAATTTTAAATTATAAATAATAATATAATATTGTTTTTAATTTTAAATAATAAATAATAATAATATATTGTTTTTAATTTTAAATAATAAATAATAATAATATATTGTTTTTAATTTTAAATAATAAATAATAATATTATATTGTTTTTAATTTTAAATAATAAATAATAATAATATATTGTTTTTAATTTTAAATAATAAATAATTATTAATTTTTTAAAAACCTATACGCCACGTATAGGCTTATACGTGGCGTATAGGCGGTTGCCGGGCAAAATAAGCCATACGCAGGCCAATTAAGCCATACGCGGGCGAGTTGCCGGGTAAACCAAGCCATACGCGACCAGTTAAGACCATACGCAGGCTAGTGACCGAGTAAACCAAGCCATACGCAGCGTATAGATTTATACGTGGCGTATGGCTTCATCGTCTTCCTAGGACGAACTATACGCCACGTATAGCCCTATACGTAGCGTATAGCCCTTAAGTTCAGACCTAAAAATCGCTAATCTACCCAGTTTTACCCGCTAATATTCAATTAAAACCTAACATTAATGATCGTGGGTTGAGACACGTACCTTTACAAAGTTTTTTTGAGGCCACAATCCAAATCAACGAGCGGGTAGCGTATGGCTTTGTGTTTGTTCGTTTGGTTCGTTTGGGTCAGTACGTGAGGCAAAACTGATATAACAAAAGTCTATACGCCACGTATAGATCAATACGTGTCGTATCTTCAGCAACGTTTGGTATTCTATACGCCACGTATTGATCAATACGTGTCGTATATGTCAAAATTTTGAATTCCCTCTGATTTATATTCTATACGCTACGTATTGGACTATACGTGGCGTATAGAATATTGAATAAAAATTAATTATAATTATATTTAATTAAAATTAACGTATTAGTAGTTTAATTATAATCAGCTATAATTAAATAAAAATATTTAAAATAACCATAAAATTAATTCAAAAATAGTTACAATACAATTTTAAACAAATATCATCCGAGATTCGTGAAATATTGTGGAAATCTAGATCTATTAGTAGCCATTATTTTCTTAAATCGTTCAATACGATCATTGTATATATTTTCCCATTTTGCTGCATCATCATTTCGGTGCAAATTCCAAAGTGCATTCGGCGTAGGAATCGGAAATTCTCCGTCTAACTTGACGTGGATGAAATGATCATTGTTGACGTGAACTAACGATACGACTTGATGTTGAGCGTGAACGTTAGGACCAAACCACAATGGAAAAAATGTTTGATTACCGTTGATGCTTAAAAGATGAACAATCACCCCAAATCTTTGAGCAATTAGGAGTCCTGTGTATGGCATCGACATCCAACGACTAACTGGTGCGGCTTTCACATACTGCCAATCTATTGTGTGACGTAGCCTATCATACTCTTGAAAGGCGACTCTGTCAAAAACAGTTCTCCACCATTCCTCTTTATTGTCCATCTCATTTAGAAGTTGTTGTCGGATAAAGAGCCACCGGTTTTCATTTAACCCTAAGCCCAAAGCTACCGATCGAAAACCACAGTTACCGTCTGGATTTACATCCTGTATATGTGAAATGTACGGATGAAACACAGACGGTATCGAATCCTTAAAACATTTTATATTGTTAACCGCATCTTTCCCCGTAATCAATGGAAACCCTAGATGGGCGTTATCATCTTGCGGTTGCTTTCCTTTACCCTTCGTTGAACGACTGTGTTGAAAGACCGAACTCGCTTGTATAGACTCTTGTGACGCAATATACGAGCTGTGTCTCGCATGGTCACATTTGCTCGGTTGGGATCCTGTGAATGAGCTGTTTCTCGCGACATCCTGTTTCCTTTGTTGTTGCTTTTTCAAAGTTGGACGACCGCGAGTATCTTCTTGTACCATAGGCGCTTTCTTGTTACTTTTGCTCGGAAAGACAACCCATGCGATTCTCGACAGCATACTTCTTTTGACCTGATCGGGTTGTGACATGATTTTGTTTCTCACTTGACCCAGTACCTTATCCACGTCTACATTTTCATCATCGACAAACGACGGTTTTAAATCAAGTTTCCTCCAGAAGACGTCCACCGCATCTAGAGGGATTATGCCACCTGTATTTTAAACGAAATAGTCAGAACATTTTGAAAAGCACACGGCAACCCACAAATACTAAATAGTCAGAACAGTTTACCTGTAGCTTCGATATCTGCCAGACGACAAGCACACGGCAACCCACAACTACTGAAAAGTTGGCACCCACACGTTGCATTTTGTTTCCGTATATTTGATAACTTGTACCACTCGTTTTCTATCAAATCTAGAGCTTTATGTGAAACTTTACCGTGCAGGTTATCAAACAATTCAATAGCTATGTGGCTGTCCATTTTCCTTATCAGGCTTGTTCCAAACCCAAACTGTAACTGATAATACTGATCTGATACAATTTCATCAACCAACCCAACAAGTCTATCTAGCGAGCTGTTAGCGTTTCTAAGATAGCTCTTTAAGAGCGAATGCTGGCTCTCGACTCGGTTCGTTGTATGTTGACCAAAATTGAGGTTTCTGTTGGACCACGCCGATACAAACTTTTCTTTATACGGGTCCAGCCAATTTTTAGTCACATAATCTATAACTCCTGGAAAAATATTTAATATTGAATAAATATTTAAATACTGAAAATATTAAATATTTAATATTTAAAACTTACTTCCTCGTTTGGCTGCATACAGACGTTCGTAAAGCCGGTTGAAGTTGTACTGGTATATATCTGGCGTGGGAGACTCACATAATACCGACCATGAATACTTGAAATTTTTCCAGTCTTCGTCTGTAAATGATGCCCTGCAATGTTTTGCGATATTCTCGTGTATGTGCCACCGACATAGGTTCTTGGAACAGCCCGGAAATATTTTATCACACGCGTTCATAAGAGCTTTGTCCCTATCTGTTACTATCACACGCGGCTCCATACACTTTTGCAACATTGCTTTTATTTGAAGTAGCACCCAGACGAAGTTTTCCTCCCGTTCTTTTGATATAAATGCATGAGCGACGCAAAACGACTGGTGTGTGGAGGTCACACCGACCACTTGGACAAATGGAAGTTTATACATGTTTGTTTTGTAGGTCGCGTCGATCATCAACACGTGCGGGAAAGCACGCCACATCTCGTACGATTTCGGATGAACAAAGAATATCTCCTCCACACTATTTGTGACAGGATCTTCTCGAGTATAGTAGACGTATTTTTTAGAAGAAAGCAGGTTTTCCAGAATCTGTATTGGAGTTTCACCGACTCTCGTTTCGTTTTTTATCTTTTGTATAGCATTATAAATGTCCTTTTTAATGCAACTACTCTCTGGGTTTTGTTCCCTTATAGTTGCCAGAATGTTTCGTGGCAACATGTTTTGCGAGTACAACTTCCCCACCAAAAGTTGTTCCGACTGACACAGTCTCCTTGCAAACGAGTGCGCCACAAGATGTTGACTAGGATCGTGGTTATGACTGTCATCCTTCACCGTTAATTTCCAATCACCAGTATTTTCTTGATACTCTCCTTCCAATTTAAAGGGACAACCTATTTTTTTGCTACCGGCACGTCTAACCGTGGCAGTAGACGCACGTTCGCCGTGACGGTCACACACAAGCCACACCTTGATAAACGGTTCCGTCGGATCGTCGCCTTTTCTCCTCGATCGTCGGGTGACAAGGACGTAACCATTCTCACGTCCTCTCCGCATAGCCCAATCCACCAACTGTTCACGAGACTGAAAATTCTGGTCAGTTTTATACGACACATTTTGATGGTTTTGTTCTTCGTCTTTGGAGTCGTCGGTTTGTTGTGTCGGGTAAGAGACTTCACCGCACACGAAGTTGTTAGTTTGTTGTGTCGGGGAGGAGACTTCACCGTATACGAAGTCGTTCGTGGGTTGTGTAAGGTAAGACGGTTCACCGTATACGAACTCGGGATTGCTCAGTGGCTCGTTCAAATCTGGAAGCCTTACCCGTTGATTAGAATAAACGTCGGACGAGACCTCCTCCCAGTTCACCTCTTGAACGCCAGAACTTTGCGGGTTGTTTTCCAGCGACTCGTTAGAATATACCTGAAAACCGTAGTTACCATCCCACCACCAAGACATGTTTATAATTTTTGAGAGATTGTTTGAAATTTTTTTGAACGATACGTTCGAATGAGAATTTTGCATGGTTAAATACACAAAATTTGGC